>JAFKAC010000026.1:0-600000 GCA_025766275.1 Lactarius indigo
TATCGAGGATGCCCTTAGGAGACTGGACAAATTAACACAAGAGGAAGTTCGGATGGCAACCGCGCAACTCCTGAAGATCACTGACGGCGTCGACCACAAAGTAACGAGAATCGATGGCGAAGTTAAGGGCGTCAATGACAAAGTGAAAGGTGTCAGCGACAGCGTCAAATTGGTACTCGATGGTGCGCGTTGCGTTATATTTTCCTACCGATTTCTTCGTGAACGTCTTTTTGGCCAGACGGAAAAAAACAAAACTAATCGTGCAAAAGACAGCAACAGAAGCAACAGAATTTATGCAACTTATGGCGAAAAACGTTGATGAAACGAAGAGTTCGTAGTCCCGTAACACCCCCACCGTGGTCACTCGTCGATGCTTAAACATCACTACAGTGAACCAATGGCGACAGGACCTTCGAAAGTGGTTCTCATCTCCCGATCCATCCGCGAATCACATTAACTTGTGCGCCGCTCGGCATCAAGGAACAACAACGTGGTTCTTCCGAGGCAGTCTTCTCGCAGAGTGGAAGTCCACTGGCTCCCTGTTGTGGATCTATGGGAAGCGTACGTCACCCAACCCTTCCCCATGCTACTCTCTAATGCGGACTCGTCTCTATAGCTGGCTCTGGGAAGAGCGTGCTTTGGTACGCTGTTTCGTATGTCTTCGTTTCAGGTGAACTAAGTTATCTACTAGCTCTGCGCTCATCCAAAATATCATGACTTTGCGAGACGCCGGACTGGCTTCCTTGGCGTACTTCTACTTTGACTTCAGGGATACCGACAAACAGAATCGCCGAGGCTTTCTCCTTTCTCTCCTTTCTCAGCTTTCTGTTCGCTCCGATCTTTGCTGCGATATTCTCCACCGCGCATACGTGACCCACGACAACGGCGCACACAAGCCCTCCGATGACATGTTGATGCAATGCCTTAAAGAGACGCTCACATTATCCGATGACTGCCCAATCTACATTATTATGGACGCGCTCGACGAGTGTCCCAACACTTTTGGGATGCCCTCGCCCAGGGAATTGGTCCTAGATCTCGTGAAGGATCTTGTCGAGCTTTCCCTCCCACATCTTCGTATATGTGTCACAAGTCGCCCCGAAATCGACATCCAAACTATTCTCGAGCCTTTGACGTCTCTTCGAGTATCGCTTCACGATGAAACCGGTCAAAGAAGGACATCGTCGAGTATGTGAATTCCGTCGTGCACTCGGACATGAAGATGAGAAAATGGCGAAATAAAGATCAGAATTTGGTGATAGAATCGCTCTCTGACAGAGTTGATGGGATGTGAGTGGTCAATTTCAATTGGCACGTCCCCCTCCCTGATATTGTCGCAGGTTCCGGTGGGTTTTTTGCCAACTGGAAATTGTGCGACATTGTTTCCCGCCAAGTCTGCGACGTATTCTTCAGGAACTTCCGGAATCTCTTGACGAAACGTACGAGCGGATATTGAAGAATATCGGCAAGGCAACCAGATGTTACGCCCATCGTCTGTTGCAATGTCTGGCGGTGGCAACTCGGCCTCTCCGCCTGGAGGAGCTTGCGGAAGTACTCGCATTTGACTTCGAGGACGCATCGGGAGGAGTCCCCAAGCCGAATGGGGACTGGCGGCGGGAAGATCAAGAGCAAGCAGTGCTGTCGACGTGCTCCAGTTTGATCACCGTAGTTCACGATGGCGATTCGCGGGTGGTGCAATTTTCGCACTTCTCTGTAAAAGAATTCCTGACGTCAGACCGACTCGCCGCGGCCGTCGGAGACACTTCATTCCATCACATCGCACTGGAGCCGGCGCATACGATACTCGCGCAAACCTGCCTAGGTGTCTTGCTAGTTTGGACGATAGCAGTCGGGAAACCTCGGTGCGTCGATTTCCGCTAGCGGAGTATGCCGCTCGACACTGGACCGAGCACGCCATGTTTGAGAAGGTGTCATTGCGTATAAAAGACGGGATGGAAGAACTGTTTGACGGAGACAAGCCCCACTTTTCGCGCTGGATCCGGATCCACCCCTTGAATCGGCCTTGGAGGCTAGCGGACGGTGAGGCACCTCCGAAAGCGGCTCCTGTGTGTTATGCGGCCCTCTGTGGGTTCCTTGACATAGTAGAGAAGCTCATCGGCAAGCACCCAGAGCACTTAAACGCTAGGGGCAGCTGTTACGGAACGGCGTTACACGTAGCATCAATGTACAATCGCCTCGAAGTTGTCCAGTCACTACTGAAGCACGGCGCGGATGTAAACGCCCGGGGCCGGTGGGGACGCACACCTCTACACGTGGCATCAGTTCAGGGACATCTCGAAATCGTGCGGTCGCTACTCGACCACGGCGCTGACGTGAACACCAAGGAGGACGACCACTGGACCCCACTCCATCAGGCGGCTCTTCACGGACATTTGGATCTCGTTCGGACACTTCTCAGGTCTAATGCTGATATCAACTCTCAGACAGGAAACAAGCTCACCCCGTTACACATGGCGTCAAACTACGGACATGTCAACATTGCGCGGTTACTGTTAGATAACGGCGCTGATTCGAAAGCACGTGCGAAGAACCAGTCGACACCATTGCATCGGGCATCGTACTGTGGGAAGTTGGAGGTCGTACGCCTGTTGCTCGAACGTGGAGTGGATGTAGACGCCGAGGATGATATGGGTAGAACCGCATATCAGATTGCGTTGAAAGAAGGACACGACGAGATCACTCAATTACTGTTGGGGAATGGTGTGGAGAACAAGACGTAGGCTTTGGTCCTCTCTAAACATAGCAACTGTAGACATGTTTACCCTTGCGGCTGTGCAACAAAGTGGAACTTGATGGGGAATTCGATTTCTTGGAACACTGAAGACTCTGACTAAGGAATGCGAGCTACGAGTACGTCACAGTGGCTTGCACAGTGGTGGTCAGGACCCGAGTCCTGTGGACCAAGCTGCGTGGGAAGTCTTTCATGTCTCAGACCATTTGAATACATGGCCTTAAATTAATTAATTAATTTAAGTATTGCTCTTATCGACCACTGCCAACTTGAAACAGGCTCCAGGCCTCTGTGACCTCGAAAGACCCAGGAAAATAGTTCCAACTATTCTAGTAACTTTGCCGCATCTTCCCAGATCACCATACCTTCGGCGGTATCAATGGCACCACTGGCGGTTGGTGAGGATGCTGCTGGAGGTGTGGTGATTCCGTCGCGTCACCTCCGACTCACCACCGCCTTCACTGCAACGTTTTCCGTCACCTCTGCCAGCTACTTCTGTATATTGTCTGCACCATGAGTGACAGGTAAGTCAAAGGTGTGTGACTTGTATTTTATACTGACGAAGGTCGTGCTTGAGTATGAACCTCACTGACTATAAGCATCGATACTCTAGAGTACTTGTGCTATGATGGATTTCTTATTTCAACGGCGGCTTGTCCGAGTCAACAATATTGCCCACATCAAACTTGTTTCTTCTTCGCTACCCTGCATTTGCTCTCACAGTATTATGATGCGGCGCTGAACAGAATAGTGAGTAGACTCTTTTTCAGAGAATGTGGACACTTCCAGGCCGATTTACTGCCCGTGGGAGAGACATCTCCATTCGTTGTTTCTACCTCTGGTCGAATCAGTAGCGTTTCCGTCTTTTTTAACCTTGGTAATTGACAAGATGTATTCTTGGTCTCACATGCTTTATGAATAAACATACACTCTCGCATTGCTCGCTGACTGCTTGTCACCCAGCTCCGACCACCAATGGAAACGTCAACTGCTCTACCGACATCATTTTACACACGATTAATGATTCCCCACATGGGTCTGTGGCGCAGCCCTGGTATGCCAAGAATGCGACTGCGGTGAGTAAATATTGTTCGACATGATTCACGCGACCGCCTCTGCCGTACTGCTGTCTAAATTTACTGACCACAAGCTGTTGCCTCTTGACGGCATTCCGAAATCGGTGATTGCAACAATCCTGTTTAGTCTGTTGTGGTCATTTTGGCTATAGGAAAATGAGGTAATTTTTCTTGTCATTGGCGCTTCCCTGCTCGGGACGGTGCCCCGAGTGATTGATTTATGCTTTCTGATGCTCACACATACAGTATGAGTCCGTTCTTCGCATGCGCGCTAAATGGAGAAAGTGGCATTATGAAGAACGTGAAGGCGGAGATCATGGGAGAGTCCAACACTGCGCAGGGTATTGCGCTCATCGTACTGGCGTTGACTGTGGGTTCCACCAATTGGCGCTGCGCACCAGCAACCATCATTGGGTCTGAGTAACGCCATAACTTACTTGGTCCAGGCTTCTAGGAAACTCGTCCTAGGCATGGATTTCTTTTTGTTCTAAAGAAAAGCCCCCGTGCTAGGGTATGACATCCCTACAGTATGTCCTTCCATGTGTTGTTGTGAAGCGTACGCCACCATCTGGCTTCTCATTGCTTCTATCTTCTTAAGACAGGTAAATGACCACGCAGCTACCCGCCAATAGCACTGCACACACAGACGCGGGCGCTGTGATAGAGCACACCCAATCAGAAATTGCAGCTAGACGAGTCTTTGGCGAACTCACTCCTGTGAAGCATGACGTACCCAACACTACATGCGTCCCTTCAGTCCGAGTGGCCCCCGCGATATCCCACTTACGCCGCTGCCGCCTTCCCCGATATCTCGACACGAACACACCAAACAACTTTTGAAGGGGCTCGGCTAGCTTTGACGTGCCACGGTTTGGATTTTTTTTTTTTGGATTTTTTTTTTCGCGGCCGCCGTCCGGACCTTCGGGCCGCCCGCGCGGGTTCATCTCGCATCCATCATGTGGGCCTCTGTGCCCCCGCATTCTAAATTCCTCCTTTTTTCCATTAATGCGGCTGCAGACGCCATTCCATGGCTCTCTCCTAATCGGTCCATAATCTCCGCAGTCGTCGTTATTGTCGTCGTCGTCATTATCACCAGGACAGACACGACGCACGGGTACTACCTACCACGAGGCGTGCCTTTTCGCACTCGTGTTTGTCTCTTCGTTGCCCTATCGACGAGCCGTGCGCTGCTTGACTCATGTCAGGTCTTTCTCTCTCTTTCTCTCTCTCCTGGTCTGATCGCTCCCTTGAGCGGAGAAGAGCACGGGTGCTTTGTCACTAGCGATCTCTCTCACGCAGGTAGACACTGTGTCTACTTTCGCTTTGATCTGCTGTCCACGATGATCGCAATCGCGGCCATTAAGTCTTACCAAACACAACACACCTGCTTAAAAAGACACCTTTCCAATGTGTGGATACTGCGCGTCCACCTTGTGGACCATTCCCGGCGATCTGGCCCGCCTATGCGGCTCCCACGGGACGGCATACCGGCACAGCCAGGGACAAAAGGTTGCAGTGAGTGATATCAGCGGCATGGGCTCGGTCCAGCACTTTACGGACAACATGCATGCTCGCCTGGCGTACAGTAACAGTACCGAGGACCGATTGGCCCTTTGTGTGAGACGATCTTACCCCGAAACGGGGGAAGGGGGGAGGCGAGGATTGGTGCCGGAGCAAATGAAAAGGCCGTTGTTGTCCCACCCACACACCCCACCGCATGTCCCAAGAAATGAATTGTGTGGCAAGAACAAAACAACAACAGAAAAAAAAAGGACCTTCGCACCCTAATAAGTGTACCCAAAAAGCGCACTTGCTTCTCAGGCGCTCCGAGAGTCGTGTGTCTTTTTTTTTTCCTCTTTTTTTGTTTTGGGCTATTTCCAATTATCGATTGATCGTCGAAAGATGTTCTGGACACAATTGTCAATCCATGTCTTGTTTTTTTTTCTAAAGGTCCCGGCCACGTTTAAAGCGATGATGAGAGGGATAACACATGGCGTAAAATCGGGTGATCACTTGTGTCGCCGCCGGGCGCCCAACTGGACCCACCCCCCTTTGGTGCCTCTTTGATCGATATATGGGTGTTTGGACACATAAGTTAACTTTACACGCACACACGCGCACACAGGCGACGGGCCCTCGTAACTACGCGAACTTTTTTTTTTTTTTTTTGTTGGTTTTTTCCCATGATCTGGGTCAGCTTACTATACTCGTACATACTGTAACTGTAACCTTACTCTCATTGACAGGCTGCTTGCTGATCAGATCGGTGTGAAAAAAGGCGCAACGTGCGCAGGCGCCGCGATCTAGGCCGGCCTTGCACCGCCGCCGTCATCTCAAGTGGGAGTGGGAGGGGGCCAGCAGCCGTGCAGTTCCACGCCGCCAATGACGAAAGAGGACGAAGAATGAACGTAAGTGGGTAATTAGCACCGACCATGAGGGCAGGGCATGTTTTTTTGGGTAATAACTACAGTAGTACTCCACGCACCGAGGGACGGAGGTGCCACACCCACCATCGCACATGCGATCTCCGCTGCGTATGTAGTAGTACGATAGTGAGATCGTGACGGTGCAATGAAACTGGCACATCATCGCCAACAACCAGCACGGGGTGTGCGTGGTCCACTAGAAGAGCTACGGTACACACTATTCCGAGCCGGCTTGCCCATATCGTCCGTTCCGTTGTTCTGTTCCATTCCAATCCATCACTACATACCAGAAAAGAGAGAAAAAAAAAATGCGCGGCCTGCATGCATCAGAGCTCTACCTGTGCAGAGAAGAAACCCCAGAATGCAGCAGCAATGCGTCCGCGTCGTGAAAGTGCTCACGATGGCCCCACGCCCCATACCTCGAGCCCGACGCACTCGAACGTAGCGGTGCCGCCACCATCATCAGGGCTGGGGCCGGAGGACGTGCAGAGCGGGTCATTGTTAAACGTCGGACAGCGTGCGGAAGAGCCCTCATAGAGCGTCTCGTCGAGGTAGAGCCCATAATGCCCATCTCTGGAACGGGGGAGGTCAATATCAGTACGCGCGCCGCAGTAGCGCGAAACGGAGATGATGGGTTGAATTGAATGCGTACCCGCCACCAAAGGAGATAGACTCGGGTTCGCACAGCGCGACGTAGTCGTTCTTCCCGGTCCACTTGAACACGCGCACGTCCTCACCGTGCGCCTTCCACAGGAAGCTGTGAAAGATCCGCATCCGCAGCGGGATCAGCACGCCACAATGAAAAAAAAACCATCGATCGCTGGGGAGCGGGGGGCGAAACAAACCACAACTCACGATTCGCCCGACCCAATGTACGATCCGCGGCCTTCGCGGATCCCGTCCGCGACCCATGCGCCGAAGCATCCGTCCTCCGAGTCGCGCACGACGAGCAGCGCGCCGCCTGTATGCGCGCCACAGCGCGCGTATAGCGTACGCAGCGATATTCCGTGTTGGTCGAGGCTGAACAGCAGCGCCCACGTGCGCGGGAGGCGCGCACGCACAGGCAAGTACGAGCGCAACTATCCAGCAGGTCAGTCAGTTCGCAGGGGGAAAAAAAAGTACGTAGCGTACGGTGTTGGCGAGCGCCGTACCCAGCACCGCGCGCGTAGTCTCTTTGCGCCCTAGTAATTGCACCCCACGCCGCTCAGCCGCATCCGAGCTCTTATCATTCGCGTCGAAGCCCTTGTTCCACGTACGGTCGCCGTCGAAGCCTGGTGCGCCGCTCGCGGGTACGAACGGAACGGGGGCAAACGGCGAGCCGTGTGTGATGTCAGCGCGCTTGGGCCCGACCCGCGTCTGTGGGACCGTGGTCGCTGGCGAGACGGATGATGGGTGAGGTGGTGGGAGACCGCGGTAGGTGAGGAAGTTCGATACCCAGCGCGAGGGCTGGGAACCCGAGGAAAAGGTCGAGGTCATTGATTCCGTGCGCGTTAGGACGGGTGGCGTTGGTCGCGATGGGGACGGCGGGAGGGATGGCGAGCGCAGGAGGGGTGGAGAGGACGATGCTGAGCGACGCGTGGTGACGTTGACGAATTCGACAGGGGGTGGGGGTGGAGGTGGGCTAAAGGCGTTGTCGGATGTCGCTTCGGTGAGAGAGTCGAGTAAATGGCCGACAACGGAACTCTCTACGATTGCCTTGACTGGCTCTGCGAGGGGCCCAAGGATATCCGAGTTGTCGAGATCGGCCGCAGCTGGTGAGGGCTGCGGAGTGGTGGTACCCGAGGGGACGACGGATGCAAGTGGGGAAGCTCCACGCTTGTGCCAGTACATGGGGTCGTCTTCATGTTCGAGTAGCTCGACGAGGAATCCCTGCTGATTGCGAGCGGTGGCAGCCTTGGCTTCCGCGAAAAAGTCAGTGATCGTCGCGCTTAGGCGACGGGGAGGAGGCACGATCGAGGTACTACTCGGTTCGGTGGTGGATGATGGAAGTTGTGCGAGAGGATCATCGGAAGGAGGCACGGAGACGAACGCGCCAAAGTCGGAATCGGTTGAGCTCGCGGGGCTGATCGAGGATACAAGGTCGCGAGCGCTCGGAGGAGGAGAAAAGATGGATGGTGATGGTAATGGAAGGGGTTCAGGCGGTGGCGTTGGAGGTGCAAAGAGGGTAGCGAAGAGGTCATCGACGTCCGGTTTTACCGGAAGAGGAGAGATTGCGGTGCCGTTAGCTGGGATGGATGGTTGAGACATGGATAAAGGGATTAAGGGTGCAATCGGATGGGTAAAGATGGCCTAGAACGGGGATGCAGCGGAGATTCTAGGGTACGAGGTTCATTGAAAGGACGGATATGATACGGTCACGGTATGACAGCAACTGGAACAGGCGTGTGCTGCAATGCGGGCACGCGATGATGGCGGAGTCAGACACATTGTTTAATATTATTAACGCCAGGAACTCTCGCAACCGTACAGTAAGTACACTCTCGTCGCCCTGAATAACCACAGATCGCCGAGGGACACGTAATTCTGCACTGACCATGGCCACGCCACAGCACCGGGGAGAAAGACACCGCGTTCGAGTCGAGACCACAGCAGGAGATCCGATAAGGAGGCGACCACCGAGTCCGTGAACAAAAAGGCGGTACACTCTGATCCGGGCACAATCCACAACGCAGGCACGGATACGGATCGAACAGCGCGTATTACCAGTACACGGCATTCCTAGAAGTCCTCGCGTCCACATTTGGTCCCAGCCCTGGCCTCACCACAGGGCCACAATCTCGCTGCCCCAACCAACGTTGACCTGTGGCGCGCATCTTGCTTATAAGGTGGCCCAATCCTACTCCCTCCATGACCCAGCCCAACTCCCGTGTACCGTCCCCTCCTCCTCTCACTCTAACAATCCATCCCCCTCCCCACCCCCGACCAACAAAAACGTGCTTTCCCGGATGATCGTGCAGGACACGGAGCCCGACGCCAAGTACAGGTGCACAGAGTGCAACCTCCAATTCGGCACCCCGCGTGACCTATCACGCCATCTCAACAAGACCGCACGTCACGGCGGCCAGCCCTCTCCATGTGCCATCTGCCACAAGCCGCTCACCCGACCTGATTCTCGCGCGCGCCACGAACGACGCTGCCGCGAGCGCTTTGGCGTCACCGAAGAGATGTGGCGCGGTATCGAGCGCGAGCGGCAGCGCGGCCGGAGGAAGAGCGTGAGCATCGACGGCGTCGACGCCCTCAGTTCCGTCGCCGAAGGTGCCGGTGAGAGTTCGAGTATGAGTGGTGGCGGGATCCCGCACGAGCGCCGCGCGGGGCCCTCGCGCTCGCGCACCGTCTCCATTTCCGAGATCTCGGACGCCGCCGACCTCGCAACCGCATTCGCATCCGCCCGCGTAGCTTCGAGCGCCCCTGGCCCCGCCTCTACATCCCCAATGATCCCGACGCGCTTCGTCGCCCAGCCTGGTGAGCCCGGCTCCTGGACGCGCGGGCGCTCGGCTTCATTGCGCGCCCGTCCCCTGCACCCGCCCCCCGCCGTCGTCGCCCTCAACAACCGCCCCCGACACCCCGATGTGTCCTCGCCGCCCTCCCGCAGCGCCCTCCCCCCTCCGCCGCACTGGCACACGCTGAACCAACGCCGTGCCCCCCCGCGCGACGAGTCCCCGCCGTTCGACCCACCCTCGTCGCCGACGGCAATGCAGGACGAGTCGGACGGCGAGTCAGTGGGTGCCCCACACCGCTCGCGCATGCCCGCACCTTACTGGACGACGCTTCCGCCTGATGCTGAGGATGATGCTGAGGTGGACGAGCTGGCTGGAGGGGACGACGACGAGGTGTGGCACCCTCCCACGCGCGCGCATGTCCCCGGCCAAATGCACGGCCCCATGCGGACGCCAGAGTCGGCTATGGCACCGCCGCCGAAGAAGAAGCTGTTTGGATTCGAGTCTCAAGGGAGCGGGGCCGGGAATATCCCCGGTTGGACCTCGCATATGGGCAAGACGCCACGGTGACATTGAGCTTACGAAGCTACGTTAGGACGATCTTCATTGCACGATTTATTTATTCGGGCGTATCATAACATGTATTCTTAGCCCCCTCCTCCATTTATGTATGTCGATGATTTATTATAGCGTGCACGGAACAGCATATATACTGTAGCGGGTGCAGTGCTTGGCGATCGTGCATGTGTAATTGACCACGCACCAGCTGGCAGGTGCTAATATACAGAAACACAGGATACCGCAGGCGAACAAGTCACACGATTAGCAGACAATCTTCTTCGCTTCGATTCCGCGCCGACTCGCTACAAGTCCGGTCATTGCCGCAGCTATGGCCAGATCAGCCCCCGCGTGGAGCCTGGGGCGGAGCACAGGCAGAACCCAACATGTTACCAGGGGCCCAACCTTGACACCGGCTACCCCGCTCCCGAACTATGGTCTGAAAATACAGACAGACAGACAGACAGACACGCCACGAGGTGAGGACAAACTCGAATACAGTACCCGTTAACCGGTGTGCGGTCTGCGCCGGTTGATTACTCTATGTTGGGTGCCAAGACCAGGGCCCATCAGGGATTCGGATCTCCTGGCGGGGTCTCGGCAGCGATACTGTATGCAGCAGAGGCAGCAGGGTTACTGTAACGTTGACTTGTCCTCAGGGTTGCGTCGTGTTTTCGCGATTTGCCCTTTGACAGTTGATCTCGGCGTCGGTTCCTCAGACAAGCGGAGATGTGGTCAAGAAAGAAGAAAAAAAAAAACTTGCCGCATGGGACGGCGAAACGACGTCCCCGAATGCAAATTCTCGTCGAGAGTATTTTGCGAGTCGGAGGAGCCCACCCCTGGCCATGCTCTCAAATGAGCGCAAAAAAAGAACCCTATGCATAAGGGGGGAGATTATCCCAGGCGGCGCCGCTTGCGCGGCTAGTAAGGCCGACTTGTTTACTCTAGCCGAGCCACTTACAGTATATCACTGATTTGTCGAATCATCTCAAACATTCGGTGACTTGGTCACGTCATGCTTTAATTCAGTACAAGGCAGCCGGCGGCGCGTAAAGTTTCAAGCTGCGAACAGATTGTGGGAACTTGGAAGCCTGGATTCCCCGTCCCCCTTGCTGGCCGAGCCCATGCCGATGCGAAAAGGTGACGCTATCATAACGCCATCGTCGCGCCTGTCAAAGAAAGAGTAGCGGTGCACAATGCTGTAAGCCAAGAACGGGGACCCAGAAAACGGCCGAGGCCGCGCAGGGGTGCCTCTGCGTGTGATTTGCGCAGCCAGCTCCCTCCCTGGGGGGATGTACGGTATAGCTAGCATCGGTTCTGATGGGCCACAACGTGTGAGAGTGAGCAGTGTCCCGTTCGGTATTTGGTACGGGAGTCTAAGTGAAATGCCGTGCGCCGCCCTTGGGCGCGTGGCAGTTCATCTTTGTAACCTAACTTTGGGACTTTGGGGGCCACCGGGTCAAAAGAGGGAAGAGCCCGTCCGGTGAGCTCCTATCGCACTCATGTGTGTTCGACGATGCTCATGGGTAACTTAATATCCGAGAGCCCCGCAGCATCGTGCATCACGTCGCAAATGTGCCATACACGTCCCAAACAGCTGTCGTCCGGGCTAGCTCCCTTCCGTTAGATACTGTAGGACTGTGGTGCTGGACAGAGTTTGTTAGTTATTCTGTCCGGCGGTGCAGAACGGAACCCACGCACTAGCAGCGCATGTTTGCATCGATGGAAACTTGTGGCGGTGGCGGCGGCGTGAGTTGAATATACTCCGCCATCACGGGCTCAATATCCGTATCAGTTGCGTGACTATCAGATAAGTTCAAAGAGATCAAACCGTACTGGCTCAAATCTGCGCATCGATCCCCAGGGTCATTCAGATAGACTCATCAGGGCTAAGAAAATAGGCTGCATTGACCAGGCGTGTCGCCGTGAAAACCGAGATCTGCACTGGTGTCATCGCTGGTCCCAACTTGAAGCTGTCCGGTCTCGTGACTCCTGTGCAGATGCTCACAGCAATATGCAAGTCTTCATTTACCGCCTTTTCTACATTATGACTAGGAAACATTCTACCTTGATAGAAATCTTTTTTTACATGGCAGGTCTGACTCGACCTCTACAGAAGCGCGCCGTCTTTGCCAGGAGTGACCCCAGGAATGCCACTCTGTGCATTGCCCTTGAACTTGGGCATGCGCTCCACCTGGCCAAGCCAGGCCGCGTCGCTGACGATCGACGCACGCACGGCGTACCCAACTTTGAGTTCCTCAAGGTGCTTCTCGATATCCGGCGCGGCAGCGCGGAGCGCCGCGCCCTCCTTCGCGCGCTGGTCCGCGCGCGTGAGGCCGACGCTCTCAGAGAACCAGGTGGGGTCTCCGCGAATCGCCGCGCACTCGTACAGGTCGAGGAGCACCTGCGGCACGCCTGCGCGTCGCGCCGCCGAGTAGGCGCACGCGTGGCCGAGCGCGGTCACGGCGCGCTCCGCCTCGGGCAGCAGCTCGTATTCGGCGGTTTCGGAGCGGTGTCCGCCAGGGATGCGCCGGAGCACTTGCCGGCCCTCATCGAGCAGCGCGTGGGCGTGCTTGGCGAGCAACGACTCCTTCGCTAATGGGATCGGGAGCGTGTAGCGTCCGAGCACGAGCTCGCCCCAGAGGCGGATGCACAGTGCGAGCACGTCGCCCTCTGCGATGATGACGCTGTCAAGATCGGCCTATCGAAAAGATCATCAGGAGCGGACGATGCCGGCAGTAGGAGGTCCACGCACCTTGTGACGCGCAATCCAGTTGGTGTCGAAAGTTCCCTGGGCGCCACACCGCTCAGCCATCTCGTGTGCACACTGCATCGATTGGCGGATGACGGTGGCCTTGACCAGAACGGCGAGGCCGTGCTTGATGGGATGAGTCGCCTTGGGGTCTGAGAAGACAGGCGCGACGTCGCGGTACCACGCATCGAGCACGCGAGCCGAGGCCACGGTGTGCAGGACGGACCACTGCTGAGTCGGGAAGGTGAAGATTGGGATCTTCTCGCCATGAGGCGCGACGAGGCGGCGGAGCGAGTATTTACCACCGATGTAGGCGGTGTGCTTGAGGCCGGAGACGCAGGGGCCAGAAACGGCAAAGGTGCCAATTGGGATACGCCAGAGGGTATCCCACCATGCAGCACGGGCGTCATTGGGCGCCTCGAGGGTGTCGCCGAGTAAGGCCGTTGGCGGAAGCTTGACCTTGTTGAAGCGTGTCATGGAATAGTCGAGGGGAGAAGCACCGCTGCGAAGGGGGAGACGGATAGAGAGGATGCCGGGGAAAGGCTCGCGAGTGTTGCAGATGGGGACAATGAAGGGGCGCATGCCTCGGTCTTCACCCTTGATGATCAGGCGGGCCATGACGAGCGCGATCTTGTTGAGACCGAAGGTCGGATTCGTGGAGGGCATAATCCTAGATGGGACGCAAACCATCAGAAACTGGATTTCCCTTGCGGAAAGAAGGGCTGACATACTTGGTGGCTTCTTCGTGGGGAGTGTGTAGGATATAGCTACCGTCTTCCTGCTGGTGGGCGGTGGTCTCGATATTGAGGGCGTCCAGACCGTGACCACGCTCAGAAAGGAGGAAAAGGCCCATGGTCTCGCCCTTGAGTAGGGATTTCACGAGTGGTGCGAGGTCGCGACGGTTGGGGAGGAAGCGGGACAGCGTGCCGACTGTCAGGTTGATTTGTGCGGCAAGGATAGTGAACAGTCCGTAGTCGAGGGCGACAATGGGATCAAGGTGCATGTCCCAGAATTTGGGGGTCATCTTCAGGATATCGTCTGCAGTCAAGTCTACGGGGGGACGTGTTTCGTTGATGTTGTATAGCTTCGAAAATAGAAACGCGGCTCACTGTATGTACGCAGAACGAGCTGAGCCCGCTGATAGGAGAGGGAAATACGTTCGTCGAGCGGGAGTGCGCTGACATCAACGGCAAAGAAGGGGTGGGCAGCAATCTGTTCAGAGAGAGAAGACATGCTGGGTGTACCAAATCGCTAGACAGAGCGACCTATCTCACCTTCTTATATGCCAAATGCACAAACTAATCACGAACAACCTCCTTACTGCTTCCATTCGGTCTTTGTAACTCCGTGCTTGAACTTCGTGCGTGATTTTGCGCCTCTGCGAGATCCTGACCAACAACTTCCACTGCGCGTCCCGAGAAGCTGAAAACGAATGGAATGACTGCCCAACGGCGCCAGTATTTACTTTCCCTGTTCTATGGGCGCAGTTGGGATACCTCGTTGATGCGATTCCTAAACGGGGTCAACCCAGGTTTTCAATGCCCACAATCTGGTACGTACCTCTGAATTTCTCAGTGAGAGTCCGGGCGTGTCATAGAAATACTGTTTATTGAATGCTTATCTTGCTCCTTATGTGGTTGACAGTCCCTGCATGGACAAAGAGCGTCTGTAAAAAGTAAGAAATCCGTAGGTTGTGAAATACTTGAAACCATATCCACCAGAGATAACCCATCACTGCGCCGCAAACCCCGTTGCGCCAACATTCAATGAGAAGGCTGACCGAACTCCGTATGCGCGTCTCTTTCGGTGGTTTGTCAGAGGAATTCTGAATGGCGATGAAGAAGGGTGGCAGAGTATAAGTTGCGCTGTGCAAGCCTGAGCGCCTTGACCGGCATAGCTCATGTCATAAGCGCCCAAGCAATGATGGAGCCAAAACCATCGCCGGCCCGCCAGGCTACAGCGCCGTGTGAGCCATCCGCTCTTGACGTCAAACGCTAAGAACAGTTCTCCGGCAGTCTGTGAGTGAAGACTTGGGGCCCACAGAACCGTAGGTGGTTGAACAAAGCGAGGACTCGTAAGACTCTCCAGCCCTTCGAGGCCGTGTTGATGGCATGCCTCGACGCCACTCAGCGGAACAGCGTGCGGGGCACTCCATCTCGAAGCTTTTGAGGTCGGTAGCTCCACAGCCAATTTTAGAACGACCCAATGCGACTGAACAGTTTCATCCGGCTACTCAACTCGAGATACCTACGGAGTTGCCAAAGTGGCCACCTAACGAGGAGTAATGTGGAGTGGAAGAAGCTGTGCACTGTAACGGCACTACGACGGACATGGCACTGGCAATATCCCTCCGATCCGTTTCACGGCAAGAAACGCACACACACCCATATCAGGAAAAGCCTTAGGGACGCAGATTCACTCTCCCCTCTCTCCTTCTCGCCCCACGCTTGCGCACAGCGCTTGTTCTCGTATTTCGGACCGTTCTGTTGTCCATATAATCGCAGAAGAATACATCTCCGAACTAACAAAAATGCATGGCGAAGCGAACCTCGTCAACGTCTGAAATAGTTGGATGGGGACAGTGGGGGATCACGAAATCCCCAGTTTTCCGATATCACCGAACAGCGCGGGCGGCCCTGACAGCCGACAATTGCAAAAGTAGGGCAAGGGGAACACCTTATTAAACCAGGTGTGAAATGTCCCTCCTCCTTCATCCCGGAGATAGGTCCTCTGTCTCTAGCTTCGCACTCAGGCTCGGTTGGGAACAAGAGCACCCACTTCTTGATCACGTCTATGCGCACCTTTCTGTTTTTAATCTTTCTAGCACTAACCGCCCTCCGAGGACTAGTGTCGACGGAAGAAGCCAAGTGGGGTTGCAGCCGAGCAAACATCATACCAGCCCTATACCTTTATCACCCACAGTTTCCAAAAAACGTCTCACGCTTCAAGTAGCTTCCGTTGTTCGTACCGAGGAATTTACTTTCGCGTTGTGGTGCACGATCATACGGCCGAGCTCTTGGCTTCTCGCGGAAGGCGGCGGGTCTCTAGGCAACAGTCAGCGTGTTCCGGCAGAACGAGCAATACTGTACGACGAGTTCTGGGTTTGCCTTTGTAGGCCTTCCTCGACTCTAGCAACAAAATTCCGCACCAACGATCAAGAATCTCAATTCTATTTTCCTATGTGCTCCCTGTGATGGAATGGCTTAACTCTGAATTTTCCCATTCACGCCGCCATGCTTCTCTCAACTCCCAACTCCAGGATCCACGGGTTTCCACAGTGGTTCGAAACACACCGACGGCATGATCTTGACCGCAGTCTGTCGTCCTATCAGCGGCTCTGTTGGTCGCAACGTAAGCCCGAACTACATACCACGTCCTGCCGATAGTTATCGTCACTCCGGTCTCCCGCGCATCACACCTTAATCATCCAATCACATAACCCGGACCCTGGTCCAGGGTGGGTCGTGCGTCCCCTTTTCTCGCGGATTTTGTAAGTTTACAGGGACGGACGTGCGGAACTTTTATTCATCTTGACAACACGTTATCGTCTGTTTTATTTTTAGGCCATGGATCCGTGCAACACTACTGGTGGATGGGCTAACTAAGTGCGCGTTACTCCTTTAACTCGGTCCTTCGAGTGGGTACCAAGAAAGGTTTTGGTCGCCCGCGGTGCAACAGCGTTTTTGGCCCATCCGCACGCACGCCTGCCTGTTCTTCTTGTCTGCTCCCGATCGAGTCCCCACCAGCTCACAGGGCGCCTTAGAAACGCTTTCCCTACCACATTCCCCGAGCCGAGCGGTTTTTTTGTCCTGTTCCTGTTATGTTGCTGGCCGTCACGTGCTTATTTTGCCGCCTCGCCCGCCTCGGACGTGGCGGAGAAACTCAATCGTGCCCATCAAGGTGACCCTCCTTCCCCATTCGTCGCTTGGCATCTCCAACGCCCCACCACCAAAAGCGGAGTGCGCGCGTTCCATATACGAGACGAAGCTCCGCACCCGTCATCACCGTCATATGTAGCATAACTTGAGCTTGAACCGCTGTGAACGTCCGCGGACGGTCGATACGGACCGGGTAGGTGTAGGCAGACCACATGCACACTTATCGGGGTGGTGCAGTGTGCTCAGTCCTCCAGCCCGCGGCTTGTCATGTTGCGTCGGAAGCAGAGCCCAGGGGGCGTGAGCCGACAACACATGATGCAGTTCGCAACTCGCCAGCCCCGCCGTCACGACGCCGGAGATACCAGACCTGTTCAACGAGTAGCAACCCATCCTCGCTCCAAGTATGCACCTCCGTCTGTGTGCGACCGCGGCGGAGAACGCCAAAAAAAAAACAAACAACAGAAATCGAACGGGTATAGCTTTGTGCGCGCACACATCGACCTATGGGCCCAGTTCCATCTCCGCCTTTCATGAGGACGGTCCTTGCTTGTCGCTACTAGTAACCCACGACCACACCAGCCTGCGCGCTCTGTAGGCGTCTTGGTCTTGTGTTTTCGTGCATGCGCGCTGCTGCCGCGGCACCGGGAACGGCACGAGCTTTGCAGGACTGTGGACGGGCTGGTCTGGGCTGGTCTAGGCCGGGCTTCTCCCTTGTGACTCGGAGGCGTTGTCGCAAGTAACTACTCCTCACTGCGCCGCGCAACTTACGTAATAATCGCAATGCTCGCGGTGGATTCCCTCCCGACCGTGTCGAGGGGGGAGTTTGGGTCCGGTCCGGGACGGTCCGTGTTGTCGTGTTCATCGCCACTGGCACGCATTCGCAGTAACTTACAGTCCAGCTGTTTCGATAGAATCGCCACTCGACTCGTATGTATTGACAGCAAAGTTTAAATGATTACATATAGACCGGAGGTGGGTTCCCTGGGCTGCGTCCGAGTTGATCGAGCCAGCGAGGTGAGTCGCTGGGTTTGCCACAAGGCCGGGCAAGTAATAGGAGCCGTAAAATACTGTTGCTGTACTGTTTCTGCGGTCAGAGGCTTGCAACTCGTTTGATAATAGAAATTGCAAGGAAGAGTCAAGATTCTGAAGTATAGGCATCCGGAGTGCCTTTACTTTACGTATACCGCAAAAATGGAACAGATACATCCGGGCTTGTGAACGCGCCCTCTTTACTCACTGTACTCCGCCGGTGCTTGGCCTTTGAGTCTCCCACAAGTGGCATCTCCGGGAACTGAACCTGTCCAAGTGGGGCGAGTGAATATGCTATTGCGGAGGAGAGCACCTTCACGAAGACGGCCATATTCCTGGAAGAAGAAGGTTCCATACTGCGGTCGCATGAGCCGAACCGGTGATGTGGAGATGTATCATGTGGAGAAGGTGGAGGATGGCCAGGAAGGTGGCCGAGTTCTGTGGTGTTACACCAGGTATGGGTTTCAGAATGACTGGGAGTGGTCGACTGGGGCTGCTGCCGTGTTCGAGCGAGCAAGGTCGTGTTGGATGGATGACGATCGACTTTCTCCGCCGAGCTGCCGGAGCGGACATAACTGAATTATCTGATGGGTTTCGCGCAGGGTGGCACTGCTCGTCAAGAGTTTTACCTAGCAATGAAGAGACCATGCACCATGTCATGAGTAGCCAAAATGGTGGCCAAGTCCAAGCACAAGTACCAAGCAAGACGACGGGATGGCCTTGTACTGTCATCGTGTTCCATTTCAATAGATGAACTGGCATTCGTGGGTGTCGAACCTTCTCACGCCCAACTTATAATTGTTGAACAGCAGCCCGGGAATAGGAAGCATATTAGAGGCGCCCGGCCTTGCCAGTTGTGTTACCTTGTGCAGCTCTGGCTATACACTCACGACTGTCATCCTCTAACCATCACCTGCGTGCACTACCTGCACTGGCACATGGGTAGGCAGGCTCATACCTGTATATAACTCCAACATCCACGGCAGAGAGAGGCCACAATGAGTTCGCACGAATCGTCCCAATCGTCCCCCTCCCTCACCCCACCTACGACAATGTTCCCACTGTCGTCGTCACCCCCCCGCAGCGCAGATACCGGGAGCTCATCCGATCTCTCATCTCGGTCCTCCCCACGTACCCCATCTCCGCTCAACCCACACCACCACTCCCAATCCCTGACGCCGCCCTCGCGAGTCTCCCTCCTCCCCACTCCACCTCCAACAGCCGCGCGTGGACGCCTGCGCTCATCCGGCGCGCGGGATCTGTCGCCCGTGCGCTCCGCCGCGGCCGCGGCAACTCTGCCCGCCATCCCCATGACGCGCGTCGCATCTGCGCCAGCCGCTCCGCAGTCGGCCGGTGGAATGGGCATGCACCTGACCGCCTCTCCCGCGACGAGCGAGCCGGCCCTGTTCTCGTTCGCCTCGTTCTCCTCTCCGCGCTCGCGCTCCTCAGGCTCGTCCCCCGAGCGCGGCAGCGGCGGCCACGAGGCGGCCGGCGATGGCTCTATCACGCCCACGTCGACTTGGTGGAGTCACCACGTCCACCCGCCGCGTCCCTGGACGGACCCTTCGAAGCGCAAGCGCACGGTACCTGTCAAGCAGGCGGAGGAATACGTCCACACACGCTCTGTACGTCCGTTTTCTCCACTATTTCTCTGGCAGTTTGACTGACTTTGCTCTGTAGCGCGCGATCGAGGCCATCGGTGGCGTCCTCGGTACGGCGGCAAGCATTGGCCACGAGGCGCTCTTTGTCGGAGTCGACCTCTTGCAGTTTGCGCCCGTGCCTGGACTAAAACTCGCAGGCGACATCTTGCTGAATATCTGGGATGCCGTGCAGATGGTCGAGGTGAGCGCGATGGGCACCCCATGCACAGTGCTGCTGCTGACCTCTCCAGATGAACCGTCTCGCGTCTTTGCGCCTGACCGAACGCTGCGCGGACATCTTGATTTCCGTGCGCGAAGAGATCGTAGATGCGGGTTACACCGTAGCCGAGGAGCTCCACGCGCCAATCGCCAAACTCGTCGAGTGCGTTCTGGCCGTCCTCATGTTTTTCATCTAATTTGCCACTCCACACAGGGCGTTCGAAGAGGTCTACCATTTCCTCAAAAAGCTGGGCCACCGCCCTTTCCTCAAACGCTACCTGAGGCGCGATGAAATCCAAACTAGTATCACGAATTGCGACACCGCCCTCGATGATGCCCTCGGGATGTTAGGCGTACGTGTCTTTTTGAGAACTCGGCGCGCCACGATCGACGCTGACGCGCTCGTCTGCTTTGACAGCTCTCCATCCAGATCCGTACTCTGAAGCTCATCCAAGCCAACGAGCTACGGCGACAGAAGGAAACGCACGATCTGCTCGAAACGCTCTCACACCTCTCTCCCGGCCTGCCGCCTGTCCCTCTCCCCTCGTCACCTTCGACGCTCCAGTCGTCACCCGCAGACCTCGAGAGCGTGCGCGAGACGCTGAATGCCCTGCGTGCGACGCAGAACGCGCAAGACCGCGCCCACGACGCGGCGGACCTGCGCCAGCTCATGCGCGCGGCGCTCGCGACGAACGACGACGCTTCCATGATCGAGGCCCTCCAGATCGCGCGCAGCGAGATGCCCGAGGCCATCAAGACGCTGCAGCGCGCGCTCGAGCGCGTCGTCGAAGACGGGCAGCTGGACGCCGAGGAGAGTACGACGCCGTTGCTGCTGGCTCCCGCTTTCGACACGGGCGCGAGCCGGCGCAGCGCGGACACGCTCGAGCGCGAGTTCATCGAGACGGGGATCGACGCGCTGCGGCGGATGTCGAGGGGCACGGACCTCGGCCTGCCCAGCTGGACGATCACGCGGTACGAGATCGACCTCGAGGCGAAGGTGGGCGTTGGGTTTTTCAGCGACGTGTTCCGCGGGAAGTGGCGCGAGCACACGGTCGCGATCAAGGTGCTCGCAGAGACGACACCACGCAAAATATTCGTGCATGAAGTCGAGATATGGAAGACCCTCTACCACCCGAACGTGCTCGAGCTCCTCGGCGCGTCCAGCGCGAGCGGCGATCCGCCGTGGTTCCTGGTGAGCGAGCTTCGCTTTCCTGATTATCTAATCATACGTTCTTTGTTTGTCTCACAAAACATTGGCTTTAGGTGAGCAAGTATTACCCGCGGGGAAGCCTCGTCAAGTACTTGAAGGGCCTGAGCGACGCTGATGCCGCAAGAGTCGATGTATTGAAGATGATACACGAGATCTCGAAGGGCATGGCGTACCTTCACAAGCAGTGTGTGCTGCACGGCGATCTCAAGGTACGAATCCCAGCCGTAAAAAAACCGACCGTCGCGTGAAATGATATGGATGCCCGAGTAGGCCGCCAATATACTTGTCGACGATGACACGCGTTGCGTCATTTCCGATTTTGGTCAAAGCGAGATGAAGTCCGAGGTCTACCGCATCAGCCGTGCACCGCAACCACGTACGTTCGAATTTTCATTAGTTTGTCGTCCGCTCCCGCTCAACTCAATCTGACTCTGTTTCCATTTTAGACGGGACGTTACGTTGGCAGGCACCCGAGCTGATGCAAGGTGCCCAAGCGCTGACGCCAGCGATGGACGTCTACGCATTCGCCATTTGCTGCGTGGAGATCCTCACCATGGGGGCCCTACCGTGGCCGCTCATGGACGACGAGGCGGTCCGACATTTCGTGTTAAGTGGGTATTCTCTCCTGCATTATTCGGCGTTTTTCTCGGTACTGATGTGAAACACCTGTCCAGACGAGAACATGAGGCCCTCGCTCCCGCCGTCCAGCCTCATCCCCGGCAAGCTCATGAATGTCATCCGCTCAAGCTGGGACCGCGACCCGACGAACCGGCCCGCTTTCGATAAAATTGCACGCGAGCTCAAGAAACAGCGTGCGGAGTGGAGCGCCCAGAGCGTCAATTCGCCGACGTTTGATACACCGAGGCCGATACCCCTCGTTGTTGAATGGGACGCGCAGAACCCGCACCGCTCGCATCACTCGCCCGACATCATGCCGCGACCGCTACCAGGCGACCCACAACCCCATGATCCACAGTCACCGGAACCACGGCCGTGCATCGCTGAGGACGAAGAGAGTTCGCTATCATCTGTGGAAGAGTTGGGCGATATTGTCGCGCCGCTGAAGCGAATCGAGTCGACGTCGACGAATACATTGAGGTCTGACGCGAGCGTCCTCGCATCGGGCTATCTCACTCCCCCGGATCCCGACGACCTTGCTGCGAAATACCGGGACGAGCGTCGATACAGGATGCTCCTGCAGCACGATTACCACACTATCCGTGGGTATCCGATTCCGTTCTGCGCTTTCGTAACGTAAATATTCATTTGATGCCCCAATAGTCACGCTCCCGCTGTGGCGGCCGTCTCCTGTCGAACTCGGTGCGGTGGGTTTCCTATCGAAACCGGACGGACGCTTCGAGACGCTGTTCAACGCGTTCAAACCCGGGGCGACGTCCGGAGGCAAGGCGGACGAACTGCCGATGTTGTCAGGATACGGGAGGGTCTTGACGGGCAGCCAACGCCAGGACAAGCGCAATGCGGCGCAGCGCGGCCTCGATCGCGTCCACGGGTTATTTTCATCTGCGTACGTACAGCCATCTCGGTACCGCCTCCATCACCGTCCCTTACCGAAACCCCCCATTGATCGGTGTTTCCCGTGCCCGCGCGCTGCACGCTATAACCGACAGGCGGACGAGTCGCACGCAGTCGTTCCAGCTGCGCGCTCTGCACAAGGTGGCGTACATCTACGCAGAGTCGACGATGTACCGCTACATCACGAACGTCGACGTGCCGAAGAAGTGGTTCCAATCCAACATCGATCACATTATGAAGATCTATGGCAGGGAGCAGCATCTCACGCGAGAGGACATCTTTCTCGGTACGCTCCGCGTTTCAGATAGTGGCGCTCTCGCTTGATAGTTTTACACGCGCCTACTCCCACAGTTATTGGGGCGTTGGACGCCCCTGACTATGCGTCCTTTGTCAGTCACAGCCATCCAGACGGCCAGGTGAGCTCACAAGTTTGGCGTAATTTGACAGCACACCCCCGCGGCTGAGCGCTGATTGGGGATCCGCTCCACTACGTACAGGTCAACTTCAATGTGTTTGCGTCTGCACACGTCGCACGCCCGTGGGGCGAATTTACCCTCACGTCAGCCGAACAAGCGATGGAGCCATCCGGGGACACAGTCCAGCAGGATATGGTCGGCGCCGTCACTGCGAGCAACGTCTCGCTTGTCAAGAATTCGTCAGAGCCCTGGGACTCTGTACTTCTTGCTCGGCTCCGATTCAAACCCGACATAGCTGAGCCGACCTCGTTGTGAACGTCACATATTTCTTTTTCTTTTCTTCCTTTTTTCTTGAACCCCACTATATCCGCACAAACACCAACACCAACAACACACTACGGACGATTTTTCGATGTACAGATATCACGAGATAGACCTGTATTTATTGTAAAAGACCTACACATCCCCAAATTGACTGTATGTTTCTTGAGCAGGCGGTTTCCTCGTGATTATGGAGTGTGGACGTTTGGTCATCATCAGTTGGGGGTAGATATACTTGGGGTCCCGGCGTCTTTCCCCATTTTGATTAATAAGACGTCCACTATTTGTCGGTGCATTAGCAAAAAAAGCAGAACCATCAAGTCGCGATGATCGGCCGACGTCTCAGTGAGCATGTAACACTCCTAGCAGGAGCTGTATTAGCCTGGAAGCACTGCGGATGACGTGCGCATTGTACAAATACTAGACGTTTACCTTACGTTAGTGTACTGCTGCCATTTACAGCAGTGTCAAAATTGAGCAGATTCGGGTCATCCGACGGCGGCTTATTTATGCATGTGAATGATGTCCCCACTACAAGCATTTTAGGGATGAACGCCGTCTGGACCACAGCCCCAAATCCGAAAAAAGGTCTTTGGGACCAACGAAACGCCTGTGCAATACGTTTTATATATGAACCTTCACCAGTTCACATCATTGCAGTGACTGACTCCTCGAAGACACCATAATCGTCTACAGGTCGGATTTGGAGACACGCCTCTTCGCTCCTGGTACTGTATTCGCCCCTTCAATGCGGGATCAAGCCGTAAGCACCGAAGATCGGAAGAGATATGGCCCTCCACTCACAGTCGACCATCATCGCCAAGGCACCAACCACCGGCACTCATCTATTGAACGCCACAATAAACGAAAGAGCGGACTTGGGGGCGTTCGTCCACTCTCCGGGGTTTGTTTGCCTTCTGTGATCTCCCCCTCTTCCCCAGGCAGGCCGACATCCGCTCCTGTTCTCTCTCTCTCCTCGGCGACGTTCGTTGGACTTCGTTGCATACGCGCGGTTGTAGCAGCGACCTAAATCCAGTATTTCCCGACGGGTTGCCATCGAGCGACCATCGCATCCTTTGACCCGCTGGCAGTGGAGTAGTGTACTCGCGGACGACGCACCACCACGTATCTTCTTTTTTTTTTTTATTGTAGAAAAAAAATAAATCATGTGCATGTGCAAAGTATGCAGGGACGAGGCGCCTCGACTAGACGAACAGAGGCGTCATCGGCCTGTACTACTGAATGAGCGTGCAGTCAGTTGGTCGGGCTACGGACGTCCTCGGGAAATTTTGTTTAAATATCAGTTCAGGCACAGACGGGGTTCGCGAGGAGTATGTCATGGAAACTTCTGTTGAAATGTTGATATTTGGTCGACTTCCGATACAACGGGACTTCACAGGAACGAGGATCACAGTTGAGTTGTCGTTGGACACGTGGGTCGCTGGGTGTTTATGTAATAATTGGGTTCACACACTCTAGTAGTACAGTATTTTGGCCTCATTAACGAAAACAAAAAAAGAACAAGAACAAACTCGGTCTTGATCTTGAAAGTACAACGTCACCGTCCACCAAAATATCACCCCCCGCCGTCTCTACCTGCGTTTCTGTGTTTCATGAGCCATTTAGCCAATTCGTACCGAAATTGGTTGCCCCAGGATATCGATTTCGATGTTGACCCAGGACGTACTACGTGAGTCACGACGCGCTAATTTGCAGGGTTACTTCTCACGACGTCTCCTTGGGGTACGACGTGGTCCCATAGACACAATTGTTCAGCGGCGGTGCTAACAACGTCTCGTTCTCTTTTGACGTAATCTCGGCTGTATCAAGGTTGCACTGCACCGTAGAGTCGTGCTCCACGAGATCCCATCTACTTAGAGTTCAAATCTTTGTGGCGAGATAAGACCCACAGGCTTTGCAAGGCGTATCGAATTTTGCGCGTAGCAGTTAGTCGGGGAATCTAGTCAGATAATGCTCTATTAGTGCCGTAAACCCGACTCCGAGGAGAACCATTTCCGACAGCAGCCCATAGTTAACTCTGAACCAGCGATCTAGCCCCATTCTTCTTGGCCCTCACCTTGGATCCAATCGAATCATTTCTTTTTGCAACGCGAAAATCGCAATCCAGCTCATCCCGACTGGTCGGCGAGGATGATGGCCTGGATAGGTAAGTTTATGACAACTATCCAAACAATCCGTGCCTAAAATTCGTGGATAGCCAGAGCATGTTTGACGTTGCCGTGCTTGACTTGCCGTGCCTCCGTGGTACTACATTCGGCGTTGCCCCAAGAGAGTCGATCCTGCTAATTTTATGTGCGTGGTATATATACAACCTCACATTGTTACATTCTAACGCAACAGTTGACCCATCCCCCCTCACACTTTCTTGTGCACCATGGCCTATACATCTCAGGGTAACCACCCCCGATCGCACTTCGACTTCACCACTCATCCTTCCCTCCGTACGTTTCTATCATCCCCCGGTCCTGCATCTCTCATCACCCATGGACAGACATTCGGGATGCGAGAGACGCCCACATCATTCTCGAAGCCGTCAGGCTCGGGGTTCTCCCATTGATCACCAGACGTTTGTCATCTACTGAGCGGGAGCAGCTCTGCTCAGGGCACGTCTTTGTGTGGGAGGAGGCAGAGTTCAAAGGTGGCTTGGAACGATGGACAGACGGCCGACGATGGTAAAGGCAATCCACTATGCGCTCTTTGCTGTCGTCTGAGCTCCAAATAGGTCCCAAAGCAGAATGCGTGGAGATTATCTATTTTACGAGGAAAAACTCGAAGCGACACAGGAAGAACGCGATCTAAAAGCTGCGAGGCGGTGCGTCTATTTTAGTATTCCATTCTGGTTCTAGCCCCTTACCTGGAACATCTAAAGGGCGCGACGTACTCTCGACCCACTCTCAGTCCCTCCACTCACCAATCGGCGCCAAGATAGGCCATCGAAGCCAAATGGCCTTACGAAGCAAACGTTCTCGACGCAAGTGTACCTGCCTGGTGCCAGCACACCACGAAAATGGCACATCGTTGCCTATTTCTCGGTACGGTAGATCTGCGCGTCGTCACATGTCTCTCACACCCACTCTATTTTCTGTTACCAGGGAAATGACTACACACGGCTGCAGACGATCGACGATATCGAACAGCTGCGCAATATTCGTGTCCCCCACGGCATTTACGTTTCCAGCAAAGGCTCTTACAAGCGGGCTGATACTTTCCCATGTGAACCCGACGAAGATGATGCCATCTACCCGAGCCACCGACAGTCGCTCCCCGGCCGCCCAGGCTCCTCCTCATCATCTGTAATGATGGTTCCAGCCCAAGCGTACATGTGCGGCACTCAAACTGTTGCCGCGCGTCCACAGTCTCCTCTTTCCGGAAATCTTCCACGCCTTTCCTCCGTGGTTGGTCACACACCACCGGTACCAGCAGGTATGCCGGGATCGCCCACTACCGCGCGGCCACCCTACGCACCAAGGTCGGCCGAGGATCGTCGCGTGTTAAACACATTCCGCTTGGCATTCTAATTATCGCCCTGTATGCCTGTGCTCGCCCCAAAAGTTTTAGAAGTGACTCAAAGTGCTTTGTGCGGCGCACAAGGCAGCATAGAGTCGGAACCAGGTGCCGGCGCTCGTTGCGCATCTCACCCCGGTTTTAGGGTTTAGTTCGTCAAAATGGGCACCATATCCATATTTTCCTAGTGTATCGTAATACGTGGCACCATTAGCTCGTACGCGAGCTTGTAGACAAATAATATACCAGATGACCACATGACGAGTCGCTCTGTCCTCGACGTATTGAAGAATAGAGCTGCCTAATAAAACCGTGAAAGAGCCGGTAATTCGGAGAAATTTACACGGAGATGGCACTCCACTGCCAGTAACCGAGCAGGACATGCAGCTATTCTTGTAACTTTGCTCTGACATCGAGGTGTCGCCGCACATCCGCGTGCTAACTCTGATTTCTGGACTAATTTGAGGACAACCGCATGCAGACCTGCACTTGATCTGTACCCGAGGATCTTACCAGAAGTGCTATGTCGACGGGACCAACACCAGCGCTCCATGCAGGGTTCATCGACTTGTGGCTTATGACATATGACATGGCAGCTCTGGAACTATTCCGCTATTCCGCCGGACGCACCTGCAGCGAATCACGTGTAGACAAGCAGTCCGCGCGGATTATCGGCCGAAACTACGGGCATGATAGGAACAGACGAGAATCCAAGAAGAAGCCGGGGGAGTGACTTCAAAGGGGACGAAGAAGACAAGTTTGACTTTTCGGAAGATCGTTCTGATCACGCCTTTGTGAGTGGATGAGTGAGTGTGGTTGGCCCTTGGGTTGGCCTGGTAACGCGTTAATTTTATGGAAGGGCCCGGGGTTGTTCAAGCGTATAGTTGTGTCATATGTTCACAACACCCAAACAATGGAGGGTACAGTATTGCAGCGATAAACCGCGGGTTTCGTTGACAATGGACGAGCGGTAAGCGCCTCAGGGCTGAATTCGCCGAAGCATCCACGTCCAAGGTCGCTTGCAGTTGAGGCCGGGGTCAGGGATCGGGGTCTGTCGGCGTGCTTATCTAATCAGTTACTTCCTCGTTCCGCGGCTGTTCACGCATTCACGGTTAGGATCAACCCAGGTCGAAAGTGCTGTACGAATCCAAGCCCTTTGTACACCGATGGGGAAAACAGGAAGAAAAAAAAAACACCTTTCGTTGCAATGGCCAGGCCATGTGGTCTGGGTCACGGAGACTTTATCAACGTGCGATGTCTCGCTCCTAGGATCGCGAAGCAGACAGACGACCAAATCAAATTGTGCCCGAGTACTCCGCAGAGCAACGAACTATCAGAGAACAACAATGCCTACATTCGGTGCATTCAACCGATTGGTCTTGTGATTGGTGAACCATGATACCACCAATGACCATCTATTGCCAGTGGTTAGGGGCACTGCCAGTGAGTCGCCATTGTGTTAGTACTTATGCCTTCAAGTTGGAAAATGCAAATCGACCACTGAAAACGAAATAGGAATAACGACTATCCTGCCGTCTCGCAACTGGCATACTTTCCTCGGACTATGCGTCAAGGGAAACAAAAAGTTTCAAACATGCTCAAAATTCCACAGCGCCTGATAACGGGAACTGCTTCTCGAGACCAATTGCTAGTCATTTATCTTTCAGAGCTTGACGAGCAACTCCGCATTTTCTCGCAAATTCCGCCAACAATTGTTTTGGCTGGGTTCAGTTATGATCTATCATTAACCAGAATTCTGCGGTGTTCAGGATAGCGAGTTGTGTGCCATTGGAGCTGTAGCCAGACATGCTGTGTCTACGTAGCACATCGGGTCCGTGTCGTAAACGGAAAGCCTTCTAGAGAGAACGGCGGCCGAGGCTTTAGGTGGACTCACTGTGGAAAACAAGCTATGGCCATCAAGATGGCTACAAACTTGGAGGTTGGTGAAGGTTCAGCCACCCGTCGGGTCTCTTTCGTCTCAAGTACGGCCAGCAAGGTTTAAAGTGCCTATCGAGGTGACTTCATTGGCTTGCCAACTCAAACTCAATTTGAAGTGTGAGGTGGTGGAGCGTAGCCAATTTCCCATCGGTTGGCACCCCCATTTTGGTTCTGCCCGCACGACGTCCACTGGGGCGTGGGCGGAAGAACGGATTCCTTCCCAAAAACGTCAGCGATTTTTCTCGATAGGAAAATCTGTTCCATCGATGATGACACGGGAGGCGAACTGGAATTCGGAACAAATCGGTCACCCAGACTTGGGTTGTCGCGCTGTTGGGTGCCAGAGTTGGACATTGACACTCAGGATAAGGTACTTAGAGCTTAGGGTTTGAATTACGTCATCACCAACTTTCAAGGGTCCAGTTCTTCCGCCAGCGCCGCGCAAGTTCACACAACAGGGGTCGCATCAGCAGAACAAGAACAAGAATCTGCAAAAAGTCTCACATATCGCTCCTGGAGAGATTCAACGTTAGAATTCCATCAGAGCGGTCCTCAAGAAGCGAATTGAGTTAACCAGGGTTCCACGTACTATAGTAATGTTTCCAACGTTGTATTGGAGTTTTTACGGGAGCCTTTGATAGTAACATCATGGTGCCGCGGAGTGATACTCACATTTACGTAGAAAAAGTGCCTACCGTGCGGTTCGTGAAGTTCACGCCGCACTCACTAGCAGTCTCAATTTCTGCGTCGAGTAGGAAGACCAGATCTCAAGAAGCGCGGATAGGGTAGAGCCCCAGGAAGGCGAATCCTGTTGAGCGTGCGGTGAGATATCGCTCCTCTGTCACTCAGGCAGGTGCATGGCGGACCAGAAACGATCACCCGTCGAATTGATTGTCCCTTTTCGCTGAAAGAACACGACGTTACGCAAACAACGCCCTGTTTTCCCAGGCACTTCACGAGATCACAACCGGCGGGCGCACCGAACGACCTACAGTTGATGAGCATTGCGTCCGAACGTCGCTGAAGCCGATCACGGCTCGAATTTAGAGGGGTCAATGTGGCGCAGCAAGGAGGGGGATCGGGGTACACCACAAAGCGCACGAAAGGACCCTAGGCAGGGCATGCTGGCAAGAACCTGAAGGAGATTCAAATTCCATGGCAAGAGGACCTGTCTAGAATCAGCCCAGACCTACGTCCGTCCTGCGCCAGTAGACGAAGTGGAAGGCCTGCAAGATGGCTCTCGAGTTGCCACGGTCCGGGAACCGTACAGCACTTAGCCGTAAGCCCTCGAGGGAACCTTGCATAAGAGATACGTAAACAAGACGAAAAGCACTCGAGGAAAAGCGTGGCTCGGAATTCATAAGTGTGCATGGCGACGCCGGCCCTCAGATCTGGCGGGTTGTGTTCAAAGGTGATGTTATTACGCCGCTCCTTCCCACACCAAACACTGGAACATCGGCGTCCGTGGAACCTGTTTCAAGGTACATTGATGAGCAGACCGAGAACAATAGTAGCAAAGCGGGGGACAATAGCCAGATGAATAAAAATTCGGCGGGAATTGCAAGGGGAATTGCGCGAATCGGTTTAAAACCGAAATCAGGCCTGAATAATCTATAACGTAAGCCGTGCGCCTCGGGCCTCAGCACCTCCAAGCCTCAGCTGCAGACCCCTGGCACCAAGCTAATCTATTTCGAAACAGACACAACCAAAATTTCCGTCAGTGTCGCCATGATCAAAAATATGGAAAGAGGTGCTGGCACTGCTGAGGATATGCTTGGAAAAATGGTGGAAGGAAAAGAAGAAAAGGAACAAAAAGTGCACCGGCCCGGGCAAGTTGAACCGTTGAGGGCAAGTAAGGGGGCAAGGTTGAATGCTCCGGAAGTAGAATGCACATACAAATTATGTGTCGAGATCAATAGTGAACCTTGGGGACAAAGTGAGATCCCTGCGCGAATGAATTCTGCGCCGCCTTTTGGTGAAGTAGTAAGGCTAATTTAAACGTCAGAATATTTACGTGTTGAAAGAAAACGGAGTGTACGCATCCGATCTCGCCGTCACCAGCGTCCCACCAGTCATTTCCAGAAAGGCTCGTGTCACTGTATGGCACCGCCAATGACCCGTGTACTGCAATGGACCAAAAACGTGTCTGTAGAGACTCGCAAGAACGTTCCTCCGCCCGTCGCGCAAAGCACTCTTCGCCAGCAGTTCGGCGTATTCCCGTAGGTTGCTACACACTACTAAAAAAGAACCCGTAGCACGCTGATTTTCGGTGATAACTTAATGTCTTGATCCTGAAAAACCCGAGAAATGGACACACGCTTGCCAGCAAAGCCTTCCTCCATTTCTAGATATTTCAAAGTTTGACTAGTCGACGCTTGAGTCGACGAGCCACGAAGAGCGGGCGATTCAGATTGCCAGTGACCATAGCAGTACGAATTTGTTAATTTTATCAGCGCATTGTGAGATGACCCAGCACCCCATCCTCAATGCTCACTCATCCCATCGAATCCAATTCCTTGCCCTAGTGATTTAGCGTGGAGACCCGTCGGACACGGTGAGATGGAAGTGCTCAGAAGTCATGAAGATATATCTCCTTACCATTCGTGTGTCCTCACCATTCGCACACACCAGTGACACGTCCAATGGACCGACTTTATCTTACATTTATCTTGTGCCCTCTTTTTCTGAGACAGGGGCGACATCTGACCAGATACAGCGCTCGACAAGGTCTCCCACGACGAAGAGGCAACATACTAATGGCTTCTTGTGGTTGTCCCAAGTGCCCGGTCCGCACGAGGTAGGCCCCTTCGCGCCATAAGGGATATGGGCGGACGGCGACATCGATCTCCGGATTGGTGAGGACTAGCGCGCGGCTGTACTTGGCTGTGGAAATTGAACCAATGAGTGGACATACATGGGAATTAGAAGCATCGATCGCCCAGGAGTTGGTCTGGTGGTGGCACGGAAAATGTTCGGATATTGGTTAACAAGAAGATAGAGACCCTATATGATCATTAGGCGCTACGTTCGTTTGAATTTCATGAGGGTCGTCACACGGATAAACATCAGGGTAGATGCCGGGAAAATGCTGGCTTTCCGTTTCTCGAGATCGACTTTCGCAAAATGGAATGAGACAGTTCAGATTATGGGCGAGGGCTATTCCTTCTAAAAGTACAGCCCACCTTAGCACTGTGATACTCGGACAACTTCGAAACCTAATCAATTGTTCCGAGAACGAAAAACCCATGGAGTAGCTGGGTATTAGGACTGCCTGCATTACAGTACGAGAAGCGACTATCTCCCAAAACTAGGGTTATTGCGTGGCGATGGAGCAAAAATAGGAAACTATCGTTCCATCCTTCAAAAAGTAGGGTCCTTGACCAGCGCTTTGTCGCCGCAGGGCGAAAGATGTGGCCCGAAGCTACTTAGTAGGGAGAAAGTGCCCACAAAACGACTCCTTACTGCGCTGTATTCGGCGCGAAGGAAAGCTGTGTTTGATCAGGATCTGAGGTGAGCGAACATGCTGCTGCGCAAATAAGACAAACACGACGCACCCGGAACCTACACGCAAGCTGGTACGTGATCACCATCAAGGCGATCTCGAAGGCGGTGTAGACCCTTAGGGTCTTGGCGGAAATGGTGTGTCGGTACTTAAGTTATGCCCTCTGCCTTTTGAGCTGAAATTGTGCACGTTGACACGGGCATGCACGCAAGCAGTGCAGAAAATTTAATTGAAACGTACATGAGGCAGACAAGACCGACACATGTTGCAGAAGGAGAGGGACCTGTGCTGGGATCATCATGAGTTGGATGCGAGGGAAGACATCAGGACGCCTCGTGGACGCCGCCGTCCGTCCACGTGATTGCCTTGAGGACTGCCAGAGCCACTTACCCACGCCAATTGCGAGGAAGACGGTGCACGAGTTGTTGCCATGTCATCTTTCCACAAGTACGGTATATAATCCCCCACGATGGGGTCCTGGGGCTCCACCTCTATTAGCTCTCCTTGACACTCTTGACTTACTCCCTACATGGCCTTTCTTTCCCGAGTCCGCTTCTCCCTCTATTGTATCTTGGTGAGTTGTTGCTGAGTCGCCCCTAGAAGGGTTCCCAATGGTTCAGTAGCTGACGACACACGATTTGCACAGTGGGTTTTCTCCGTAGTCCTACTCGGCCTCACAGCTGCACGAATACACTATACGGAGAATCTCTCCCCTGATGATCCTCTTAATGGCGGACATCACTTCTACGACCCCATTGTTGTCGAGCTCCTCGTGACGAGTATTCTCGCCATGCTTTGGTCAACGTTTGCGTGAGCCTTCCGAGTCTACATGCATTTCCTATTGGGTCTGAGCCCAACGCCCACGTCAGAATCCACGCGATCTACACGCGGCGGGACCATTTGATTATTCACACCTTCGCCGCGGAAAACATGGCGCTCTTCGTCCTTTTCGTGATGTGGCTCGTTGGCACTGGAATTGCCACCGTACGGCCCTTTTCTCACCATATCTCTTACACGTATACTGACGCCGAAGAGTATAGTCGATGTGGGGAGACTTGGGGTGGTGCCATCAGTATTCGCAATGCCGACTCCTCACCGCACTCATAGCGATTGCGTGGACTGGCTGGGTCTTTTTGTTCTTCCTTCTCAGTGCTAGTTTCATGCACTCACTTGTGAACCGAGCATGGACCGAGCCTATTCACGGGCACCTCTATCCCCGCGATAGTTTCATACCTGCACAAACGTCGGAATATCACGGTAGCCACGCATGAAAGTAGAATTCTCCCGCCAGTGCGACTCAGAAGGGTGTTGCTGGCCATCTACGCAGCTACGAACAAAATGCTATTTATGTATTACAGCACTGTACAATACGCCGGTGTAACGTAATTTTCCGTACGTGGCCGCGCGGCAAACCCCGGACCAATCACATAACTGCCTCGTTGTAGCGCAAAAATGGCGCAACCGCTTCTTCCAGTTTCTCTTCGCCGCTCCAACTTACGAGTGTGAGTGACCATCTCCTCCAAACCCAAGTCGCCCACCCTTCCCTCGCTATTCTCCTCTCCCACCCTACTACGTTTCACCAAAGGGACAGTTATGTTTGATGTGTTGTCGGTAACGTCGTCAGTGTTCCTACCTTGGTCCCTGCTACCGAGATCAACCCTATCTGCAAGCCTATCTGTCCCCGTTCTTGGTTGATCTCTTTCCTAGGCTCGCTGATCCATCTATCAACGTAAACCTTCATCAGCGACACCCTGACAGTTCTTCTTTTATGGCACACAGCCTTCCTTTGCTCTGCTCTCGGCACCTCAATCACTCTGGCTCTGACAGTGTGTCTTCTGGCTTGAGTGTGACTCAGGTTTCTTTCATTATAACTCGGCGCATGTGATTCATCACACGACGGTGAGCTTCTTGGCCTTTACCGAAGGATAGAGCGGGAGAACGCGAGAGCGTAGTCTCACGAAGCCGGAACCCGCTCTCCTTCTTAGCCGTCGGTTGCAATGGAGCCATCAACGGTCTCTTAGCACCGTTTGTGTGCATTTCGTTTCTTTGGCTTATGTGACACCAGGCCTTCACACGAAGGCTGGGTGCCGCGGGTTACGTAATGATTGGAATAAGCGTTGAGCTGGTGGCATGGAAACGAGTCAGGTCTCGGTGCGTTTCTGCAGCACTAGTGCTCTAGTTTCTTCAAGTATTCTATACCTCTGTGAGTCCTCCTAAAAAAGAACTGTTTGGGGTTCAATTTTGTTTGAAGTTGACACAGCACCTCTTGCAGCACCTGACCTTGTCGCAATGTTTGTATTTGTTTGTCACGTACTCGGGGGGCAGCGTTCCCGCGCTCGTCGCGTCGTTCGTCCCCACTGGCAACGCTGGAGCAGACACTCACTATGCATTCCCTCACACTACTATCCCTTATCGTCACATTTTCGTTCACTTGTACTCTCGCCCACGAAAATGGCATGGACATGAACATGGATCAGGGTATGTCGATGTCGATGGGCAATATGGTTATGTACCTCCACTTCACTCCGGGCGACAATCTGTGGTTCCTTGGTTGGGCCCCAAGAACCGCGGGCGCGATGTTTGGGACTTGTATTGGACTTTTTATGCTTGCAATTGCCGAGCGGTGGTTATCGGCGATGCGAGCTGTAATGGAGATGCACTGGCGCACACGGTTCGGACTTTCGTCTCTGCCCCATGCAGTACTTATGTACAGCTTGTACAGTGCCCAGATCGTGCGCGCAAACAATCTCAATACGTCTAGTGTGGCGACGTCTAAGAGTTCACAGCCCTCGTACGACACCTTTAGACGCCGAATTCCTCCCTTTATTCTTTCATACGACGTCCCTCGTGGTATTATGCGAATGGTCCTTGCTTCTATTAACTTTCTTTTCATGCTTGCTGTCATGTAAGGCGTTTCCTACGTCGTACAAAAAATGATATGAGAATGACTGATTTCGTCCTTCGACGTCCCAGGACGTTCCAGCTCGGTTTCATCTTTTCCATTGTAATTGGCCTCGGCGTAGGAGAGACCCTTTTCGGGAGGTACAGCCCCCATTCGGAACATCCACATTGAACGGGTGAGAGGGTCTGAGCCCACAGGCTGCGCACTGTAGTACATATGTTGTAGATCCACCGCATCGGCGTCTTCGTTGGTGCCACATCCTATAACTTGTCCATGATTATATAAAGTCGATCTCACTGAACTTCCAAGCCTAGACCACCTTTCTTCCCCCTTACCCTCAGTGCTACCACCGACTCGCCGCGCCTCTCAAACAAAAAACTATCATGTCTGGAGCTTGGATGATTCAGCAACCCGCCGTCGGTTACTATACCCCACTCGTTCTCTCCCAGACAGTCCCTATCACCACCACGACAACCTACGTATATCAAACCAGTCCAAGCCCTCCACCGCCCCCTCCGCCCCAAGTGCAAGTGCTCGTTTCCGCCGTGTGTGTCTTACATCGTCTCTCTATTGTTTCGTATTCTTACACGGTGCTTTAAGGCCACCGTCGTCGTCGCAACGTCTACTGTTGTGCTCAAACTCGGGTAACAATCGGCTCAAGAAGGACAAGAAGAAGGGCGCCAAGTGTCTGCTTTGTCGACTGTTTGGTCGGTAGTGGCTACCCTATTCTTGCCAGGTTTCGACTTGGTCCTTCGCCCGCCATCGAGGTTCTCTTGATCGTCTGGTTTTGTGAATCGTCTCTGCCTCCCTACCTTATGAACCGGACATGATTTTGGTGTATTCCCATGGACTGTAAATATGTAAACCCTCGTGTAAACCAGTGAACCGTAATCTGAAACGAGGATAATAAACAATGGTGAAAAAGTTTTTTTCACCATTGTTTATCTGGAACAAATAAAGATATTCCCTGAGCGGCTAGCAACAGCCAGTCAAGACTGAAGTAACTTACTGAAGTTTGGACTGAATCTCTGAAGCAGAAGCTCTATTGAGTTCAGAGAAATGTCTTTTGGCACACCCCCAACCATCCCGTCGCAGTTTCAGGTGTACAAGTATGTGGGTTTGGCCTTGCCTGTACAATGGAATACTAAACGGAAGTCCTTCTCGTAGCTCTTATGTGGAAGACCCCAAATGGCAGCGCCGGTTCACAGAGATCTGGGCTGGGTGCTTGGGCGTTGCAATAGCTCTATCACTCCCCTCGCTCTACCGTGCTTTCCGCGCGCGACGGGCTTTCATCGGCCTCTTTGGAGTGTGGGAAGGCAGTGCCTACGCACCCGCCCCCGCAGTCCCACAGATGGAGGTGGCGCCACCCCCAAAGTACAGCACTGCGCCCGGCTATCTGAGTATATTTCGCTCTGTTCTGCTACTGTCGCCCCTCGGCGTCGGGCTCAACCTAGGGCAGAGTACGTCGGCAGAGCTCCGATCTCTTCACACCGTCCATCTCACCACCAGCAACCAGTTCTCGTCGTAGTGATCTACTTTGTTGTCATCATCGTCTGCATCGTGACCAATGCGCCTCTCATTGACAATCCAAATCGTGCAGGTAGGCTTTCCGGTTTGCGTCCTCCCTATGCTATGCTCACTCCCCGTAGGCTTCCTGGCTCTCGCCCAACTCCCGATCGTCTTCCTCTTTGCAACGAAGAACTCTATACTTTCTCTTCTTCTGGGACCAGGCCACGGATACGAGAAACTCAACTACGTTCACCGCTGGTCTGGCCGTGGGATGTTCCTTGGCGCCATCATCCATGGTTCTCTCTGGATTCGAAATCACCTCCAATATAACCTAGCTATCTTAGGTCCACAAAAAGAGACCTCTGGCGTCGCCGCTTTCGCACTTCTCTGTATCATCGTGCTTTCCTCTCTCAGACCTGTCCGAATCTACATCCGCCAGATTTTCTTTTATGTTCAGTACGTGTATCCATGTTACGTCTCAGATGAGCTGATGATAGAGACGTATCTAGTGTCCTGACATACGTCTCGTTCTTCGTCACTATTTGTTACCATACGATCTACGCTCGGCCTTGGATTTATCCAGCACTGGCATTTTACGCTCTCGACCTACTCATGCGACTGTTCCGCTACCGCATCAAGGATGCCACGCTAACATCTGTGGGGAATATGACTATTGTACGCTCTCGCGTCTCCTTCCCTCATGTTTTCGTTCAATGACTCTCGCAGATTAACATATACGACTGTGATAGTGGCTGGGAAGCGGGCCAACACATCCAGCTCCGCATTTTCTTTGAAGGGCGGGTATTCGAATCGCATCCGCTCACCATTGCCAACGCTCCCCCTTCCACCTCTTGCCTCGCCGGCCGCTCCATCGTGCTTGGCGCTCGCGTGATGGGGGATTGGACTCGCGCGCTCAACCATTACGCCTCTACAGAACAAGAGCGCATCGCTCGTGATACTAGTGAAAAGGTAGATGGCGTGTCCGTGTCTGTGCAGGTGATGATCGATGGCCCATACGGGGGGTGCAGCCTGGATCTGGGTGAATATGAAAGTGTGCTCCTCGTCGCTGGCGGCGCAGGGGTGACGTTCACTCTCGGGCTGCTGGATGACCTGGTCGGGAGGATCGTGCGGCACCAGCGCGCACGAGGCGAGCGCACCCGGCGCATCGAATTCGCCTGGGCGATCCGTTCCTTTGGTAAGCGAAACCTTCATCACGTCCGTTGTTACTTGGATATCCACGTCCACATCCCTAGGCTGTATTAATTGGTTCGCGCCCATGCTTATGGACATCGCAAACGCGGCTGCCGACTCCTCGCTCGATCTCCACATCTCCATCTTTGTGACTTGCCTGTGCGACCCGGAGGCGGTACCACCGATTCCGAACTCCATCACCACGCTCGTACGACCGGACGTGCACCGACTTCTTGCACATGTGCTTTCCCCACCTCCGGTGGATGGTGATGTAGAAGGCGAGAGCGGAGGCTCGGCTCAAAGAGCAACCGGCAGGGGTGGCGTGGGAGTATGCGCGAGCGGGCCGGAGAGCCTGGCACGTGAGTCCGCAAACGCCGTCGCAAGGCTGACAGCCTCACACGCGAAGCGCGTGGGTGGAATCGCGCTCCATACAGAGGTGTTTTCCCTGTAGCGACTTCTATTGGCATGTGGACGAGACGAACTATGTTGAATTTTTTTTTATGTGTCACCGTTTATCCTATTTCTGGCTTCTTGTCCAAAGGAAAACTTGAATAATTTGAAGTAGTATCCCCAGTTGGGGTGGCGTTCCAACAACGACCACTGCGAGCCGCATCGCTGAATATGGGGATGGGAAAGCGATACGCGTCGCCCCTCATATTACAACAACTTGGGCCCGTTATGTCCCAGAGGCACAGTTCCTGATATCTTGGCGTGCACCACAGCTGGCACAACCATCCACCTTCCTCAGTTCAATATCAATTATGGCGCTGAACAGGATCACTCAGGAATTGACGGAGTCAGGTTAGTCGTCATTTCACTTTCGAGTCGATGTCAATATTACTACTGTCATGACAGCCCCGTGGGGCAATAACTACGTTGTGCGCGAGTATGCTTTATGCACCGTGGGTAGAAATTATCATGCAAAACAATGTCTTACACTACATTAGGCCGTTTCCTTCCACGGCCTTGCATTCCGCATCAATCTCTTTCGTGATCACGAGGTCCTGTGGCGGGGCGGGTTCAGCGCAGCGACGCGGATGGAACGAGCTTCAATGGCATACGGGAAACATACCTTGGAAGGGGCAAACTTGCTTCTGGCCCGAATCCGTGTGCCATACCTATGAAACAAGAGCGGGGTTAGTAGTAACAATAACACAGCACCGCCGATGAGAGTCGATGCCCCATTCACTCCCATCCCTTCATACATCCGCGTCGTAAATAACGAGAACGCCGCACCGACCGCGGAGCGGCACGTTGTGTTGGCTGCGAACGCGGATGCTGAATACATTCGATAGGTATCAACTAGGTAACTCTAATCGTTCCAAACACTGCCGGCATTGAGCTCCGATACAGAAGTAGACTTGAGCGTACCAGAAACGACTTGAAGTCACGTCCAGAGAGCCAGAGCTCTCACACCAAACAGTACTCAACAGTATGTCAAGGAATACAATTTCGCGTTAGGTCTCACAGCTGAAAACTAAGGCTGAACGACTCGGATCCGTATGATCATGCGCACAGTAGCTGCGCCTATGGGCAATCCTATATCCTACATATCATTCCTACGTCTTGTTCTCCACACTATGCCCCAACAATAACTGAGCGATCTCGTCGTGCCCTTCTTTCAACGCAATCTGATATGCGGTTCTACCCTTACCGTCCTTGGCATCCACGTCCGCCCCACGTTCGAGTAACAGGTGTGTGACCTCCAACTCACCCCAGTATGACGCCCAGTGCAATGGCGTCGACTGGTCCTTTGCACGTGCCATGGGGTCGGCACCGTGATCCAACAGAAATCGTGCGATTTTGACATGTCCGTTATTTGACGCCGCATGTAAGGGGGTGTGCCCGATGTCGTTGCGCGCGTTAATGTCGGCGTTATACTTGAGAAGGGTCCGAAAGAGCTCAAAATTTCCGTTACGAGCCGCCATGTGGAGTGGGGTCCAATGGTCGTCCTGCTTGGCGTTGACGTCGGCGCCGTGTTCGAGTAGCCGCCGCACAATTTCGAGTTGTTCCCAAACCGATGCGACGTGCAGAGGTGTTCGCTTCCACTGGCCGAGGGAGTTCACATCCGCGCCGTGCTCTAGCAATGATTTCACAACTTCGACGTGATTCCTTCTTGCCGCTGCGTGCAACCCTGCTCCGCAAGCACCGCCCCTGGCATTTCTGTGCTCTGGATGTTCGTTGATGAGCTTCACTACAATGTCAGGGAGCCCACAAAGGGCAGCATAATACACGGGAGCCGCTTCGAGCAGTTCTGGACGCATCTCACCATCAGCTAGCCCCCATCGGTTACCATCGTCCGTATCGTGGATCCGAATCCATCGCCGAAAGTGTGCCTTGTCAGGGTCAAACAGATCTTCCACCCCATCGTTTATGCGTAGTGACACATTATCAAATAGGGCATGGTAGAACCAGTATTCAGCAGCATATTGCACCAGTGGAAACTGCTGCACGGAGGTTTCACGAGCGGTGTCGTCCAAACGAAGTAGGACTCCCAGGCAAGCTTGTGAGATTATCGTATGAGCGGGCTCGAGGTCGATGTGATGGAGCGAAACATCCGCGACGGCCGCCGCGAGACGATCCGACGTCAGGAATTCTTTTACAGAGAAGTGCGAAAACTGCACCACACGTGATCCACCATCGCGAACTACGGTGACCAAACTGGAGCACGTCGACAGTACTGCTTGCTCTTGGTCCTCTTTGCGCCAATCCACATCCAGCTTTGGAATTCCTCCAGACGCGTCATCAAAGTCAAACGCAAGTACTTCCGCAAGCTCCTCCAGGCGGAGAGGCCGAACTGCAACCGTCAGGCATTGCAACAGGCGATGGGCATGACCTCGGGTTGCCCTGCCGATATTCTTCAATATTCGCTCGTATGTTTCGTCAAGAGATTCCGGGAGTTCCTGGAGAATTCGTCGCAGACTTGGCGGGAAACACTGCCGTACTGTCTCCAGTTGGCAGAAAACCCACCGGAACCTGCAATAATATCAGCGGGAACGACGGGCCGATGGCGATCGGCCACTTACATCCCATCGGCTTTGTCCGAGAGCGTCTCTATCACCAAATTCTGATCTTCGTCTCGCCACTTGCTCATCCGCGTATCCGAGTGCACGACGGAGGTCACATACTCGACGATGTCATTCTTTTGACCAGTTTCATCGTGAAGCGATACTCGAAGAGATGTCAAGGGCTCGAGAGTAGTTCGAATGTCGATTTCCGGGCGACTTGTGACACATATATGAAGATGTGGGAGGGAAAGCTCGACAAGATCCTTCACGAGATCTAGCACTAATTCCCTGGGGGATGGCACTCCAAAGGTGTCGGGACATTCGTCGAGCGCGTCCATAATAATGTAGATTGGGCAGTCATTAGAAAACGTGAGCGTCTCCTTGAGGCATTGAATCAACACGTCATCGGTAGGCTTGTATGCGCCGTTGTCGTGGCTCAAATATGCGCGGTAGAGTATATCGCAGCAATGATCGGAGCGAGCAGAAAGTTGAGAAAGAAGAGAGAGGAGCAAGTTTCGGCGATTTTGTTTATCGGTATCCCTGAAGTCGAAGTAATAGTATGCCATGGAGGCCAGTCCGGCATCGCGCAAGTTCACGATATCCTGGATGACCGCGGAGCTGGGAGACAACTTAGGTTACCTTAAATGAAGACATAAATAAGAAACAGCGCACCAAAGCACGCTCTTCCCAGAGCCCGCTATAGAGACGATTCATATTAGAGAGTAGAACAGGGAAGGGCTATATGACGTACGTTTTCCATGTATCCACAGCAGGGAACCGGCAGACTTCCACTCCGCGAGAGGACTGCCTTGGAAGAACCACATTGTCGTTCCTTGATGCTGGGCGCCGCACAAGATAACGTGATTTGTGGATGGATCGGGAGGTGAGAGCCACTTTCGAAGGTCCTGTCGCCACTGATTCCCTGTAGGCCGGGAATATTCAATCGTCAACGTGTAACCGGGGTTGGGGTTACGAGGCTACGAACTCTTCACTTCATCAACGTCGTTCGAAATAAGTCGCATAATTGCTGTCGCTTCTCTTGCTGTCTGCTGCACGATTACTTTTGTTTCTTTTCCATCTGAAATAGGCGTCCACGAAGGAATCGGTAGGCAAATAGAACGTATCACGCACCATCGAGTACCAATTTGACCGTATCACTGACATCGTTCACTTTGTCATCGACGCCCTTAACCTCGTTGTCAATCTTCGTTACTTTGTAGTCAACGCCGTGAGTGATCTTCAGGAGTTGCGCGGTTGCCATCTGAACTTCCTCTTGTGTCAATTTGTCCAACCTCAAAAGAGCATCCTCGATATCCGTCTTTCCTACTAACTTCTTCAGATATTTTTCTAATCAAGCATCAGCGGAACGCCGGAATCAATACACCTCAGGTGGCTTAGGAGCTCACTTGTTCGTCCTTGTTTTATCTCCTTCGTCGCAATAGCAAGGATATTGAGAACTTCTACCATGATCTTCACGATGACATCCGTCATCTCCGCAGTTACTCGAACCGAGGTATACGTCTCCAGTCGGTTTAAAAAGTTCTCCATGCGTTCAAATATGTCAATCAGCATATCTTGGGCCGTACTAACATCCTTAGCCGCCTAGAGAGCGTAGATGTCAAGCTCGCTTGAAAAGAGATGTCGAGAAAGACACAGACCTGGAGGAGGACACCAGCACCTGTGAAGATCACTTTCGCCGGTGAGAAAACCTGCGCAGGAGTTGTTGGAGCATCGTCCCAAAAATCACTTTGAGCCTTACCAGACTAACGCCTTCGCCAAGAATAGCCGAAAACGCGAGAAGAACATTAATTGTAGGGCTGAGCCATTTTGTCAACCTTTCGTCACTTTTTCGAGCTTGATCTAGGTCGTCGACTTGGCTCTGAAGCACAGAAAGAATCGAACCAGGGGAGTCGCAATTCTGAATCTTGGATGCAAGGGGATGGGTGAGGAGGTCCTTCCTAGTACGTTTCTCATATGCTTTCAAGGCGGTGCTGAATATCGATTGAAAGTCTGAGGAAGGTGAGGTCGTAGTCACGTGGAGTATGGAAGACATAGTTCAAGAAGAAGCTAGGAGAAGGCTTGGGAGAATGGGTCAAGTTAGCAAGGAGATGGTGGGGAGAGGACAATATCGAGCTGATGAACGGAGCTTTTGACCGGTCGCAGGCGCACAGCCTCATGACGGACTGGTAAAATACCGATAAACGTTCGACAAATCTGGGTCATAGGCGCTCAATATGTATCGTAACAGGCTCGGAGATAAGATGAGTCTCAAATGTTCGACGTTCAACAAGAGCAGACCGTCAGGACCGACGATTGCCGCACTACAGTATACAAGGACGAAAGGACCTTGACACCGAAAATCGACGATCTTTCAACAAAGTCGCCCAGACCTTAGCGTCACACGACCGTAAGTGACGTGTGTGTGTGCCGTTTGATCCCTGGCGCAATGTCTCCGACCCTTAGTGTCACATGAGTTGACGTCTGCATTCTGCTGGATTGGTATCCTTGCAGCTTCGAGGTAACTACGGACATTGGTGTCGGCACCGTGCTCTAGTAGCAACCCAGCGACTTGGAATGACATGTATAGTGCTGCGACTAGCAGATTCTCGTGATGACCCGGAATTACCTGCCGGGGAAATTCGAGGATGAATCAGCACAAAATGTCTAAGTCAGCATTCCGCTGAAATGGGACCAGGAATCGTCTGTGTGGCCGATTCCACAATGTGAAATACGACCGGTCTAGGTAAATTAGGTCTTCCATCCAATGCTGTATATGCGACGCCATATTCTCAGACTTGGAATGACCACCAAGCGCCGAGCAGCGTACTGGACAAGAATCAAGTCGTTGGCCCTCTCTTCGTCGGCGTCTTCGACCAGACGAAGTAGAATAGCTAAGCAAGTTTGTGGGACGACGATATGCGCAGACTCAAGAAGAACGCGGCAGCGCGAGACATCCGAGTCTCCGCTCGAGTGAGTGCCAGTGAAACGAGGTAGCGTCGGTTCTTTTACCATAGAAGCGTGATACTGCACGATCAGGGAAATGATTTTATCTACAATGAGGATAGTGTATGTGGAAGCACGGCTTTTCGATGAGCTTCCACCAGCCAATCTCCGAACCGCTCTCTCGGTGGCACCAAAATTGAGAACGAGCATTTCGGCGAGCTCCGAGATACGAGGCAATGACAATGAGATGTGATCAAAAACGAATAGTCGAGAATGACAAGTGGGAGAAAGCCTCAGTGTCGCAAGATGCGTACACAGGAATACTGGTGGCGGGCACCTGAGATGATCGATGGATTAATGACGATGGCTCGGGCGTACCAATGGAGTAGACAATACAGACCCCTTTTCTTGCAGTTGTGATAGCCTAAAACCACATTTCTCTTCGTTATATATGTCGCCTATACGTTTCAGCTCGTGCGGACAGGAAGAGTCAATTGAAAAAAAAAAAAGAAAAAGTGGTCGTTATCCCTGTGATGGTTATCCCCGTGATGCATGAGACCCGAGCTGGGAGCAGGGACCTGCTGGCATTTGATGCTTGAAGAGTAAAGTCCCCGGGTTACATAACATCCATGTCGCTGCGACATACGATCCATGTCTTTGTGCATCATTGGATTACGGGATTGTCTAGGGGATTGTTATAAAGAGTTTAGACGATGTGACGTTGATCTGGTCCCCCCACGGGAAAAGGGATGAAACATGAAAAATGCGTCCACCAATGGCACGTAGGAGAGACAAAAAAACCAACTCGCAAACTCAGGTATGTCCCTTGTCTAGTGGAAATCTGCACAGCGTCGGAATGTCACTAGTTAGTAACGTCACTACCCGACAGACAAGGCGAAAGGTCGGACATCAGCAAATAAAAATTAAATTTTTATGTGCTTACCAAAATTGAAAGAGCTTACGGAGATTATAATCGGATTCGGACTTATCTTGAAATAACAATTGCTTGTGCTGGGTCGTGATTCCGAATGGACTATTATATGCAGCATATAAGTGCTTATGATTCTCATGGTCACATGCAGCCCAGCTGTAAGCGCTTGTAATTCCTGTGAAAGTCTCATGGCCGAGTTGTAAGTACATACAATTTTTGGATGGCTCTTGTGGCTGCATGATATGCGCATATCATTTCTGGATAACTCTCATGCCCAAGTTATAATTGCATGCAATTTCTGGATGGCTCGTGCCTGGGTTATATGCGCCTTGATATGCGCACACTTGTGCGCACATACAATTCCATGAGCTGGCAAAACCCGCACTCCAGACCGTGGCACAGGTTCACTTACCCGTGATGACACACCCAGTCCTCTCCTGCGATTGTCTTTTTCTCAATTGGATTCAAAACTCTTTGCGTTGTAAGGCTAGCTCGGGCTCTGGGCCCGAAATTGACTACTTCTGCCTGTTTCGGCCGTGCTCACTCACCGAATCCTTCGCCACCGCAGCCACCTAGATTCCAAGTCAAGTCGTCGCCGCTAAGTGATTTTGACTTGGATTTCTGTAACGTTACAGTAGGAACGTTCAGCTTGGCGTGAGCAAGTCTGGTCTTTCTATGTCAATGAGCGAGGGTTCAGCCGATAATGGCAAGGTTTAAGTGGTTAACAAGGATCTCAGAGTATGACACAATACTCAAGATGTGAGAGGAGTTCAGGGGTTCAAGAGGTTCGACGGTTCAGCAGAGAGTTACCCCAAGGGAATGGGAAAACAATGTATACTGTGATGGTAAAGAAGTCGAGTCTAAGGATACAAGCTACCTAGGGCCACGACTTATATAGAAAAGGGTTTGTTTGTGCGGAACAAACAAATGGCGCAATCCACAGCAAGCGTGAGAAGTAACACAGCAATCCGCAGCAAGCGTGAGAAGAAAGTACAGCAATCTGCAGCAGGCACGGGAAAAAGAAGAAAGTGTGCACAGCTATCCGCAGTAAGTGTGAGAAGACGTGAGGATATAAAAGGCAAGTGAGACATGTCTCAAAGTTAAAAATAGAAATGAGACACCTGCCATAAAAGGGTGCATTTAGCCCCAGTATAGTAGTAATAAAGACTAATAAGGACAATGAGTGTCTCATTGTCTCACTTTGCACTAGGAGAGAATCTTAAGGCTCCTAGTGCGCAGCAAGTCCGAAAAAGGGAAAGCCAAGAAAGGAAAGACTTTCCCGCGAACGCAAGTGTAAGTAAGAAATTAAAGTAAAGTTGAAAACAAGTCCAGTCTGTAACAATTTCGACCACCTTCATACGCTAATACCGCCCTAATCCATCGTCTCTGCCTCGTCGTCTCTGCCTTGTTGCTCTCTGATTTGTTGTCCTCTGCTGCGCATCAAACCACCTCATCGGCTCCCTTAGCCACCTTCAAGATGCCATTGGAGAATGCACAGATCGTCGCGCCCGTCGCTGGACTCAGGAGGGGGTGGTATTTTGTGCGTCATCATATCTTGTTTCCTTTTGTTCGTATGGCCTCTTGATTCAGCCCCGCCCCGAACGGCACAATCAGCTCGACGCACACAGGCCGCACCCCCTTCCACACCACCGGGTCCTCCTTCTCCGACCTCGGCGACCCGTACGAGTCTGCGCCCTCCTCCCCGCTTGCCCGCCCGCGGTCCTCGTCCCCGTCGGCACCCCAACTTCGCTCCAGGCTCTTCTTTCCCTCGCTTACCTCCCCCTTAACCCCTGCGCAGAATCTGCTCCGCTTCGAACTCACACGGACTCGTCTCCGTACAGTGCAGCCGGGGCCACATCAACTCCATAGGCACGTTATGCAAGAGTGAGTGTGTCAATCTTGATGACCCACAACCGAGCTGACCTGACTTCTTTTCTCTGTTCTGGTAGGGCATCCCCTCTCACTCAAAAGCAGAGCATAGCCCTCCCGCTGCCTCACGCGCACAACTCCCGCTGGACCTTCCCCCGCTGCAGCATCCTGCAGCTGGTACCTCACCCCAAACCCGTATTCTACAGCAACCGCGCCACTTGTTATGTGAGCATGGAGCCGTCACAGCACGAGGAGGTGGTGGCGGATTGTGACGAAGTGCTCAAGCTCGACACACGCTACATCAAGGCGCTCAACAGAAGGGCAACCGTTCTCGAAGCCCTTGAGCATTACGAGGTCTCTTTGCGAGGTGTGTAGATCAAGTAATAAGTAATGGTGATCTTTTGCCGACACTCCACGTAGACTGTACCGCCACCACCATTCTGAGCAAGTTCTAGAATGACACTGCAGGCCGATTGGTCGAGCGGGTGTTAGTATGTCCTCCCCTTATTCCTTTTCCTTTCCGTAACTTTATAACCACACCATAGGCCCACTTCCCACCCTTCCAGAAAGCCCATCCATCGGTGATAATACCTCCATTCTAGCCCTCGAAGCACTTGGCGCATCAGACCATGTCCATTCGCTGAGCCTTATAATGAAGCTATCAAATAGGGTATATAATGTGAAGTTGGACGAGTGGAGGCGCTTAACCTCAGAGGCACTTTTAAGTCGGTTCTTCTCTGCGTTGTACCAACTTTCCTTGCTTGCAGGTTCCTCACGGGGAGACACGGATGATGCTGAAGCCAATCTCGAAGAATCTGTGCAGTTGGTACCATCGTTGACGCAAAGCTGGGTCAAGATTGTGAGCATATCCACGGAAAAAACTGATGTGGGCAAAGCGTTTGCAGCCTTCAACGTGTCAACATCGTCTACGAGGGCCTCCCCAAGGACGACCCACAGAAGTATCCCAACATGGCACGCGCGAAAGCATCCCTCGACTGGCAGTGGAGATGCCATGGTGCACCCTTTGCAGTCGACGCCAGACCCCCTCCCTTGTCTACGTTCTCAGCCTCACTGCTTCAGCCCTGGCCTGCCTTTGTGCATGCTATCTGGCCCTTGCACATGCGGACTCATCTCGTCTCGATTTACCGGAAACAGGCACTTCTATTTAAGTATAATAATGTTGTGTACGGTACTGATGACCTTTTAGTGTAGTGGTAATATTCGTCACGATCTGAAGTCGTTATGTCAGTACTCATGTTCGGACCGCATGTTCAAATCTGTTCAAATGCAGTTTTATTATGTACCCTTAAACATATTATGAAATATGAGATGAGACGTCAGCCGACTTGGCAAGCAAGGTGATTAAACAATAATTAAGATAGAGCAAGAGCAAAAAGACAAAAGTCCGGTACAGTACACTGTAATTTTTGTAACTAGCTACCCTCTGAATTATAATCAATTGTAAGCACGTTTAACCCGTGTGAAGAGTTTTAGTTTATACAATCCACAAAAGCGATTACCATTCATGGGCATAATTGTCAAACGATTTCAAAACCATCGAACGGTTACAATCGCTTTCAGCGATTTGTAATCCCGGACCTGCTCACACCGCTTACGGCGATTATAAGCGGTTATAACCACTTGTCAACCTTTTTTTTATTTGCTGATGGACAGACATAGCTAAGGACATAGCAACATGGCATGCCAGTGATGGGCCTCGCCATTTACTGTAGCGACAGGAGCGTCGCGCGCGGGCAGACATCAGTCAGTGGAGACCATCATGCGTCATTCTTCCAGCTTCAAATTTTCTGGGAGGTATCAGTGCGAACTTCCGTCACAGGATATCTGCTCGGAGGGCAATGTAACAACGCATATAGGGCAGCAAAGCCCATGTTTCGTCGTGCGACGCTTGTTCACCGTGACCACCATGACGTGGCTTCCCTCTTGCTCTCAGGCTTCTCATCATGATACCACCCGTGCTCTTGAACCCCCAGATCATTATTTGATCTCTTGCGAGAGAAGATTTGAATGTGCTAAATGGGGCGCTCTTCTAGTTAGCGACTTCGAGCTCCAACGCTCAGAGTCATGCCGAGAGCTCGCATCCAAGCTCACCTGTAGTATCGTACCGTATCGAGGCAGAATATTATGCGATCGTCAATAACCCCAAACAGTACTCAACAGCGTAATAAGTCACATTCACACCTTGTCAATCTTCCAAGAAATCTAATTTCGCATAGGGTCTCATACTGGCATCTGAAAAAACAATATGCGTACAGTATCGTAGCTGGGCCTGGAGATCTCGTATCCTACACATCATCCCTACGTCTTATTCTCTACACCATGCCCCAACAACTCAGCGACCTCATAGTGCTCTTGATTCAGGGCAATCTGATGCGCAGTATTGCCCTCATCGTCCTCAGCCTCAACATCCGCCCCATGTTCGACTAACGTGCGTGCAACCTCCAACTTACCCCAGTACGATGCTTGATGTAATGGCGTCGATTGGTCCTTCCCACGCGCCTCGAAATCTGCGCCGTTATCCAGCAATAATCGTGCAATGTCGACATGTCCGCCTTCTGACACCACATGTAAGGGGGTTTGCTCGACGTCGTTCCGTGCGTTGATATCAGCACCGTGCTTGAGAAGCGTCCGAACAACTTCAAAATGTCCGTGAAGAGTTGCCCGGTGGAGTGGGGTCCAACGGTCGTCCTCCCTAGCGTTTACGTCGGCGCCGTGTTCGAGTAGCGACCGCACGATTTCGAGATATCCCCGTACCGATGCCATATGTAGAGGTGTTCGCTCCCACTGGCCCTGGGCATTTACATCTGCGCCGCGTTTTAGCAGTGTTTGCACAACTTCGAGGTGATTGTTACTTGATGCCACATGCAGCGCCGTCCCGCGAATGCCGCCACTACCGTTCACGTGTTCTGGATGTTTGCCGAGGAGCTTCTCTACCAAGTCACGGGACCCGCAGAGGGCCGCATAATACACAGGAGCCGCTTCCGGACGCGTCCCACCATCGGCTTGATCATAACTGCCATCCATGTCGTAGATTTGGATCCAGCGCGAAAAGTGGGGCTTGTCCACGTCAAATAGATCTTCCGTCGCATCTTTTATGCGCAACGACACTTTCTCAGATAGGGCATGGTCGACCCAGTGTTGAGCAGCATACTCCACCAGTGGAAACCGACGTACGGAGGATTCCCGACTGCCACCGTCCAGACTTAGCAAAACCCCAAGGCAGGCTTGCGCGAGTATCGTATGCGCCTTCGCGAGCACGATGTGATGGAATGAGGTGTCCCCGATGGCTACGGCGAGTCGAGCCGACGTCAGGAATTCTTTAACCGAGAAATGCGAAAACTGCACCACACGCGAATAGCCGTCGTGAACTACGGTGATCAAACTGGAGCACGTCGACAGTACTGCTTGCTCTTGATCTTCCCGCCGCCAATTCGCATTCAGCTTTGGAATTCCTTCAGACGCCTCATCGAAGTCAAACGCAAGTACTTCCGCAAGCTCCTCCAAGCGGAGAGGCCGAACTGCTACTGTCAGGCATTGCAACAGGCGATGTGCATGATCTCGGGTTGCCCTGCCGATATTCTTCAGTATCTGCTCGTATGTTTCGTCAAGAGACTCCGGGAGCTCCTGAAGAATTCGTCGCAGACTTGGCGGGAAACACTGCCGTACTGTCTCCAGTTGGCAGAAAACCCACCGGAACCTGCAATAATATCAGCGGGAACGACGGGCCGATGGCGATCGGCCACTTACATCCCATCGGCTTTGTCCGAGAGCGTCTCTATCACCAATTTCTGATCTTCGTCTCGCCACTTGCTCATCCGCGTATCCGAGTGCACGACGGAGGTCACATACTCGATGATGTCCTTCTTTTGACCAGTTTCATCGTGAAGCGATACTCGAAGAGACGTCAAGGGCTCGAGAGTATTTCGAATGTCGAATTCCGGGCGACTTGTGACACATATATGAAGATGTGGGAGGGAAAGCTCGACAAGCTCCTTCACGAGATCTAGCACTAACTCCCTGGGGGATGGCACTCCAAAGGTGTCGGGACACTCGTCGAGCGCGTCCATGATAATGTAGATTGGGCAGCCATTGGAGAATATGAGCATCTCCTTGAGGCATTGTATTAACACGTCGTCAGTGGGCTTGTGTGCGCCGTTGTCGTGAGTCAAGTATGCGCGGTAGAGTATATCGCAGCAAGGGTCTGAGCGAGCAGAAAGCTGGGAAAGAAGAGAGAGGAGCAAGTTTCGGCGATTTTGTTTATCGGTATCCCTGAAGTCGAAGTAATAGTATGCCATGGAGGCCAGTCCAGCGTCGCGCAAAGTCATGATATCTCGGATGACCGCAGAGCTAGCAGATAAATTAGGTTCTGAAACGAATAGACACGAGAAACAGCGCACCAGAGCACGCTCTTCCCGGAGCCAGCTATACAGACAAGTCGCATTAGAGAGCGGAATGGGGAAAGTTAGATGACGTACGTTTGCCATGGACCCACAGCAGGGAACCGGCAGATTTCCACTCTGCGAGAAGACTGCCTCCAAAGAACCACATCGCTGTTCCTTGATGCTGGGCGCCGCACAGGATAACGTGGTTTGTGGATGGATCGGGAGATGAGAGCCACTTTCGAAGGTCCTGTCGCCACTGGTTCCCTGTAATAATATTTAAGCACCGACGAGTAACCGGGGTTGGAGTAACAGGACAACAAACTCTTCACTTCGTCAACGTCGTTCAAAATAAGTTGCATAATTGCTGCCGCTTCTCTTGCCGTTTGTTGCACGATTACTTTTGTTTCTTTTCCGCCTGGCCAAATAGGTGTTCACGAAGGAATTAGCAGGAAAATATAATGTATCCCACACCATCAAAAACCAATTTGACCGTATTGCTGACATCCTTCACTTTGTCATCGACGCTATGAGTAATCTTAAGGAGTTGCGCAGTTGCCATCCGAACTTCCTCCTGCGTCAATTTATCCAATCTCCTAAGAGCGTCTTCAATATCCGTCTTTCCCATCAGCTTCTTCAGATATTTTTCTAATCATGCATCAGTGGGATCGATACAGAGTCAGGGTGTGGGAGGCTCACTTGTTCGTCCTTGCTTTATCTCCTTTGTCGCAATACCGAAGATATTGAGCACTTCCACCATAATCTTCACGATGATGTCTGTCATCGCCGTCGTTGCTCGAACCGAGGTATACGTCTCCAGTCGTTTGAAAAAGTTCTCGATCCGTTCAAAGATGTCGACCAGAGCATCTTGCGCCGTACTAACGTCCTTAGCCGCCTGGCGAACGTGGGTGTCAACCCCGCTTGCAATAAGACGTCGAGAAAGATACTAACCTGGAGGAGGACACCAGCACCTGCGAATATCACTTTCGCCGGTGAGAAAAACTGCATCGGAGCTATTGAACCGTAGTACCAAAATCCGTATCACCTAGATCCTTACCAGACTAACTCCTTCGCCAAGGGTAGCCGAAAACGCGAGAAGGACATTAACCGTTGAGCTGAGCCATTTTGTCAACCTCTCGTCGCTTTCTCGAGCTCTATCTAGGTCGTCGACTTGGCCTTGAAGCACGGCAAGGACAGAACCAAGGGAGTCGCAGTTCTGGAGCTGAGATGCGAGGGGATGGGTGAGGAGGTCCCTCTTTGTTTTCTTCTCGTATGCTTTCAAGGCGGTGTTGAAGATTAATTGAAAGTTAGAAGAGGACGACGGGGTCGCGTTCACGGGGAAAATCGGAGACATAGTGGTGGACAGTGACTAGTCACTGCCAAGCGAAGGGTCCAACTCGGAGAGAAAGGGACGGAGAGGAGAGAATGATATCGAGCAAAGTATCGTGACTCTATGAGACACAGCACACACTGGCACGTGACGAACAAATAAGATGACTAATAGAGGATAGACGCTCCAAAATAATCCAGTAAGACTTAGAACACGCCACTGCCGAAGGGTACTGCCGCACTTCAGCCCGAGACTCAACCAACAACGAGGAGACTGTGGCAATCCTGGAGCCCGACAATCCACCAACAAGTTTCCTCAGCGTCACTCAGTCGGCCAGCTAGGTGCGCCGCAACTTATTACTATAGACTTGTAGAGGCGTTTGACTTGGTAGGAGCAGCCGATTTGTGAGCGGGCAGGCGTCCGTCGTGATTTCCCTCATTCGGAAGGTGCCTCCAAAAGACCGAAGACTTCCGTTTTATCTGGTTTGACTGCGAGACCCGCTTTGCCGAGCCAGTCCATGTAGACCTTATATCTGGTTCCCTCGCACGAAACCGATTGTGGGTGGTGGTTCAACCTGAGATCTGTAACTTCTACCATCGAAAGCTACCGTGACTGTCGTAGCTAGTAGGACACGTTGGCGGCGCGTTAATCATGATGTGCGACTTTGTCACACCTGAAGGTCTCCCTCGTCGTTAGAGGCACTGCAGTGTGGGGTTTGTGCGAGTATAAGATTGTGTCGACCCAAGGGGAAGACGTAGACAAGAGTGAGGTGGAGTATGAAGTCGGTTCGGAGATAGAGTGCGAGAACGTAGAGTTAGAATCGGCGCGGGTGCGATGTACAAGTAGGCGTTCACGCGAGATATCAGACGGAAGGCTTCGAGAATAGCAAGTGGGATTGATAGATAGATAGCCCGAGATACGAGAGCCGAGGAGTCATATACATGAAGGGCGAGCCATAGGACAGACGGGACAATAGGAAGTTACAAGTAAGCTACAGTGGACACAATAGGTGGACGCGAATGAGACACGATGTAATTTGTGGCGATTCAGCATTATTGCGCACGCAGCGTGCATGTGGACCTTACAGCAGCCCACAAGTGTTCTTTTCTCATAGACCACCCACGTACCTCCATGATCTCTAACTGTCCGGGGCTGTCCGGCAAGATTTGTGGCACAGTAAATGTTGCAGGGCCCGCGGCCTTTTACTGTACCGTGACAATACGGACACCTACCATCGGTCCCATCCCATCTTGGTCCTCTCTCATCCCGGTGAACCTTTGCCGCGGCACTTCTCCCTCCTCTTTCTGCCAGTGCGACTTGTGCCAACGAACCAAGGGCTGGAGCACATTCCTTAAGTCTCTCTTCTTCGAGCTCGAGCCACCTGCCAACGTGGCAGGAGATCCTTCAAGGACATCTAGAAAATGGAATCACAACTCATGTGAGGTAGGGGTATCTAATTCCCCAGAAGAATATTGGTACCATGAACGTTTTTTTTTTTTTTTTAAAAAAAAAACACAGTATTTATTCCGGCATGGACGTTTCTTTGATGAACGTTGTCAGAAACGGACCTTCACAGGAACAGGCGCTCCGCCGCGTCCACATGACGTCGCCAAGCGCGCGACCATACAGCTCTAATTACTTGGCTTGTCTCCCTGTTTCCGTATGTGGGCTCCATTGGGATCGGGATATAAAAGAAACCGAGATGGCGCGTAAGCCTGAAGGCTGTGCTTCGTCAATCACCCTGGTTATCTGTCAAGATACATACCGTGAAGTCTCTATTCTCCACGAATAGACAAGTTGGAATGATTAACGCCGGTTCGAGATTGATGAGAGTTTCAAGAACCCGCGCGGTGTGTGGAAATCAAAGGCACTCCATCTGGCGGAACCTTGTTTGTCGCACCTTTTCCAGGCCAAAGTCTCCCGCGCTCTAGTTCAGTCACGTAAATGTCCATAGGGTCACGCTGGTTCCCCCTCGTCAGAGGGCAGACGCCCCAGAAACTCGCTAGGATTCCTCGTATCACACCCGTGCAAAAGTTAGGATACACGCCAGGAAAACCGGTGCAGATGAAGAGCTAGAAAAACATTAATGCAGCTTATATGTCGCATAAGAGGCGTATCGTTAGCTGGCCCATCGCGCTAGAGCTCCTCTCCTCTCCGGTTTATACTTCGCCGATATCGCGCTATCGAAACAGAAGAATTGTTGGATCAGGACTCGATGAGATTATCGACCGTGACGCCACACTCACCTGCTGAAATCTAAAGCGTCTTTGCGCGACAATCGTTCACTTCCCTGTTCCGACTGCTTTAGCCCGGTCTAATATAGATTATTCATATTTCCAGTCGTTTTGAGTGCATATGCTAGTGTTGCAGTAGTATACTTTCGTTTTTGTTTTATAGTTTATAAACCCTCGCCCGCTCGTACCTGGCACCTCAGATCTCAGACGTTGCTCATACACGCGCGTTTCCTGAGACAATCTCCTCGTTTATTCCGTCTCGCGTGTGTTCCGAGCTTCCCGACTCCCGAGAACTTCCCATAACCAACATCACCGGCTTCATGGCGTCGACATGTATCTCAGTCGTCTGTTTTATGTCCACGACCGTAGAGTCGGTATGTGCTGATCCAGACTCTGGGTCTCGCCGGACGTTTTGCGGCGGCGGCGGGCTGTAGTATGGGTTATTGATGGACCCTTTCGCGGGAGTGAAAGAAGAAGTCCCCGAGCTTTTCAGCCCGGCGCGCACGACGATTAACGTCGGAGCCAGAGCCTATACCAAGACCTCTCTTGAGGAAACGAAGGAAAGAAAGGAGAGAGACACGCACGCTGATCTGGCCGAGCGCCGCGGCGAATATTGCACCGGTGTTCGTCGACGAAAATCCGAGTAAGAATATGGTTGTGGTGCTGTAGAGTGCGCCGGACTCGACGAGGATCCAGAAGATCGAGAGATGCGACGCTCCGAGGCCCATGGACCTCCACTGAATGGGCTTCCAGAACCGGTAGCCAATCAGCAGCGTCGCTCCGACCTGCGTAGCTATCGAGAAGGCCCATGTCGCATACAGCCAGTTTTGGAGGCGCGACAGGAAGACAGTTTCCGTGGGATTGAGGTTCGCGAGGTTGGCAAGGGCAACGTAGCCCGTGACTAGAAGGCGCCAATCCGATCGTGAGCTCATCTATGACCACCTAAGGGGGGTGGCAGGCTAACCTCCGGAGGCAATACATAAAACGATCTGAGGAATCAGAACAAAAAATTCAGCATACACGTGCAATGGCTGACCCGCCAGAGGATTGTACGTACGAATGGGACAGAGAGCCAGAAATTGCGGTTCCATAATATCCACAAGCGCCAGATCTGCATATGCATTGAGTTGGCCACATGGAACGGGGATGGTGAGGAGGTGAGGAGAGACATACCAAGATGGCATCTCCGATGAGACTCTGGTGATGATTGGGCAGTTTGTCAGCCTGCTTATGGTGTGAGAATTTGACTTGTCAAAAACGCACATTCGTTATGTAGAAGAACTCTTGAGCCACATGTTCCGGCGTCGACTGATTGAGTAGATAGATTGAAGGCCCGTCGAGAGTCCCTGCTGCCCCGATGAACGCCCGAATTAACTGGACGAGGAGGGTGATGACATGTCCCGTAGCAAGGGCGAATTGAACCGAAGCCACAATCAACATCACCCTACGCTTCGTGAGATACGGCAGCCCGGCAGATGCCAGAGGGAACTGACTCACAAATTTATCCCTTTCAACCCCTTCACGTACAGTACGTGAGTGCATAATATGTACACGCAAATGCTGCAAGTTCAGTGACGCGGATGTCAACGAACAGAACAAAGAAGAAGCAATGAAATGGAGCGCACTTGATCCCTGCTCATTATGGCCAGCCGGTGGTGGATCAGATGAGGACACTGTCCACGGCGAGAGCAGCGAGACGTAGTACATACCGTACAATGGACCCACAATCCACGAAGAAACGAGCGAGGCCATGTTCCATGATAGATCACCTGGGAATGCTTTGGGGGGCATCTCGGCAGGAAGAGGTCGAGGGGCGTTCAAAAGGTGGGACATGCATTGAACCTCCCCTTTATTTATCCTTCTCGAACCTGCAGGTACGTGGGGCTTATCGAAAGCACAAGTCATACGTGCGCGCCACAGTGCTGTATAGGGCAAACATCCAAGTCTCCTCAGCGCGCCAACTCAAACGCGAGTGGGGATCAATGATCATGATGCCACGCAAAGGGTGAGCGCCGAAACCCTGTTTTTTTGAGTAGTGAAGAAAAGGTGTAGAGATATGGTGCAGCAGATAGTCAAAGATATGAGGGACGCGAGTGAGCGGGAGTTCCGGAGTACTGTAGAGCGTATGCTTCGATATTATCCATAGATAATCGTTTAACCACGGTAATTAACGATTACATAATTGTTGGGTCCTGTCCGACCGTGTTCATTCCGCTTGCCATTCCGGACTGAATATCGCTGAATCCCTACACAACACTCAGGCTGCCAGGGCGATCAGATATCATAGCTATTGTAATTTGTGCGCGCATCACCTCTGACTGGTCCTGAGATTTTGACAAGTACAGTAACAGTTCATCAGATGTGTATCAGAGTTTTGATCAGAGTCCGTTCCAAGGTACATTCGGCCTTGCGTTCGGCAAAGAATTTAATAGCAAACTCTTGAGCAAACTTGGCAGTTGGACTGGGGTGTCTTTCCTTGCGTCTGTAAATGCGTCTGACTCATGGTTTCATTACAAACAACTTGAACTCTTTTTCTTGGCAGCTAGGAGATCTCCGAGTTGAAACAATGTGCGATTGAGATCTTGGTGCATCCCAACGTCGATATTCAAATATGCCCAATGCGGATCAATGTCCCGTCATACTTCGGTCATCTAACTTCGCCGACTACCGCGTTCATACATCAGCCTTAGTCGCGTCTTCCCCCATTTTTGGCGATATGTTTTCCCTCCCCTCGGTCATCAAACAACAAGGCCATCGACGGACTTCCCTTGGTGCATTTCCCTGCGGACGCAAGTATTCTGAACAGTCTTGTTGTACCCCGTCTCGTCAATTCCGCGACTTGCACTTACACTACCGCATCCATTTGGGCCTGTGTACATGACTATTGCACGGGCTTGCCTTACTCTATTTTAGATGAGCCGAATGACCAGACGAGCCTTCTCCAGGTAGTATGCCGCTCGACCTTACTGACATCACCCCGAGCAAGTCGCATTTCCCCGCTTGTTCCGTTTCTGCAGTATGCTAGGCGGAAACGGGTATGTGATATCTATACGTGAATTCTATGAGAACCCCACGGTAGAATCACAATACAGAACTACGAAAAATGCCACGTGCTAGAATGGGGAGACAGATGCACACCAATTCAGTTCTCAATTGTAGTACTGTGAGGAAGCCGTACTTGGAAGATTGTGGTCTACGACCCCGAGGCGAAGCCATGAGCTGCCCACTGCCGATGCCATCGAAAGGCGGATTGCACAGGCTACGATGCATGACGCATAGCTCATGACTGGTATGAGTGTCGACTAGTGAGGCTGACAGCTACACCATGAATTCCAGACCAAGTCCCGATCGTTCGCTATGATATAATGGCGGGCACAACCTGTACACGGATTCCTCATCACATTCATCGGAACCACGATGCACGCTGCTCCTCACGTCGTAAGTACCTCTCACCATTCTCTACTGCCCTTGGTCTGATTGCGCTACACTCGCACAGGACATTTCCGCAGCTGAGCAGGCCTCGCTAAACCACTTAACCGTACCCGAGCTCTCTCCCAATGATTCCAATAGCAATGCTAGCTCCCCGTCGTCCTCGGAACCAGTGACGCCAGTTGATCCGCTGTCCCTCGCAGTACCCCCGGACCCGCTCGTACATGGCAAGCATCAGCCTGCTCCGCGGCCCTACAGGCCCATAGCCAAGGCCGCCTCACGAGGCACCGTATGGCGCGCCAGACAAGTCCTTTTCAGCTTGGGAAAGCGGAAGAGACAGCCTAGCGAGGACGCAGAGATATCAGCGGATGTGGGTGTACAGGTGCTTGACAGCGACGACGACGGGGAAGAAGCTCCAGAAAGCCCTGCGGAGACACCGTCGGCCACCTCCCAGGTAAGCTACCCTTCTCCAAGAACAGCATATGGTTTTGCAAGAGATGTCACGTCACAGTCGCTGTTCAACCTCCCAAACGTCTCAATCGACGGGACGCCCCCCACGCAAGTGCGACCCCGTGTACGTGAACCCGCTGATTCAGCAGCGAGCTTCTCACTGACGCACCGGCACCGTACTGATCCACGCGTCTCAGCTTGCACGCTCGTCTCTCACCCGGCGCAGCACGTACGACACGCCCACCTCGGCACCCACTACCCCAGCCCTCCGAGCGGGCACCGCCCTGGACGCACGTAAACCGCCACCCGGTGCGCCATGGGCGCCGCCTGCACTCGCCCTAGTGGTGCGCGTCTTGTTCTTCGTGCCGTGGTGTGTCGCCGTCGGCGCGGTAATCGTGCTGTACCCCCGCGCCCTGACGCGCCTCGTGCGCCTGTATGCACTGCCGCCGCCCACGCCGCTGCACCGCCTCGCGTACCACGCACACACTGCCGGCCCGCACGTCTGCATCTTCGCCGCTGCGCTGTGCCTCGTGGCGGTTGCGCTCCCCGGGTGGCTGTTCCGTGCTGCGTTCCTCGGTGCCGTTGGGGTCCGCGCTGCGGTGGTTGCGCGGGGGTTCAAGAAGCAGGTTGAAGTGCGCGGGGACGCGGAGGGTCCAAGCGAGGAGTGGCGCGAGGATGCGCGGTGCGCGTGGAGGGTTCTGCGTGGTGAGGAGGAGAGGGAGATCTTGCGGGCGTGCGCTGGTGGAGGAGCGGTGAAGGAGGAGTGAGCCTTGACGTGGAGGGCCTCCGTACGCGGAGCAGCACATGTGTTTCTATTTCATTCTTTCTCCTTGATGATAGCGCTTGACGCGGTTGTATCGTTCCTTTCTCGCCTCTGGCCTTATCGTGTGTTGAATCCGAGTCTGTAGATGCGTAATTGTCGCGTGCGAAGGGTGATACTATAGGTGATAAACAGCAGTAACTGGTTGACGCAGAAGCAACTCGTTGGGCACCAGCCTGAGGGTAACAACAGTCCCCTCGTCTTTGCGTACTATCTTGCGTACTATAGTGTGGTTCCCGTCGGCCATTGGCTCTGGCTCTGTTCCAGGTCTTACTGAGTTGTTTCGTATCACATTAAGCGCCTATCGCAAAGAACCTCTGTTGATATTTTTATTTGTCTGTCACGAGGCTGTGTACCTGTGTCTGGTCACGGTCGAAGGGTACTCGGTGCGATATCATCCTTTCCTCTCTATCATCTTCAAGGCTTCTATCCGATTTGAACTATTCTCCCAACAGTCACCACCATGACTCCGACTTTCCCCGTGAACGCGACACCATCATCCTCTTCGAACTTTCAATCCATCTTTAGCACCGCTTTGAAAGAATACGAGAAGAAAACCAAGAAGGACCTCCTCGCTCACCCCCTCGCATCTCAGCTCCAGACCTGCGACACCCTTAACTCGATCCTTGCCGTGCTTCAGGACCAAGTAGACGACCTAGATCAAGCTCGAAAAAGCGACGAAAGATTGACAAAATGGCTCTACCCTACAGTTAATGTCCTTCTCGCGTTTTCGGCTACCCTTGGCGAAGGCGTTAGTCTGGTAAGGATCTAGGTGATATAGTTATTGGGACTACAGTTCAATAGCTCCGATGCAGGTTTTCTCACCGGCGAAAGTGATCTTCGCAGGTGCTGGTGTCCTCCTCCAGGTCTGTATCTTTCTCGGCATATCTTTTCAAGCGACCTTGACACTACACTCGTCAGGCGGCTAAGGATGTTAGTACAGCCCAAGATGCGCTGATCGACATCTTTGAACGGATCGAGAATTTTTTCAAACGACTGGAGATGTATACCTCGGTTCAAGTAACCGCGGCGATGACGGACATCATCGTGAAGATCATGGTAGAAGTTCTCAATATCTTTGCTATTGCGACAAAGGAGATAAAGCAGGGACGAACAAGTGAGCTCCCAAGGCACCTGAGGTGTATTGATTTCGGCGTTCCGCTGATGTTTGATCAGAAAAATATCTGAAGAAGTTGGTCGGAAAGACGGATATCGAGGACGCTCTCATGAGATTGGACAAATTGACACAAGAGGAAGCTCGGATGGCAACTGCGCAACTCCTGAAGATCACTCACGGTGTATTCGATGGTGCGCAATGCGTTTATGTTTTGCTCCCGATTCCTTCGTGAACGTCTATTTGGCCAGACGGAAAAGAAACAAAATTAATCGTGCAACAGACAGCAAGAGAAGCGACAGCAATTATGCAACTTATGGCAAACAACGTCGACGAAGCGAAGAGTTCGTAATCCCTTAATCCCAACCCCGGTTACTTAAATCTTCCCACAGGGAACCAGTGGCGACAGGACCTCCGGAAGTGGTTCTCATCTCCAGATCCATCCACAAATCACGTTATCCTGTGCGGGGCTCAGCATCGGGGAACAACAATGTGGTTCTTCCAAAACAGACTTCTCGCAGAGTGGAAATCCGCCGGTTCCCTGCTGTGGGTCCATGGGAAGCGTACGTCATCCAACCCATCCTCGTTCCACTCTCTAATGCGACTCGTCTCTATAGCGGGCTCTGGGAAGAGCGTGCTTTGGTGCGTTGTTTCCCATATGTCTTCGTTCAAGGTAACATAAATTATCTTCTAGCTCTGCGGTCATCCGAGATATCATAACTTTGCGCGACGCTGGAAAGGCCTCCATGGCATACTATTACTTCGACTTCAGGGATACCGATAAACAAAATCGCCGAAACTTGCTCCTTTCCCTTCTATCTCAACTTTCTGCTCGCTCCGATCTTTGCTGCGATATACTCCACCGCGCATACTTGAACCACGACAACGGCACACACAAGCCCACTGATGACGTGTTAATACAATGCCTCAAGGAGACGCTCATGTTCTCCAATGGCTGCCCAATCTACATTATTATGGACGCGCTCGACGAGTGTCCCGACACCTTTGGAGTGCCATCCCCCAGGGAATTAGTGCTAGATCTCGTGAAGGATCTTGTCGAGCTTTCCCTCCCACATCTTCATATATGTGTCACAAGTCGCCCCGAAATCGACATTCGAAATACTCTCGAGCCCTTGACGTCTCTTCGAGTGTCTCTTCACGATGAAACTGGTCAAAAGAAGGACATCGTCGAGTATGTGACCTCCGTCGTGCACTCGGATACGCGGATGAGCAAGTGGCGAGACGAAGATCAGAATTTGGTGATAGAGACGCTCTCGGACAAAGCCGATGGGATGTGAGTGATCGACCGCCATCGGCCCGTCGCTCCCGCTGATATTATTGCAGGTTCCGGTGGGTTTTCTGCCAACTGGAAACTATACGGCGGTGTTTCCCGCCAAGCCTACGACGTATCCTTCGAGAGCTTCCCGAATCTTTGGACGAAACATACGAGCAGATATTGAAGAATATCGGCAGGGCAACCCGAGATCATGCCCATCGCCTGTTGCAATGCCTGACAGTGGCAGTTCGGCCTCTCCGCCTGGAGGAGCTTGCGGAAGTACTTGCATTCGACTTCGATGAGGCGTCTGAAGGAATTCCAAAGCTGAATGCGAATTGGCGGCGGGAAGATCAAGAGCAAGCAGTATTGTCGACGTGCTCCAGTTTGGTCACTGTAGTTCACGACGGGGATTCGCGTGTGGTGCAGTTTTCGCACTTCTCTGTAAAAGAATTCCTGACGTCGAACCGTCTCGCCGCGGCCAACGGGGAGATGTCATTCCACCATATCCTACTCGAGCCGGCGCATACGATACTCGCGCGAGCTTGTCTAGGTGTCCTACTAGGTTTGGACGATAACAGTCGGAAAACCCTCGTGCATCGATTCCCACTTGCGAAGTATTCTGCTCGACATTGGGCCAACCACGCCATATTTGGGAACGTGTCGTTACGGATGAAAGATGGGATGGAAGACCTATTTGACGTCGGCAAGCCCCACCTTTCGCGCTGGATCCGGATCCACGACATGGATGGGCCTTTCATTCCACGCGGCGGTCGGACACATCCGGAAGCGGCTCCTGTGTATTATGCGGCCCTCTGTGGGTTCCGTGACATATTAGAGAAGCTCATCAGCGAGCATCCGGAGCACATAAACGCCAGGGGCGGTGGTCACGGAGCGGCTTTACACGCAGCATCACTTAACAATCACGTCAAAATTGTACAATTACTGCTGAAGCACGGTGCAGACATAAATTTCCAGGGCTCGTGGGGGGAGACACCTCTGCACATCGCATCAGAGCGGGGGAACCTTGAAACCGTACGCTGGCTACTCGAACACGGCGCAGACGTAAACGCCAAGAACAACGGCCACTGGACCCCACTCCATCGTGCGACTGCTGGTGGGCATCTTGAACTTGTTCGGACGCTTCTCAGGTATAACGCCGATATCGACGCTCGGGATAATGCCAAGCTCACCCCATTGTACGTGGCGTCATTTCACGGACATGTCAACATTGCACGGTTTCTTCTGGATAGCGGCGCCGATCCCAATGCACGTGCGGTGGACCAGTCGACACCGTTGCATATAGCAACACGCAATGGAAAGTTGGAGGTAGTATGCCTGTTACTCGAACGTGGGGTGGACGTTGACGCCAGGAATATGGTGGGAAATACCGCGTATCACCTTGCGTTGGAATCCGGACACGACGAAATTGTTCAGTTGTTGTTAGGGCATGGTATTGGAAACAAGACGTAGCATTGGGTCTCTACGCGCAGCAACTGTTAGCCCAGACATATATAATTGTACTTATTTTCTCAGCTTGGCTATGACTTACCGCGAATTTGGATTTCAAGTTCTCGAAGGACTGATGAGGCAGGAATGTGATAATACCCATTGTGCCGATCGACAATCGTGTGACCCGTCTCTATATTTGAACGATGCAGTGCGGTGTGGAGGTGAGAGGAACTCTCGGAAATGTCGGTCCGGTTATCCGACCGGCGGTACGGGACGATCTACTGATATGAAAATTACGGTCCTCGGTGCTCAAGCCCCCCATGACGCCAGATCCCAATGTAGAACCGAGTCCGACTGCAAAATCATCCGGCCCTGGAACCGGACCCTCGGTGCGAACGCAGTACAGTACGGCAGTGCTGTATGTATTTGTTGACATGATTCTGATTCTTTGATCGCATGCGGTCCTTATACTTCTACTAGTAACGTCTGCTAATCAAACTTTCGTACTGCACTATTCCTCAGCGATGATGACGAATACCACACCATTTAGGTCACAATAGGCACAAACGGATTACTTGCCATCTTTTTTTTTCTAAAGAAAAAAATTCATTCGTTATAATAAAGAGATGTGCTTCACAACTGCCGAAACGGCTACGATGCAATGGAATATGTAAGTACATGGTTGGATTGACAGATTCTCGTGCGCGCTCCGTGTATGGTTGTTGCGATGCGATGGTATGGTACAGGTCATTGTATACCCAGAACGGCAGCGGCAAAACAGCACCCCTAGAACGTAAGGGTCAAAAGAGGGGGGGGGACCGACGGCGTGGTGTGGTTGCGCGGGCGTGATAAGAAAGGAAAGACAGAGAAACAAGAGGCAAGGTGCAAGTAGCGGGCCGTCAGCGGCGCGCGACGCGTTTGCGCTCCCGCCCGTCCTCCTCGGTGTCCATCGCGTCCTGCGAGTGCTGATTCTGATGCGCGCCGCGCGTCGACCGCGTGCGCCTCCGGCTCGATCCCGCGTCCGCTCTAACACCGACGCCCGCACCGACGCCCGCCGCACCGGGCGGCACAGAGGCAGGGTCGTCCGTGAGCACCATCATGGCGTGCCGGCGCTTAGCGCCCGCGGACACGGTGAGCGGGATCGGGATCGAGAGGGTCGCCTCTGTCGGTGCGGGCGAGGACGGAAGCGGCGGGAATGCGGTGAAGGTGAAGGGCGAATCGGGGGAGAGCGGGAAGGGGTGGATGTGTGCCGCGGATGTCGGCGTCGCGGTGACGGAGGGGTTCTCCTTGGCCTGGAGGGGTGAGGAGGCGGCACGTGCTTGCGCTTTAGGTCCGCGGACAGGGTACGGTGGTACTGTTGCGGCAGTGGGTGGGGAAGGTGGCGTTGAGGGTCGTGTGTTTGAGGTTGCGGTGATCGCCTGCGATAATTTCGACGGGGGGAGGGGTCCCTACGTTGTCCGACAATGGTCAGTATTTAGCCTCGTGGGCGATGAGGGAGAAGGGGACATAGCAAAGGGAAGGGAAGAAAGAAGCTCACAGGTTGTTCCCTCGGTGATTGCTGTTGTGGCACAGCCGGGGCGCTACTCGCCCGTGCGAGACTGCTGTTCGCTTTGAGTTTGCTGGCCTGGCCATCCTTCTTGTTCGAGTTCTCTTCGTCTTCTTCAAGTTCTTCCTCCTCGCGTGCACGGACTGCCTCGAGGCGTGCCTCGACCCAGTCCATGACTCGCCCTATTGAGAGTGGCGTCTCAGAGTCGGATACGCCTTGCTGGATCATCTGGAGCAGGTCGGCGCATGCGGCAGCATATCCCGAATTATAAGAGCGCTTGGAGGTTGTCCGTGAGGAGCGATAGAGGTTGGTTATGCTGAGGGCCGCCGCTTGCCACCAAGAAAGTCAATCTCCGGGATGGTGAGGGATAAGAAGATGGAGAATATTACCTCGAAAATTGTTAAGTAACTCTTTCTCTGCATTTGCTAGGTTAGAATTTGGTAGAGAGCCAGCGAGAGCGTTGAGATTGAGGGATTCCATGGATATTGGGCGAATGAGAGTTAACCTTACTGGTCGTCGTTCGGGTGACAAAACGCGAGTCGCACTGGGGCCTTGTACCGCATGACTAAGCCGCTCATCCGGTCCGGATATTCCCATGCGGGCTGTGCTGCCCAGGCTCTTTCGATTCGATCATGTATTTGTATCGAGATCAACAGCATAAAGTACAGAGACGGGGATATGCTACAAATGAGGATACAGCAATGTTCGTACGTTCGGTCATCGGGAGGTCATGAGAAAAACATGACATCTACTACACTGTCCGCCTTGCCGTCTGCGCCGCCGCCAATTTTTCTTCCTCGAGGAACTTGGCGACTTCGAGATCAACGCAAGGTGCGAAACAACTTTTTGTGCGTATGCGCTGGCCGTACTTGTAGAACAGGAACGGAATCGGCGCCAGTATTAGGGCGATGCCGCCAAGGAGCATGCCCGCCCAGTTAATGCCCAGCTTGGCGAACATCTGCGTCGAAAAGAGCGGGAATACGGCGCCCGACAAAGAGCGGATGATCGTGTGTCCTGCAAGCGCAGAAGCTGCGTACATCAGGTAAGTGTCTACCAGGTAGGTCTGTTGCTCCCCACCGCGCGTCAGCGTCAAGCAAAACTCATACGTAAATGAGTCCACGCACCGCGAAGGAGGCGAATATGAGCGTGATCGCCAGGCCAACGAAGATTGTGCTCAGCCCAGGGACCCACCACGGCACACTTTCGTAGTTCCCACCCCAACCTAGCAAGAGAATGCCTATTACTAGCGCTGGTCCACCGACCATGGAGGAGTACAGGCGTTCCTCGGCGAGAGGAAACCCATGCCACTCTTCCAGGAGACGAGGGTATGGGCGCAGGAACCAAAGGTTCAGAAAAGTGGCAAGGATGCCGCCGATACCGAGACCAATGAAAATAAGACCGTCACTTGAGACTGAAAAGTGGTGTGTGCGGGTGAAGATCAAAGGGACGGCCTCGAACACTGGACGCAAAGTCAGACGTCAGACATCTCACTCTTCGGTAGGAGGGGAGATGACATGTACTCGTATACATGACACCATACGCGAGCGCGACGTATATCGTTGTGAGCAGCAAGATCGGTTCGACCAATAACATTTTGAATGGGCGGAAGATGGTGCGCTCGAGGACTGCCTTAAATGTCCAGCTGACGCGTTCGCTCTCCGCGTAGATGTCTTTGTTCTTCACTGGGTCCGCCGCGCGTAAGCGACGTGCCTTCCGTGCGAGGAGTACGGGTGCATAGGTCTCGGGGACGAAGAAACTGAGAAGTATACACAGGCCCGCAACGATCACGATCACTAAGAAGACCCAGCGCCAGCCGAGAGCACTACTTGTGCTGTGGAAGTAAGTGAGTCTACGAATTTTCAAGCTTCTGGCTAAAAACGAGAAAAGGAGCTTACAAACTACCAACGACGGGACCGGTCGTAGGACCCAGGAGAGCGGCCACCGTAAACACCATCATTGCAATACCGCGGTTCATGGGATCCCATATGTCCGCAATGACCCCGATACCGTTGGTGAGCGGCGCAGCGGCGAAGAAACCGCAGAGAAATCGAGTCACGAGCAGGGTCGTCATATTGTTCGCGCGCACCTGACCAATATTGAAGAGGATGTAGAGGGCGAGTGTAGAGATGGAAATGGGGCGACGCCCGACGAGCTCGGAGCCGGGTCCCCAGACGGAGGGCCCGACTGCGAAGCCGATGAGGTAGACGGTGAGTACGAGGTTGCCTGCTTCCTTCCCAACATGAAACTCGTCTGCAATGGTAGCGGTGGAAGAAGAAGGCGCTGAAGATGCGAACGTACTATCCAGGGGCAAAACCGACCCATCAGTGAAACCGGGCAGGGCGCACAAGGGTTGCCGTACACGTACACGCAGAAGGTCATGAGATTGCTTACGGCGGTGAGCCATAACTTGAACCCGTACGACCAATTCTGCGGGTTAGCAAGATCGTCAGGACCATCCCATGTGACCAAGTTTGGATCCGTGTTAGGTTTGGGCAGGAAGGGTAGCTGCGGCGTGAGCGGCTCCTTGAGCTGGGGAGTCTGTGGACTGTCGCCACTGTAGGCCCCAATTCGCGCATCGCCACATTCTGTCTCGGACAGGGCCACAGAGTCATGGTTTCCCAAGACCGTGGATGTTGGAGGCTGTACCCCAGAGGAGGAACTGACGGCGATAATCGTTGCTGACGATGGAGAATGAGAATGAGACGTGTTAGTGCCAGTGACGAGAGATGCCGCCATGGTGAGACCTTGGGTCTCCACTAATACAAGGACATACCATATACGAGAGGCTATTTGTACAAGCAAGAGAAGAGAAGACATGGTACGAAACTGAATGGAGTCGCTCAAGAACTCGACGTGGCCTTCGACCACTTGCGCAATGATCACATCACCATGGCCGTCAAGACGATACAGTGTACGTGGTCCTACTTGGGAATCGGTGTCCGGTGGCCGGGGACATGTGGACACCGAAGTGCGCCTGTCGGACTGGTAGATAACCTCCGAGCCCGAGTCAGCAATTGAATAGTGACCCTGCAACCTCTGGTCTACCTGTGCCTTCCCTGCTTCATATCGATGTTATCTTGCCCTATTGTTCACCGCGTCGATGAGGTCAACTTCTCACCCCTTTTGTTTGTCACCTATGCATGGTCATATCTCTCTTCGGCCCTTCAACATTTCCTTATCTGTGAACGTCAGCGTTCGATTCATCATATCCGCACCACGGACTCTTGACTCCTGGTAGTTCTAAGGAGGATTTATCTGTCTGATAATTTGAGCCATCAACTGTTTTGGCATGTGGAGTGAGAGTATCATTTTCGTTGGTGGCAATAATTCAGTCGTCTCCATGAAGATCGCTTGGGTTGTCTTGGATTCGGACATTCTCTGACACCTCGGCTGTCCTCCCAGCACCTTATAACTGCCGTCCTTACTGGGTTTAGTAGTAGACCGTCTTGTTGTACACTTGCACTCGAGCAAGCGCTGACAAGGGGTGGCTTTATATGCACCCCCTGGGGAAATTCATTTCCGAAACAGATAACTTGGAACAACTATGACCCGGGTTGTCGCTTATCGCATGCCCAGGATTGGACGAATGCTCGAAGTCACCTAGCGAAGCACACCCTCAAACAACCATTATGTCAATGGGAGATCGCTTCCACTTCTCGCCCAGGCCATACAAGTGTATCGAGTCGCCTCTCGTTGGAAAGTCGTCTTAGCGCTTGGCCTAGATCGGAAGTGCACCGGAAGTGCTGTACTGTGGCTCCCGAAGCGATGTGGCCCAACACAACTATGTACAAGCCTGCGCGCACATCACGTAGGGTTTTCTCGGTGATTGCCGCATAATCGAAACCCAGATCTGATGGTTTTTGGTATTCCTCCACCCACGCTTTGGTTTTGTTTTTCCATCACCTGAGGGTGGGCCGTTAACTGCATGCTCGTAATTGTTGCAAGGGAAGGCGTCAATCGCTGTCATATCTCGAAAAATTGGCCCAAAGTTTTAGGTTTCGGAAACACGTCAGGTGAGACAGGTTGGCAGCACTGATGCCTCTCTGCCTGGTTTACGTGCTATATTGCATCATGGCTGCGGCAGAAGCTCTCGATGACGGAATGTATGATCCTCGAAATTCGGACCTATCTCTTTCTGTTCTCACTCATCTTCCGCAGCATACAAATGCAGGTTCATACGCGGAGCGGTCTCGCGTGTCCCAGAGTACAGTCCCAGAATACGCCCGCCAACTGGTCGCTTCTGAAACGGCACCGCGCCGTCTTGGACAACAATGGGCGAGTCCATCTCTACCATTATGTTCTTCAAGAGGAGTGCCACCGTCCTGCAGGTCTGCGAAATTATCTTGCGTCGAGCGCAAGGAAGCCTACTGTAGCTCTGCTGGTATACATCCAGATCTCCCACCTTAGGTTTCAAGTCCCCGTGTCAGGCATACAGTACGGGAAGCCCCTCCGTGATCTCCGCGCGTTGTTTAGTACATAGGCTAAATCACGGCAATATCCTCTAATTAACCAAACTTGCATCTGAGGAAGGCCATGCGCAGTCGTCATTTGTTTACAGAACACACCAAGGTGACTCGAAACTGGAGCTGTGGAAAATCCCTAAGATCAGAATTTTATTCGTCTGGTGGGTAATAAGCTCACTCCAGACTTCATTAGGCTACTCAGATCTCCGTCCTTGGACGAATCCGTCAATGGGTCGTTCGTTGTGACATTGGAACGAATTCGTAGTCCGCCACACGATTGATCTGCTGGCTTGATCAATGACGACAGTGGATCTGCGATAGATTTGTACATTTTTAACCCCTCTGATGCGGCATACGGAGTCAGTCTTAATCATACAGTCGAACCTCTCATAACCCATACCCACTTTTGGGATTTTGTAACCGGCAAGTCATACTCTCTGATCCTCAATAATCTATACATTTTAAACTACAGCTCGGGCCCTATTCTCATGTACTGGTGTGGGTTGTGGAAGCCCAGTGGTTATGAGGTTATATGGCTCTTAATGGGTATGGGTTATGAGAGGCTCGACTGTATCAATCATTTGAAACAAAGGTTGTCCTTACAGACAACTTCGCCTCGGCCGAGGCTCTCTGCACCGCACACCCGCAGAGTTTGCGCGTCTAGTAGCCTAAGAAACGACACTGAAGATGATCCGACGACGATGAAACTCTCGGAATCGGACGAATGATTCGCTAGGTTCCACTCTAGCACGTCATGTCCTTTTCCAGCGCAAACTCAGATAGCCTCTGCAGGACAATAGGAAGTGCTGGTGCGATTCATCCATCAGTTGCTTCTGACGGTATGCAGACCATTAGTCGCTAACGAGACCTCAGTTTCCGGTCCCACGCCTATCGCACACGAGTAGTCCGTAGTTTCGGAGTCGCGACAAGGACCTCAAGGAGGCTGAGTGGGGCTCATCGTCGTAAGAGAGACACGATTACCACGAAGGTTCGGACTCAGCTTGGGATATCCATACTTATGTCGGAGATACCTATCCCAGCACGACACCAATCCCGATATCACTATAGACTCCTGGCAATCATACGCCGGCACCCACCGATCTACGCACCAGTTCCCATTTCACAAACAATGGCACCCATGACGACCAAAGTAGCCCTCGTTACTGGTGCAGCACGTGGAATCGGCCGTGCCATTGCCCTCCGTCTTGCCGACGACGGCTTCCATGTTGCAGTTAATGACTTACTTACCAGGCACTCCCGAATTGGACGAGCTCATTCAAGAGATAGGAAGCAATGGGCGGCGCTCACTCGGCATCCCCGCGGACATCTCTCTGGAACCAGAAGTAGAAAGGATGATCCAGAAAGTCGTGCAAGATTTGGGAAGCCTTGACGTGGTAAGTTGTTTTCGCCGGCGGTAGCGACCGTTCTGGTGCTTACACTCGACAGATGGTCGCAAATGCGGGTATAATCGCCTACGAATCATTTCAGAATAGTAAGTTGAGACGACTTCCTCCACCACGCCAGTCCACTGAGAGTGAGAAAAGTCACTGTTGATAGCTTCAACCGGGTGATGGCGGTTAACGTACGCGGTACGATGTTGTGCTACAAGCACGCTGGAAAGCAAATGGTCGCACAGGGCCGCGGGGGGCGTATTATCGGTGTTTACCCCGTTACCGCAGCTTCCTTTTTCTATCTACATTGACCATGGACGGGCCAGGGGCAAGTTCATCAAGGGGAAAACAGGGTCAAATATTCCCTTTTGCGTCATGGCTGGACGATTCTCACGTTGTGCGAACAGCATCTATGATCCTCCCCTCGTATAGCGCAACCAAGTTCGCTATCCGCGGTCTCACATAAGCGGCTGGCACGTCGAACTCGATGTTTGACACTCGTTGGCTGACGGAAGACATTTACAGCCCAGGAATTTGGCGAGCACGGGATCACCGTGAATGCATATGCTCCTGGAGTGGTGGACACTCGCCTCAGTCAGTTCATTTTCCTGCCCCTAGCGCCTCTCACCTATATAAATGTTCCAACAGTCGACCCAATGAGGGCTACCGATTCCTCCGGGACTGGCCCGCAAGCGCTTGATGCTGTGAGGAGTTTAAGGACTCCCTAGAACCGTGCGATGGGCTCACTGGAATCGGGGTTTTAGGTTGTCGCGAGCACACCAGTTCGGCGCCTTGGAGAACCAGAGAATGTGGCCGGTCTGGTGTCTTATCTTGCGTCTGACAGTGCAAGCTTTATCACTGGTACGTAAGCACTCATAGCACAGCCCCCCGCCAATTAACGCTACTTCCCCCATTCCCACGCCATGTTTGAAGGTCAATGTGTACGCCCCATATTTTTTCAGTCCCATACTGGTACTAATAATAATTTTTACCTGGCGTCACATTAGGTCTCGATAAATGGAGGTCGCTTCTTTGACTAAGTACAGTAGGATGGTAGTACGGAATTTGTACGCACTGGTACATGGTACTCCTGACGTCGTGATTATCATCACGGGCAGAATTATCGGGAACACCGAACTCAGTTATGTCTTCGATCTAAGATTACTCCAACTACCCTACCTGTCTCTGCGTTCGAGGTTTATGAGCCTTCGGCTTTTGGACGTACCTGGCGGGTGTGAAGGGAAACACACGATAAGCTACGAACACGGTCCAGGGAGCCACCGCAAACGCTGCCACCTTCCGGCATCGCTACGTATCACCCCAACGCCTCCGACACTGCCCCTCCTTGCATAGAAAGCCCACGCATCCCCTTGCTAACGTCGCGCCTAAAGTCACGCAGTCGTATTTCTTCTCTACTAGCCTCCAACCCTCAGTGCTCAGCTCGTAAATTATTACACTCGCCGTGTGAGCGCCATCATGTGATACCGTCTCTGAGAAGAGCCGCAGGTTCCATCTCTGGAACAAGTCCTTTTCTGCATGCGACAGGGAATACTCGGAAGGACCCCGGACCTGTCGGTGAGAGTAACCCCCTATAACTAACCTCAGCACGGATAAAGGATTGAACGGTGTTCAAGCCATATTTCTGACGGGTGCGAGAAGGGCCAGGACCTGGTCATCAGAGTCGAGGATTTCTGGGGAGACAGGGCACAACAAGGAGACAAGACTGTTCAGAACACTTGCGTCCTCAGGGACTCCGAATTGCACCAAGGGGAGCTCATCAATGACCTTGTTGTTCGATGACTTAGGGAGGGAAAACATATCACCACTAACGCTGATATAACGCTGGTGATATATTTCAAGGTATTGATGCGAAAGTCGGCAAAGTCAGATGACCGAAGTAGGACATCCGCATTGGGCATATTCGAATATCGGTGATGGGATGCACAGAGATCTTAATCGCACATTGCTTCAAATCGGAGACCTCCTAGCTGCCAAGAAAAACAAAGAGAGAAAAAGAGTTCAAGTTATTTGTAATGAAGAGACAGACGCACTTGCAGACGCAAGGACAGACGCCCCAGACTAACCAAGAGACCAACTGCCAAGTTTGCTATCGAATTCTCAGCTGAGCGGACCAAGAAACGGACTCTGATGTACATCTGATGAACTGGTACTTGTCACAATCTCAGAACCAGTCACAGGTGATGCGCGCACGGATCACAATAAGTATCTGATCGCCCTGGCAGCCTGAGAGTGTTGTGCCTCCCTTTCACCTTTTGTTGGGATTCAGCCCGGAATGGACACAGTTGACAAACCGAGGCTAGACACGACAATTACACGGCAAATTCACCCCGGACCCTATGGCCGGGTTCGCACGGGCCACACTAAGCTGACCACGTGTCAACCTTGTTCGGGGATTATTGCCAGGTCAACTGAATGTTGAGATCGGTTGCCTTGAATGAACCCCGTCTGAGGGACCGGGCTTGTGGCGATCAGGCAGTACTTTCTGGACCCTGCTCCAGGGCTGGTGACACCAGGCTCGTTGTGAGAGCTGACTAAGTTTGATTACCTAAGTGCTTTGGCAAGCTTTCACGGCGACTTTCAACTTCAACTTCAATTTTTTTTTGCGTCCTTCCACTGCACCGCTACCATCCTTACTGTCATTGCCGCTATTCACTGACTTCGACCTCAATTTCTTGTACCATGGTGTCCTTCCCACTACACTGCTACTACCCCCACTCTCACGACTACTATTACCAGCCCCTCTTGTGCCCACAACAAATCTGGACTTTTACCATCACAATATCCCACACCTCTCCTGCCTGATGGCAGCGCCTCCCATACTATATTGTCCATTCCGGCACCCACACTTCGAGTAGGCCTGTGTGTTCAGGGATGTTATTGGTGTATGCTAGTAATAGAACCACGAATAACATTATTGTTGTTTTCTTGATGTGCGTGCGTGGACAACTGGGTGGATACAATTGGTCTGTCTGGGCCAAAAAAAGGAAACTACGGCATATCCAGCACCGTTTTGAGGACTCCCCCAGGGCTGGTACAGGGTCCTGGGTTCAGTGCTGGTCTAACCTCCACTCGACTAGCACTCAGATGAGCCTAAATTGGGGTCGTGTGGACCTTGGGTTACCGAACCCTCAAACGGGGTCAGGGACGTTTGGCAGTGTAGGTAATCGGTATATAACTGTAGTTAAACGATTATCTACGAATAAATATTGACGAGGCACCATACGCCCTACAGTATTGTACTCTGGAACTGAACTCCCACTCACTCGCGTCCCTCATATATTTGACTATCTGCTTCACAATATCTCTACACCTTTTCTTTACTATTCAGAAAAACAGGGTTTCGGCGCTCACGCAGGCTTCTCAGCATGGCATCATGATCTTCTCCACTTGCGTTCGAGTTGGGCGCGCTAGGAGGGCTGGGACGTTTCCCCTATACAGTACGCGTCCGTATGACTTGTGCTTCCGATAAGCTCCACGGACCCGCGGGTTCGAGAAGGATAAATAACGGGCAGGGTGCTTCACTGCATGTCCCACCTTTGGAGCGCCCCCTCGACTTCTTTCTACCGAGATGCCCCCCAAGAAGTTCCCAGGTGATCTATCATGGAACATGGCCTCGCTCGTTTCTTCGTGGATTGTGGGCCCGTTGTATGGTATGTGCTACGTCTTGCCGCTCTCGCCATGGACAGGGCCCTCATCGAATCCACCATCGGCCGGGCTGGTTATAATGAGCAGGGATAAAGTGCGCTCCATTTCGTTGCTTCCTCTTAGTACTGCTCGTTGACATCTGCGTTGTGGAACTTGCAGTATTTGCGTGTACATATTATGCGCTCACGTACTGTACATGAAGGGGTTGAAAGGGATAAATTTGTGAGTTAGTTCCCTCTGGTATCTGCTGGGCTGCCGTGTCTTACGAGACATAGGGTGATGTTGATTGTGGCTTCGGTTCAATTTGCCCTTGCTACGGGACATGTCATCACCATCCTCGTCCAGCTAATTCGGGCGTTCATCGGGGCAGCAGGGACTCTGGACGGGCCTTCAATCTATCTACTTAATCAGTCGACGCCGGAACATGTGGCTCAAGAGTTCTTGTACATCACGAATGTGCGTTTTTGGCAACTCGATACGTCAAAATTCCGCACCATAACCACGCTGACAAACTGCCCAATCATCCACCAGAGTCTCATCGGAGATGCCATCTTGGTATGTCTCTCCTCACCTCCTCACCTTCCCCGTTGCATGTGGCCAACTCAATGCATATGCAGATCTGGCGCTTGTGGATAATATGGAACCGCAATTTTTGGCTCTGTGTCCCATTCGTACGTATGGTCTTCTGGAGGGTCAGTCATCGCACTCGCATGCTAAAACATCTATTCTAATTCCTCAGATCATTTTATGTATTGTTTCCGGAGGCAAGCCGACCACCCCCTTTAGGTGATCATAGATGAGCTCACGATCTGATTGACGCCGTCCAGTCGCGGGCTACATCGGCCTTGCCAACCTCGCAAGCGTCGATCCGACGAAGGCCGTCTCCCTCTCGCACCTCCAAGACTGGCCGTACGCGACGTGGGCCTTCTCATTAGCTACGCAGCTCGGGGCGACGCTGCTGATTGGCTACCAGTTCTGGAAGTCCATCCAGCGGGACTCCATGCGCCTCGGAGCGTCGCATCTCTCCATCTTCTGGATCCTCGTCGAGTCCGGCGCGCTCTACAGTGTCACGACCACCTTCTTACTCGGATTTTCGTCGAAATCGACGAACACCAGTGCGCTATTCGCCGCGGCGCTCGGCCAGATCAGCGTGCGTGTCCCGCTCCTTCCCTTTCCTTCGTTTCCTCAAGAGAGGTCTTGTTGTAGGCTCTGGCTCCGACGTTGATCATCGTGCGCGCCGGGCTGAAAAGCTCAGGAACTTCTTCCTCTTTTATCCCCGCAAAAGGGTCCATCAATAACCCATACTACAGCCCGCCGCCGCCGCAAAACGTCCGGCGAGATATAGAGTCTGGATCAGCACATGACGATTCCACCGTCGTGGACATAAAGAAGTTGACTGAGATACATCTCGACACCATGAAGCCGGTGTTGTTGGTGATGGGAAGTTCTCCGGAGTCGCCAGGAAGCTCGGGACACGCGCGAGGCGAACTAGCTAGATAAACGAGGAGATGATCTCACGAATCGCGCGCGTACGAGTGGCGTCAATAATCTCATTGAGTCCTGATACAACAATTCATGTGTTTCGATAGCGCGGCATCGGCTAATTATCAACCGGAGAGGAGAGGAGCTCCAGCGCGACGGGAAAGCTAACGGTACGCCTCTTATACGACACATAAGCTACATCATCGTTTTTTCTTGCTCTTCCATAAATTATCTGCATCGGTTTTCCTGACGTGTATCCTAGCATTTGCACGGGTATGATACGAGGAATCCTAGCTGGCTGCTGGAGTGTTCGCCGTCTGACGACGGGGCTTCAACCCGACCCTGTGGACGATCTACTGAACTGGAACGCGGGTGACTTCAGCCTGAAAAAAAGATGCGACGAGCAAGGTTCGCCAGCTGGTGCGAGTGAACCCTTAATTTTCACACACCGCGCGGGCTTTTGAAACGCTAATCAATCTCGAACCGCCGGGCGTTGATCCCTCCAACCCTTTGTAACTTATCTACTCGTAAAGCATAGCGCAGCAAGGAGCGCGGCCTTTATGATATGTATCTTAATCGATAGCTAGGGTGATTGACGGAGCACAGGACGCATCCTTACTCTGTGCCGTCTCAGTTCCTTTTATATTCTGATCCCAGTGGAATTCACATACAGAAGTCAGGGAGACAAACAAAGTAATTAGAGCTGTACAGTTGCGTGCTGGCGGCGAGTCGTGAACGCGGTGGGGACGCGGGCCTGCTCCTGTGTTTTCTGACAATTTTATTGAAGAAACGCTCAATTTACGTTCAAATTGGTTACTTCGTTTGGTGTTCACTTTCGGGCTCAATCGAAAATCGATCCTGCTCTACCTCCGTAGCACCGTATAGTCTTCCGGGGAAGGAAACTGCCACCTCACTGTGACATGAGTTGTCATTCTATTTTTCTAGTTGTCCTCGAAGGATATCCTGCCACGTCGATAGGTAGCTTGAGCTTGGGGCAAAGGGACCTCAAGAATGTGTTCTAATCCTTGGTTCGTTGGTACAAGTCGCACTGGCAGAATGAGGAGGGAGGAGCGCGGCGACAAAGGTTCACCGGGATGTGACGGGACCAAGATGGGGTGGGACCGATGGCAGATGTCCGTATTGTCACGATAAGGTCCACGGGCCCGCGACATTCATTGTGCCACGAATCTTGCCGAACAGCACCGGTCAGTCAAAGATCACGGAGGTACATGAGTGGTCTATGTAAAAGGAATACTTTTGGGCTGCAGTGCCTCAACGACGAGGGAGACCTTCGGGTGTGGTAATGTCGTACATCACGATGTTGGTGACACGCCGCCAACGTGTCTTACTAACTACCACAGTCACGGTAGTCTTCGGTGGTTGAAATTGTAGATCATAAGTTGGACCACTACTCACAATCGGTTTTGTACCGGAGGGGGGACCAGATATAGGGGACTCGGCAGAGCGGGTCTCGCAGTCGGACCAGATAAAACGGAAGTCTCAAGGGAAGTCTTCGGTCTTTCGGACGCACCTTCGGAATTCGGGAAATCATGATGGACGCCCCCCCGCTTACACTTCTGTTGCTCCTACAAAGTCAGACGCCTCTACTACAAGACTACACTGGCAATGATAAGTTACAGCGCACCTAGCTGGCCGACTGAGTGACGCTGAGGAAACTTGTTGATGGATTTCCCGCGGGTCCGAGAATTGCGGCCCGGCTGCCACAGTCCCCTCGTTGCTGGTTGAGTACTCAGGCTGAAGTGCGGCAGTACTCGTCGGCGCTGGCGTGGTCCGACTGGGTCTTACTGAATTGTTCTCGAGCGCCTATCGTGCAGAACGCCTCTGTTATTTGTCTGTCACGTGTGTGCCTGTTTCTCAGAAAGCGTCACGATACTAGTAGGCTCGATATCAACCCATTTTTTTCGTTCCCCTTTTTTTTACGAGTTGGACCCTTCGCTTGACAGTGACTAGTCACTGGCCACCACTATGTCTCCGATTTTCCCCGTGAACGCGACCCCATCGTCCTCTTCTAACTTTCAATTAATCTTCGACACCGCCTTGAAAGCATACAAGAAGAAAACAAAGAGGGACCTCCTCACTCATCCCCTCGCATCTCAGATCCAGAACTGCGACTCCCTTGGTTCGGTCCTTGCCGTGCTTCAAGGCCAAGTCGACGACCTAGATCGAGCTCGAGGGAGCGACGAGAGATTGACAAAATGGCTCAACCCTACGGTTAATGTCCTTCTCGCGTTTTCGGCTACCCTTGGCGAAGGAGTTAGTCTGGTAAGGATCTAGGTGATCTGGTTTTTAGGACTACGCTTTAACAGCTCCGATGCAGGTTTTCTCACCGGCGAAAGTGATATTCACAGGTGCTGGTGTCCTCCTCCAGGTTAGTATCTTTCTCGACGTCCTTTTGCAAGCAAGCTTGACACCTACACTTTTCAGGCAGCTAAGGATGTTAGTGCGGCCCAAGATGCTCTGATCGACATCTTTGAACGGATCGAGAATTTTTTCAAGCGACTGGAGACGTATACCTCGGTTCGAGCAACGACGGCGATGACGGACATCATCGTGAAGATTATGGTGGAAGTGCTCAATATCCTCGGTATTGCGACGAAGGAGATAAAGCAGGGACGAACAAGTGAGCCTCCCATACCCTGACTCTGTATCGACTCCAGTGATACTTGATTAGAAAAATATCTGAAGAAGCTGATGGGAAAGGCGGATGTGGAAGACGCTCTTAGGAGATTGGATAAATTGACACAGGAGGAAGTTCGGATGGCAACTGCGCAACTCCTTAAGATCACTCACAGTGTCGATGATAAAGTGAAAGGCGTCAATGACAAAGTGATGGATGTCGGCGATACGGTCAAATTGGTTCTTGATGGTGGGGATACATTATATTTTCCTGCTAATTCCTTCGTGAACACCTATTTGGCCAGGCGGAAAAGAAACAAAAGCAATCGTGCAACAAACGGCAAGAGAAGCGACAGCAATTATGCAACTTATTTCGAACGACGTTGACGAAGTGAAGAGTTCGTTATTCCATTACCCCAACCCCGGTTACTTGTCGATGCTTAGATGCTCTTACAGGGAATCAGTGGCGACAGGACCTTCGAAAGTGGCTCTCATCTCCAGATCCATCCGCAAATCACGTTATCTTGTGCGGCGCCCAGCATCAAGGAACAGCGATGTGGTTCTTCCGAGGCAGTCTTCTCGCAGAGTGGAAATCCGCCGGTTCCCTGCTGTGGGTCCATGGCAAACGTACGTCATCCAATCCTTCCCCATTCCTTTTCCTAATGCGACTCGTCTCTATAGCTGGCTCCGGGAAGAGCGTTCTTTGGTGTGTTGTTTCTCATGTGTGTTCATTTCAGAACCTAAATTATTTGCTAGCTCTGCGGTCATCCGAGATATCGTAACTTTGCGCGATGCTGGAAAGGCCTCCATGGCATACTATTACTTCGACTTCAGGGATACCGATAAACAAAATCGCCGAAACTTACTTCTTTCCCTTCTTTCCCAGCTTTCTGTTCGCTCCGATATTTGCTGCGATATACTCTACCGCGCATATTTGAGCCACGACAACGGCACACACAAGCCTACCGATGACGTGTTGATTCAATGCCTCAAGGAGACGCTCACGTTTTCTAATGACTGCCCAATCTACATTATTATGGACGCGCTCGATGAGTGTCCCGACACCTTTGGAGTGCCATCCCCTAGGGAATTAGTGCTAGATCTCGTGAAGGATCTTGTCGAGCTTTCCCTCCCACATCTTCATATATGTGTCACAAGTCGCCCGGAAATCGACATTCGAAATACTCTCGAGCCCTTGACATCTCTTCGAGTATCGCTTCACGATGAAACTGGTCAAAAGAAGGACATCGTCGAGTATGTGACCTCCGTCGTGCACTCGGATACGCGAATGAGCAAGTGGCGAGACGAAGATCAGAAATTGGTGATAGAGACGCTCTCGGACAAAGCCGATGGGATGTAAGTGGTGGATCGCCATCGGCCCGTCGCTCCCGCTGATATTATTGCAGGTTCCGGTGGGTTTTCTGCCAACTGGAATCAGTACGGCAGTGTTTCCCGCCTAGTCTGCGACGAATTCTTCGGGAACTCCCGGAATCTCTTGACGAAACATACGAGCGAATATTGAAGACTATCGGCAGGGCAACCCGAGGTCATGCCCATCGCCTGTTGCAATGTCTCACGGTTGCAGTTCGGCCTCTCCGCCTGGAGGAGCTTGCGGAAGTACTTGCATTCGACTTCGATGAGGCGTCTGAAGGAATTCCAAAGCTGAATGCGAATTGGCGGCGGGAAGATCAAGAGCAAGCAGTACTGTCGACGTGCTCCAGTTTGATCACCGTAGTTCACGACGGGGATTCGCGTGTGGTGCAGTTTTCGCATTTCTCGGTTAAAGAATTCCTGACGTCGGATCGACTCGCGGTAGCCGTCGGGGACACTTCATTCCATCACATCGTACTCGAGGCGGCGCATACGATACTCGCGCAAGCCTGCCTGGGGATCTTGCTAAGTCTGAATGGCGGTAGTCGGGAATCCTCCGTACGTCGGTTTCCACTGGCGGATTATGCTGCTCGACACTGGGTCGACCATGCCCTATTTGAGAAGGTGTTGCTACGCATAAAAGACGCGACGGAAGACCTATTTGACGTGGACAAGCCCCACTTTTCGCGCTGGATCCAGATCCACGACATGGATTATCCTTTCGGTCCACTGATCAGAAGTGGGACGCGTCCAGAAGCGGCTCCTGTGTATTATGCGGCCCTCTGTGGGTCCTGTGACCTGGTAGAGAAGCTCATCGACAAACATCCAGAACACGTGAACGCTAGGGGCGGCATCCGCGGAACGGCATTGCACGTGGCATCCAGAAACAATCGCCTTCAAGTTGTGCAAACACTGCTGAAACGCGGCGCGGATGTGAATACCCAGGGCCAGTGGGAGCGAACACCTCTACATATGGCATCGGTACGGGGACATCTCGAAATCGTGCGGTTGCTACTCGAACACGGCGCCGACGTGAACGCCAAGGAGGACGATTGCTGGACCCCACTCCACTACGCGACTCGTCGCGGAAATTTTGAACTCGTTCGGACGCTTCTCAAGCATAATGCTGATGCCAACGCGCGGAGCGACATTGGGCATACCCCCTTACATATGGTGTCAGAATTCGGGCACGTCAATATTGCGCGGTTGCTGCTGGAAAACGGCGCTGATCCTGGGGCACGTGGTAACGACCAGTCGACACCATTGCATCGGGCATCATACCGGGGTAAGTCGGAGGTCGCGCGCATGTTAGTCGAACATGGGGTGGATGTTGACGCTGAGGACGATGAGGGCAATACAGCGCATCAGATTGCCCTGAATCGAGGGAACTATGAGGTCGCTGAGTTGCTGTCGGGGCAATGCGTAGAGAACAAGACGTAGGGACAATGTGTAGGATACGAGGTCTCTAGGCGCAGCTACTATACGCATATTCGAGTTGTTTTTTGAACTTTTTTCAGATGCCAGTGCGATCCCACGCGAAATTGGATTTCTTGGAAGACTGACAAGGCGTGAATGTGACTTAATATACTGCTGAATACCGTTTGGGGTTATTGACGTTCGCATAACCCGCCTCGATACTACTCTGCCTCTATACGGTACGGCACAGGTAAGAGCTCTGGACGCGAACTCAGGGCATGAGTCTGGGTGCTAAAGCTCGAAGTCGCTGGCCGGAGGAGCGCCCCATTTAGCACATTCAAGTCTTCTCTCGCAAGATATTAAGAACGATCCGGGGTACAGGAGCACGGGTGGTATGAGAAGAGCGAGAGGGAAGTCACGTAGTCACGGTAAACAGTCGTCGCGCGACGAAACGAGGGCCTTGCTGGTGCTTTAGTACATACGTTGTTACATTGTCCTCCGAGCAGATATCCTCAAGTTCGCACTGTTGCCTTCCAGAAAATTTGAACCTGAGAAAATGATGTATGGTCTCCACTGACCGGTGTCTGCCCGCGCGCAGCTACAGTAAATGGCGAGGTCCGTCGTGCCATGTTGCTAAAGTATGTCCACCCAACCTTTCGCTTTGTCTGTCAGGTAGTAACCTTAATACGTAATTACCACTCCAGCAGAATGCAGACGTTGCGTCAGGGATCAAAACCACACTCACGCACGTCGTTTACCGCCGAGTGACATGTGCATCCGTGCGCCTGCGACCTGTCAAACTCTCCATTCATGAGCTCGATATTTTCCTCTCTTCCTCACCTCCTGCTCTCTAACTTGACCCATTCTCCCAAGGCTTCTCTTAGCTACTTGAACTATGTCTTCGATATTCCACGTGACTACGACTCAACCTCACCTTCTTCAGACTGTCAAGAGATCTTCAGCACCGCCTTGAGATCATACGAGAAACAAACCAAGAGGGACAAAAACGGGCAAGTTTGTGCAGTGCTCAGGGTTCAAATGATCCCAGTACATCTCCGAGATACTTGAAGGTCATTGGATAGTGCAGAGTGAGTCAGTGCATTAAAGATAGAATGCGAATCTGTTTCGCGAGGGCTCATATGCATTTCGTGTCTTGGTCTAACTTAACGATCTGGGTGTGGCCGTCGCGAGAGTGAGAGGAAGAGTGAGAGCAGAAGTGACGTTGCGATCGAGAGAGTGATTCGGAAATAAGTGGCATCGGTTGCGGTTCATCGGGGGCGGTTTGTGTGTTCGGACCCGGGCCCGGCCCACAGATTTACGTCGGAGTTACAGTACGTGTACATTTCCACAACCCCAGACTCCTTTGTCGTTGACATGAATCGAATGCGCTCGCATAGTATATGCACGGTTGAAACCAATTCCGATATCACTGGCCAAGCCCAGATATTATTATACGATATCAAGCTATCAGATTGGAGTGAGACACAAAAGGGAGATTGTTCAAACAGTCGACCTTGAAAAGGTCTCAGAGATTGACGGGCATCACGACTCGGAGGCAGTAAACGGGCTGCCAGCGGGAGCCGAACATCCTTGGACAAAGCAACGTCTAAAGTAAGTACAGTGATGTGGCCTTTTCGTGCCTTCTCTGAACGCTCGTGTTAAAGTTGTCGTACAGAATTTTACAATTGCATGATGTATTTGCGCGAGCTACTCTTTGGAGACATGGTGGTAACTGCAAGTCAGACTCAGAGAATCAGAGACCGAAGTCGATCACGCGCATGACGCTCGTGAGCTGGCTCGGTCAACCGTGGCTGGGCGAGCTCCGGACTACTGCCACCCTTCGCTAACATCGACCCACGACCAAGCGAGTAGCGTACCCAGGACAAGGATAAAGGTAAGTTTCATCTACATAAATGGTAAATTCCGGGATCTTTTACAGAAATCACGTTCTCAAGGAGAAAGTTGGTCGTGTGCCGCTTCGGTCGCATTTGTTGTTATGCGGGTACTTTTTGTGTCCAACGCATGTGTTTGACTAACAGCGACTTCCGGTTCCATTTTCACATGGCCTAATACTATATGGGAGGTCACTTATCACCCAAATTTGCGTGTATGTGATTCAAACAAACCCTGTGTGTTCGGGTGCGACTATGGTTAACACACAATAATGGAAGGTTTCGTCCCCATCGGATGTTCCGATGTTAGACATTGGAATAGTATATAAACTTCCGACAAATAACGACAATCATGCGTCTTGTCCATCACCGATCATCGAACCAACTCCCGCTCCGTGAACCATGGCACTCACAACGACCAAAGTAGCTCTCGTTACTGGGGCAGCACGCGGAATTGGGCGCGTCATCGCCCTCCGTCTTGCTGACGACGGCTTCCATGTCGCGGTCAATGATTTGACGGATACACCCGAATTGGACGAGCTCATACAAGAGATCAAGAGCAGAGGACGGCGCTCAATTGGCATCCCTGCCGACATCTCTCTGGAACCAGAAGTGGAAAGGGTGATCCAGAAAGTTGTGCAAGATCTGGGAAGCCTTGACGTGGTAAGTTGTTTCGCTGGCGGTAGCGACCGCCAGTTGCTTACGCTCTCGGCAGATGGTCGCGAATGCGGGTATAATCGCCTACGAATCATTTCAAAATAGTAAGTTGAGACGACTTCCTCTACCACGCCAGTCCACTAAGAGTGAGAAAAGTCACCGTTGAGAGCTTTGACCGGGTGATGGCTGTTAACGCAAGAGGCACAATGTTGTGCTACAAGCATGCTGGAAAACAAATGATTGCACAAGGCCGCGGGGGGCGTATTATCGGTGCCCATCGCCCAGTCAGCTTCATTTTTTTTGGCTCACATTGACCCATGGGTACACCAGGGGCAAGTTCGTCAACTGGAAAGCAGGGTAACACCTCCCCTTGTGTCATGTCAAGATGAATCTCACTTTATACAAACAGCCTCCAACGTCGTCGCAGCGTACAGCGCAACCAAATTTGCTATCCGCGGTCTCACGCAAGCGGCTGGTACGTCCTGTACCGAAACAGATTCTTCAGACAGTTGGCTGACGGCGGACGTTTACTACAGCTCAGGAATTTGGCAAGCATGGGATCACAGTGAACGCATATTCTCCTGGAGTAGTGGACACTAGCTTCCGTCAGTTCTTTCTTCCGCTTATTGCTTCCCACCTACGTAAATGTCCCAACAGTCGATCCACTGAAGGCCACCGATCCCTCTGGGAATGGCTCGCAAGTGCTTGACGCTGTGAGGACCCTGTAGGCCTGTGAGATAAGCTTAGTAATGACTGCGAGGTTTTAGATTGCTGCAAGCACCCCAGTTCAACGCATCGGGAGAGAAGATGACGTGGCTTGTCTCGTGTCTTATCTTGTGTCTGACAGCGCTGGCTTTATTACCGGTACGTGGACATCTGTAGAACAGCCCACATCCATTAATGCTACTCCGTCGCTCCGTCGCCGTGCGCGAAGGTCAATCCGTACGCTCCATTTCTTTCCATTTCTATTTTTATCTGATGTCACGATAGATCTCGATAAATGGAGGTTCATTTTTTGACTAAATACAGTGGGAAACGAATGAACTCGGTGTGGAATTGTATCTGGCAGTGCTCCAGATGACTGTGGCTATCATCATATGAATAATTACGGGAACACCAAACTGAGTGGTGCTCTCAGCGTTATACCACCCCCAGTTGTCCTGTTTTACTACGTTCATGCACCTTCTGCATCAGCGCCTATCTGATAATGCGCCGGATATCATCTTGTCTCGCATAGCAAGCCGACACGTCTCCTTAAGATTGCTTACGTCACTCTGACATCGCACGCGAATTCGCGCAATGGTATCAAGCAATTACCTGGCCTCAGTCGCTCCTGACAGTACGGACGACAGAGTCAAAGACCGAGATCTCGCGCACAGTCACGTGATATCCTCTATTGACCCCAAAATTAACACGTGACCACCACGTCGCAAATATCGACTAGCAACGTGGTCTCGGAAGGCTCAAGCTGCTGGCTGCAGGACCATATCAGTCGGAGGGTATTCGGCCTCGTAAGTGTGACGTCTTATGGCCCCCACCACGACCTGATTGATTCTTGTCCCCAGTGCAGGACGTGTGATCTGCTGTGCAATTTCCTTTCTCAAGGCGGCCGCTTACGGCCATATTTGGTGTTCAAGCAAGGTGACTGGCGGTCGATGGGTCCACAAATCCCGTCGCGAAAGATCTGACATTGGTGAGTTGTCCGGCCGGTGGTACTATAGCAAGCATTATTGATCTGGTGCTTACGCTTCACATGCGCGAATAGTCAACTCGAGCCCGAGTCTATCTTATACATACTCCAAGTTGACGGCGTTCAACGCTCGCGGTACTGCAGTACGACATTTGCTTCACAGCATACTCGTAACCCACAAGCATGCTAGGAAGCAAATGATCGCACAGGGATCGCGACGGGGGTATGGGATTACTGGATAGTAGGTGCTCACCCACCCAGCTTTTATTCTGTTGACTCTGAATTATCCAGGGGCGAGTTTCGTCCGCCAATCGGAAAACAGGTGTCATCGCTTTCCCTTTGTGTCATGCCGAGCCCGCCATGCCGTTGTACGAACACCTTCTCTAGCTACCAGCCTTTCTGATACCCCCGGAGTTCTCCGCGACCAAGGTTAAAATTTGCTATATGCGGTCTCATCGCAAGCGGTGTCTAGACCATCCTCTGCGTTCCGTACTGAAGCCAACGGGGGATCATCGATCAGCGTCAGTTCTCCTGCTTCCTTTTCTATGTAAATGTTCCGACGGCCGATGGGTTCGTGTGTTGAGATCCTCCGACCTTTACGCTTGCTGCCGTGAGTGCTTACCAGAACCAAATGGCTGAAGGATTTTTGCCTCGCAACGAGCACACCGATTCGGTGCCATGAAACCCCTGGATCTCAACTTGGTGTCAGTATCTTACGTCTGTTAGTGCCACCGGCAGCACCGATTTTGTCCCCACTAACGTTAGCTCTCCGTCGTCCACGCACCGTTTTACAAGGTAAACAGCGTACGCTCCGTTTCTCTCGGGCTCACCCCGATTACGAGCCCTCTAACCTCTCTACTCATCTGTGGGAAGACGCATGAGGCGCGGTAAGTAATTTGTATCTCCTAGTTCTTCCATCCATATCTGTGCATCAGGAAAAACCTACTTCAAGTTTGATAATTTCCGTACTATTGAACAAGAATTATCGAAATTATGATGTCGCTAGTGCTCGCTAGTTTTAATTATCATTATTCTGAGGTTTTTCCTGATGGTCGTTGCGAACGCAACTGTCCAGCACACCAAACTGGGCGATGTCCTTAATCACCTTTTTCGTTGTCTTGTCTCGCACCTACCGTCACCGCCTATAAGTCCTATCCATACCCGTTTACGCGTATTTTACATTGCTCGTAGCTCGACCACCCCTCGATGAATGGAATTTATCAGAAAAACGCACGGCTTGGTATTGCAAGATGCACGGATCCACTTACGCCGTGAGGGTGGGTCGACCAAATCAGCGTGAAGGAGGATTGACTAACCCGTAATGTGGGTGGGATCTCTCGCAAGATCCACACGATACTACTTCCGCCGTCTATTCCGCGGTTGGAAGAGATAAAAAATCGAGATTCAACGCCCTTGTTGTTGTAGTGGTCACCACCAGAGCCGCTTCGTCTTCGTGGAATTGGAAGACGAACGCAGAGGTTTTTATTGTAAAGAAGCAAGAAAAGATCGGGCTACGATATTTGTGACGGACAATTACTGTTTATTGAGGGAGATACCAGTCTCTATAGCGTAGTACTCTTAGCAGTCCATTTCCGGTCTACTATCGAGTTGACCGAAAGCCGGGGACAATGAAAGGGGGAAGCAAATTATCTGGGCATGAATATGAATACCTGGCACTTCCACACGGTGCCTGGAATCAGAGTTGGCTTAGCTACTTCTAAGGAAGGCAATCTGGCCACCATAGAACCCTAAAAAGTATGGATAGATGAACCGAAGACAAATTTGTCAGAGTCCATTTCTCCGCCAGGGGCCGGACACTCACAAAGCTGTGCGGTAAACTTGATCAAATCATTGGGGGCTCCGAGCTGGCACTGGAAAAGGTCCCACATTCAGTTATGTTCCCACCGTTGCAGATCGGGAAGTGTTTACCAAGTTGGGATCAGTCCGCTGACCCGATTTTGTGTTTACACGGAAGATTGTGCTCGCGAATTTTCCAGTCACGGCTGTCATCTGCTGCCAGTCGACGTCTGGAATGCCAGTCGGTGCCGGAATGTCTCCAGTTGCATCCGCAACGACGATGGCGTCCGGGTTGCCTTTGGTCGGCCCGTTATTTCTGAAGTCGAAAACTTGGTGCGTGACTGGCCCTCCTTCACCAGAAAGCTCAACAAAATAGTGTTGGCCGGAAAGTGGGATGCCGTATTTGTCCTCAACTTGCTGGGCAAAAATCGAGTCGTACGCGTCCCTACTCGGGTAGTTGACCCAGTCGGTATACACATCCTTTTGAATTTGCGAAAATTCGGTTCCGGGGAAAAGGACGGATGTATCGAACACCTGGCCTTGGAACCCTTCAGACCTACCCCGACGTCGTTCAGGTTTGTCAGCGTGAGCGCACGACAAGGCGACCACGACTCACGTGTAGGTTCCTTGCTCTGTACATGTAAAGTTCTGAAATCCGGCGATTATCCCGACAAAGGTCGGGTCAGTTGCCGGCGCAATAAGCTGCTGTTGGTTTGGGGGTAGAGTCAGAGCAGAGGCGGGGACTTGGCTCCTGCGGGAAGGAATGGCAAAGCCCGGTATGGTCAGAAGGAGTGGAAGGAGTGACAAAGCGAGCATTACAAGTTGCACCGACAGTAGAAAGGGGGTGGAGGCGGGTGAATATTTAATGAGGTCCCTTCATGTTATACGTGGCTTTTATGGCGGACGTGTGCTTGTTGTAATGGTAGGCTTCTTGACGTATAGTTGATGGCTCACCTCAGTCCTGATCAGTCCTTAGCTACGGCCCGGGGAATGTGGATGGTTGGTCTTCATCCCTCCGGAATACTTACCCTAAATGGGTTTTTGAGTGAGGTACGCTGTGGGTCGGGCGAGGATACCCAGTTAGGTTTCGGCCGCTGGTTATGGTTACTGGTCACCGGTCACCGGTCACCAACCACCGCTTAATCTCACATTCTTGCAATTTATTACTGCCAGGGGGCCTAGCGATATGCCTTCTCATTCGGAGTGGTGTATTCGTGCTGCGACGGGCCTAAGTCTACGGCCAGTAAGCCGGGATAAAGATGGATTCAAAAAGAAAGAGACCGCCATTTGATCGCTGTTCCAGTGTGGCCATGATGAACGGCGGCGATACTCTTGTGCATAAAAAAATTGCTTGGCAATATTCTACTTAAGGCGTCGAGGTGGGCCTCTGTAGAGACTGTGATTTTTGTCAGGGTGCCCAGTACATGATGTATGATTTCATCTGAGCGATCCTTCGGACACACCGGCAGTTCCCAGTGAAGAGAGAGACTTGCACGATGAGAGAGACTTGCGAGGTTGGTGATTGGTGATTACAAATAGAACAACCGTATGGTATGACCAATCGAGACAGGCGCTTCGAGGGCAACCATGCCAAAACATTACCGCGGTCATTCGGAAATAAAGCTGTTGTCTACATATACGAGCAACTGTGATGACGTTCGCCGAGTCTTCTTCGGCACGATCCGCTTCCTATGCATCCGGCCGGGCCAAGTGTACGACGTTTGGTTGGTGTACTGAACCAATGGCCACCTCCCTGCCCGACTTGTCTCGCGACTTATTGCGTCGACACGATCGGATAAGGATATTAGTCAGAGCTCCTTTTGTGTACGCAATCAATCCCCCAGGTTGAGCACGAAAAACCGCGCGAGTGCTCGAAACGTCGTGTCTATTCATGCTCACGTGGCGGTAGCGATTTAGAACAGGAAGCCCGACCCTAAACTATGGTAGATCAATATCCTGACTGGTGCTAGTTATCGTCTAAGAATGAATTTACCGGCGTCGGCGCATTCTGCCCGTCTCTTCTCCATCGACCTGAATTTTACAGCCCACTTTCGGTGATGAGTACAAAAATCATGGTAAATGTCCTGAACGTGGCGGCGATGACGAAAACCGACTGTACGAAACAAGTCTCGACTAGCTATTATAAAAGAGAGCCTACTGTAGTAGGGTCCAGAGTCCATATCGTGTAACTAGTGCTCTATGTGTTATCCCCAGTAAGTAGCTGGTGCCGGTGTTTTAGGCTGCCCTTGTTGTGCAAAGACGTTCTCGCAGAGGCATTCGGAACGATCGGATGAAGGGAAGAAGCCTTCTTCACAACGCTCGACAATGCAGCGGCCGTGGGAGCAGCGAATGTCTTGCGCGTGAGGAATGCTCGTGCAGTCGACTCCCTCGGGACCCTGTTCCGACATGAAAAGGAAAGGATTTGGAGCCATGCATCCACCACCTGACGAGTGTGAATTTTAAAAAAAAAAATCGAGTAGGTATCACTTACAGCTTTCGAGGGAAATATCCGTGTTGAGACACTCAAATGCAGCCGAGCCCAGGTATACCCCGCATACCCTCTCGCCACGATCACAAGTCGCCAGCGCGTCCTCGTGGGTGAAGACTCCGTGGCTGCGTGCTCTGAGATCCGGACTCATGCGCTTATAGGGTTGAGCAACGGCCGAACCGCATCCCTGAGACACAACGTGAGCATTGGGAAGCGATGAACGACCATGTATGCTTACGTGGGTGAACGAGCCACACACGCCATTGCAGAGCTTATAAGGGGGCGGGCAAACGCATTTATTCCCTCTTGGAACAAACGGCGACTCGCAGTCGAACGCGCAAGGATTATCGGGAGTGCAGGCGGGCTGCGAGTTGTCGGGATAGTAACAATTCTCCCTACTCTGGGCGGAATTGATCTGGCACACGTGGGCATGAGCACGCGGATCCGCCGCCTGAGGGTGAAAAACTGACCAGTAGGGAAAGATCACTCCTAACTACGGCTACTCCGTGTTTTTTGGCAAGTAACCGAAGATCACTGTTGGCCTGAATGGCAGCTGGTAGAGACGAGATACACAAGCAGATGTCGATACAGCTTTGAAAGGCGGAAGCAGGGAGATAGAGGCCGACGGAATAAAGGGCATTTTCGTCAATGGTTGCGCAAACGTCAAGGGAGGCCCGAGGTTCTACATGTTGGCGAAGGGAACGACCAGCACTGGGAGCGGGGAGGGAGAGAAAGAGAGCCGAAACAATAGCGAACGAGGAGAGGAGGCGACGAGAAAAGCCCATGATAACGAGCGAATGTATGCTGTTCGGCAGCCTACGGGGTATAGTGGGCGGTTGGGGGGGAGGGGCGTGTGCGACGGTCAAGCCCAGTGCCAAGCTTTAAACGGGGGAGTAGAGAAGGCATGCCGTCAAGTTGATGGCCATTCGTCCCAAGAAACCATCTGAGAAGCCAAGTTGGCCAAGCGGCCCGAAAGGAAGTATCCCAGAAATAGACGGCCATGCACCAAATGGCGACAAATCGGCGTACCCTTTCACCCCGGCTGTGGCGGCCATGACAAGGTGAAACAACACAGTAAACGCGAAGCAAGGCAGCTCTAGAGAAGTCTATAGTAAGCAGACTGCCCAATCGGAGTCTGGGTCTTCCAAGTAGAATGTCGTTCCCGTGACCAAGGGATAGAGCCGGAATGAGCAATTCACCTCATCGTGACAGCCCAGAGAAAGGAGCCACGGCCAAATCAAGCCACCAAGTACTCAGTATAAGAGTATCTAATTCCAGTATTGAACCCTGTCAGGTACGTACACCAAGCAAGGTCACACTGGGTGCCCATACTTCAAGATGACGGCCTGCAGCTGTCAATAGTATTGATTAAAAAACCGTCTAGTGGCCGATTTACACGCCCAAATTTCTGTAAACAGTTCAAAAGCCCTTTGTTAGCAACGATTGTTATGCAGCAGAAAAAAATATAGCCATAACTGACCTTCTTCTCTTTGACTCCAGGCTTCTGCGACGGCAGCTCGAAGTAGAGTCAAGCGATTTGCATGTTTCACTAGCAACGATCCATGCATCTCGCACATACAGTAGAATGAATGATGTGAAATTTTTTGAATAAACTCTATTTCCGCGGACCTGTAGAAGTGGTCGAAACTCGGGTGAATGAGCCCGGTTGCCTGACTGTAAGGTCGCCATCATTGCCCATCAAGGCCACCACGCGTTTCGCGGAGATACTGTACACCAAGTGAGGGCTGCAGCGAACTCAATTTTGCACAAGCCCGTCGCAACGTAGTCGTGACTCTTCGTCCCCCCGATACTCTCTACCTTTGCTAGGAATCTGAAATGGGAAATGCGTAGTACAAGAGAAACGGAAGGGCGAGTTGAGGCATTAGTGCTTTGGGGCGTGGGAATGTTCGCACGACGAAGCGCATGGGCATCGGAGCCCGAGCGTGTTTTAATTCAGCGCCTAATGAAACAGTGTTCAGTAACTTTTTCTCAAAACTTCCGGGTCTTCAGGTTTCCCGTATTTCTGCTATGATGACATGCGCGCTTTTTATTTTCGGACTCGGATTTGGCCGTAAAAGATGATCAGTACTGTATGTGTGTGGAGGGTGGTTGGGCGGATATGCTCCTGTGCAACGGTGACAGAGGTGGGCCAAGCGTCGCCGGCCTCTGGATAGGGCTAGATACTTTGGAAGAAGTTGAGTGACTTGCGATGATCGGATTCTGTTCCATCAAGCCCCCTACTGATGATCGATGATTGGATATTAAAGCAAGCCTGCCACGTGCAATGCCAGGACAAACTACAGATCAGAACGCACATCAAGCACTCGAATTTACGAACTACGAGTACCCAAACCAAGGCTATACCTTCGGCGACGCAAAACGGCGCAGGATGTGAGGCCCACAGTGTCCGTCGCGTCATCGGCCTTTCTCGATCGCCCTCGCGACGATAGAACTCAGGGGCACGTCGGGCGCGCGCAACGCACTCAGAAGATCATACGCTCACGAGGTACCAAGGGACACACCGCTTCTGTCCGTAGCGCGGGCGCTCGCAGTGCCCTGATCACCCTCATGCAACTTTCGTGTTGTACCACTTCGACTCCTCCACAATCCCGGCTCACAGCTCCCTGCTCATCGGGGACACCAATCCGTCGTTCGTGTTCTAATCAACGGGAAATGATCACCGTGGGATAGACGGGATTTCAACGTCATCGCACAAACTTCCGGTAGAATTTCACGCGGGCTGTTGTAGTTCTCCGTTTCCTAGCTTCTCTAGCGTCTAGTACAATGCTGATCAGTCTCGTCATGCGCTGCGCTTACGCATCTCGCGCGGTCAGGACCAGGATATTCGGACAAACGTTTGTGAACCTGTACAGTGCTGAAGCCGCACACCCTCCACCGCCACCTAGTTCCCGGAGACCCTTCGGCATCTCCTTACGTTCCGATTAAGCGCCAGGGTAGTCACAGCTCCTGCGGCCTACCGTTCCCGTAATCCAGGCGCAAAATGATGGGTGCCCCCGAAAGGGGGTGCATACTCGGAGTCCTGGAAGCTCTTTGAAATCAGTATTGCACATTCCGTTTCCTGCGCCTAAAGTTTCTGATCTCCGGGGAGAACTCCTTTTCTTCCGGAGTGTGCAGATTATACAGTACACACATTGTTCAAGGGCGTGCCGCAAGGGTGCCTTGGAGTATTCCTTACAAAATTCGAAGGCCTGAAGTGCGATTGCGTGACCGTGTTTGCATGTGAAATGTTCGCTCACAAAATCCCATCAATCCAACTCGGAGGATCATCACCGCGGTCTTCCTCGTGCAACGCGTTGTCCACGGAACATATGGTGACAAGGCAGCTAATTTAACCTAAAGTATCGACGATGGCCGTTCCGATTGTCCACGAACGACTTCAAGCGTGAAGTCACGTTACTTTAGCAGCGCCTTCCAGGAGGCACAGAGCTCAGCCTTCGTTTACGCGAGGCCCAGTCACGAGAGAATATACTACTAGAAGCAGAGGCCGAACCAAAAGTAATAAGCACCTGATGTACCCGTGCTATAGAGTCGAGAAGAAGAAGGACCCCAGAACAGAAAACTGGGACGCCCGTTGATGGTGTGGCTCTGATGGGAAAATGGTGTGTGGGACAAGTATGCCATGAGAAAACCGCGACCAGAGCCGGACCTATCGGAGTCAGAGCGCATTCACTGCGCATTCCATCAAGCATGACCTCAGATTCAAGAATATGGGGCAGTAAATTGGTGTCGTAACGCAAAGCTGAAGATTACATCGGTTCGACTCAGGCTCCAAGAGACGACTAAGAAAGGTCAAAGGAGATCCAAAGGATACATCAACTGCATGGTTGGAGTAAAATATATCCCACGGACGAGGAGGAGTTAGGTGGTCGCGGCAAATTCGGGCCGGGAGTAGCGGAACTGGTTGAGGCCGAGATGCGCGACAAAACCTCGCCATCACCCAACTTGACTCCCGATCAGAATGAGCAGCGCAGAGGCCATACGCAAGCAACTTAAAATCAAATCTGGCGTCGTGAAACGGTTCGTGTGTGACTATGTCATCTCCTCTATCACGAGATGATCAACCGATACCTTTCTTCTTACTCTCTCAACCTCGACTGAAAATCGGCAGGTACCACAAGGAACTCGCGCTATACAATACAGAAGTAGTGGAAAACAAAAAGAAGCTCGAGTCTGCTACGGCCGCCGATGCCGGAGGTGGAGAGGAGTCTTGGGACGTTAGGAATGCCGTATGTATCCCCGCTACCGTCGTGTCTGCCCTCATCCTTTACTTTCTTTCTTACAGAAGAGCCTCGTACGCGAGAGCGAGAACATGGTACACGATACTGCAACTCGACTTGAAAGGGCGGCGGGCGAACTCGACGATCTCGTGGTACGTTGACCCATCCTCGCGTACTACACGCACATTCCCGGGCCCCCGTCTGATTTTTTGCATATCAGAAATCTACCAAAGGCAACGCAGAATTGGAGCAGGATCCGGAACTACTCAATGCCGAGGAGGTGCTGGCAGCGGCTACGAGCGCTTGATCCCGAGCCTCGCAGACAGACGAAAAGGTACGACAGGGAGGGCTATCGGTTATCGAATGGGGGCAGACCTCCAATTACTGTATTACTGTACATACACATTTAGTCGATGGCGAACGGGCAACTGCACTATGAGCGTGGCGGCACCTGTCTCTACAGCCCGACCCGACATTGGCGTGATTCGTACTACAGATGTCAATCGGGCTTCAAGATCACGGACCAACTGTCTCTCATCGATAGGATCGTGATCGAGTGATCGATAGAAATGAACAGCAATCGAATTCTATTATCCGCCGCCGCCGCAGATGACAACGTTGCTCAACTTGTACTTCTCGGCTCCAACTTGAACCTCGCGCCGCCGTGTGGCGACCGTCACGCTCTGCTTGGCCAACCAATAGATGCATATCTCAAACAGGCCGCGTATTTCTTCTCCACGCCGCCGAACAGTTGGAGAGACCCCCAGAAGGAGACGCGATCTAGAAACGGAAGTCGACATGTTAATACTACAATGCCCCTCAAACATCCAGCGGGCTGATTCGAAACGGGATGTCCACCAAGGCTAGAAACCCTTGCTTAGTTCCGGTGGGAATAAGTCATAGTACAATCCTTGTTGTTCTCTTTATAGGATACATACAAGCACTCGCAGACCATCAAAACACGATCTCATTGGGCCATAAGTTCGTTAGCGCACCCCTCCTATCGCCACTGGACTAATTCCCCTACTCATACGGTTCCCTTCGGCAATTCCACGATCAGGTGCCGCATTAGCAGCTCACTCAAACCTATTATAAGCTGGCCGTTGATCCGAGTGAAACGCAGCAGGCACTCACGGAGGGTGGTATAGACTCGGACGCAGGATGTTCGATGCGAAATGAATATTGCACGTCCCATGCCTGCACCAGTTTGCTCTCGATCTCCTTGCAGAACTCCTCTCCTTTCAGAGCGTGGGTCTTCATGCAAAAAGTACAGTCATTTTCACTGACATGGTCACGGAGCGCTATCAAGTATTCATCGCGAAAACTCGAAGGTGTTGCGAGCGCGAACGTAAACAAGTCCAGTTCGAAGATTTCCCTTGAAAACATATCACGAAGCCAAAGAGGAGGACGGCCAGCGTCGCCAGTATTGTCTTCGCTTATATGGGTAGGCGTGCGACGACACCGATTTGTCAGGGGGCAGCCAACCCAAACTTTTGACGGCCCGTTGCGACAGTCCATGGACACCTTGAGGCGTGAAATAATGCCGCGTCTGCAGCACTGACGGAAGCGAGAAAGGTCGAGTAATGCACAGCCCTCGAACGATCTCAGCACCTCTCCGAGATACTCGAACGTCATCGGATAGCCCAATGTAAGACGAGCTGCGGCTTTCATCTCTGGAATAAGCCTGTGTCTGTACGCGACCGCAAATAGGCGGAAGGACTCGGCGCCCGTTGGCGAAAGCAATCCTCTGCGTCTAACCTCCGCACGGATGGACGATTGGACAGCCGTCATCTCATATTTCTGACAGGCAGCGAGGAGAGTCAATATCTTGTCACCGGAGTCGGGCAACTCGGGTGGAACGGGATACAGCATAGTGATGAGACTGTTCAGGACTTCTGCGTCCTCGGGTAAATGCACGACAGGAAGGCCATCGACGAGTTGAGGGCCTGGCGGCTGAGGAAGAGACAACAAGTCGCCGAAAAAGGGTGAGGATGTGGCAAGTATCGATCTTTGGACGCGGAAGTTGACGAGGTCGGACGACTGAAGGACCACATCTGCATCGAGCATATGCATGTTTCGAGGTTGGCGCGAAGGTCCTCCTGAGGAATTAGAGCAACTCTCGAAAGCTGTTTCTTCCATTACGAGTAAGAGATCTGATTCGGCCTGTCAAAGCGTTCAAATTGTTGACCAAATGCGATCATATTATTGACTCACCTTGGTTATACTATCACGATAAACCGCTGACAACGCAGCCCAAAACTCCAGGATGTTCTTGGTAGGAATGGTCGCACAGGCACGGCATCCTCCACCGGCTTCGGGTCGAGAGCCGCTCCATGACCGAATATGTTCCGTCAAGGTCATATGAAATCTAGAGAGGTTGAAGAGCGATGGGCTTCTTCCTATGGACAAGATATATTTAGCCAGCTAGCCAGGGACTGGACGACCTGGACCGAGCGGTGGTGTGCGACAAGGACTATCGAACTTCGTGTGACCACGTGACGTGACAAAGCGCTTAAGGTCTGACGTAAGATTCACTCGAACTCTCTGGTGATATTTCCAGAGTTCATGAAGAAAAACCCCTGGCATCATTTCGAGCTTCTCATTTAGACTATCGATAGACAAATTTGGCAGGCCTAATGTGGATTGTGCAGCCTGGAGCATTTCTTGACGAAGCCCATGTTTCTGAGCAAGGGAATACATGTAGAGTGATTTCTCCTCCTGGATGAACGACGGGTGCTGCTGAGCAATGTGGTTCCGCATATGCGTCAATACGGCGTCCATCTTGTATTTTTTAGTAGCAGATAGGAGCTCCATGACGTGTTCGACTGTCGAAGGAAGAATGGGCTGTACCGGGAAGATGTAGGTAAGAAGGCTGAAGATGACCGCACCGCTATCGGGGAGCTGGACAACTGGGAGTGAGGCGGCTGTCGTATCTGTGGGGATGGCGATACCTGGCTGGGGATTGTCTGCGGCCAGCACCTCCCTGCCAAGTACGGGAGAGCTATGGAAGATGTAAATCTTTAGTACGCGGAATTCATAGGAGTCGCAAGAACGAAGGATGGAATCCGCTCCAGGGTAGTCGAAGAGCAAGTTCTCGAGAGATATGACTGGGCCTGAAGGGGGGGTTTCAGGAGCGTGTGTCGACATAGGATGGAAGTTAGAAGGTTGATCGGCTTGTATGACGACCAGCGATATACTCAGGAGGCAAGGATAGGGTGGGGTAGACGCAGGAGTGCTGCGATACTTCACACGAATTCAGATCATGATGAACGTGGCCTACACGTGGATGAGGTCACCAGCTGGAATGCGATGGGGGTATCTGAGCATCTCAAACGTGCATTTCTGACGTGAAAGGAGTGCCGCCGAAGGATGTATTGCCATTGGATTTGCGTTGGCAGTCACGGAAGTACGACTTAGAGTAAACTTTTGAAATAGTTCGATTATCGTCGTGCTGTGTGTGTACACTCTTCGGCGCAGCGCTGCATAACCCATTGCGACAGCCGATAGGCCATTGTTTACTCGTATTTATGTGTGAACCAAGTAATCCGTTGGGATCGAACCGGTCGCAACGAACCTGTCTCAAACAACATCATTCAAGTTCGAGTCATTTGTGCTGTGCAATATTATCGATTCGTTACATACACGAAGCAGTGCATACCGTTCGCAGCCAAAGATACGTGGGGTCTCACAGTTTCGACCTGCGCTCTCACCTCGCAGGAAGTACAATGTCGACCAGGCTCCGGGTGTCATCCACTTCAAATTTTCAATCGATTCTCGATAACGCCCTGATCGAGTACGAGAAGAAGACTAGAAAAGACCTCATTACCCATCCACTCGCCGAAGAGATAAAAGGCTGTAACTCTCCTGAAGCTATCCTTGCCGTGCTACAGGGGAAAGCCAACGAACTCAAGCGAACTCAGAGCAGCGATGAGCGACTCACCAAGTGGCTCACGCCTACCGTGAATATTCTCAGCGCATTCTCATCCACCCTTGGCGAGGGCGTCAGCACGGTGAGTGCCAGCACGTTGCCCGAATACCGGCTAGTATCCTAATTTTAACTTTTAGGTATTTCCCCCTACCAAAATCATCTTTTCTGCAATCGGTATCCTCCTTGTTGTGAGTCTTCTTACCTAGTCCGTGATGACACACGAACCCCCCCACAGGCGGCAAGGGACACCGCAGCAAGCCGCGATGTGCTTATCGAACTCTTCGACAAAATCGAAAGCTTTTTTGTACGCATCCAGACCTACACCGAAGTTCCACCAACTCCGGAGATGATACACGTGATGGGGAAGATTATGGCCGAAGTGTTGTCTATGCTTGCTATCATGACGAAGGAGATGAAGCAAGGGCGGACGAGTGGGTTCACCCTCAGTGCTGAGCTCCACCTCTCACTTAAATTCGACCAGAAACATTTTTTAAGAAGCTGGCGGGAAGGTCCGATGTTGAAGACGCATTGCGGAGGTTGGATAAATTGGAACAGGGGGAGCTTCGTACAGTGACCGCGCAAGTGTTAAAGGCCACTGGTGATATTAAAGACGGTGCGTAACTCATTCCGAGTCATCTGGCGCACAATTTATTTTGAAAATCGACCATCAGGGGTGGAGCGAATAGAAGTGATCGCGCAACGGATCGTAACTGACGTAGGCGTCCGCGATTGTTCGTATTATCATGACCTTGTCACAAATCCTTGTACAAGCTGACACATCGTTGTAGGGAAGCATTTGCTACAGGACCTCCGTAGATGGCTGTCTCCGCCAGATCCGTCAACAAATCATAATGTTATGTGCAGTGCCCAACACGAGAGAACCTCGGCGTGGTTGTTCAAAGAGGTTATCTATGAGGAATGGGAATCGAAGGGCCCGTTGTTATGGATTCATGGGAAACGTACGTGCTTACGACATAAGGTTTTCACTTGTCCATAACGGTTTTGCTTTCGTAGCTGGCTCAGGCAAGAGCGTTCTCTGGTTCGGTATTCCATGGTCACCGTATACAGGAGCTTACGTCCTCTGCCAGCTCGGCAATCATTCAGCATATTGTAGCCCTGCGCGACGCCGGATTAGCCTCAATAGCTTATTTTTATTTCGACTTCAGAGATGCCGACAAGAAGCATAGGCGCAACCTCCTCTGTTCGCTGCTTATCCAACTTTCGGCCTACTCGAATCCGTGTTGCGAAATACTCTACCGTATTTATTCGGAATACGGGGAAGGCATACAACAGCCCAACGATGACATCTTGAAGAACTGTCTATGGGAGATGTTCTCAACTACGTCGGCTCAACTCCCGATTTACATTATTATGGACGCCGTCGATGAATGTCCCGATACTCCCGGGGCGCCATCTCCTCGACAACAGGTTCTGAGCCTCGTAGAAGACCTTGTTGATCTCCGCCTCTCGAATCTGCACATTTGTGTCACTAGTCGGCCTGAGGTCGACATCCGCAATACTCTCGAACCCTTGACATCCTGGCGCATCTCCCTTCACGACCAACCCGGACAGAAGGAAGACATCTCTGAATATGTCAGCTCTGTGGTTCGTTCTGATGTCAAAATGAATAAATGGCGGGAAGATGACAGGAAGCTGGTTATCGAGACGCTGTCCGAGAAAGCCGATGGCATGTGAGGCGATACTTCACTCTCCCAATAATTCCTCCTAATATCGATCATTCAGGTTTCGATGGGTGTTTTGTCAGTTGGAGGTGTTGAGGCACTGTCTCGCTCCCAGTCTTCGGCGTCAACTAAACGAACTACCAAAAAGCCTGGACGAAACGTATGAGCGGGTCTTGAAGGAGATCGAGTCTACAAATCAAGGCCACCATGCATGCCGTCTATTGCATTGCCTTTCCGTGGCTCTTCGACCGCTTCGCGTTGAGGAGCTCGCAGAAGTACTAGCGTTTGACCCCGATGCGGCCGACGGAGATATTCCGATGTTCCATGCGGAATGGCGATGGGAAGACCAAGAACAAGCAGTCTTGTCCGCTTGCTCAAGCTTGATTTCCATCGTTGACAGCCACGATTCCCGAGTTGTCCAATTTTCGCATTTTTCAGTGAAAGAATACCTCACATCGAATCGACTTGCTGCCGCGGGTGAAGGTATCTTGCGGTATCACGTTATTCCCGAACCTGCACATTTGGTACTTGCGCGTGCCTGCCTTGGGGCTCTACTCAGTTTGGATAATCGCGTCAATGGACAATGCGAAGGGGGCAACAATGAAGATAACAGCAAGAACAGGAACAAGGAGATTCCTCTACTCGGGTATGCTGCCGAGTATTGGGCTTCGCATGCCCAGGTTGGGAAGGTGTCATCACACCTGAAGGGCGCGATGGAAACACTCTTTGACTTAGACAAGCCTTACTTTTCGGCATGGGTACAGATACACGACATAGACCCATATTTTCCGTTTGTTGATTGGTTCTCGCGGACCAAATCCAAGTTCGAATCTAAAGCTGAACCCCTATACTACGCTGCTCTTTGTGGATTCTACGACCTAGTTCGGCACCTCATCGTTAAACACCCGGAGCAAGTAAATCACCACGGTGGCCATTACAACACTCCCCTGGTCGCGGCACTATCCAGGAAACACGTCCGGGTTGCGGAGTTCCTTCTTAAGCACGGCGCACGGGTTAATATTCGAGGAAACCCTCCACTTTTGTGCGCAATCACGTTTTCAGACGACGCTCATGTCGACGCCGTACCGTTTCTACTTGGACATGGCGCAGATGCGAATGCCGCACAGGGGGATTTCTGGACTCCGCTGCATCTGGCAGCATTTATGGGAGATCTCGGAGTAGCTCGGTTGTTACTCGAACACAGAGCAGAGGTCGATCTTCGAAACAACGATGACGAGGTTCCGTTGCACCTAGTATCGACCAGGGTGATTGACGAACGAGAGGGCGAACGTCCCATTCTTGCGCGGTTATTAGTGGAGCGCGGTGCCGATGTAAAAGCACAAAATAAGTTTGGCATAACTCCGTTACATCTTGCGTCGCTTTACGGGCGGCTCGAGATTGCCCAGCTGCTGCTCGACCGAGGAGCAAATCCCCATGCAAAGAGCAACCGAGGCTGGAGCCCATTGCACGCGGCGGCAGAAGGTTTCCATGGACTGCGCGACCATCCCCTCCGCGCACGTATTGCACCAGACGAAGGATATCGTCCCCAACAAGTTCTTAGCGTCGCACGGCTGTTACTGGGGTGCGGAGTAGACGTGAATGCACTAGACGAGAACCACGCAACTCCGTTACACTTGGCATCCTTCAACGGGAGGCTCGAGATCTCGCGACTGCTGCTCGACCATGGCGCAAAAGCCAACGCGGAGAATGTCTTGGGCCAGACCCCTCTGCACCTAGTGTCACAATACGACTTTTACCACGAAAACAGTGCTGATATCACGCGGTTATTATTTGACCGAGGGGCTGATGTAAACGCGAGAGATAAGGACCAGGCAACCCCTTTGCATTTCGCGTGTTCCCATGCGAACTACGAGATCGTACGCGTGTTGCTCGACCACGGTGCACAAGCCAACGCACAGAATGCCGATGGTCGGACCCCATTACACCAAGTGTCATATTACTCGAGCTTCCAAATAGACGACAATCCTCATATTTCACGGCTGTTGTTGACGCGCGGCGTGGATGTGAATGCACGAGACAAGGACCAGGCGACCCCGTTACATTTTGCCTCTTACATGTTGAGATTGAAGACTACGCGGGTTCTGCTCGACCACGGCGCAAATGTCAACGCAGAGAACGGTCGGGGCCAGACCCCTCTGCACATAGTGTCACAAGGCTATCCTCACTACGGTTCCCAGTTAGATCTTGGTCCCATTATCGTGCTTCTATTACTGGAGCGAGGTGCGGACATGAATGCACAAGACATGGATCGGGCAACCCCTTTGCTTTTGGCAGCATCCCATATGGTCATCAGCGTCGCGCGAGTCTTGCTCGATAACGGCGCAAAAGTAAATGCAGTTAATATCCGTGGCCAGAACGCACTGCATTTAATGTCACAACACTCACTTGAATACTTGCCTGGACATTCATATCCCGGCGTCGAGTCGGAGCTCGGGCAACTATTATTGTCGTCTGGAGTAGACGCGAATGCACGAGACAAGGAGGGAACAACCCCATTACATTCTGCATCATACCATGGCCACGTCGAGATCACAGAGGCGTTACTTGACTACGGAGCACAGGCTAATGCGGAGGACGTCCGGGGCCAGACACCATTGCACCAAGTGTTACTGGGCTTCCACGAGTACCAAAGTTTCAGGAAGGACCCACGGTTTCGAAAAGGCCATCCAGATAGAGTTGCTCGTCTTGCACAACGATTATTGGAGCGCGGTGCGGACGTGAACGCACAAAACAAAGACCAAGAAACCGCGTTACACCTGGCCTCACGCCTTCGGTTACACGGAATGACGCGATTTCTTCTGGAGCACGGTGCTGATGTCGATGTGAAGAATTTGGAGGGAAAGTCCCCGTTGCAGCTCGCTTCTGGGAGAAAAGGGAAGGCAATGAGGCGATTGTTATTGAAATATTCTGCCAAGTAAGCATGATACCTGGTTACGATGAACCTTCTCCATTATATATTCGTGTGGAAAGGTTGCCTTATTTGACATATTTGGTCGGATACACAGATAGTAGGTACTAGTTGTATTTGAAGTGTAGCGGATTTCCCCACGTTATCCCTTCAGACCTGGCCGTTCACAAAAACGTTGTCCTCCCCCTCCCCCTCGCTCATGACAATCCCCCACCAAGCCCCTCGCGCTCTATCGGCGGTCCAAGATGAGCGCCTCAGAGTGCCACACGTTGCGCAACTTAGCATACTGCATGTAACACCACCACTGGCACCTAGTAACCTCGCAGGAGAAGGAGAAAGCTCAGGCAGCAAACACTAGTGTAGAGATGGAGGCCGCGCTGAAGTATGCGAGCGAGATGCAAAGTGCCATTTGTATGCGCTGGTGATCCATGAGAGTGAGGAAAGAGATTTGAGGCTGCGGGAGAGACGATGTACCAAACCCCCACATCACCCACGCCCCTGCCCACAATGGAGACAGCCCTCTCACTGGCGCCTGTCCTGGTGCCCGTACCACCATGGTGCAATGTTCACGGTGGGGACGAGAATACAACTGACGCGCTTGATGTCCTCCTCGAGCAGACCACGCGAGATTTCCTTGATGTCACCACTGGCGCAACCACCCTCCGAAGGCGCCCCAGATGCAGACGCATGTTCCGGGAAAGAGGCCGATACCCGCGTCAGTGGTAGCTCAGGGAGCACGACACTAAGTTACAGTACGTGGCAGGAACGAATTCCGCCGGATGAGCCGTCGTGCTGGGTCGAGCAGGTATCTCCGACATAAGTCCGAATATCCCAAGCTGAGTCTGGACCTTCGTGGCTATCGTGTCTCTCTTACGATGAGCCCCAACCAGCCTCCTTGTGGCGGTAGTGTGGCGGTTTCAAAACTACGGCCTTCTCGAGTGCGGTAGGCGTGGGACCGTAATCGAGGTCTTGTTAGCCACTAATGGTCTACGTATCGTCCGAAGCTCTTCAACGGACCAAGCATTTTCTGATTCCGGTGACAAACTTTTCGCACTATTCACCGCTCACCTTCTGCCAGTTTGGAGAAGGGCAAGGAAGGAGGAGGCGCCTAGTTCTGCAGGAACGTGAACTTTGGTTGGCGTCCAGATTGCCTGATTTGACTTAGCATGACACTTGTTGAACGAGAAGACGATACAGGTCGGGGAAGTTGGACCGAGGTCGGTTTGGGTAGCCGCGGACCGCGCGGACCGGTGATCCCGTCGCGATTGAACCGGTCCTGACGCGCCTCACGAACGCGCCTGAAGAACCCGTTCAAACCGTGTTATCAAGTCATGTGCGCGTCAATCGCCGAATGCATACAGGCAGTGCCACTGGCACGCGCGTTCGATCCCACCTAGAGAAGCGTCCTTGTCTCGGCTTGCACTCTCGTCTGACTCGGACTTGCAGCGAACACAATGTCGGCCAGTCTCCAGGTGTCCTTCACTCCAAATTTCCGACCGATCCTCGATAAGGCCCTGAAAGAGTACAAGAAGAAGACCGGAAAAGAACTTACTACGCACCCGCTCGCGGAGGAGATAACGAACTGTGATTCCCCTGAAGCTATCCTCAGCGTGCTTCAAGGGAAAGCCAACGAACTCAATCAGTCGCAGCGCAGCGATGAGCGACTCATCAAGTGGCTTACACCGACCGTGAGTGTCCTCAATGCGCTCTCTACCACCCTTGGTGAAGGTGTTGGTACGGTGAGTATCATTATGTTGCCGCGGTGGCGTCATACTCGGTCTACGTCCTAACAACTCTCAGGTGTTCCCCCCTTCCAAGATCATCTTTTCTGGAATCAGCATCTTCCTTGTGGTTAGTCTTCTCGCTCAGTCCCACCGTTCGGGCTGTAATAATACCATCTCATCCAGGCGGCGAAGGATACAGCAGCGAGCCGCGACGCACTTATCGAGCTCTTTGACAGAATCGAAGACTTCTTTGTACCCTCCAAACCTATACCGAAGTCCCACCGACAACAGAGATGACGAATGTGATGGGCAAGATTTTGGCTGAAACGTTGTCTATGCTTGCTATCGCGACAAAGGAAATGAAGCAAAGGCCAATCAGTGGGTTCATCTCCGGTACTGAATTTCCCTCACTTAAATTAGACCAGAGACATTCCTTAAGAGAGTGGTGGGAAGGAACGGTATCGGAGACGCATTACAGAGGTTGGATACGTTGGAACAGGGGGAGCTCCGTATGGTGACTGCGCAAATGTTAAAGACTACCAGCGATCTCAAACACGGTGCGTAGCCCATTTGTCTTGCGGGTAGATCATACCGATCCTCTTCTGATCAGATGCGAAAGAAACAAAAATGATGGTGCAGAAGATCGTAAGCGATATGAGCTCCCACGATTGTTCGTGCTGAAATGACCCTATCCCTAATACTTATATAAGCTCACGCACGATTCATAGGGAAGCGGGTTCTCCAGGACCTCCAAAGATGGCTGACTCCGCCTGATCCATCGACGAGTCACAACATCGCGTGCAGCGCTCAGCACGAGGTAACTGCGCCATGGATTTTCGGCGAGGATATCTTTAAGGAATGGGAGTCGTCGAGCTCCTTGTTATGGATTCATGGCAAACGTATGTCATTGCCCAGCGAGCAGTGATTTACCTGTCACTGACTACTCGTTCGTAGCGGGCTCGGGAAAGAGTGTCCTTTGGTTTGGTGTTCTATTGTGTCCTCCTCATACCGAAGCTTATGCCCTCTGCTAGCTCCGCAATCATCCAGCATATCATCCCCCTACGCGATGCTGGGTCGGCCTCTGCCGCCTATTTCTATTTTGATTTTAGAGATGTCAATAAGAAAAGTCAGCGCGGCCTCCTTTCCTCACTTCTCATACAGCTTGCTTCCTGGTCCATCCCTTGTCTTAATATACTCTCCTACGTCTATTCGACCTATGACGCTGGCAAGGAACAACCCAGCGAACGTGCTTTGGTCCAATGCCTCAAAGACATGCTCATGGCGCCATCCCTGTTTCGACTCCCCACTTACATCATCCTTGACGCCCTTGACGAATGTCCCAACACTTCTGGCATTCCAACTCCACGAGGTCATGTCCTCGGACTTGTAAAAGATCTTGTCAACCTCCACCTTCCCAATCTACACATGTGCATTACTAGTCGCTGGGAGAATGATATCCGGTCCGCTCTCGAGTCCGTGGCATCGAACCACCTCTCCCTCCATGACCAACCTGGACAGGAGAAAAACATCGTCGAATACATCCGCGCTGTTTTTCAATCCGACCCCCAAATGATGAGTTGGCGCGAAGATGACGGGAGTCTAGTAATCAGGACACTCTCGGAGAAAGCCGATGGCATGTAAGGCGAAGCTTTATTCTCATCAAACTCCTCTAATATTGATCATATAGGTTCCGGTGGGTCTTCTGTCAGTTGGAGATGTTGAGGCACTGTCTGGCTCCCAGTCTTCGGCATCAACTTAACGAACTACCGAAGACCCTGGACAAGACGTATGAGTGAGTCTTGAAGGAGATCGAGTCCACAAACCAAGGTCAATACGCGCGTCGTCTGTTGCAATGCCTTTCTGTGGCTTTGCGGCCGCTTCGTGTTGAGGAGTTGGCAGAGGTACTCGCATTTGACCTTGATACGGTCGAGGGAGAGATCCCGACGCTTCATGCAGAATGGCGCTGGGAAGACCAAGAGCGAGCGGTGCTGTCTGCTTGTTCGAGCCTAGTTGGAATTGTCGACGGCGAAGATGGCCGGGTTGTCCAATTTTCACATTTTTTGGTGAAAGAATACCTTGCGTCAAATCGTCTTGTCGCCGCGAGTGGAGGTATCTCACAGTATCACATTCTTCCCGAACCTGCGCACTTGATACTTGCGCGGGCCTGCCTTGGGGTTCTACTCAACCTGGATAATTGCGTTGATAAAGAGTACGACAAGGGTGACGAAGGCGACGACAATCATAGCAACAATAACATCCCTCTACTCAAGTACGCTGCCGAACACTGGGCGTCGCACGCTCAGGTTGGGAACGTGTCGTCACGCCTGAAGGATGCGATGGAGATTCTCTTTGACTTGAATAAGCCATACTTTTTGGCATGGATACGGATATACGACATCGACCCTTATGTATATCGGTATTTGAAAGAACGCCATCCCCAACCCCTGTACTACTACGCCACTCTTTGTGGATTTTATGACCTAGTTTGGCGCCTCGCCATTAAACACCCGGAGCAAGTAAATTATCGTGATGGCAACCTCGAATGCCCCCTGGTCGCGGCCCTATCAAGAAAACACTTTCGGATTGCCCAGCTCCTCATTGAGCATGGCGCCCATATCACCGTTCGTGGATGTCCCCCCCTTTTCCACATAATCCGATTTTCAGGAGATGCTCATGTCGACGCTGTGCAGTTTCTGCTCAGACGTGGTGCAGATGTGAATGCCACGGAGGAACATTTTTGGACTCCACTGCATATAGCAGCAGAAACGGGAAACCTCAAGGTAGCCCAGATGTTACTCAAACACGGGGCCGAGGTCGATTGTCGGAACGACAAGGGCCAAACATCGTTGCACCTGGTGTCAACCAGGAAGTCCGGCGATCATGAAGGCGAACACGAGAGCGAACGAGTTATTCTTGCACGAATCTTAGTGGAGCGTGGTGCGGACGTGATAGCACAAGATCAGGACAAGACAACGCCGCTACATTTCGCATCATGTTATGGGCAGTCCGAGATTTCCCGGCTGCTACTCAACCATGGCGCAAATGCCCAAGCAGAGAACATCCGAGGCCAGAGCCCGCTGCATGAGGCGTCACGCTCAGTAAAAAAGGAAAGCCGGAATTAGTCACCAGCGGTCCGGAGGTGGTCGAATCCAGGTCGAGCCGAGACTGCCGGTAGTCGAAAATTTTGCAAAGTCCGGCGTTAGTCATTTGGTAGTCAGACCTAGTCTGAATACGAGTGATACTTAGGGCGCGAGACTCCCTAAGATTGTCTTTTTTTTACTTACATAATGAAACTCGGTTATGATTGCCTTACTGTAATCCGAATCCGCGATTATCTGCACCAACCCGGCGATGTCTTAGTATTGAATAAGACCAATCTCAACAACGCTGATGGAAACGACAAGGGCAATGGACGATACTAGTAACGATGATTGGGGGGACACGGGAACCCGCTGGGCAGTGCAGCAGATGTGAGTCTTTCCCTTTCCCTGGAGGGATGCTACTAGCTCGCTCATCTATTCTTCCTCTCATTACTCTGGAGCAGAATCGTCTTACCCATATCGTATTGATGTCGATGTCATTGACTAAACTCTCCGGGAACTGCATCGTCACAGCATTGATATCAGTCTCTACTTTGGTCAACATCCCCATCACCGACTGTTCCTCCGACCCTCTGACCATTCCGAGACCCTCTCCTTCCCTTCAAGGATTACCTCCGGCGGTGCTCTCGAAACCGGTAAGTTCTCACACCGAATCTCATCAAGCGTGTTGAATGAGGCTCACTCTTACTTTGCAGGGGTCATTTGCGTCTTTGCCCCTCAGTCAGTTGAGGAACCCCTGCAAATCATCGTACGGCCTGTTGACGAAGAAGTTCAGGCTATCCCTGAGCCTGTCGAAGAGCCAGCCTCACCGCTTGTAGAAGGGGTCCATCAATTCTGTTCCGCCGTCCTTACCCGGTCCTTCTCCCATTGACTGTCTGGAGTCGCTGCCAACGACGACGTTATTATCATCAGTTACTGAGTCTTACCCCAAGTACGATTCCTTTGCATCATCTTGTAAGCCCTCGAGTCCCCTCGAGCCTCTTGGTCTCGATTTCAAGATCCCACTGGGCACCGGAAATGGATGGTACGTATGAATCATCGATACTACGAGCGTCCCCTTCGGTTCACTCTATAGCCTTCCCTGAGGGTCCAGATATCTCCTTCGACACGTCTTTCTTGCGACCCACGGCGTCTGCATGCACTTCTCAGGGACCCAGCTGGCTGAGTACCACCGATGAAAGCCAGTCGGGCGAGTCACCACCAATTACCTATTTGTCACCATCCTCGCCTTCTCTCACGCCTATCATATCGATATCGGTCTCTGCGCCGGCAAAACCATCACCATCACCTACAGGGACTCGGCAACACCATCTCTGTCACCGAGCACTCCTCCAACTGTCCCATCTCCATCCCTTCGAGCACCGTCTTGCACGACAGTTTTAACACCCATACTGATCCCAGAATGGTCCTAGGTCACGTTGACTAGGACACTACCTTCGGTCTCGATGGCGTCTTCTATCTCTTTGGGGTCGGATATCTTAGACAACCGGTCTCTTTTTGGGGAGCCCATCTTGGAGGATGTTTCAACAGAACTGTCCCTCTTGTCGACGCACAGGACAACCGTCTCGATACCAGTAAGTTCTGATCCAGTGGTGTTGGATGACACTCACTCAACTTCACAGATCTCGCTGGTGGAAATCCCTCTTCCGAGGACGCCTTCATTGTTGTCAACGCCAACTGCTATCGCAAGTGTCAGCGTGAGTAGATCTCGTGGTAGAGTTCCGTCCGTCTGGTCTGATCTAGTGGGCATAACCCCCTTTTTTCACAGCAATAAAGAAATACAAAAACGTGATTCTACTACAGGTAGTTTAGCGGACTGCATAAAATGAAAACGAAGAAACAGTCTCCACCAGAACCCGACATGGCAAATAGTCACTAAGATGGTGAGAATATGATACGTGATAGACAAAAACAGGATTATAAGGTATGCTCAATCGTCATCGCTGGGTGTCAGATATTCGTCATCGCTGATGATCTGCTTGTGTCCTGTCTTGGTCTTGGGCGGGGGCCGGCCCTCCTCTCGATCCTCGTCCATTGGCGTCAGGGCTTCCTCTAGACCGCCTCCACCAACAGGGACTACTGAAACATCAGCGCCTGGGAGCCCCGAGTTGGCAACATGACGCGCGTATGTGGCGTCAAAGACCTTCTCCATCTCGACCGTATCGACGTACACCCACGAGCCCTCTTGGTTGTACGTGATATGAACAACGATGAGATTAACGGGCTCATCGTGCGATCAGATGAGGAGGAGCGTCTCTTTGCTGAGATGGATGCGCAACGTGATCGTGATGCAGCCATGAACTGGAAAGCGGCTGGAAATCGTGGCAAGCCTCCTCCGCCGCTCATCGCACTCAATGAGCTGCCAGATTGCTACCGCACCGATGAACCATTCGATGTCAAGGACGAGTCGGAAGAGGCCGAGGGTCGCGGTCACCGTCGTATGGCAGTCATCAACTATAATGATGGTCTCAGTGACGATCAGTGGACAGTGGTGGGCGCTTTATCACTGTCCGTTGCCTTTTCTCTGACAAATGTCAGGGCGAAGACATCCAGCAGCTATCTGAACAGGCTCGGCTCAAGCAAGCACGAAGGGCAGCTAAACTAGAGTCTGGCACTGGCACTCCAATGTCTGAGGGTGGCCGTGGGCGCGAACGTAAGGGTAAAGTGAAAGTGAACGAAGGGGACTTCGAACCTCTGAACGGGAAGCGGAAACGCGGTGGGAATAACAAGTTGATGTCTGTCACGCCCTCGGTGATGGACGATGAGGAGGAGGATTGTGACTCGGTATGTCATTTGTTGTGCGATCAAGGCGTTTCTTTGACACCGCTACAGAAACGTCGGAAAGTCAAGACTTCTGAACCGCCAATGGCGCTCAAGGAGCGAATGAAGAAAGCTTTCAATGAGTGTTACAAGGCGATCATGAACTGCGCCGACAAGAACGGTCGGAAACAGTGCGATCTCTTCCGCGAGCTGCCCAACAAACGCGAATACCCCGACTATTACTGCATCATCCCGTTGCCCATCGCGCTCTCGCACATACGCAAGCGCATCAACTCACACCAGTACAAGACCGTGACGGTGTTCCGCGACGACGTGTGGCTGATGTTCACCCAACGACCGGCTTCCTTGTTTTCCTCCTCTTGGTCAGCTTTGAGAATCGAACGCAGGAACACACACCTCTAACGCCCCAAGGCACTTTCCAGGCTTACCCCTCGGCGATAACGTCGTCCTTTGTCGCCAAGCAAGGCCTCAATCAATCGCACTCGGTCTAAACAAATGACATCCAGTCGCTCAGGCGTCTTAAACACTCTCACTTTCCCCTCTACCCCTCGTCATTCACCATGTTCCTCCTGGGCCTATTCGACTCGCCTACCTACGCGAACAAACCTAACGACGTCTTATCCGATCGAGACACAACCATGCAAATTCGAACTGGTCGCCGCCGGTCAGCGGAGGTTGTTCGACCGATGCAATTTTTGGTGAGTGTGCTTATTCCCAGTCTAAGCCGAAACTGAACTTAGCGTTTCTCGGATATCCTTTATGTTTGCCGTCGACTCGGAACCTGGAAATTTCACGACAGCAGGTCTTCAAGTTCTTCGAGACCGTCCAGCTTTGTGTCGTCGTCGGGTACGAATGGTTGAAGCAGGCGAGACCGCCAAGATGGCGCTGAGCGCGGTGCTGGCAAGGAAGATGAGCGCAAAGCCCGACGCAGGAATGGGCACTGCTCAGGTGTAAGCACCGTCGTCACATTCGGGTCGCCGGTGAGTCGGTCATCCGAGTTGACGCGTTGACGGCAAACCCAGAGACTGCACGACAGCAGGTCTTCAAGTCCTTCGAGACCGTCCAACTTTGTGCCATCATTGGGTATGAATGGTCGAGGCAGGCAAGACCGCCAAGATGGCGCTGGCGAGGACGTTGAGCGCGAAGCCCAACGCAGGAATGGGCAGGTGTAAGCACCATCGTCATGTTCGGGTCGCCGGCCATCTGCGTTGTTCTTCCCACTAACATTTACAGGCGCTCCACTTGATTGCGTTTGGGATGGCGCCTTTCTTTGGGGAGACCGCCTTCATCTCTCACCATGGCCCTTGCGGCCCGCACATTAGTAGGTGCGGGCAGAGGTGGACTCTGAATACTCAAGACACAAGCTCAGCCGGTATGTCATTTCCGCAATCACAGTTTCTGTAGCTAAACATGTTGGTCTTGTAAATACAGATGAGTCTAGTACGACAATTCCAAGTCAACTTCACCATCAAGACCACATTCATCTGGGGTTAGTAGGGTAAGTCCAGGATGTCTTCGCAAAATATGAACATGATCTTTGTAAGTCCAAATCCCAATAAGGCTGACTATAGCTGATGTCTCAAGGGTAAGTACTTCTGATGACCACTTCCCAGACCATCTTCCAAACTTTTGGTGGCGCTCTATCAATGGATGATAGACAACAAGGGAGAGGCCAGAAACAGTATAGAAGGCTAAGGCCTCTCCAAATATTGGTTTGGTCTTCTCTACCTCTATCTCTGTTTCATCTATAGGCTTATCTTTTGACTGTAACAGCCCTAGCTGAGCCTCAAAGTACCTTGAGGAGCGTGAAGTCCTTTTTGAAAGCTCAAAGAGCTGGCTTGTAAGGGTAACACCATCAGGAAGAGGGCACTTTCCCCAGCGCAAGTATGTGGAACCTGGCTTTATTTCAGGATAAGACAGAATTGCCTGTGAGTGGTCCTTCAAGTCAGGGTGCTTGTTGGTGATAGGAATTTTTTTGAATAGTGAAGTCCTTTGAGCCCTTGCTTGTGGTTCTGGGGAGAGTGTTGGATAAGAGAGATGTAGGATTCTAACAGACTGTTTGTCTGTCTTGTATGAGACAATATTTTTGAAGGGGGACTTTTTTGACTTTATACCATGTCCAATATCTCCAATGGCCCGCTCACATGTAGCTTGGGAGCCAAATCTGATAGAGCCATTATATGAAATATGGAAGGGAATATGGATGAGCTGAAAGATGCATAGTCTGCAGCGGGAAACTTTGGATGGGTCATTGCCAACATAGAGATGTTCAAATCCTTGAAGAAAAAGGACAATCTTGTCATAAAGCTTGGCTAAATCATCTCTTGTTCGAGGGACAGCTGTCATAGCATACTCCACTACATTTGAGAATATGGCAAAGTTCTTGATCACTTCTGGATTGAATCCAAGCTCCAATGTAATAGGGACAATATACCAGTGGAGGAGGGCCATCCATTCAAATATCTTATATTGACTTTGTCGCTTTTTAAATGGATCCCGAATAGGTCCACAGAAGGAGGGGGGGAGTGTCGCCATAGCACTTTCAACCTCTGCTCCAAGCTTTGAAGCCATATCTTGACCCATAAAGACATCTTCTGACTCAGAGCTAAATGAGACCCATATATCCCAGATATGTGGCATGCAGTTTTCATAGAAGAGATGGAAGGGGTCAAGTGGGAAAAAGAAGGGATGTGAAAAGGCAGGGCTGGCTGCACAAATGGGAAGACCAGAGACACCAGTTTCCTTTACAATTGCTGCATACTGTGTCTTATTGCTCTTTGCAGCTTCAAGCCTCTTGACAATTGCCCAGTAGTCTTCTAGAGTTCGAAGTGGCAAGGCAAAAATGTCATAATCAGGACGATCACTATTGATCTCCTGTTTTTGAGGTGGAGAGATGGGATAGTACTGGGATTTAGCACCTAAGATAAAATAGTAAGATAAAATGATACAATAATATTTAAGAAATATACTCATACCTCTGTCTTTACTAGTGCGTGCACCCCGCACCATACTAAAACGGCACCCATATATAGCCATATGTCCCGCCATTCTGCTGAGTTTTGCAGAACCAAGCATATCTCCAAGAACACCACAAAGAAAGACCTTTAAGAGGAAGTGTTGTTCTGAGAGTGCATCCCAAGACCATACACCAACACTGAGCCTTGCAAGTTCCTCATAGAGGACATAAATGAATGACTCCACATTTCCAGGTGAAGAGGGCCCAGGAATGACAAGTGGAATGATGATGTTGGCAGCCTTAGACAGCATGTTGGGAGGAAGGTTTAAAATTGTGACAACAAGGACCCATACATCAGACTGCTTCTTCATAGTGAGCTGAGCGCCATCACCTGAGATAGTTATTGCAGTGTCTCTGGGATCTTGGAATAAATAGGAGTGATTAATATGACTAATGGAGTCAGAGAAATCTGAGTGTGTGGTGGGGGATAAATCAGGCTCTAGCTCTTTCAGAGCCTTTTGTAAGTGCTCATGTCGGTATCGCATAGCTTTCGCCATGTTCTGATTCATATAGAATGACTGGATAATAGGGGCAATGGGGGTGTAGAACATTTGAGCCCTTGGATGACCATTCTTGTCATAGCGCTGCTGGCCACATGGCCCAAGCTGTTTGTTGCGAATATAGGTGCATGAAGAAAGGTCTTTAAACTCTCCAGTGAAGGCCATGCAGCTTTTAGGGCACATGTCAACCAGCTGAGATGACAGCCCTGTAAGCTCTATGGCAAGCTTCCGCACCATATATAGGCTGAGGATCTCAATGCCTGTAGCCTCTTGAAGGACATGTGCATGGAGCTTGTATGCCTTCACAGTACCGCGTGAGTCGACCCAGGCAATGTAGTGCTTTAAAGACAGTGCCTCATCTTGGGTAAGCATACGACCTCGAGGGTCATCAATGGGTGGGTGATTGGGAAGGGTATAGCCAGATAAAAGCTGTGTCCGAAGTCGTCTCACAACTTCTGGAAAGTCAGCACCACCAAAGTCATCGCCCTCATCAGAACTGACATCAGCTGGCTCCCCCTCAAAAAAGGAGCTGGGGGACACCAAAGCAGGATGAAGCTCAGCCTCAGCCTCATCATCAGAGTCAGAGTCAGAGCCAGAGCCAAAGCCAGAGCCCACAAATCCAGAGCCAGCCTCAGACAGTGCAGTGGGGTCCATCTCTGAGTCAGAGACATTCGGGTCCATCCCTAGATAAGCCAGATCAGGAGAGCCTAGATCAAAGTCCATATCAGGACTAAAAAGATCTAACATCATGCAGCAGTAAGCATGGACATCACTTTATATTAGAATAATACACTTACCAGGCTCCACAGCATCCCCTTGATGGTGATCAGGCTGCCCGAAATCCTCGGAGTCGGTGTTAGTCAGCTGGACTGGTGGATCTGTGCCGCTTTAGGGTTAAAAATAATAATAATAATAATAATAATAATCGTAATACATACCTTCTGGTTCCTCTGAGCGAGATCTATCAACATCTGGTACTGCAGAAAGCAGCCCAGAGCCTCCATGGAGTTGGGACAGAAGGTGGATGGTCTGGTCAACGTGCGATTGCACGAGATGGGCAGAATCGGCGTCCGGTGGGAGGGATTGTAGAAAGAGTCGATCTTGATCCAAATGGGCCTCAATTGTGCGTTTGGTGACACGTTTTGAACTTCCATAGCACTTGGAGCATGGGCAGGTGTGTCTTGAAGTAGCTTGAGGCGTCATAGTTACACAGTTGATGAGAGTACGGTATATTTGTGTAGGCGTGAGGGCGACCGCGAGGGCAAGCGGACTTTGGTGCGGAGCGTGAGTACGGCACGTGTTCGTATGACTTCTGCTCGCCTCAGTATAATTTTTTTCTGTCTTGCCTCTATACACGCATATAACTCATACAGCCGCCTCGCCTCCAAACAAAATGTCTGACCTTGAGGAAGATGGAAATGAGTATGGCGATGACTTCGACGACACCCCTCCCGGGCTCTTTCTGCCGCACTCGGAAACGGTACCCAACCGTGATGACGAGGACGAGTACATGCCAAAACCCCCACTGAGGAGGTCAAGACCCCCAATAGACTTTTCTGCACGACGCTCAACCGCCAACACCAACCCGAACTTCTCTGCGACTGGTTTCGCTCCTTCACGTTCCCACATGTCGGGCTCGACATTACACTCCAGTCTTCGTCCTTCAATGGCACATTCGTTTCCGCGCAACACCTCTCTTAATTCAGATCCACTGGCAAGGCTCTCTCTTGATGCTATCGCAGCACTCACCGACTCTGAACTTCATCATAACCCTCACTACCGCAAACTTCGCCGAGATCATGACCACCTGGCCTCCGTCCTTTCCACGTACGTAGAACGGGATCTCGCAGAGTATCGTACCGCGAAGAGCGAAGGCCTGGTCCCTGACATGTACCAAGGTGCGTGGTAACTTGCTTCTGAACCCAGGTAATCACTGACTCGACTCCATGGCAGGGGTACCCCGCAGTGTGAATTCCTGCCGCGCGGACTCTCGTAGTGCAGACTCTCGTGCATCATCATTGGGGCCAAGCGATTCCGCTTCACAACAGACAGGAACGGACGTCGTTCCGGGCAAGTCCCTCCGAAATATCCTTGATGGCGTGGAGGTGCCATACAAGCGCCCAGATTTTCTTCCGATAACCGTGCTTTGGGATTTCGAAGACTGTCAAACCGACAAGACGCAGGGAGATATCATCACGAAGAAAAACAAATGTCGACCGAAAATGGCTATCGCTCTCCGCCGCCCGAACGGCAAGGTAGTCTCAAGCCTTGAATACTCAAACATACGACGTTCGGCAGACATTATCGTTCAGAAACTTATCAGCTTTGTTAACTCGGACCCCCGGTCAGCCGCGTGTGCTAGCGGCCGGATCAAGACGTTCATCAAGAAGCATTTTGCGGCCGAGTATGGTCGAGCCGTGCTCGACCTTGAAGCTGAGCAGAAGCTCCTTCATCTGTGTTCGGCTCATTGGAAGGCTGACGCCATGATCACCAAGGTCTTCGTGCAGCGAGCGAAAGCCGAGGCAGAGGCGAATTCCGCACCTCCCACATCCCAACAGTTCAACCAATCCCTGGAGCCACCGACTGCGTTCATCCCGCAAATTCAGGAGGTGGCGCCCACGAAGGCGGCGAAGCGGGCTTTTGAGTTGAGCCCTGGCCCCAAATCACCTTCGGCATCACACGCTCAAAAGCGCAGCAAAGACAACACCGTGCCAGTGGTCTCCGGACAGAAGACTGCAAACTCTACAGTGCCCTCAATCCGTGAGTGCTCTGCTCGATAAAGTCCAAACCCGCTGACAAGTGGTACTCGCGCACAGAGAACCATCGTCCCACTGCACGCAAGATCACTCCCACATTCCTTAGCCGCGCCAAGGTGACCTGTGCGGAACCTGCGGCAACGAGTCTTCGTTCTCTTCACGTCGACCCATCAGGTGCGTCTCTCACATGTACGCGTATACACTTACAGTATACTGATATGAAGTTGAATAATTCTTAGTCGACAACCTCATTGGTGAGTCGAAATGCCATGCACCCACGCACCCACTGACTACGTCCTTGCAGCGGTCCTCACGTCAGAATTTCCTTCCCTGACCAACGCCCCCCCACTTCTTCGCTCTATGAACGCACAGTCATCGTTCAAGGAAGGCGAACCGTCAAAGCAAGTCGCAACGCTCCTTGAGCGTGTCCAATTTGCGGACCCATGTTCGCCCGACATCGACGAGGACAACACGTGCCAAAGCTGGGGGCATTATCAGTTCACGGCGGGTGGTATTAGCCCGGCATCTTCACTTACTAATTGGCAGGAGGTCGGCAATGTCGCTACTGCCTTCAAGCTCGTGGCAGCTGCCATCAAAACGTGCCAAGAAGCAAGGCTGATGTGCTCGAATGCCGGAACACTGATGACGAGTGGGTTCATTAGCGATATAGACCTCGAGAAGATCCTCGAGTGTCTCGAGAATTGCTGGGTTGCTGCTGGTGGGGTACGTATACAATACACTCTCTGCGTTTTTTTAATCAATCTATTCTAGGTCCTTACTTCCCAAAAGCGTCTCCTGCCAATTCCCACTACTCCTTCGTATTGTGACGTCGCAAAGTCCCCTCCACGTGTGCCCACGATCAAGATCAAGCGGCCAGCTCCTTCCGTCGACGTCACAAGCAAAATCTCAGACGTTCCCACCAGAACCGACTCTCCTATCCAGTCCACCGCCACCACAGAACCTTCAACGGGGCTAGATGAGGTGCGTCAGTGCTTGGTAGTGATACCCTCTCTCACCCACAGCCTCTAGGGCACTCGCGCAAGTGCCGCGTCACTCAGGCTCCTTCTCGTCTCGGAGCTCCTGGCCTGTTTCAGTGACAACAAGATAACCCCCCTGAAGTCCAAGCGCAAGGAGGGTACGTCGTATGTTCTGAGCTCAGTAATATTAACTATAGCCCAGACAGATCTCATCACAGCCATTCTCGAGTCCCCCGAGCTCGCGCACATTTCCGAGTCGACCATCAAGGAGATCATCGAGAAGGTAGGATTCTCATTGTCCGCAGTATTCAACGTTCAACTCTGACCTACTGCTGCCAGCGCAAGAAGCCGAAGAAAGTGCAAACGCCACTCGCTGCGTTAACCTAGCGTATGCCCATCGAATACACTACTGCGCATGGGCGGTCTTGCTTTCCGCATCCTCGCTCGCTTACTTTGATTCAGATGTTTTGGGGGCTTTTTTTACTAATATTTGGACTTGCCGACGTACATACATGACTTAATACGACCTGGCATGACTGCCAGATGAATAGATTTGACTGCGAAATGCACAAAAAGTACGCGGGACGACTAAGTCTGACAAATAATTGACCTGGGAGCGACTGAGATTGACTACGGGTTTATCCGTAATTGACTTGATGTGACTGTCAGACGACCTAGACTAGACCAAGAATAACTGACTAATTGACAAAAAATGACTACGGACTGTCCATCAACGACTTGATGTGACTTTTCGGACCTGGGAATGACTGAGATCGACTATGGGTTTATCCGTAATTGACTTGATGTGACCGTCAGACGACCTAGACTAGACCAAGAATAACTGACTAATTGACAAAAAATGACTAGGAATTTGTCCCTCAATGACTAAAAATGGCTGTCGGGCGACCCAAATCGCCCGTGTGTGACTTTGCTTGACTTCGGCAAAGCCCCTCAACCTGGCTAGTCATAGTCAATCTTAGTCACCCGGACTTGCAAATCTTGCAAATATTCAATTCTTAGTCATGTTGACTACCCGATGACTATTTCTCGACCAACAGCCGACCAACCTTTTTTACTGAGTGTCACGCTCAGTAAGAAAGGAAAGTCGGCTGTTGGTCGGCAGTTGACCCGAAATAGTCATTGGGTAGTCAACGTGACTAAGAAATGAATATTTGCAAGATTTCTGAGTCAGGGTGACTAAGATTGACTACGAATAGCCAGGTCGAGGGGCTTTGCCGAAGTCAAGCGAAGTCAACACATGGGCAATCTGAGTCACTGGACAGCTATTTTTAGTCATTGAGGGACAAATTTGTAGTCATTGTTGGTCTAATCTAAGTCGTCTAATGGTCACATCAAGTCAATTATGGATAAATCTGTAGTCAATCAATGCCAGATGTGCTCCAGGAGACTGCGAGATGGTCCTAAACACCGCCAATTGTGCATGATAACCATGAGAGAAAGGATTGTACAGTAGTTAGATACCCTTGAGAGTGAGATGATGAGAAATAATGGGAGAGCCTGAGAGAAAGAGCGCACGAAGGTTCGAAGTATTCTGACTCTGGCAACCCTACATGTGACAATGGCCCATACCACGGTCAGGGCTGAGGGTGAAAATGTCAGCACCCTCTGACACTGGGGAGACATTAGTAGTAATACGGGTACTAGGGGAAAGTCACTGGGTCACTGAATGTCCTGAGGCAAGCGCAAGCCCAGCTCTCAAGCTGCAGTGCGTGGGCGGTGCACGTGCTCGGACACATCGATCCGGTCAGTATCCGGTCGCAATTGTACCCGGGCCGGATCCGAGTCTCACAAATTTCCAACTCGATAAGGCAAGTACAGCACACGTTCCCTACCTGAGAAACGTGGTCCTTGCATCACATTTTGATTAGCACCCTTGTCCAACTCAGAGACTCAGAGTCGTAATGAGCACAATTTCAACTTCCTCTACGCCGAATTTTCAACCGATCTTCGACGAGGCCCTCAAAGAGTACAAGAAGAAGACTGGAAAAGAACTAACCACCCACCCACTCGCAGACGAGATCAAAACCTGCGATTCTCCTGAAGCTATTCTTACAGTACTTCAAGGGAAAGCCAATGAACTCAACCCATCTCAGCGCAACGACGATCGACTCACTAAGTGGCTTACACCGACTGTGAACGTTCTCAATGCACTCTCCGCCACCCTTGGTGAGGGTGTTGGTACGGTGAGCCCCACCCCCAGCATGCTGCCGCATCATATTCGGTCTGTGTCATAACGTTGACTCTCAGGTATTTCCTCCTACAAAAATCATATTTTCTGGAATCGGTATCCTCCTCGTGGTCGGTTTTCTTGCCCAATCCAACCGTGTATGCCGTGATAACACCATCTCACGCAGGCGGCGAAGGACACGGCAACGAGCCGCGATACGCTTATCGAGCTCTTTGACCAGATCAAGAACTTCTTTGTACGCCTCAAGACCTACACCGAAGTCCCACCGACTGCGGAGATGACGAACGTGATGGGGAAGATTATGGCGGAAGTGCTGTGTATGCTTGCTATCGCGACAAAGGCGATGAAGCAAGGACGAACGAGTGGGTGCAGTTCTGGTACTGAGCTTCCCCTCACTTAAATTCGACCAGAAACGTTTCTTAAGAAGCTGGCGGGAAGAAAAGATATTGAGGACGCGTTACAGGGGCTGGATAAACTAGAACAGGGGGAGCTCCGTATGGTGACTGCGCAGGTGTTTAAGACCACCAGCGATATCAAGGGTGCCACAAGTGATATCAAAGTCGTCAAGGACGGTGCGTAGTTCTTTTTTCTTGCAGCACAATTCATAATGAGTCTCTTCGGATTAGACACGATGGAAACAAAAGTTATGGTTCAGCAGATGGTCGGCGATATCATCTCCCGCGAATGTTCGCATTGTCACAAACTCCCCGTGAATACTTGTAAAAGCTCACATACCAATTCTAGGGGAGCGGCTCCGAGGATGGCTCACTCCGCCCGATCCATCGACAAACCACACCAACGCGTGCAACTCCCAGCACGAGAGAACCGCAGCCTGGGTTTTCAACGACAATATATTTAAGGAGTGGGAGTTGTCCGAGTCTGGATCCTTGTTGTGGATCCATGGCAAAGGTATGGATGATCTCACACTGCGGAATTAACACCTCGCCAACGACTCCTGTTTTCGTAGCTGGTTCGGGGAAGAGCGTCCTATGGTTTGCCCATCTGGTTTCTCTTCGTATTTAGATGTTTATGCCCTTCACCAGCTCTGCAATGATCCAGCATGTCATTACTCTGCGCGATGCTGGGTCGGCCTCCGTCGCCTATTTCTATTTCGATTTTAGAGATGTCGAGAAGAAGGATTGGCGCAACCTCATTTCTTCCCTTCTGATACAGCTCTCTTCTCGGTCCAAGCCCTGTCTCGATTTACTCTCCCACGTCTATTCGACCTATAACGATGGCAAGGAACGGCCCAGTGGACGTGCTTTGGTCCAATGCCTCAAGGACATGCTGGTGTCGCTATCTCAACTCCCCACTTACATCATCCTTGATGCCATCGACGAATGTTCCAACACGTTTGGGATCCCAACTCCGCGAGGAAATGTACTCGAACTTATAAAAGATCTTGTTGACCTCCGCTTGCCGAATTTGCACATATGCGTAACTAGTCGCCCGGAAATTGACATCTGGACTGCTCTCGAACCTTTGACATCGGGCCACTTCTCCCTTCATGACCAACCTGGACAGAAGAAAGATATCGCTGAATACATCTGCTCTGTTGTTCAATCCGACCCCCAAATGAAAAGGTGGCGGGACGATGACCGAAAATTGGTTATTGATAAGCTCTCGGAGAAAGCTGATGGCATGTAAGGCGATGTTTCGCTCTCTCCAATATTTCCCCTCGTCTTAATATTGATCATATAGGTTCCGATGGGTCTTTTGTCAGTTGGAGATGTTGAGGCATTGTCTCGCTCCCAGTCTTCGGCGTCAACTCAACTCACTACCAAAAAGCCTGGATGAGACATACGAGCGAGTACTGAAAGAAATCGAGTCGACGAACCAAGGCCAACATGCGCGTCGTCTGTTGCAGTGCCTTGCCGTGGCTGTGCGGCCGCTTCGTGTTGAGGAACTCGCTGAGGTGCTTGCATTTGACCTTGATGCAGCCAAGTCCGACATCCCGGCGTTCCACGCAGAATGGAGATGGGAAGACCAAGAACAGGCAGTGTTGTCCGCTTGTTCGAGCCTCATTGCCATCGTCGACGGCGACTCGGACAAATCCCGTGTTGTCCAATTTTCGCATTTTTCGGTGAAAGAATACCTCACTTCAGATCGTCTTGCCGTCGCAAGTGGAGACGTCTCACGATATCATATTGTCCCAGAACCCGCGCATTTGATACTGGCTCAGGCCTGCCTTGGGGTTCTACTCAATTCGGATAATTGCGTAGTCGGAGAGAGTGACGTCAGGTCCATTCCTCTGCTCGGATATGCTGCCGAACACTGGGTTTCGCATGCTCAGATAGGGAACGTGTCATCACGTTTGAAGGACGCGATGGAGACACTCTTTGACTCGGACAAGCCATATTTTTTGTCATGGAAACGGATATACGACGTATACCCAAATATACTCTGGGACGGCTCTTATCCAACTAATCCCCTGTACTACGCCGCTCTTTGTGGGTTCTATGACCTTGTTCAGCGTCTCATCGCCAAACACCCCGACCAAGTAAATCACGACGGTAGTCAGTATAACTCGCCCCTGGCTGCGGCACTATTTAGGAAACACATCCGAGTTGCAGATCTCCTACACGAGCACGGCGCGCATCCTCATATTCGGGGAAGCCCTCCACTTTGCTATGCAATCCAATTCTCAGATGATGCCCGTGTCGATGCCGTGCAGTTTCTACTTAGATACGGCGCACATGTGAATGCTGGACAGAAGAATCTCCAGACACCTCTGCATCTAGCAGCGGATATAGGAGATTCAGACGTAGCTCGGATATTACTCGAACACGGCGCAGATGTCAATCTTCGGGACAATTATGGCCGGGTTCCATTACACCTAGTGTCTAACAGCGAGCGCGGGTCTAGAAGAGATGAAGGTGGCGAACGTTCGATTCTTGCGCGATTATTAGCGGATCGCTGCGCGGACGTGAATGCAAGAGATGAGGACGACGCAACCCCATTGCATTTCGCATCAAATCATTGGCGGTTCGAGATCGCCCAGCTGCTGCTCGAGCATGGCGCTAACGCCAATCCATCCAATATTCAAGGCCGGAACCCACTGCACGAGCTGTCACGATCCCACTATAATTCATATTATGCTGATAGGTTGCGTGAAACGCTGGGCGGAGAAAAACTGCACAATGTTCTCTGTATCGCGAAGCTTTTACTGGAGCACGGCGTGGACGTGAATGCACTAGATAAAGACCACGAAACCCCATTACACTTCGCATGCTCTTACGGGATGCTCGAGGTCGCACGATTGCTGCTCGACCACGGTGCAAAAGCCGATGCGGAGAATGTACTAGGCCAGACCCCTCTACACCTAGTATCTCAAAGCGAACGGTTCTTCTGCGAAGACCCCAATATCACACTGCTATTACTGGGGCTTGGCGTGGATGTGAACGCGCGAGATAAGGAACTGGCAACCCCTTTACATTTCGCGTGTTCCCATGGAAACTTCGAGACCGCAGTAGTGTTGCTCGGCCATGGCGCAGAAGTCGACGCGCAGACTGTTGATGGCCAGACACCATTACATCGAGTATCTCCAAACTCATATCCTCGCGCCGACGACAATCCCCGTCTTGCACAGCTAATGTTGGAACGTGGCGCAGACGCGAATGCACGAGATAAGGACCAGGCGACTCCGTTACATTTGGCATGCTGCATATCAATGGTCGAGACTGCACGGGTACTGCTCGGTCATGGCGCAAAGGCCGACGCACAGGACGCAAAAGGCCGGACACCATTACACCAAGTATCGCAGAACCTATTCTCTTACCCAGGTTACGACGATTCCAAAATCGCACGGCTATTGTTGGAATGTGGCGTAGATGTAAACGCACGAGATAATGATCAAGAAACCCCTTTACATGCCGCGTGCTCCTATGGGGACGCCGGGACCGCACTGGTGTTACTCGACCACGGCGCCGAAGTCAGCGCGCAAAATGCCGATGGCCAGACCGCATTACACCGAGTATCTCAAGCCTCATCCAGTTACTTAAGCGACCATGTTGTACGGCTATTGTTGGAGCGCGGCGTAGACGTAAATGCAAGAGACAAGCACCAGGCGACCCCGTTACATTTGGCGTCTTACAAGAGGCTGAATATTATCCCAGTCCTACTCGATCATGGTGCAGACGCCAATGCACGGAATGCGGACGGCCAGACCCCATTACACCGAGTATTACAGTACTCGGTTGACGACATATACGACAGTTCCCGTGTTGCTCGTTTTGCGCAGCTATTGATGGAGCGCGGTGTGGACTTGAATGCACGAGACAAGGAGCAGGAAACCCCATTACATTTGGCATCCTACTACGGCTATGTCGAAGTTGCAGAGGTGCTGCTCGACCACGAGGCACGGGCTAATGCCGAAAACATCCGGGGCCAGACACCTTTGCACCAAGTAGTACTGGGTAATCACGACTACCAGAGTTTCTGGATGAACCCATGGGATAAAAAATCCCATCTAGGCAGAGCTGTTTGTCTGGCACAACAATTACTGGAGCACGGCGCGGACGTGAACGCACAAACCAGGGACCGGGAAACGCCGTTACATCTGGCATCACGCCTTCGGTTGCACGAGATGGCGCGAATTCTTCTCAAGTACGGTGCCGATGTCAATGTGAAGAACTCCGAGGGCAAGTCCCCGTTGCAGCTCGCTTCTGGGAGAAAAGGCAAGGGGATGAAACGATTGTTGTTGAAATATTCATATTCTGTCAAGTAAACATGGTACAAAGTCGCGATAGGTCTGCCCTACGATACCTCAGTGTAGAAACATAGCTCGTTTGCCATATTTGTTCGGATGTTAGATAGCAGTCGTATGTGGAGTGTAAAAAAAATTCGCGGAATCCCGCACGTGACACCTGTACCCAATGGCCACAGGAGGAGCAAGCGCAGGCGGTAAATGGTCAGGGTGTCAAAAGCCTCGTAGGAATGGGACGGACAAGACCGGAGGGAGGCGATCACTGCAATAAAGATGCTCGCAATGCGAAATTACGAGAGCGAGAAGCGAAGTGCCACGTGTATGTGTTGGCCATCCCTAAGAGGAAGAGAACGAGAAATGATGAACAGTCACATAAAGACTATACTCACAGTGGACTGGTAAGACTGTGGTGAGATATAGAAGGTGACTGAGAAGCAGCACAGGGTGTCAAGCAAGTGAAAGCAAGAGAGATTGTCTGGCACACAGCAGTGAGAGAACTGATCATGGTATTACAGAGGAGAAGACATACCTGGCACACAGCAGTGAGAGAACTGATGTGGACCAGGGCGTACAAGCAGTCTACTTATACTGTACAGAGGCGTGACACTAGTACAAGGGAAGTAACTACAAGTCACAGAATACAAGGAGCGCATTGTTCTACAACAGGACAAAGGAGTGTGTATATGGAGAACAAGGCGTATAGAACAAGAAGGGTCCAGACTAAGATGATATCATAATGACATCACAATAAAGATATATCTAAAGGAAGAACAAAGACGTAGTACAATGACAAGTCCAGAGGAGTCCGCATGATGTCATAGTACATGATGTCATAGGTGTCGCAATGATAAGTAATAGATTGTACAGATCAAAACAGTATCTAATCTAGAGGTCCTACATATCTAATCTAAAGCAGTCCATGCTGCAAGTCCAGTCCGTACGAGCCGCTAAGTGCGCAGGGGTCACTTTATCAACATCTCCCCGTGATCTACAATCTAAGTACATACAAGTCCCATGTCATCGTTGTGCTTCTGTAGCAGGACACGCGGTAGTGACTTTGTGAAACCGTCCGCAACCATATCTACAGTAGGAGTTCTAATGAGGGTGATGGTCCCCTTTTCGATGTACTCCCGAATGACATGATGCCGTATGGCAATGTGCTTAGACCGTCTCCCAGTGACAGGGTTCAAGGCCAAGTCAATGGCACCCTTATTGTCACCATGAAGTGGGATGGGGTCGTCGACCTCGTACCCGAGTTCCGTGAGGAAGCTCTGATACCACGCAGCCTGGTTAGCTGCGTTGGTCATGGCCATGTATTCCGCTTCCGTTGTGTTTTGGGCAACAGTCTTTTGCTTGCGCGAAGACCAGCTTATTGCACCGTTAGCTAGTAGGAACACATAACCAGAGGTGGAGTGGCGGTCATCAGTCTGATCAGCCAGACTGGAATCAGTGTAGCCATGAAGGCCATCGCCATTGGCGCCATCATAGACAATACGCATATCCATAGTTCCCACTAAGTAGGATAGGACATACTGCGCAAGTCGCAGATGTTGTGGTGAAGGGTTCGCTGCGTACTGCGCCAAACGTGACACAGCGAAAGAGATATCTGGCCTAGTGCCAATCTGCACATAAAGCAGACTCCCAATAAGAGATTGGTAGTGAGAGATATCTGAGGCAGTTGCCTGCGACGTATATTTAACCAAGTGCTCGTCAGCACCAGCGGGCAAGGGTGTATTGTGTGGTGTGGCATCAGACATGCCAAAGCGTTCAAGGACATCCTTGATGTAGCCAGACTGATCTATTTCGATGCGTCTGAGGGAGCGGTCGCGCACAATGCGCATACCAAGATAAGACTCTATCTCCCCGAGATCTGTCATCTCATAGCGTTCAGATAAGTCTGACTTAAGACGCTTGATTCCACTCAACGAGGGACCCAGTATTGTGATGTCGTCAACGTAGACAATAACGAAGAGTGGATCATACCCCTCCCGTTGAGGCATCACATATATGCCAGCATCAGCAAACGTCCGCTTAAAGCCGAGTGCAGTGAGCACTCCATGGAATTGCAAGTTCCATGCGCGGGAGGCCTGTTTGAGACCATAGATCGCCTTAACCAGGCGACACACCTTCGTCTCAGAACCAGTGACAGTGAAACCTTGTGGCTGCTCCATGTATATCTCCTCGTCAAGCACGCCATTGAGAAAAGCAGACTTAACATCCATTTGATGAATGTGCCAGTCCTCCAGCGCGGCCAACGCCAGAAGTAAACGTAGTGACTCAAATCGTGTGACGGGAGAGAAGGTTTCATCAAAATCTACGCCAGGGATCTGCGTGAATCCCTTAGCCACCAAGCGAGCTCTGTAGCGGCCATCCGCTTTGAGCTTAAAGACCCATTTGGATTTTACTGCCTTGCGATTAGGCGGGAGATCCACTAACTCCCAAGTCCCATTTTTAGCTAGGGCGTCCATTTCATACTGACACGCCTTGGTCCACTCATCTGCAGCTGCAGACCGCATGGCCTCTGCATAGGTTGCAGGGTCTCGGCCTACAAAGGCAGCAGCTAATAACTCCGCATACCCCAGACGCCTGCCGCGCCATGCCACATTGTCCGCATTGAAGTAGCGCGGATTAGGGACAGGGGCACGAGCACTGCGCCTTGGTGCATTGTCCATCTCGCGCAACAGCTGACTACGCTGTGCACGATCCTCAAATCCCCCAGGCATTTCTGGTGAGGGAGGAGGGACATGGTGCATAATGCACGTTGCACTAGGACGCGGCGGGGGTGAAGTGGGAGTGGTCTGCTCACGTTTAGGTGTGGTGGGCAGGGCTGGCAAAGCAGGTGGTGGAGTGGTGGGGCGTGGTTGGACTTGTGGGGGGTCTAAAAGGTTTTCTACATCCTCTTCCTCACTACTACTGGAGTGTGCAGGGGAGGGGGCTCGCATTGGTGGTAACGCCGGCGGGTGAGGCACGGCAGTCACTGTTGTGCTAGGCACGATTGGTGGTGAAGGTGTGGGGTGTGTCTCAACACCCTGTAGGGACAGGAAGCTACTCTCGTCGAATGTCACATCCCTGGACACTCGGACGGAGCAGGTTGAGCGGTCCCAGAGCTTATAGCCCTTAGATTCGGGCTCAAACCCAATAAGCGTGACCTCAATGGCCTTCACATCCAATTTGCGACGCTTATCAGCGGGTACGTGCATGTACCCCTTGCATCCGAAGACGCGAAGATGTGAGACATCCGGCACTTTGCCAGAGTGCCAGAGCTCATAAGGAGTGCGCCACTTAAGCCCACGGATTGGAGAGCGGTTATAGATGTGCACAGCTGCGCACACTGCATGCTCCCAGAAGCCTTTAGACATGCCAGCTGTGTGAAGCATGGACATTGCCTTATCCATAATGGTGCGGTTAAACCGCTCGGCTTTACCATTGGACTGTGGTGAACCCGGCATCGTGAGGTGATGCTCTATCCCTTTCTGCTTGAGGATGTCCTGCGTGACACTTGACATGTATTCGCCACCACGGTCAGAGTGCAGAGTGCGCAGTTTATGGCCAGACTGGGTTTCACCCCAAGCCAAATACATCTGCAGCGACTTAGCAAACTGATCCTTCAATTTAAGGAAGTGGACCACAGTGAACTTAGTGTGGTCGTCTATGAAGGTGGCTGTATACGTCGAGCCTTGCAGAGACTGAGTTTGCATAGGACCGGCGAGGTCACTGTGCACAATCTCAAATTGACGAGTTGTCCTTTTGTTGGAGGACGCAGAAAAGGGTTGACGAGTGGATTTACCCATCTCGCACCCACGGCAGACTGTGTGGGCCGTGGTAGAGCTATCTATGTCCATGCCAGTAGTGGCAGAGGGACCGTGCGCCTTCAGAGCCGCAGAGGAGATGTGTCCCATGCGTTGATGCCAGATATCAAGTGTGGCAGCACTTGATTTTGTGTGGGCGTTGAGGCCGACGCTGGCTGCGTCCAACCAGTAAAGGTTGTCCTCAAGGTAGCCTTTAGCCACACACTTTTGTTTGACAGATATTTTAAAAGAGCCACTGTCAAAGGCAATCTCAGCACCCTTTTGTGCTAGGGCGCGCGTCGACAGGAAGCGCGTCTTCACCTGTGGTAGGTGTAACACATTACTGAGGGTGATGGAGATACCCTGGCTCGTTGTAAAGACGACGGACCCGACACCTACTTGGTCTATTGTGGACTTATCACCCAGGCGTACAGTGCCTTTAGTTGGGGTGTAGTCCTTGAAGTCAGACCGATGTGGGGTGATGTGGTGAGTGGCACCACTGTCCATCATCCAACGCACACGCGAGGCAGCATACAAGGCAACACCGATTGATTCAGAGGCCCAATCTATCTTGGGCTCTACTACCTCTGTGATGGAGGCGGTGGTAGGTACTAAGACATGACTATTGGCAGCCTTGTTGCCTGCCTTCTCCTTCTCCTTTGCGTCAGCCTCATCCTTCTTCCTCTTCCTGCAATCAGGCTTGATATGGCCCTTTTTGTTGCAGTAGTGGCAAGTAAGACCAGAGTGGTCCTTCTTGCCCTTTTTGCCCGTCGACTTGACAGGGGCCACCTTGTTGAGGGAGGAGCCAGAGGGCCCAGAGCGGCGAGCCTCTTCCGACACTATGCGCGCAATTATTTCAGCGTGCTTGAGTGTGGAGGGGGCCCCACTGGCAAGGATTGTTGAGGCCAACACCTCATAAGAGGGCGGCAGTGCGTGGAGGAGAATGAGGCAGTATTGGACGTCAGAGACACCCATCTGTGCATTGGAAAGGGCAACCCTAAGCTCATTAAGCTTGGCCAGCTGAGCGGCCATGGGTGCAGAGTCGTCGAGGCGGGCTTGTGTTATCTGAATCCACAGATTAAAGATGGTGGTGCTGCCCGAAGCACCTCCATATACGTCCTTGAGCTTGGCCCACTTGTCCTTAAAGGTAGGATAGGCAGTGTTATCTGCCACAAGCGAGTAGATATCTGGTTTAAGGTAAAGGCGGAGGTACGCCTTGGAACGACGTTGGACTGAGTCCCACTCATCTGTAGTGATGCCAGATGGGGGTGTATCCAGAGTGAACACATCCTCGGCTTCGTGCAGCGTGAGGATGGCCTCAATGGTCCCAGACCATTCGTTCCAACCAGTGCCATCAAACTGTTCAAGGCGGATGCCAGAGGGCATACCAAAGGTTGCACCATACGCGGCAGATACGCGTGTGGAGGGAGTGGATCCAGAGGGAGGAGGGAGTGAGCCTCCTGCAGAGCCACCAGTGGGGCTGGGAGGAGCACCAGCACTGGCAGCAGGGGTAGATGAAGAGCCAGACATTGGGATGATTTATCTATCGCCGAGGAGCAGTCAGCGACAGTGCTTCATAGTTTGCAAGACAAAGACAGAGGGGGATACCACTCCTGTCTGTGATTCTGTAAGGCCAGAACGCTAACGCGTCCTGCCTCCTGATAGTATGCCAGTGATACAAGGGCTAGGCCCAGGTTGGAAGAATCCCTTTGCCATACCATGAGCTAGCTGCCAGCCAGGATGTGTCTAAGACACAGCTCAAATGGTTTGCGTCAGGGGGAAGGTGAAGGGAATGCTTTCAGAGCCCAAGGCTGTCTACCTCAGCCTCCTCGGCCTGTTGGTTGCCTCATCGCCACAAGTGGCTTTACTGAATCCTTTCCCATTGCCGCTACAAGGCAGGTATCTGGTTGCAGAACACCACAATGGTGAACACCCCCCAGAGCCTGAACCAGGTTTTACACTCCCATGGTGAGGAGATCCTGCGCCCAGTGTGGAGCACCAGAGACAGCTGGCGCTAAGCTCCACAATACACAGCCCAGTGGGCCATGCACGCCTGGATATTTTGAAGTTAAGGGGCTACCAGATCCAGTCTCCTTGCGCATAGCGCAGGGGCTAGGAAAACAGTAGGGGTGAAAGTAGGACTACTGGGCAGTACATGTACAGGAGGTTCCTTAGCAGAGACAAGTGGCGCCCCACTGTCCTCTGCCTTGGGCAAGGCTGATAAGGCCCCAGACAGACCTTAGCCTGGTGTGTCCTCCTAGGAAGACAGTGACCAGCCAAGTGGAGTGGCTAGGGCACCAGGGCCCATAACCTGATGAACAGTCACATAAAGACTATACTCACAGTGGACTGGTAAGACTGTGGTGAGATATAGAAGGTGACTGAGAAGCAGCACAGGGTGTCAAGCAAGTGAAAGCAAGAGAGATTGTCTGGCACACAGCAGTGAGAGAACTGATCATGGTATTACAGAGGAGAAGACATACCTGGCACACAGCAGTGAGAGAACTGATGTGGACCAGGGCGTACAAGCAGTCTACTTATACTGTACAGAGGCGTGACACTAGTACAAGGGAAGTAACTACAAGTCACAGAATACAAGGAGCGCATTGTTCTACAACAGGACAAAGGAGTGTGTATATGGAGAACAAGGCGTATAGAACAAGAAGGGTCCAGACTAAGATGATATCATAATGACATCACAATAAAGATATATCTAAAGGAAGAACAAAGACGTAGTACAATGACAAGTCCAGAGGAGTCCGCATGATGTCATAGTACATGATGTCATAGGTGTCGCAATGATAAGTAATAGATTGTACAGATCAAAACAGTATCTAATCTAGAGGTCCTACATATCTAATCTAAAGCAGTCCATGCTGCAAGTCCGGTCCGTACGAGCCGCTAAGTGCGCAGGGGTCACTTTATCAACAAGAAATGGGTGAGTAAAGGTTAAGAGGGCCTTCGTCAAATGTTCCAATATATTTGCCGAACTCTAGCGACAGATTGCCCACTGCGCATGTCGGCCAATGGGAACCCTACACCTGGCTCTGTCTGCGCGTGGAGAAGTGTGTGTGAGAGAGGAACTGGTGAGGAAAAACAGGTATGAGGTAAACGGTACTCGTACAAAGAGATCGCGTTGCACAGTACTTATATTCGAGAGTTGTGGAATACAAACGTATTTCGTCATGGATAAACGCGTAACCGTCAGGGGAGAGCAGCATAGGCCCGCAGTACGTCGCCTACGCCCGCTCCGGTACAAAAGTAAATATATCACACGCGTCATCGCTGAAGCCGCAGAGGTAGTACAAACCCCGCAGGAGGGGCAGTAAGGTCTGCAAAAGAAGCGCGCGCAGCGATAATGCGTGTGAGCGAGGAAGTGTGATCTAGGAAGTACAGGAAACGCACCCATGTCGCTCGTCAGCTCTCTGGCCGGGAACTCCCTCACTTGAACCGATGAGCCGGACGCAGAGCTCGATCCGGCGACGAGCGTAACAGACAATTTTGTCGCCAAAGTCAGCAAATGCCTTTTGAACGGTTTGACTCTCCTGCTCCACTTCTCATAGATAGCCAGGCACGTAAATGTAGCTGACGCGCGGTGGAGACAATGACGATATCAGTCATCCGACTTCTAGTCTAGTCACGTTGACCGTGTCGGAGACAAGCGTAAGGTCCATGCCACTGAGATGCTCTTGAATTTCCAGGGTTCGGTACCGGAAGCGGGGTGTTGGGGGAGCCCATGACGCAGATTTGGGTCATTGTACTCGGCAGAGCCCACGTGACAATTTCACGAGCGCATTGGCAAAGCCCACGTGGGCCCATTGTGTGACTTAAGCGCATATAGATGTATGGGCCCATGAATATGTATTCTGTATAGGCATCGTATGGGCCAACCAAACACATATAGGGAAACTGCACAAGGTCCATGTATAGGCCCAGGACAAATGGGGGGTATCTGGCAATGAGCTTGTATTGGCCCAGAATTAAATTGCAATGTCATTGACAATATACACGTATGGGCCCATAGGACTGGCATTTGCTGCTGCCGATGCAATTGTAATGGCCCAGGGCAAGCAGGAAAGCTGCCGAACAAGAGCTTTGTGTAGGCCGACGATGTGCACATAAGACCAAGCTTGTGCTGTTGCCGATGATATTGTGATGGCCCATAGCAGGTGGCGACAGCTGCCGAACATATATCTCGTGTGGGCCCATGGCAGCCATGTGTATATTCTGCCAACTAGCTTGTATTGGCCTACGATGGTCACTTGTATATTCTGCCGATGAGCTCGCATTGGCCCAATTCAACCTATCATGTATCTGACAATATACATGTCTGGGCCCATAGGAAGGCATTTGTGCTACTGCCAATTAGCTCATAATGGCCCGCAGTAGGTAGCGACGGCTGCCGAACATATATCTCGTGTGGCCCCATGGCAGCCATGTGCGTATTCTGCCAACTAGCTTGTATTGGCCTACGATGGCCACTTGTATATTCTGCCGATGAGCTCGCATTGGCCCAATTCAACCTATCATGCATCTGACAATATACATGTCTGGGCCCATAGGAAGGCATTTGTGCTACTGCCAATTAGCTCGTAATGGCCCGCAGTAGGTAGCGACGGCTGCCGAGCATATATCTTGTGTGGGCCCATGGCAGCCATGCGCGTATTCTGCCAACTAGCTTGTATTGGCCTACGATGGCCACTTGTATATTCTGCCGATGAGCTCGCATTGGCCCAATTCAACCTATCATGCATCTGACAATATACATGTCTGGGCCCATAGGAAGGCATTTGTGCTACTGCCAATTAGCTCGTAATGGCCCGCAGTAGGTAGCGACGGCTGCCGAGCATATATCTTGTGTGGGCCCATGGCAGCCATGCGCGTATTCTGCCAACTAGCTTGTATTGGCCTACGATGGCCACTTGTATATTCTGCCGATGAGCTTGCATTGGCCCAATTCAACCTATCATGCATCTGACAATATACATGTCTGGGCCCATAGGAAGGCATTTGTGCTACTGCCAATTAGCTCGTAATGGCCCACAGTAGGTAGCGACGGCTGCCGAGCATATATCTCATGTGGGCCCATGGCAGCCATGCATGTATTCTGCCAACTAGCTTGTATTGGCCTACGATGGCCACTTGTATATTCTGCCGATGAGCTCGCATTCAACCTATCATGTATCTGACAATATGCATGTCTGGGCCCATAGGAAGGCATTTGTGCTACTGCCAATTAGCTCGTAATGGCCCACAGTAGGTAGCGACGGCTGCCGAACATATATCTCGTGTGGGCCCATAATCGGCATGTATGATTGATGCTGATGAACCTGATTACACTCGCAATAGCCACAGGGTCTACTTGAACTATAGTTATGGCATGAGATCATAGCTCTTTCCATCATACATGGTATTTAGAGTCTTCTGGCCGTCATGAAGCTGCACAATTTCCTGCCAAAGCATCTCAAGGACCCTCTCATGTGTCTCACATCTCGATTTCAGGTCCTCAATCATCTTGTCTTGCCCCTCACATCTACTTTTCAGAGCCTGGACCTCTTTTTCTAGGTCTCTGACGACACTATTGTTGTCTTCACCTCGAACTGACAGTATGCACGATGAGTGTAAAACCAGATGTAAACTTCAGTGAACACACATGAGATTGCTGGCTCATTGCCTTCCTCCCTGCTTTCATCGGCGTTCTCTTCTTGGGGCGAAGGCTTGTCCTTTATAAACACTGTCTTGGACTGCTTCCCCTCATCCCTGACATTTGGCCCATCTCCCTTTGGCGGGTTTGTGTGCTTAGCCATCTTACCCTTGGCTTTATCTCGTAGCCTAGCTACCTTTGAACTACAGGTATTTGGAGTGTCGTGTAGAACCTGCAGGAATAATAGATCTTGGATCTTTGGGCCAGCTTTATGTTTCAATCCAATCACTTACGTTTCCATTATCTTGTCTCTTTGGCATAGTACCGGTGATTGCTTTAGTACAGTCATCGGCAGCTTTCTGTTTTTCTGCCGATCTTGTGACAATTTCTTCGGCAGCAATTTTATTTCTCAGTGCATCTGTGGGATAAAATATGGGACTCACTCTGAAGACCGCCACCAGCAGCACACTGCTGCTTCTTCCCATTGCTAGGAATAGTGACTATTGAATGGTCAACCTCTGTTGAATCGTCTTGAGGTTCAGGTGCCATAGATTCCAGAACGGAAGCTGCCGACGGGATACTCATTGCTACATTGCTTACCATCGCCGAACCTTCTTGAAGCTTAGGTACCATACATTCGCCACAGGAAGCTGCCGATGTAAGTAGAGACCCATGAACATCAGAGAACAGTACCGTACCATTTTGACCAGGTAGATGTATGTCCAGCGGTGGAAGATCTTTGGGTGAAGTATAATAGTTGCTACTTAACACCTTTGGATTATCCTCAGAGACAGCTCTCATGTTCAGGGAGGTTTCAGACTCGTTGAACATCAAAGCAAGGCTCAATAGGAGTGGGTGAACACGGGGAGGTGTGGGACTTCTTGTATTAAAATCAACAAAATAGTTCATCGATTCTCTCTAGAAATATCTGAGCTTAGCTTGTAGAAGCAGATGGAAAGCACACTAGGATACCAAGCGTGCTCTCAATAAATTCTTCCACTTTATTTCATCTTGGTGTGTGCATGTGCGGTATGCTTCTAGCCCATTTTTGAGCATAGCGGCATGGTGGTGAAGAGTTTGTTCATCTTTGGTTAGACCGAGCATGGATGTTGACATGGAATAGAGCTGGTAGTAGATCCAGGGGGAGGCAGTACAGAGCGCATATGCAGGTCTGTAATCATGGCCCATGCAGATATATTGTCAACTGTCCTATCAGAGCGTTCGGGTTCTGTCGGCAGCTAGTGTGGGTATATAATACAGGCCATCACAGCATTTCTCCTAGCAGCGTCTGATTGGGCAGCTATGAGTTTATTGCATCACCGGGTAGGCTGCTACAAGCTTATCGGTAGCACCTGACTGGACCATTCCAAATATATCAAAAGTTGCTGATTGGGCCATGGCAAGCTTATGGCCATTATCTGATTAGGCTGCCGTGAGCTTATCGGCGGCACCTGATTGGGCTATTGGGCTACCGCAAAGTTTATCGGCATCACCTAATTAGGCTGGTGCAAGTTTATGGGCAGCACCTGATTGGGCCATTGTAATTTTATCGGTAGCACTTGATTGGGCCACTGCAACTTGATCAGCAGCAACAGGTTTATGGGCAGCAACTGATAGGCCACCGCGAGCTTATCGGCGGCACCTGATTGGGCCATTGTAAGTTTATCGGCAGAAACTTATTGGGTCACTGCGAGCTTATCGGCAGCACCTGATTGTGTCGCTGAAACATGCTTCCATCTACCATGCAGGGAAACGATTCAGAGATACAAAAGCATGTCTCTGAGTTAGAGGAGAACAACTTTAAGGAGGCAGTGTGTGGATCAAACTAATGCCTAACCAGGGCACTAAACCAATGCCTGTAGATGTGCTCTGAATTCTGGAAGGGTGTTTCATTCCTCAGTGAAACAGATTCTGATGCAGGTCGACATCAGAGGGAAATGACAGGGCCCTCCAACGGAGGTTTTAGTGAGGTCCCAAAAAATGTGGTGCTCTTACAACCTGTGATTCAAAAGCTCATAGATAAGGTGATTTGGAATGTCATCTGATCTGCCGAAGCTAACACAACACAGGACCCTCCAAAGGGTGTTTCTGCGGAATGGCTTTCAAAAGCCAGATCTAATGCTGGCTTCCTGAAAAAGTGGAAGGTGATAAGGAAAGAAAAATTGGAAGACCTTTTGAGTGATTTGGAAAATGAGATGGTTTTGGTAGATGTCTTAGCAGGGGGGGATGGAAAACTGTAGTTGATTTTCACGAAGACATAGAAATATAATTCTCATTAACCCATGTTTTCTTCCAAACGAGAGGCCTCTCCCTCAAGACTCTCAAAACCATTGGAGATCGTATTGTAAAGGGAATTAACCTGGTTCTCAATTTCCTTGACCAGTTCCTGTGCTTCTTTGAATTTCCCTACTATTCTAGCGCGAAGTTGCGTGCTAGCTTCCTGCTACAGCACTGGTTAATTTGAGGATCAGTAAATGAAACGAGGTACATACCATCTCTAGAGCACGCAGCAACCCCACTACTACCTCCTCACGGACATCGAATGGTTCTTTCATTGTCTCCCCTTCAAATTTCCACCACTCTGTAAAATTAAATTGAGGAATGCCAGCTGCCTGGAACATTCCCTCTAGCTGCTGGTTTGCTTCGGGAGCCATATAGGACCCTGGGTTCCTAATGTCTGAAAACCCACGAAAGGCAATCCTGACCGACTCTGGCACTTGAGGGGAGCTGCCGCTAGACGACAGAAGGCCAATAATCCATACAGCAGCAAGCTAAGTCCAATTTCTGGTGAAAAGATATTCCTAGCACATTGAGTAATGCTTACCACTTCCTTGTGTAAGCTGCCGATATAGTTTTTGTCAATATCGGCAGGTTTGAGAAGGATAATGGATATTCTCTGGCCAATGTAGGCGAGTGCAGCGTCTAGTATGGAGGTGCTGATTTCAGTGGACATGGTATGCGGATGTGAATTGATGCGCAAATGGAATGGAATCTCTATGCTTAAGAAGCTGCCTTCGGGAGCTGCCGATGAGTGCTGATGATCTTAAGTGAGTATACGCCCATGCTGCATCATGCACATGACTCCGAGACATCTCCATTTGAAGTTTCTGTTGCTTGTGTGAGGAAATGCCTGTGGCACATGCCTGTCACAAGCCCATATATCGGCAGCCCTCCCGCCAGCTATGTGCTAATAGAATGTCGTTAGCAGAGACCCTTCACGGGCAGCCCAAGCCACAAACACCTACCGGTGACTCATGGCTAGCTGCAGTGAAGCAAAACATCCAATCTGTTTCCCTTTATAGAGATAACTCTGACTTTCCGTTGGAGACTATATAGCAGGCCTAATTGTAAATGAGGGAATGAAACAGATTTATTTCTAAAGGAATTGTAGTTTTAAGCTCCCACTGACTACCGATAGCTAATCGGCAGCGCTATGCGAAAGTTATTAAACTCATCTACTTGGTTGCAGCCGTAGAACTTTAGCAAACTCAGGAGGCGGATTACTCCTGAGTAAAGCAGTAAACCTGGACTCTGCCTGAATAGCCATCGAGCACCACATTGCACTCTGTTTGGCTGCCCACGCAGCATGCCCTGACTGTGACTGGGGCTCAAGGAGCTCCTGCTTTGCTTGCCAAAATTGCTCTTGATGCCTAAAAAACCTGACAGCGGACTCCATCTCAACTTGAAGACACTGAAGTTCTTCTATCCATCGCATCTTTTGAGCTTTTGCCCGAAGCCAATGTACTCGGTAGACTGTATAGAGCGTTATATTGTTTGAGTGTGTGTGAACAGAGAGCTACGCACAGTCTTCCATCCATTCCCCAATGTCGGCATCTCTCTGAATGTCCATTGTCCAAAACCAGGGCAATGATTTATTCCGCTGGCCACGTACATGAGGGGCAATTACACTTGTCTTGACACTCAAGTCCTGGCGCCTCAAGACTTTGTATCGATCAAGGAGAGAGGTGCCGGCTCCAAGGTTTACCATTGCCTGCCGGGCACGAATATACACCCGGGCATGATGCTGAACTGTTGACTCGGCAGCATGTACTTCTGCCCAAGCGCGTGTTTTGAGTCTTTGTGTACGTGCCGGACGAACATCCTGTCTGAACAGATAAGATTTGTGGCCTAGGGAGATGCAAATGTGATGTAGGGAATCGTTCAGTTGTCCCTCCCGTAGATGTATTTCTGCCTTCGCCAGGGCTTCGGCAGAATTTCCATCACACCAGTCACGTCCAAGATGTGAAGGAAGATGCAACGAGATATACTCTGCATCCACACTGCCATTGGTAGAGCAATTTCCTGGAAACTCCATTTGATCATGTTCTTCGGCAGATGAAGTGCAATCCTCATCGTCTTCTCCTTCATCAGTGCCATCAAATTCTACACCAATATAGGTTTCTCTTCTTGGGGCATTGTCCCAGTAGTCATCTCCGCTGTTGTGGGGGTCTTGAAGAATGTTAGCTGCCTGCTTTTGGAATGCGTCAACTCTTTCTTGGAGTCGGGCACGCTTCAAGGTAATATCCCTCTGTTGATCTGGTGTTGGATGGGATCCAATCTTCCTCACCAGTGCTTGAAGGGATAACCTATGTTTTTTGTGAAATCACGATCAGATGTCTCACTGGAGAAGGTGCTGAGAATCCTACTGTGACTCCTGAATCTTCAATCCACTGCTAAGCCATACAGCATGTCCCTTATGGCTAGAGCCCTCAGTCTCCTTCTGTGTCAATTCAAGAAGTATCTCTGCACGCGATGGGACTGAAACCTGATGTCAGGCAAACATATCATAGAGTAATTGTACCCACATTGTTTCCTCTTGATGTCATAGATGTCCATGACTTTGACGTCATGACCTCGCTCCCTTTGTGCATACTCCTCTTCGGCGCTCCAAGCCTCAACACTCTCCGTACTTGCCGATACATTTATGGACTCAAATGCTGCCGTGCTGATTGTGGCTCCCGAAAGTGCCTTTCGGTAGCGTCTAGACACAGCATTGACTACCCAACCCACGTAAGCACTGATGTGGTATCTGTAGGAGGGAACTTGCCTAGGTCAATAAGCTTCTTCCAATTTGAGTCATTCATATGGTCATCTATGACCTCCCTGCGATGCGATGTTGACATCCCCCTCGTACTTCTGGAGATCTCATTGAGTGGAGCCCAAAATGTTTCGATGGTCTCGCCATCTATTTGTCGGCCTCCTTTGATGAAGCTGGGCGAATACCTAGCTAGGCAGGTATCTTGATGCCCATGGATATGAAAAAGACCAATGCCCAACCTGAGCTCCAGGCCGTCAGGAAGTTTGAGATAGTTGCTGCCGATAACCCTCTCCTTCATATGAACACTCCATTGACACATGACATCATAGCAGATGAGGGCGGCCTCTATCCCCTCCATATTGAAGTTTAGGGCCTTGAATATGGAATAGTCCATATTCTTCTGGCTTTTGGAGGGTTGATTTTCACTCATTGTATGCAGATAGATATAAGAACTCACGCTTCTCCCTTTTGAAAGTCAACAACAGAATCGGGCACAAAAGCCCCATGAATGCACGCAGTGGCACCAATTCCAGTCGATTCAAGGTGTCCGCTGTGCTTGTTTACATTATTTACTGCACGGTGGTCATGGCATGTCGATCTCTGCTCAAGTGTCAACCCTCCCCTGCCGAAATACCAGAGATAGTGCTTACCTGCCGCCTCTCAACTGCCGATTTCAGGTGCAATTCATATGACTTTTGACTGACCATGAATCCTGTACCTTCAGAGAGTGGAATGTCATTCTCGGGATTCCTCATCTTCATGTGCTCTGCCTGGAAGTTCCCATCCATCATGAAGCCCCGCATGAAAAGGGTTTTGCTAAAGTAATATGTCGGCAGTTACTAGGTACCGAAGACTATTGACACACCTATTTTCAAACTCTCTCCAATCCTCGGGGAGGTTGATTCCAGGTTGTGCACACAAAGCACAGAATATAGCTGTTGATCCCGGCTTCTGTTCTTCATTCTCCCCATACCCGAAACCGAATCTCTTCTGGGAAATGAGTACTCTCCACTGCCGGGAGACCCTCAGCAGCTCCCGATATCGGTCCTAAAGCTGCCGATTAGTCTGCTATCGGCAGATGTGCTAAGTTCTCTTACCGGCACTGAATTTGGAAACTCATCATTTGTGAGTCTCCTTAGGCGACTGAAAAATTGGCTTGGAGTCGTCTTGCATTCAAGATTGTCCAAATGGAAGTCTTCTAGCACCCGGAAGGTAAATGCTGTCTTTGGGTTGCGAAATGTGGCTGGAAAGAGCCCTGCCATCATCAACTGCATGTCGTGCTCGGGAGCTTCAGGGCAGAAGCACCAGCTGACGCCAATCTCGTGGATTCCAGACCTATCAATGACAGTTATTATTTGATTTCCCTCTTTATCATGACGCCCAGGTTTTGGACTGTCGAAGCCAAGGTCGGCAGCTGCATGATACTCTCTGTGGCTACCGACCTGGCAGTCTTCGTCGGCATCATAGCACCTCTGTGACTGTATTTTTTGGAATGAGATTTAAAAAATAAAAGGGTTGGCAACACACACTTTGAATTGGGCACAAATCCCCAGAGTGCCCAAGACGCAAGCATATCCCAACCTCCCGCAACCACGACGGCATGAAGTATTTCCCTGTCCACTTCTGAACCCTGTGGAACGGAAGCCGGTTATGTGATTTTCGGCAGCACTCCTTGCAGAGCACCAGAGCAGGGAAGCAGTTGGTACATCTCCACTCAAATGGGGCAGACATGCAGCCCTGGCACATTGTCATAGCTGGGACACCCTCAGAGTTGAGGAGGCAACGCAAGTAGGGGCCAATCCTAGGAATAAATTCTTCCATGTATATGTGCTGGGACTGGGAGAACATGTAAAATACTATTGGAGAAGGGCATGGATGCAAACCCACTCTCGTCTGTTCAGGTATGAATGGCTCCTCTATCCAGATTGTCTCATCAACATCCATGGACGCAGGGTCGGTTTCATCCAATATTGCCCCATGGTTGTCTATCTCCATTCTGCCAGCATCTTGTCTTGGTGTCGGCAGATTTGTTGAGGTGCCTACTTCTACCGGGATATTTCTGGTTCCTCGGGAGCCTTCTCGGGACACCCACTCAATCACCTTAGCCTTAGACTTTCTGTGGAGGAATTTGGATGCCTTCACACCCTTGCGTGCCATGGGAAACTAAGAATGGATGTGTCGTGTGTTGCAGTATATGTCCCTGAAGAAGCAGCACCTCCAATTAACCTGTCGGCAGCTTTGGCTGGCTGGGTATTGCGTCTGTGGATTTTGCGGTCCAGACTTGACCTGTGGTCACTCACGCTACTGTCGGTAGCTTAGATAAACCAGGTTTGGCAGCCAATCAAACCACTTTGTGCTGTTAAACTGGACTGGACTGGACCTGTGGTCACTTACACTACTATCGGCAACTACTTAAACCACTTCAGGCTGTTCTCTCATGTAGCACATATTTTATCTATTGTATATGACATGAGATACCCTTTGATAGCATGTTGCTTCGTTCATCCTCAACTGTGAAGCACAAATTTGGGGTCAACAGTTCTGTTTATGCAAAAGTGTGCCTTCTCAAGGTACCTGGCAGCAGTGTCTGTCATTATTTTAGGGTTTCTACCATTTGGTTGATTGGTAGCTACTGAAAGTGTACTAGACCATATTACCATCTCGGCAGCCTCGGCAATATAACACAGAGATAACACAGATGCCGTCTGTCTTGACAAAAAACAAGATATTTCTCTTGTGATTGAGACAAGGCTTGATAGTATGGTCTCTAGGAGTGTGACATGAGTACACCCCATTAAGATGGCAAACAGTTTGACTTGGCTGAGGGACAATTACCAGGAATTATCGCTCCAGAGACATTTACTGATCTACCGAAAAACAATATTGTAACGTTACAGTAGGAACGTTCAGCTCGGCGTGAGCAAGTCTGGTCTTTCTATGTCAATGAGCGAGGATTCAGCCGATAATGGCAAGGTTTAAGTGGTTAACAAGGATCTCAGAGTATGACACAATACTCAAGATGTGAGAGGAGTTCAGGGGGGGGGTTCAAGAGGTTCGACGGTTCAGCAGAGAGTTACCCCAAGGGAATGGGAAAACAATGTATACTGTGATGATAAAGAAGTCGAGTCTAAGGATACAAGCTACCTAGGGCCACGACTTATATAGAAAAAGGTTTGTTTGTGCAGAACAAACAAATAGCGCAATCCGCAGCAAGCGTGAGAAGTAACACAGCAATCCGCAGCAAGCGTGAGAAGAAAGTACAGCAATCCGCAGCAGGCACGGGAAAAAGAAGAAGGTGTGCACAGCTATCCGCAGTAAGTGTGGGAAGAAACAAGGATATAAAAGGCAAGTGAGACATGTCTCAGTTTCAACAAAAGTGAGACACCTGCCATAAAAGGGTGCATTTAGCCCAAGTATAGTAGTAATAAAGACTTATAAGGACAATGAGTGTCTCATTGTCTCACTTTGCACTAGGAGAGAATCTTAAGGCTCCTAGTGTGCAGCAAGTCCGAAAAAGGGAAAACCACGAAAGGAAAGACTTTCCCGCGAACGTAAGTGTAAGTAAGAAATTAAGGTGAAGTTGAAAACAAGTCCAGTCCGTAACAAATATAATGTTGTATCTGCAAAATATCGTACTAACAAATGAGCTACCGAAGCCATGGATCCGCCATGGGGGGTATGCCCAAATATGCTGATGTAGTTTCCTAGCAGTGTAGAGCTCAGATCCTGCAGCGATAAGGGTATCTGTTAAGGAGGAAGATCCAGAAACTACATCTTCCCTATATCATAGCATCACCCAGGTCTGATGTTAGTAGCTAGCCAATGAATGAGATGTCATTGGTAATGCCCCAAATAGAGTGTTGTCTGGCAGCTCAGGAGAGGGAGCTGAGAGAGATTTTTCATAGAGAGGGATTGTAATTTACTATGGATCACCATTTCTGTTCAAGACGTTTGGTGAGCTGCCGCAAAAATAACAATATTTCTTTGTATTTGTGAAACCTTGCACCGACAGTGAGCTGCCAAAATCATAGATATACCATAATAGCCATGCCCTATTACACTGATTCCCATTGCTAGTGGTATCGAATTCTGGCCTTGCTAAGTCAAGAAAAGATATATAGGAGAAAGCTTTGACAGTCGCTATGTTACTGATAGTGGGCTATGTTCATCCAAGAATTCCCTGGAACCCCTGCCCACTCATGTACTCTATCCCTCATGAAGTATGTGTAGCATACTCTTTCTCCTTCAAAATTGTGCACTTCATGCTCCAGCGTCCCCCCTAACAGGCCAACTACTGAACCAGGACCATACTCCAGCGAGAGTCCAATTCCCGGCAGCCTCAAATTGCAATTTCGGTAGCGCCCAACAGACACCAGCAAATCATACCATTGTTTCCTGGAATTTCCGTCCCGATGTGGCGGCGTGAGGTGATTACAAATGACAGAGACGCCGTTGAAAACGGATGTCCATTGACGGAGGACATCCTGTGGCTGGATCTCGGCACATTCTCTTAGCCGTTTGAAGGTATCCTGACCGGTATTATAAAGCTCCGGATGAATGACAGCCAGGATTGCACTCAATATTGAATTGGATTGAGTGATGCAATCTAGCCAGTCCAAGACAGCTGGCTTTCTCAAAGCCGCACCGACCTGGGGGTGTGGTTGTACCATCTCAATTGAAATCAGCTGCTGAATGATAAAACATTACTGGTAGAGAAAATTCACCTCATGTCCTTGTTGGAACCATGCAGGTGATATGTTGATCACCCCCTGAAGGCCCTCTAGCCCTGAAGGAAATATTTCTGGATCAACACGCCAAGATGTGCTACTTTGACGCTTGCTCAACAAAAAATGTAGCTTCTCTGTTGCTGCCATCATTTCACCCTAAAATACATTATATTTGATGCGGTGATCGGACAAGGTGAGTAAACTTACCTGCCAAGAATCATTCAAGATTCCAGGAAGATGCCATGCCAATATCATTCCTTGGTTGTCAATGACAATGCAGGGCCTTGAAATGGTAAGGGCAGCTGCCGTACCCTCCAGCGGAGGATATTGCCTCTTCAGGCTGGCCTCTTTCTGCTTGGACACCTGGGTTCCTGGATTGTTTGGCTTCATTGGGAGCTTATCTGCATAACGTGTAATATCCCAGTTTATCTGCACTGCTTGGATTGTCTCAGGATATATGTCTGAGTGCCCAGTCTGTGTCACTAACCACGGTTCATGAATGCATCCACCAGAGTGAGTGCAATTCGATCCAGCTCTGAAATTAGAGGCACCGGCAGCATCAAGGGAGCTCGTGGTGCCTTAGCAACGCTGATTGGCTGAGAGGAGCGCTGGTTTAACTTGTATTGGAACTGAGCACGGAGGTATTCGGCACAGAGATGGGACAGACTCAGGGGGGAGAGTGTGCACGTCTGAGGGAGCTGGAAAGCCTGCATTTCCTCAGCGTCAAGGGACTTGAATGAAGATGATTAGCTGCCGATACATGCGGATTCCGTGGGAGTTGAGCTCCCGATAAACAATCCCACGCTGCCGAGCACAAGTTGGCACGTGATATAATGCCTTAAAGCTGCCGAACCTTTAGACCTTAAGTCTATCCCTCTTGAAAAACCTACCTTCCCGATGCCGAACACCAGCAAACAAATGAAAAAGCCTACCAAGCCTACCAAAGAGGTTGAGCGCAAAGGGCCAGGCATTGAGTCTTCAGACTCTGAAGACCCTGATGACAGTGACTACAATTTTTGCCTGCAGTCTAACTGCTCAGATTTATCTTTCGATAGGGTGTCAATCATCTCTGGTGATTTACATGTCATCGCTCGAAGGGGCGTTCCTACCAATGATGAGGAGGGAGGTAGCACAGAAAATGAGAGGTGTGTATTCTGGTCTAATGTATGACTGCTAAAATGTGACCTTGGACAGGGATTCGATCGCACCTGGCGATCTAGACATGGTCACTCAAGAGGGTGTAGCTGTTACGGTTTAATCCTTACTGTACCGGTTGTGACTACGGCGGTAAGGTAGATTAGTCACGGACTCGGAGTTTACGCAGGAGTTAGGAGTTTGAGGATGACTCGATCCTAGTACAGGTAGTAGTAGTACTAGGATTGCGCTACTTACGCGATACGTCGGACGCTATACTACAGTGACTCATAGCAGCGCTTGAAAGCCTGCTCTTCTTGTATTTAAGGTAGCTGTGGAAGACCAAGACACGCCATCTTGGTCTTCTTCAATCGTCACTTCTTGTCTCCAGTTCTCTCTTCACTCCTACCTCAGAAGTAGGAAAGTCATCGTCATAACTAGTGTCTTCGAACATCTAGGATAAAGCCTTCGTGCCATACGTCTTCGGGCGTGAACAGCTAAGTCATCAAAGTCGCCTTCATTTACGCTCAAGTCGAGCTAACGCTGTGACGGCGTTACATTAAGACCAAGATCCCATTGTGGCGACTGTCAACACACGCGATCAGTGGACGAGCTTCCGTCCCTACCATTTGGAACGAAGAGGAGATCGCAACGTACCAACCAGATTCCTAGGAGCGGCCCGCTGGAGGGAACGAGGAGACGAAACCGGATACTTCGTAGAGTTCAACGGACCCTCACGGTTCAGACCTGTTGAGTTCAATTTTGACCACCTGTGTTGGGTAGAAGTTACGTGGAACCCCATAGATCACCGCTGGGACGTCATCAGACCAGCAGGAAGACAATATCAGTGTGATATCGACGCACGCGAGCTCAACTCACGAGCCGACTGGGGACCCATCGACGGCCAAATACGAGAACATTCGACCGGAGAAGCAGTAAGTGAGGAAACCGAAGAGGAAGAGCAAAGCGAGGAAGATCGTCCAGCAAGCGTTGGACCTATCGAGCAATACACCATCCAACGAGCTGAGTCCCTACATATCTCAGAACAACCAGAAGTGATCCACGTACGATCACCCGCAGCAGAAATGGCAACAACCACCATGACGGAAGAAGAAATTATAACTATTAGAGAACAAGCGGCGCGAGACGCGGCCGAAGCAATCAGGCAGGAATCTCAACGAAATCTCATGCCCATCAACCCCGAAACGGGACATCGAATGACCGCGGACGACGCAGCAATCTTCCGTGCCATCGGACCCGACCAAGGAGACCCCCCGTCAGGGGATGGAGGAAGACGAGGGATGCCGCTAGACCCCCCACCCGGGTGGGGAGGACCTCCCGGGGACAACTTCCCCCGACGCCCAGGAGGGGGAGGAAATCCGCCCGACCTCCCGAACAACCCACCAGAAGGAGGACCTCCAGGAGGAGGTGGAGGCGGCGGAGGAGGTGCAGGCGGGGGGGGGCATGGACACGAAAAATTAACCGGTGAACCTCCCACCATCTTCGACGGAGATCGCACTAAGGTAGACTCATTCCTCACGCAATGGCACGTATATTGGGGGATGAACCTCGACACTCCCGTCATGCGCAACGACTATCGACGATGCCTGCTCTTCCTCTCCTACATCAAGGGGGTGTCGGTCAGCGAATGGGTGCTCTCATACCTCAAATGGCTCAATCGACAAATACAACGTGGCATAGACCAACACACGCGGGATCTGTGGAACGCAGTAGCAGAAGGGTTTAACCAAAGGTTCGTCAACACCCTTGAACGAGAACAGGCTCAAGCCCTGTTGAGGAAGGGCCTCAAAATGGTCGATGGAGACATCGACAAGTACGTCAATGAATTCGAAGAAGCGGCCAGAAAAGCAGGCTACCGTCTTAACGACCCGCAAACAATCGACCTCTTTACAAAGGGGCTCCCCAAGAAGTTATACGAGAAGACCTACGACCTAGACGAGCCGGAGACCTTCGACGAGTGGAAGCGGGCAACGCTTCGCCGGCAGCGCAACTATATCCATATCAGAGCCAGGGTGGATGAGTACAAGGACAACAAACCGAAGAAGACGGGCAACGCCAATTGGAGCGTTCCACAGAACCTCGCAAACCCGTGGGCCATGGACACCTCCGCCGACCGAACTAGGGCAAGATTGGCCGGATCCGACGAGATCGACTATGGCAAGCCGCCATACACCAATCTACCTCCGTTCCCGCCAAGAGGGGGCCCTGGAGCCAGAGGACGCGGAAGAGGGGGAATGCGGCGAGACCTAAGGACAGTCCTGTGCTATAACTGTAACGCACCGGGCCACCTCTCACGAAACTGCCCCCATCCACGACAGCCGCGACAATGGCGACCGCAAGAATCCGGACCTTCTACCGTCCGGATGACCGAAACCGACTACTACGCACAAGAGGCACCGCCCGCCCAGATACAAGCTGCTTCAACCAGTAAAACGGCGGAAGAACGAGCTAAAGAATGGCTTACGGGGGTAGCCAACGCCCCTGACGAAGTAAAGGATTTAATACTACAGGACTTGTGGGGGAAAGAGGGTTTTCGGAGCGCCTGAACCCATCGGCCTGGGTGAGGGCTCTAAATTGTAATTCTGTAATCATGACACGCTTTCGTTCTCTCCGAATTCCAGTCTCGATTCGCACGAATTACCGAATGGCCGACATCAAAGCATTGGTTGACTCAGGAGCAACCGATAACTTCATACATCCGAATTTTGTCAAAAGGATAGGCATTGGACTCCAGCCCCTGCCACAACCACGGAAAATTTGGAACATAGACGACACAGAAAATAAAGCTGGGTCTATCACCCACTTCACCGATCTAGATGTATACGCTAAGGGATATCACAGGACCATGCGCTTCCTCGTAACCGATCTCGGGAAGGAAAGCATTGTCCTAGGATATCCATGGCTGGCAACCTACGAGCCAACCATTAGCTGGCGGGACGCAGTAGTACACGAGGAGATCATGCCGGTCGTGATCAGCACACAGGACAGTCCAGATCGTCATACCATCATCGCAGCCGCACTCACTAATGACGAAAAGGAAGCCATCGTCCAGGATATGGAGGAAGAAGACATATACCTACGCGCAACTACGTCCACGGAGCTAGCTATCCGGGCGAAAACAGAAGATAACCCCGTAGAACTGCCGGCAGTATACGCCGCCTTTGAAAGGCTCTTCAGCGAAGAAGCGTCTCAACGATTTCCCCCAGCAAGACCCTGGGACCACGCCATTGACTTTAAGCCTGGTACTCCATCTGCGATAGATTGCAAAATATACCCGTTAACGCAAGAGGAAGAGGGGAAGCTTAAGGAGTTCCTAGACGAAAAACTTAAGCAAGGATATCTGCGACCGTCCATCTCCCCATACGCCTCATCATTCTTCTTTGTCAAAAAGAAGGACGGGAAGCTACGCCCCGTACAAGACTATCGCGTTATCAACTCACATACCATACGCAACCAATACCCACTCCCCCTTATCCAGGACCTCATCTACGACCTCAGTAATGCCCATATCTATACCAAGCTCGACATCCGCTGGGGTTATAACAATGTCCGCATACGCGACGGAGACCAAGAAAAGGCGGCTTTCAAAACCAAATTCGGCCTCTTCGAACCAACGGTCATGTTCTTTGGCCTCACAAACTCACCAGCCACCTTTCAAACCATGATGAACCACATCTATCGCGACACCATCGCAAAACACAAACTACGGGGGACGGTTATCCGAGTCTACATGGATGACATTGGAATTGCCACGCGGGAAGGATCCACATCAGCTGATCATATTGCCGCGGTGACTGACGTTCTCCGCGTTGCCCAGGATCATGATCTCTATTTCAAACTCGAGAAATGCCTATTTCACCAACCGCGGATGGATTACCTGGGGGTAATCCTTGAGAGGGGGGTAACACGTATGGACCCGGTAAAAGTTCGCGGCATCAAGGACTGGCCAACCCCAACAAAGGTCAGGGACGTACGATCCTTTCTAGGCTTCTGCAACTTTTACCGCCTTTTCATCCGCGGTTTCGCCACCCACGCACGACCATTAAACCGACTCACCCGGAAGGACGCAGAATGGAAATGGACAGAAGACGAAGACCGCGCGTTCAGAACCCTCAAACGCCTCGTCACGGAAGAGCCAGTATTGGCACATCCCAACTTACAAGACCAATTCGAATTAGAGGTTGATGCATCCGGATTCGCAGTAGGTGCCGTGCTCTTACAAAAGAAAAATGACGGTCGCAAGCACCCGATAGGGTATTACTCAGCCACTCTAAACGAGGCTGAACGCAACTACGACATCTACGACTTAGAGCTTCTGGCCATCGTCAAGGCTCTCCGGCACTGGAGACCCCTACTTGCGGGGTCCCCACATAAAATCAAGATATTTTCAGACCACCTCAATCTCCAGTACTGGAAAACCCCGCAAAAAATCAGCCGACGAGTCGCCCGGGAAGTACTAGAACTGATGGAATACGATTTCGAGATCCATCACATCAGAGGAAAGAATAACGGCAGAGCAGACGCCTTATCCAGACGACCGGACTACGACCAGGGAGAGGGAGACAACGAAGGTGTGGTAGTCTTACCTCCCGAAGTATTCGTACGAGCCACTAATGCCGCTCGCGCCCTGGAAATACACCCGCTACTGCAAGCGCCGAGGCGACGGCAAGACCCGAAGGTTATCCAGGCATGGGTCGACGCCCACCAGCTGAAAAAGATAGAAGGAGAATGGTACAAGGACGGACGACTGGTAGTCACCGGGCCCATGTCCGCGTACAGGGCAATAATACACGATCACCACGACCCCCCCGTTCACGGTCACCCAGGTATCAGCAGAACCCAACGAATTGTCGAACGACACTACTGGTGGCCAAGAGTTCGTCGAGATGTGTATGAGTATGTCACAGGATGCGCCGACTGCCAGCGAAACAAAGTCAACACAAGACCAACGCACGCGCCGTTGCACCCCATCACCGCAATAACGGACGCTCCTCCCTTCCACACCATCGCGTTGGACTTTATTACCAAATTACCAATATCTCAGTCCTATGATAGTATCCTCACCGTTACAGATCACGACTGCAGCAAGGCGTCAATATTTATCCCGTGTAATGAAGAGATTACCGCAGAAGAAACGGCCACCCTGTACGTCCTTCACGTATTCAAACGGTTCGGACTACCGCGCAAAGTCATCAGTGACCGCGACCCCCGATTCACATCAAAATTCACCAAGGAAGTCTGTCGAATTTTGGGCATCAAACAAAATGTCTCTACGGCGTATCACCCACGAACGGATGGGCAATCGGAGCGAACCAATCAATGGCTGGAGCAATATCTGCGGTTCTGGGCCAACGAACGCCAAGACAACTGGGCGGCATATCTCCCGATAGCAGAATTCGCTCACAACAATTGGCCCCACGAGCACACAAAACAATCACCCTTCATGCTGCTTATGGGCTACGACCCAATAGCAGATTGGACGGATAAGCCATCCCCTATCCCACGCGTCGTCACCAGACTTACACAGCTCAAGGAAGCGCGACAGCTGGCCCAGACCCTTATCAAGAAGGCCCAGGACAGTTGGGTGAAGCACCGAAACACTCCGAAATATCAGATAGGCGACCAAGTATGGTTAGAAGGAAAACACCTTCGAACCAATCAACCTACGGCAAAATTTGCGGCGCGACGCCACGGTCCTTTTAAAGTAGTCCAGGTGATGTCCCCATACAACTACCGTCTTGAACTTCCCACACAGTGGAGCATCCACCCAGTGTTCCACATAGATCTTCTCACGCCGTACAAAAGTACAACCATGCATGGAGAAAATTTCCCTCGACCGCCACCGGATCTTGTGGAGGGGGAGGAAGAATATGAAGTCCAGGCTATTCTAGATTCACGGCATTTCGGCCGCCGCAAGAAACTCCAATATCTCATCAAATGGAAGGGCTATCCTGACTCGGAGAATCAGTGGGTCGATAAGGATGACGTCTTTGCCCCGGAAGCAATAGAGGCATACCAAGCGGCCCGAACAGCCGCACGAGGACTTAAAAGCGCTATCGAAGAGCGGCAGGGAGAGTATCACTCCCACATTCGATCTACTTCTACGTCTATGCCCACCTCTCCTCTCAGACATGTCACCACGGCGATCCTCCTCGACCAAGTCGCACAAGACGCCGCCGCCATCATCCAAGACGACGAAGAAACCGTGGTTCCAGCGGTCCAGCTCACTCCGTACACACCTGCAAACATGCGAACCGGGCATATCACCGCTCAAGAATGGGCTGGCCTCTTACAGAGGTTCCCAGACCCCACGCGCCAGCCCAGCGACGAGCAGCAGCCTGCCGTCGCTCACATCTTCCGAGACGACAATGGGGCGCGGGAACCCATCGCGATCATCCCCCCAGACGACGCTCTTATCGGTACTAGGGGAGTTTTCCCGACCGATCGACCTAACGAAGGACCAGGAGGAGGTGGAAGCGGAGGAGGCTTGGCGGAAGACGGCTCAGGAGTGGGCCAGAGAACAGTTGAGGTTGGCGCAGGAGAGATTGAGCGAGTTGCGGCAGCGCAGGCAACGATGCCGGACCAAGCTGACCCTGACGACGGAGATTACTACCCGGTCAGCCACCCCCTCCTTCGAACGAACCGCGACTCTGCTGATCCCGGAATCACCCCGTGGCTCCTGCACACCGACGGAACCCCCATGTCTCGAGGACGTGTGCGACTGCCCGGCGTCGCACTTCACACCCCCATTACGCGAGACGACGACCCGGCGCAGGTCCTTGCGCCTGAGGGGTTCCGGGCGAATCGACAGCCCCATTACATTCACTTCCCCATCACCGGGCCGGACGGAGTAGAGCTGCAGGCGAGTCATGTCCAGATTGTCGGAGGTGCGAACCCTTTTGTCCTGGGAGTAATCCCGGGATCCCCTTATCTCTACGGCAAACCCCTTTACGCCGCCCCTCGTCTCTCGGCTGCGAATCGCGCCTTCATCGCTCACGAGGACCTCGTCATCCTCGCCGCCAACAAACTTACCGACCGCGCACTTAACCGCATAGGGGATGAATCCCTGGTTGCGGAGGTGACACGGTATCGCGCCGCAGCCCACGAGGAGTCGCGCTTACAGGCGCGTATCCGCCAACTCCGCAGCATGGTCCTTGTTGCCCGGGAGGACAAGATGGACTGTGTGTACCGCCTGGAGCGTGCTGACGTATTCCGCCGTATTGAGGATGAGCAACGCGAGTGGATCGCCCGTGACTTTCAGTGAGTCTGGGGCCTCACGCTAGAAAGGAGGGTGATGTTACGGTTTAATCCTTACTGTACCGGTTGTGACTACGGCGGTAAGGTAGATTAGTCACGGACTCGGAGTTTACGCAGGAGTTAGGAGTTTGAGGATGACTCGATCCTAGTACAGGTAGTAGTAGTACTAGGATTGCGCTACTTACGCGATACGTCGGACGCTATACTACAGTGACTCATAGCAGCGCTTGAAAGCCTGCTCTTCTTGTATTTAAGGTAGCTGTGGAAGACCAAGACACGCCATCTTGGTCTTCTTCAATCGTCACTTCTTGTCTCCAGTTCTCTCTTCACTCCTACCTCAGAAGTAGGAAAGTCATCGTCATAACTAGTGTCTTCGAACATCTAGGATAAAGCCTTCGTGCCATACGTCTTCGGGCGTGAACAGCTAAGTCATCAAAGTCGCCTTCATTTACGCTCAAGTCGAGCTAACGCTGTGACGGCGTTACAGTAGCTCCCGGAAACGAAGAAAGTGATAGTATGGGTCAAGCGAGGTGGGTACACTTGTTGTTTACACAGACGCCCTCCATTGACATTGCTTCACACTCAAGCCAGAGTATTGAACTAACAGATGAACAAACCGACATATTGCAGAGGCACATTGCTGCATTCCGAGCTGCCGACCCAGATTCTCGGTCCAAAATCATCCAAGTTTCCGTTGACAGCATCAAGAAAAGTTGGCGACAAGGCGTGGGCTTCAATAGAGATGGCGTAGAAATGGTACGTTTGCTTTAGCCTCAACAATGTTGCACCGCTCTCATATTTCGTAGTTTGTACGCCGATTCCTTTATAACAGGTGCCGACAGGAGCGAAGACGATGCCAGTTTCGTCACAGAAAATGGACATATCACGACATTTTGGTTGATGTTCACCAAAAGGAACTTGACAAGATGGCTCTCGAAATGTCTGGGTCGAAGCGGGGATCGGCAGCCTACCTTGGTTGCTACAAAAAGTCCATCAAGGTGATCAGCCAGAGATTAGATGAACATACACGGGTGAAGTACAGAGCGGAGGCGAAGAAATGGACAGAGCAACAGGCTCCCCCTCGGCAGCAGCAGCGGTACGTGCATGCCAAGCACTCTATCGTGTGGGAAGTAACTAAGTCCTATCAAGGATGTTTGGGAAACATGGTATCAACACCATGCGAGATTTTTCTGAGTCCATGTACCGCCAATATGGTGTACGGGTTGCCATATTAGCAGGCTACTGCGACAGTGATGGCGAACCGGCGATCATGTTGTGAGTATCAAATTCTATCTACTTACAATCTAGTGACCTATTACCTAGCCATGACATCAATAACGAATTGGGTGGAACGTCCTTCAAATCGCGACACAAAGACTGGCAGAGGGACCCAATGGTCGAGGACTTCTCAAGATGGACTGCCGAGTCCTTTGGTGGGAGTCTATTTTGCTTCAAGGGAAGTGTGCTAATGCGGCACCTTTATAGGAGTCCATGCTAGCGATGACAGCGAAGAGGAGGGAAAAGGGAAGGATGCAACGCCAATTATCAAGCTGGTGATAGACAAGAATGGGTATCCCATGCTGCCGAGATGGGAAGCCATCGAACGCGAGGGTCTCATGTACAGGAAGTACCTCATCGGCAGGTTCATGGGCGAGACGTACAGTAAGTGAGCTACAGCTTGTAGTAGACCTATCACTTATGAACTTATCAGAGATTGCCGTGGGCGGGGGAAAGGGCAGAATCCCATGGGCCAGACTGAAAGAGACCCCAGGTGACTTCATCCTTTCCAAGTACCTGCCGGCCGGTGTTACGCTCACTCAGTACCATCACATTCGCCAAGAGGATGTCAACGCATTGCTCAAACACTGGACGCAAAGGCAAGCTGCCGGCGAGATCCCATTCCGTTTCAAGATGAGAGATGTCTGGGGGCGTCAGGCACAAGGAAATGATGAAGAAACCCCTGGAGATGGAAATGCTCTAACCAAAGAGGGGGCTGACGGTAATGGCCAAGAAGACAGCGCTGGGGGTCCAAGCGATGTAAGTAAGCTCCTTGTGTTGATGGGAGATGCTTACCATCTTTTTCCGCACCTTAAGCCTCACCCTCACCACAGCACCAGCAGCCAAAGGCATGGAAATGGTGCCGAGGTGTGTGAGGAGCTGGGACAGGGAGATCGAGATCCATCTCCGCACCCACCCAACGCTGCACCCCCTCACACTCGCCCTCGCCCTCGCATTATCACACAACGCCACTCTACAACAGGAAGCTCAAGGGCGGATCAAGCTGCCGAGGCATCTACCACTCATAGACCAGTTCCCGACACAGCTGCCGATACTCGTCCCCCCAAGCGTCAGAAAGTCAGCAACCCCACCATAAATGCACAGCCTGAGACTCGGCGCTCAGGGCGTTCAACACGGCCTACAGAGCGGGTCAAGCAAACGCAGTAAGTAATGACTTCTTTGTTGTATCTAGAACCTGAAGTTCCCAATAGGGGTAGCAATATGTATTCTAGGAAGAGAGCGCGTCGCTAGCAGTCTTTGTATCACCTTTCTCCATCCACTCTCTAATTCATGGTATCACAAGTCCTCATTGTAGTATCTATTGTCCATTCGTCGTAGTCGATATACAGATGTGTTGCAAAAACTTATACTTGATGAAACAGAAAACATGAAGGCCTAATCAGCCTTTTATGCCCCACCGCCTTTCATCAACACCTCCAATTTCTCCTCGACATCCGCCAACCTCATCTCCAGGTGTTGGATCCTTTCGGCAGAGTTGTGCTCAGGAACTTCCTGAGGTGCTTGAGCTGCCGAAACCCCAGAACGCTGCCGAGAGGATGACAGAACCAAGTGTGAGGGCATTGGCACCTCCACAACTGGCACAAGGCGTCGTGCAGGTTGCAAGCGCCGACGGAGGGAGGGAGTGATCGCGGGGGTGGCATCGGCAGCACCGGCAGCTGCAGCAGGAGCGGAGGGACCGGCAGCTGCAGCGGCGGTAGCGGTGGCAGTGGTGTCGGTGGCAGAGGGGTTGGGAGAGGTGGGAGAGTCAGGCGCCGTGGGGGCCAGCGAAGCTGGAGACGCTGCGTTGGATGACGTGCTGTACAGTGTCAGCCCCTCAACCAACCTTGAGGCCGATGCTGCCGAGTCTGACGCCTCCGACGTCTTCCTGTATGCAGCTGCGGGCTGCTTTCCTTCCCGCACCTTGTACTGAGCGATGCGGTACCTGCGCACCACTTCCGGCTTCAGGTGGCACCGATCGGTCTTGCCTGTCTTCGAGTTTGGCGGCATCAAGCTGCACCCCACCTTGCTGCTTTGGCAGCGCAAGCAGGGAGCTGTCGGCTGTGGCTCGCAGTGCACATTGGCCTTGATGCATCTTTCACACTATCACCAAGTTCTTTCAGCCGAATCTTAATGAAAATATATAACTACGCACCGAAAATTCATACTCGTCGTCGTCGTCGTCGTCGTCGTCGTCGTCCTCACTCTCCAACTCGTCTCCTATCACTTTGGGAGGGAGTCGGACTGGCACATTCCGCTTCTTGGAACGGCGCGGCGGTGGTGAAGTAAGCTTGCGCTTCCTCGAGGTAGCTGCCGAACCAGCTGCCTTCTTCTTTCCCTTCTTGTGGATTGAGGGAGGCTCAGGGGACTTATGGAGTTAATCAGAAACAAAACGTAAATGGGGAAGTATTATTGCTCACCTCCTCCAGCTGGTCTACCTCCATCTCGTCTTCTGAGTCTTCAGGAGGTGGGCCCATGATGAGCGTCACCTTCGGCAGGTGCCGACGAGGAGGTGAAGGTGGTGGTGGTGGTGGCGGTGTAGGACTTGGTGCTGCATTTCCAGCGGGCACCCCCCCATCCCCATGCTCGGCAGCTGTGGAGGTTTAGACTGTGTTTGAGGGAAAGGTGAACAGTGACTTACCAAGGTGCTCCCACCAGCGGCCCTCATTTGGAGGCAATAGGTGCGAGATGTCGGCGGGGAATTTGGCACTGGGCAGGTAATATTTGTGCTTGTTAATTGAAGGGTGCCCCCTGCCAATGTCTGACAAATCCCCCTTGGCATCGAGGACGATATACAAGGCGGCTAGCGTTGGGTGTAGCGCCGGCAGGTCCCCCGAATTTCGCCGGAGCCTCCTGAACTCTCACGTCGTGAGGACCTAGTTCAAATGGGGATTGGATGGAAACTGCAATTGAATTAAGTACGTACCTTCTCTTCCTCAAAGCGGCGTTCCCATTCAGCCCTGTCAGCAACATCGCGAACGCTGACATAGCTTGCAACAGCGGCCTCAACCCTAGCGGTGATATGGAGGAGGGAATTCATGGCGTTGGTGGGTAAGAAAAAAGTGTGTTGGCAGTTTACGTTGCCACATTGAAGCGAGGTCAACAAGCGGCATGCTGCCGAGCTGCCGAAACTACCAATCTGGAATCTGAAACCTGACTCAGCAAAAAACAGTAATGAATCTTGAGTGTCTCTTGCGTAATAAGCAATCTAGATATATAGGCTCATTCCGCATTGAGTCTCCCTTATCACCGCCTCATCAAACTGTCCCACTTCTTTGCTAGCTATGTCTCGCCCTTTTCTTGCACTATCGGTTGACACTCGGCAGCTTGTGACTGGAAGAGATGCGCCATTATCTGCCGAAGGTCAAGACGATTTTGGCATGGATGGGTCGCCCTCTCCACGAAGCCAACACAGCTTTGGCATGGATGGGTCACCCTCCCCTCAAAGTCAATGCAGCTTCGGTATGAGTGGGTTGTCATCCCCTCAACACCAATACAGTTTCGGCATGGGTGGGTCACCCTCTCCTCAACGCCGACATAGTTTCGGCATGGATATGTCACCATCCCCCCAATGCCAACACAATCTTGGCAGGGATGGGTCACCCTTGTCACCCTCTTCGCATGGACAACGCAACTTTGGTGTGGACAAGCTGCCTTCACCAGAATCTCAAGACAACTTCGGCAAGGATATGCCGACCTCACCTGACATCCAAGATCAGGGGACTGACCCTGCGTCGAGGATGGAAGCCCCACTGGTTCTAGGGACTCAACAACCCAGCATTGACCCAGTGCCAACACAGGAGGAAAGATCTGGGACAGGCGTCTCTCTACCTACCGAGGCCAGAGAGACCTTCGGCAGCCATTCGGCAGCTTGCAGTAAGTCTCATTTCTACTGATTATATATGTCTCTAACTCTGCGTGCACAGCTTGGAATTGGGGTGATCGTGCCCCATCTCCCAGCAACTCTGAGATAAAGGAAGGTGAGGTCGGTCAGGAGGAAGCACCTTCAGAGCTGGTGCGCCACATTGTCAACCTAGCATAGTGAAAACTGACCATTGTTTCTTTCTAGCAAGAAGAGTACGACCTGGGAACTCGGGTGTCGATCTTACGTGCCGAAGCTGTAAGACTTCGGCGGATCTACGTCCAAGCTTGGCGGATTTATGAGAGGGAGATTGCTTTGAGTGAGGTTGTAGACGCTATGGTAGATGAGCTGGACAATATTGAGGCGTAGAACATTATATAGCGGTGTCGAATACTTAAATAGTACGCATATAGCAGCCTTGATTCAGATGCAATTTAAGTACACCCAGAAGAGATTGCTGGTTGATATGATAAAGGATAATGGGCAACTCAAATGACAAAGTCGGGATCTCCAAAAAGGACACCAGCACAATGTAAGATACTCAGTAAAGGTGCTATGAGGGTGATGTAGAGGCCATTTGGGACCGTCGGTATTATTTGCAGGAACATTGTAGGGCTTAAGTAGTCCCAGTGAGGATGGTCGGTAGCTCTCTGTGATTCAATTCTGGGCCAACTGCAAACCATCAACAGCAATTCACGACTATGGCCATTGGCCCACCCATTTATCTCAGCAGTTTTGCCAATCAGTGTCCATGGCCAATCTGAGCTATTCGGCAGCTCTATCAATGGGCCCACTAATGATATATACCAGCTGTTACTTGATGGGCCCACGTGGGTTTTACCTATGTAATTGGTCTATTTACACTATTACTAGATCGTGGGTCTGTTCAATGTGTTCGGCAGCTTTCAATGAGTTCAACCCAGGCCCACTCTAAATTATTGACAACTCTTCTAAGCTGTGCCAATTGGCCCATTCGTTTATCTCGGCAGTTTTTCCAATCAGTGTCCATGGCCCATCCTTTTATGCCAGCGGTTCTATCCATGGGCCCACTCATGATATATGCCCACTGCTACTTGATGGGCCCACGAGGGTTGATCGATGTAATAGGTCCATTTACACTATGTCTAGATCATGGGCCCACTCAAGTTGTTCGGCAGCTCTCGATGAGTTCAACCGCAGGCCTACTCTAAACTATTGACAACTCTTCCTAGCTGTGCCAATTGGCCCATCCATTTATTTCAGCAGTTTTATCCATGGGCCCAATCATGATATATGCCCACTCTTGCTTGATGGGGCCATGTGGGTTCAACAATGTAATAGGTCAATTTACACCCTGCCTGATCGTGGGCCCACTCAAGATGTTCGGCAGCTCTCTGTGGGCTCAACAATGGGCCCATTCTAATATATTGACAACTCTTCCTGGCTGTGCCAATTGGCCCATCCATTTATCTTGGCAGTTCTATCCATGGGCCCACTCATCACATATGCCCACTCTTGCTTGATGGGCCTGCGTGGTTTCACCAATGTAATAGGTCAATTTACACCCTGCCTGATCATGGGCCCACTCAAGATGTTCGGCAGCTCTCTGTGGGCTCAACAATGGGCCCATTCTAATATATTGACAACTCTTCCTAGCTGTGCCAATTGGCCCATCCATTTATCTTGGCAGTTCTATCCATGGGCCCACTCATCACATATGCCCACTCTTGCTTGATGGGCCCATGTGGTTTCACCAATGTAATAGGTCAATTTACACCCTGCCTGATCATGGGCCCACTCAAGATGTTCGGCAGCTCTCTGTGGGCTCAACAATGGGCCCATTCTAATATATTGACAACTCTTCCTAGCTGTGCCAATTGGCCTGTCCATTTATCTTGGCAGTTTGATCCATGGGCCCACTCATGATATATGCCCCTCTTACTTGATGGGCCCATGTGGTTTTACCAATGTAATAGGTCAATTTACACCCTGCCTGATCGTGGGCCCACTCAAGATGTTCGGCAGCTCTCTGTGGGCTCAACAATGGGCCCATTCTAATATATTGACAACTCTTCCTGGCTGTGCCAATTGGCCCATCCATTTATCTCGGCAGTGCTATCCATGGGCCCACTCATGATATATGCCCCTCTTACTTGATGGGCCCATGTGGTTTCACCAATGTAATAGGTCAACTTACACCCTGCCTGATCATGGGCCCACTCAAGATGTTCGGCAGCTCTTTGTAGGCTCAACAATGGGCCCATTCTAATATATTGACAACTCTTCCTGGCTGTGCCTAATTGGCCCATCCATTTATCTCGGCAGTTCGATCCATGGGCCCACTCATCACATATGCCCCTCTTACTTGATGGGCCCATGTGGTTTTACCAATGTAATAGGTCAATTTACACCCTGCCTGATCATGGGCCCACTCAAGATGTTCGGCAGCTCTCTGTGGGCTCAACAATGGGCCCATTCTAATATATTGACAACTCTTCCTGGCTGTGCCAATTGGCCCATCCATTTATCTCGGCAGTGCTATCCATGGGCCCACTCATGATATATGCCCCTCTTACTTGATGGGCCCATGTGGTTTCACCAATGTAATAGGTCAACTTACACCCTGCCTGATCATGGGCCCACTCAAGATGTTCGGCAGCTCTTTGTAGGCTCAACAATGGGCCCATTCTAATATATTGACAACTCTTCCTGGCTGTGCCTAATTGGCCCATCCATTTATCTCGGCAGTTCGATCCATGGGCCCACTCATCACATATGCCCCTCTTACTTGATGGGCCCATGTGGTTTTACCAATGTAATAGGTCAATTTACACCCTGCCTGATCATGGGCCCACTCAAGATGTTCGGCAGCTCTCTGTGGGCTCAACAATGGGCCCATTCTAATATATTGACAACTCTTCCTGGCTGTGCCAATTGGCCCATCCATTTATCTTGGCAGTTTGATCCATGGGCCCACTCATGATATATGCCCCTCTTACTTGATGGGCCCATGTGGTTTTACCAATGTAATAGGTCAATTTACACCCTGCCTGATCGTGGGCCCACTCAAGATGTTCGGCAGCTCTCTGTGGGCTCAACAATGGGCCCATTCTAATATATTGACAACTCTTCCTAGCTGTGCCAATTGGCCCATCCATTTATCTTGGCAGTTCTATCCATGGGCCCACTCATCACATATGCCCCTCTTACTTGATGGGCCCATGTGGTTTCACCAATGTAATAGGTCAACTTACACCCTGCCTGATCATGGGCCCACTCAAGATGTTCGGCAGCTCTCTGTGGGCTCAACAATGGGCCCATTCTAATATATTGACAACTCTTCCTAGCTGTGCCAATTGGCCCATCCATTTATCTTGGCAGTTCTATCCATGGGCCCACTCATCACATATGCCCCTCTTACTTGATGGGCCCATGTGGTTTTACCAATGTAATAGGTCAACTTACACCCTGCCTGATCGTGGGCCCACTCAAGATGTTCGGCAGCTCTCTATGGGCTCAACAATGGGCCCATTCTAATATATTGACAACACTTCCTAGCTGCAGCCAATGATCTGCCATGAATTCCATAACTCATGGGCCATCCGACGGGAAGAACCCCTCATAACTCATGGGCCAACCGACATCGGCCGACGCACAAAATTCTTCCGGAATTCATGGGCCACCCGACGTCGGTTCCGATGTAGGAATTGCTAAAGGAAGTAGCAATATTTCCTTCCATAATGGAAGAATCAGATTTCCGGGTCATTTCCTGAAACAGATGAATAAACACCCATTCATTTCCTGAAATGGAGGGATCACGACCCATGTTACTTCCTGAAATGGGGATACCTATACAGATGCCCAGAATCCAGTCAGGAGAGATCTCACAGAAGGTGGGCTTCATGGAAGCTTACTTTCCCATCATGGGAAACTCAAGAGAAGCTCTTATTCCTAGAATGGAAGCTATGACGGAAAGTAAGTTTCCCATGATGGTAGACTTCACGGAAATCCAGTTTCTCGTGACGGGAAGACTTACGGAAACTTAATATCCCGTCACGGGTTAAGTCACGGAAACATATCTTCCCGTGACGGGAAGATTCATGGAAGCACAGTTTCCCGTCACGGGAAAAGTCACGGCAACTGAGTTGTCCGTGACGGAAAATATTTACGGAAACATATATTTCCGTGACAGGAAGATTCACGGAAACTCAGTATCCTGTCACAGGTTAAGTCACGGAAACATATCTTCCCGTGACGGGAAGAGTCACGGATGCACAGTTTCCCGTCACGGGAAAAATCATGGCAACTGAGGTTGTCCGTGACGGAACTATTTACGGAAACATATCTGCCCGTGACGGGAAGATTCACGGAAACTCAGTCTCCCGTCACGGGTTAAGTCATGGAAACTGAGATTCCCGTAACGGGAAAAGTCACGGAAACATATCTTCCCGTGACGGGAAGAGTCATGGATGCACAGTTTCCTGTCACGGGAAAAATCACGGCAACTGAGGTTGTCCGTGACGGAACTATTTACGGAAACATATCTTCCCGTGATGGGAAGATTCACGGAAACTCAGTCTCCCGTCACGGGTTGAGTCACGGAAACTGAGGTTCCCGTGATGGAAAGACTCACGGGAACTTATCATCCCGTGACGGGAAGATTAACGGAAACTCAGTCTCCCGTCACGGGTTGAGTCACGGAAACTGAGGTTCCCGTGACGGAAAGACTCACGGGAACTTATCATCCCGTGACGGGAAGATTAACGGAAACTCAGTCTCCTGTCACGGGTTGAGTCACAGAAACTGAGGTTCCCGTGACGGAAAGACTCACAGGAACTTATCATCCCGTGACGGGAAGATTAACGGAAACTCAGTCTCCCATCACGGGTTGAGTCACGGAAACTGAGGTTCCCGTGACGGAAAGACTCACGGGAACTTATCATCCCGTGACGGGAAGATTAACGGAAACTTAGTCTCCTGTCACGGGTTGAGTCACGGAAACTGAGGTTCCCGTGATGGAAAGACTCACGGGAACTTATCATCCCGTGACGGGAAGATTAACGGAAACTCAGTCTCCCGTCACGGGTTAAGTTACGGAAACTGAGGTTCCCGTGACGGAAAGACTCACGGACACATATCTTCCCATGACGGGAAGATTAATGGAAACTCAGTCTCCCGTAATGGGTAAGTCACGGAAAATGAGGCTCCCATGACGGAAAGACTCACGGATACTTAACTTCCCGTAATGGGAATATTCAAGGAAACTCAATTTCCAGCCATGGGAAAAGTCACGGAAACTGAGTTGTCCTCGACGGAAATACTCATGTGGTTTCCGGAATGGATAAGTCAACAGCCACAGGTTCTTAAATTTATACAAAGGTATCACTGTATCACTAATTGCCTCTCTGAAGGTATGTTGGATCCAGTCCACCTGAACCCCTGCCAATATCTACATTCCTTTATAATGATCAGATCACACAGTATATGTCTTTACTGTGCTTACTTACCTGGCTTTATCTGTCATCTTGACCACTCGCTTGACTCGTCCTTGCTGGGGCTTGGGCACACCAGGATTGTTGTATGGCACAGATCCCACTGGAGGTCCTGTCTCAATCCTTGGATGTTTCCGAAATGTTTCCGCCCTTGATATGCTCAATGGAGGAGGATACAATGATTTGCTAGTGGCTATAAAGTAGTATGCATGAGTTTGTATGGCCATAAGAGAAATGGTAAGCTGCTCACTAGGAGCAGATGTCTGTTCAGCCTCCCTATTTCTACTGAGGGCAGATGAAGATGGCGATGGTGGAAGAGGTGGGGTCACAGTTGGAGATTGTAAACCATTGATTTCATTTGAGAAATCTTCCTCTTCACTGCTAGTGTCTGACTCAGACTCATTGGAATCTGAGCATCTCTGTGTCCGCTGTGGATTCTGGATCCGCTTCGGATTCTGGATCCGCTGTACAGCCTGATCTCTATCAGTAAGTAGCTCACAGGATGAGTTCCAGATCAATGGAATTAATCCTTCTTTCTCGCGTTGCCTCCAGTGGTCTAGCAGCCTGAACACCTGAACTATACGGAGCTTTGATGGATCCACCCATGGAAATCCAGTTGGGAAGCATTCCTCCTCAATCCATGCGGCTGGATCACTGCAGACTTTGCTCCAAGGGATAGTTGCTTTCTTCCTACCAGAGATGAATCCTAACTCATATGTGTTATCATAGAACTGTAAAGGGAATATCCTTAACTCACTGATATGAGCATTACAATAATCCCTAAGAGCTGACTGAACGACCTTTGCTGAATAGCCATCATCTAGGGTAATGGAAGGAATTTCAGGTTCCCCATCTGAATCCACAACAATCTTCACTTTGTTCTTGAGTGTCTTTGAATGTTCCGCAGGGATAACTTGGTCATGCTCTATACTATGAATATGAGATAATGTTGATGGATGTGTGGAAATGTGACAAACCGGGTCCAAAGCACTTCCGGCTGTATTTCATCCACTCCTGCCAGACCATGGCATTTCTCCAGTCTGGGCAGAAGTCCAAAAAGGACATTCCATCATCCAGAACCCTGTTCCAGTCATCCCTACAAATATGTGGCAATGTAAAGGTAGTGCTGCAGCTGGATACATCTTAGGAAGACTTACATTGAAGCTCTTGGGTTTCCGTCCTTGTCTGCATAAGCCACCAGAACAATTGAGCGCATTCCACATGTCTTGAATAGCTGTGTTTGGAAGTCCCTAACTATCCGGCCACGGAAAGCTGCTTGAGCCATTCTAACAAGGTGTATTATGTGTGTGGATCATGAATACATGGGTGGAAACTCACTTGGCTTGGATATCCCTTGGGGGTCTGTCCTCTGACCACTCCTTTGCAAGTTCGACATATGGTTCTTGTTCCTCTGTAGTCAGCTGTTTCCAAAGCATTGTTGTTGCATCCTGGAGAGCTCCTAAGAATGCCTGAGATCCAGGAACACCACCGGAAATCCTCTGTGCAAGTTCCATAATCTCTTCCTTATTCTCATGGTAGAATGCATTCCGGGCTGACCACTTCCAAGTAAACTTGATAAGTTGACGATGAGGACGGGAATAGTGATTGTAAAACCAGGTTCTGATTTTCTGGAGCCATATGTATCAGTGAGCCTTTACATGGATTAACTCTCAATGCTCATACCCTTTTAGCCTCTTTTTTATCAAAGCCAGTATTTGGAGGCCTAAGGGCATACAGGTCTCCCATAGCCCTCTCAAGGATAGTCTTCCGTGTCTCTGTATCAGCCTTTTGGAACTCTTCCACATACCCCTTCAAGATGGTGGCATCCTGACGGGTTAGGGAAAAACCTTTGTCTGAGGCATGGATAGATGGAGAAGAGATCTCAGACTCCCCAGCTGAGCTCCCGGATAGATGGTCGGATTGCATAGCTATGATACTAGGATGTAAGAATGTGTGGGAGATGTATATGGTGTTTGTGGAATTGTACCACATATGGTGAGCCTTAAATACACTGACTAGTGTCTTTGAGTTCCTGTCCCGTGAATGCTGGATTTGCAGATGATTTAGGAAACATGTCTGGGGGTATCACATTGAAACAATATGTCTGTTGTGTGAGACATATGTGAAACCACTTATTTTGATATGTGCTTCATGTTTAGTTTCAATGCAGGTAGATGACAGCAGACAGATGTATCTACAGATGTAGCAAGGGGGTAACATGTCCTGGGATGGAAGCGATATATCCATGGACAGAGATGATGTCTGTGAACAGAAATGATCCTTCTATTGGTGGATGCGATCCATCCGTAGACGGACGCAATCCATCCGTAGACGGATGCGAGCCATCCGTAAACGGATGCAATCCATCCGTAGACGGATGTGCGCCATCCGTAGACGGATATGCGCCATCCGTAGACGGATATGCGCCATCCGTAGATGGATATGCGCCATCCGTAGACGGATATGCGCCATCCGTAGACGGATGTGCGCCATCCGTAGACGGATGTGAGCCATCCGTAGATGGACGCAATCCATCCGTAGACGGATGCGAGCCATACATAGACGGATGCGAGCCATCCGTAGATGGACACGATCCATCCGTAGACGGAGGTAATCCTTCCTTAGATGAGACGGAAGTGATATTACTGTGGACGCTGTGGACAGAAGTGATACGCCCTCAGATGGAAGTGATGTTTCATCGGATGGGAGTGATACTTCCTGAGACGGAAGTGATGCTTCCTTGTACAATAGAATGTGCTTCCTCTGATGGCGGAAACATTCGCCATGGGATCCATTCATAACCTTAGTTGTGTATGTCTCACTCATCCACACATATGTTTGAGATATTTACTGGTACATAGAAAGTGTGCGAGCTCGTTTCAAATACATGTGTGTTTCTCAGTACAGACTCCTTGTAACTACGTCACTTGTCCCGGCCACTGGTCTTGTAAATCCCATCCCTAATATATGAGAGATCAGAATAGAGGTCCATTACGACGCCCATGAGTATCGTGCATCTCTCCATGAGATCCCCAGAGTGATCGGATGGGTCAAGCGAAAGCAGCCCCCTGTAGGCAGCAGGGAAATGGCGCCCGGATGCGACATGCGGATATGGTGCCCTGGCCACCTATGGGAGAGTGTAAATGTCAGGAAACCGCAATCGACAAGACACCACTCACATATGCAATAGGTATAAGATTACTCTCAGGAATACTTATTATTTCCTCTTCAGGTGGACTGGAATCGGTATCCATCTTCTCCCCACTGTGAGAACCTTCCACCGACCGTGGGCTATCAGGAACGCGTGCTGTAGGAGGGGCCGTAACGTCCTCTACGTCGATGGGAACGGACATAACGCTCCGTCCCTGTATTGGACTATCTGGTAGCTCAGGGGTTTCATGGACCTGTGATCTGTCAAGAATGGCAACTGCCTCAGGTCTATCAGTTACATCTTCCTCGTGGATTACGGGTTCCGTGTGTACGACTTCCTGCAAGATGTCACCAGTGCCCTCTTCCGCCGGACCTGTAGAACCATGGGATTCTTGCATTGTTGGAAGCGTTCCGGGACTGCGTGCTGTTTCCTGTGACCCGTCGGAAACGGCTGCGACGCCAAGGGTGGATGTTGTCTGGGTGTATGTGACTCAAAACAACTCGCCATGAATGTATGCCATCTTGGGACTTACAATGCTCTGAGCTATGTCAAGGACATCGGCTATCTCTGGATCCGCCGCTTCCTGTAGCTCACAAGAAGGTCCTGCAGCCTGCGAAGCTGCTGTAACCCGCAACGGGTCAGTGGCGGGTTCCGGCTCAGATGCAGGCGCATCCGGGGTGTCCTGTCTCAGTGTCGCCTTCCGCCTATGGAGGAAGGCGGTACGGCGGGCATGGTGAGTTGGTGGAGACGGATCGGACTCAGTGGGCTCCACTAGTATTGTCGTTGACACATCCGTTGTGTTCTGCGGTAAATGAGAGTCGTTTGTGATGGAGGGGAAGATGGGGCATACCACTGGCGAAGGCAAGGAAGGTGCTACGGAAGTTTCGATTGTAGCAGGAGGCACAGCAGTAGCCGGACTGCGCTTCTTGAGGAAGCGGTAGCGTGTGGAAGGCCGCGCCTCTACTGTGGAAGATGGTGTGGCCTGTCCGGGTTCTGAAGGATGGCCAGATGATATCGTAGAGAGTGGGGGTCCATGCCCGGATGGATCGCCCTCAGTGGAATGCTGTCCGGATTGCACACGGGAAGGGGGAGGGCGTGGAGGCATCTTTCCAACGTATGCCCATTGACCTGGAAGCCCCTGTTTCAGTATAAATAATTTACCAACTAGGGTCGGACCTGTATGCGACATTCTCTACTGATCTATGGGCTGTAGGTGATTCTACAGTGGTGGGTTTCAAAATGCGCGTCGACTATGTCATCAAAAATGTCTTCTGATACATTTCTAGCAGACCTATACAATATGATGCTAGTGTACTAGGGCCTCGACTCTGCACTCCAGGCCTTGGATTGCCGATAGGCTTCTGAATGATGCAAGACATCAATAGTCGACACACGAGGCGAGGCCATGTGATCATTATTGTCCGAAATTCGGATAAGTTGTCTGAAACTGTCGGATGCCATCGGGTTCCATCGGGTTCCATCGGGTTCCATCAGGTTCCATCAGATCCTATCTAGCTCCATTCGGAAACTGGTCGTCGGGCATGGGAGGCTTCCCACGAGCAACGGAAAATACTGCGTGTCCGTCCCCCCCTCCCTGTAGTCCGTTTCCGCACATTCCCTCGCTTCCACTATGCCCCCACAGCGCAGGATTTATGTGGACAAACTTACTGCAGATGAAAAAGCACTGATGGGGACTGCAATCCGCTTCGACCTTGCGCTCAGGTATAGGGAGAAGAACCTCGATTCTGTGGACGACGATTGGTACAGGACATGCATTGCTTCGGAATTGGTAAGTGCTAGTATCTGTTAATATATTGAACTGTACACCAATTACTACATAGGACGATGTAAATGAGATATTCGGGAAGTATTCAGATGGAAATACTGAGCCGCGTATGCACCCAATAATCACATATGTTGCTGAAGAATGGGATAGCGCTGCGGACAACTCCAGGGTGCCGGATATCACTGCACTCAAGCTTGAAGACGTTTCCAAGCTATGCGATGAAAGCGCAGCAGCTAACCCATCGTGGAATACCCAGCTTAATATGAAGACGCTTAACGCACTCATTGGGCTTCTGAATCCCTCAGATCGGTGGTGGCTTCCGGCTCTACGATCAGATGTGGATGATGTTCCAGGTATGTTATACGTCTTCCTCTCACTCCCGGAACAGCTAATTCCATTTTCCAGACACACCCCACGTAACGCCACCTAGGGCGGGGTCCAAAGCATCCGGAAAGCGTCCCGCGCCACCCCCTCCTGATACGGGTTCTGACAGCGGTGCAGAACCATCCGGTCCAGTTCCCGCATCCGTTCAGGATGCTACCACGGTCAATGAGGACGTTGAGATGCATGAGGACGATGGGGGAGAAACGCCGTGCAAGCCGAAGAAGGCCACAAAGCGTGTCGCGGTCCAGTCCCCCACAGCAGCTCATCGCACTACCCGCCGCCGGCGCACAACTACTGGCGCAGGCGACGTCCCTTCTTCTCCAGAGCCGGAGCCTACGAAACTCATTCCCGTGCGCCCAGTCCCCATGGAACCAGTGTCCGGTGTCCCTCCGCACGCTGCTGTTCCCACGCGCACAAAACCCATTAATGTGACCATCGTGAGTTCTGACGAGGCTGATGATCCACAGGGATCTCGTCGATCTCGTCGACGACGTCTAAGTGTCGTTGACGATTCCGCCTCGGAACTGGAAACTGGGCCGCCGGATCTGGTAAGTCCCTCATGGCTCTATTCCTGTTTCCGTACTCACAGTGTGCTACAGCGCGCATGTGGCCCTTGCAAGGCTGCAAACCACAAATGCAAGCCACAACCCGCCGGGAGGAAGGGAACAGCATGCAGGTGGTGTACAAAGCGGAGGCACAAGTGTGTCCCCCGCCCTCAGTGGGTGGTGACGGGGAAAGAGGATGGGAAAGGGAAGAAAAAACAATCACTCGGTGCGTTCCCATTTGTCTGATATCATTGTATTATGCTAACGGACCCACAGACGAAGTCGTGCAGAGGCTGGACGACATGTGCAACACGCAAGAGGCCCACATTGCGGCCATGCGCGACTTCGTGCACAATACGGACGTTATCCTACGTGCCTTGTGTACCCAAGGACCGGGCAATGTTAATATGTCGACCCTACGCCTCCGGACGCCTGCTGTTCCGCTTTTCACGGAGCCTGGACCTTCCACACCCAGCGCGTCCTCTGTTGCCAGTGGAACCAGTGGCGCCCCCTCAACAGTTTCCAGCATGGGGCTTGGTCGTATGATGATCAGCGATGCGGGTGTCGCTGGCCCTTCCGAAGTCCCACCCGACCGCCCACAGGCCCCAGGTACGTCGGATATTGCACCTACATTTCCCGGATGCATATTCATATCTTCCGCCTTCGTAGTATCTCGCCAGGGTCTCCGTAATCGCTCAAGTCGTGCGGGGACCTCTAGTGGTGCACAGTCGAGGGTCGGGTCGCGCCAATTGTCTCGCGGACGTACCTGAATATAGTATAACATTTGTTCTATCTACTTTTGTCTCGTATTACCCCATGTACAGTATGCCATATATTTCCAGGGCTTCGAATCTCACATTCCTATCTTGATTCCTATGCACTCTATGTCGCTTATATGAGTCGCGGGTTATATCCGGGACGTTTCCGAAACTTTCAAAGCGCGGAAAATATGGAATCTGCATTGGGGGTCACGAGTGCATCACGGATCCTGCTGCACGTATCCGGGAGTCACGGATGTGTGACTGGATGTTTCCAGGCACTCTCACAACAGCGTTATCCCAGTGTTTGAATGCGTATTGGTGTCGCGGGTGACGCGGTGACGTCTGGGACATTTCCGAAGCTTTCCAAGCATGGCACATATGGACTACGCATATGTGGATCATGAATGCATCACGGGATACTATCACAGGAAAGTTCCGGAAAGGTTTCCGGGCACATTACGGGACGGTCCTGAAACAGTTTGCCCATGCCCCATATTGGGCACATACATGGGAGTCACAGGCGCGCTGTAGGAGGTTTCCATAACCTTCCTAACACACTCCATACACGCTCCATACAAAGGATGTATATGTGGATAATGGGTATATGTGGGTCATGGGCACGTCACAAGCAAGATCATGGAAGGTCTTGAAACATTCTGGACATGCAGAACCTCCCAGTGGGAGGGTTCGGACTATTCAACCAGTGAAATATATTCTGTATCTGTTGCATGCAGGAAACATGTGAGTAGGCCATGTTTTGGAATATGGATTGGCATGTGTAGTATGATTGGAATGACAGGCAGCGTCCTGTTTGGAGGGGTATGAGGTGTGTTGTGACATCTCTAATCATTATCTACCTAGACAGTAGGTTATAGCGTGGATTTGCTTAAGTACAGCATGTATAGTTTTGTGTCCATCCACTCCTGTACTACCTCACCCCATATCTAACCTCGCATGTCTGACATCCAGAAGGCATCAAAGGAGAAGGATATTGATATGTCCATAAAGGATGTCCATCTTACCTTTACCGGGACCTATACTGGGATTTCCGATCCAGAAGATGATGCTTCATCTGGTCTGGAATCCTTTGATGAAGATGATATGTATGGATCGGACAATGGAGACGACATCATTTGCAATATTCCCGACACAGATGAAGAATCACAGGAACTTGAACATTCCTTGGATAGGGTATGTCCTCCACCCCACTCCCGACTTTCGGAGATCTCATGTGTTACCCAGCTCAATGAGCTCATTAATGCTTCCCAAAGTCTGTGTGTCGACCTTGAGAACATCTATATTCTGGCAGTGGAATTGTACAATATTTGGAACAGGGGAGATGTGTCTGAGCATGATTCCCAGCAGAGTTCAGATCCCTTGTCTGTCCTGCATAGGTCAGATGTACTAGAGGTGGAGGCACATGGTAGGGATATCGAAGCGGAAGTAGAAGGAGCCTCCACTGGCGGATTTAGTAAATAGTGATATGCAGGATGCAATGGCCCACATCTGATAATCCAGTATGCATTGTTCGGATATTGTAGAACTCCGGATGGCCTAGAATACTATGAAACCGCTGATTTTTATGATCCCTGATGTATCCCCTACAAGGGAACATCTGTAGAATATTCCGCAACTCATTTCTGCAGTATGCACAGGGTATTTAAGACAACATCCAAATCATACAAAGACACCCAGCTTCATCATCTCTATACACATTTCCTATCCACTGCTATACAGGAAATGCCTCGCACTCGTGATGTTATCATTCCTGAAACTGTTGAAGGCATCGAGGAGGTCGTCATCAAGCACACCAAATCGAAGCGTGGTACAATCCGGACAACGGAAAAGGTTGTTCCCGTTGTCTGTCCACAGAAGGAGCGATCCGGACAGACTTCACGGGCACGCCGGAAGGATGCACACCCGCAGATTCCATCAGCTAGTGTCAAAGGTTCTGGGGGGCCTCTCCACATCCATGAAGACCCGCAGATGGACCCATACACGGAAGAGCAACAGTATGACTTCCACAATACAGAAGAGGATGGTCAGCTACAACCCGACTCAACTGCCACCCAACAGGCCACTGTATGTCTCACATTTATTCATATCATGTAGCTATCCTGATCAGATGTAGACTCCAATGAAACAGTGGGTGGAGCTCAGGGATAGATATCTCCATGTTCTCCTGGAGATGGAAGGTCGGGGAAAATCTGACAAGTGTTCCATGTGCAGCAAGAAACCTGAAATAAAGTGTCCGAATTGCTTTGGACCACTGTTGTTTTGCAAGGACTGTTGTCTTGAAGCTCACAGGAACTCCCCATTTCACAGACCACTACTATGGAATGCAACCCACTACACTCCAGTAACTCTGCACTCCCTCGGATTTGTATTGTGCATTGGGCATGGTGGTATGCCATGTCCACGAACAGTTGAGGTAGTTATGGACACACATATCTTACAATGTCTTGTAGTGCTCATATTACCTTAGGGAATCAGAGCTGCACAAGCAGTCTCCACTAGTAGAAAGAGGAGTTCCGGGAAGAGACGTGCCCACTCAGCATCTCTTGCATCTGTTTCCGAGGGTCCTGATTCTCCAGATAATTCTGGCCAACTTCCTACACCTCGCGAGACTCCACAGCCAGAAGGCCCATCCACTAATCCGGATATCTCTGACAGACTCTTTGACTCCCTGGATATGTCTCTGGATTCTAATGACAGTGATTCCAGCAGAGTGCGGACAGCGGACTCTGGTAATCCACTGTTCACTGTTGTTGACAGAAGTGGAATCTTCGACATGGAGGTAGTATTCTGCATTTGCCCAGGAATGGACAATATTGGCGAGCAGCTTCTCCAATCCGGGCTATTTCCATCCACATTCCGGCAAATAGAAACATTGTTCACATTCACAGTATTGGAGGACTTCATTCTGGATAACCTGGAATGCAAGACCACAGCCCAGCAGTATTATTCAAAGCTGCAAAGCATGACAAGCAAGATGTTTCCCAACAATGTGCAAGTATGTCTTCATCCATACATACACACACTCCCATCCACCCACACCCAGATCTAATAAATGTTTACAGAACCGTTACAAGCAACTTCTGAGAGCATCTCGCCAGTGGCGTGACCTCAAGGCCAGGATGGAAAGTGGGCTTGGACATCAGTCGGAAGGAGAGAGCTGTCCAGATGGAGCCATGGCAATATTCTGCCCTGCATGCCCACAGCCTGGAATCAATCTTCCTAAGGATTGGAAGACACTATATCCTCCGTATGTCATTTATGAACTGGCATCTCCACATACTCATACTCCCCATTGAAGTGACCAGCTTATCCAGACATTTATCATGGACGGAAACTTTTCCGCAGAACACATGCGCCATAGATCCGGGGACAAGGATGTTGCATTATCAGCAGGAATGGCATTCATGGCCAACCCTGATTCCTACAAGGCTCATCTCCAGTGCGGAAAAGAAATAGCCCAAGTATGTGATGTCTTCCTTACCCAGATCCTTTTATCTAATGGCCTTATAGCCCAGCACATGTAATACCTACAGAGCCATTGAACAGGCAAATTCTAGTAGGACACACCTTGATGTCACAGGGATTGGTGCAACTGCCTGCTGCCATGGGTTCTTTGTTCCAACATCTGTGGTAGATTTCCAGAAAGGAGAGAGGTATGAATGTTCTCTTGGAATCCCTATATCCGGAAGTGATGTACCATTTCCGATAGGCAAATCAATATGGACTACAGCATATGCAAAGCACTCTCATACAATATGGAGGACATCCCTGTGGCTCTTGTCATGTATGACATCATGTGCCAATATAGAGTCCACTTCCAGGAGAGGGTCAAATGCAGTCCAGAACTCTCACTACCAAGCTCACTGACACTCCGGATGGGAATTGGACTGTTCCATATCCATGGGCACCAGGATTCTTGCTTGCCAAGGTTTTCTCCCAGCTACATTCCAGGAGCAAAGCAGGTTGATGGAGAAATAATCGAGACCTTGTGGGCACCCCTGAATAATATCTCTCGCAGCATCCGAGGGATGTCCTTGGACCATAGGCAGGAGGTATTGGATTCCCACATCAATTACTCCAACTGGAAGAAGCTGGTTAGGATTGGTATGTATTATCCATCCGGACTATCCCATATGTTAATACAACACTAATGACACTTGTATGTGAAAGTCCCATCACTACTAAAGTGGTGGAAGCGACTGGACTCTGGCTTGGATGCCAGTGCAAAGGCATATAAGGCACTCAATCAACACTTCAAGCATAAATCTGAACAATGGCTGAAGGATGATGAGGGTGCTCAACAGGAGAGACAAAAAACCCCATCTTCCATGGATATCTATGACACTGTGAAGGAAAAGGGTGTGTGGTCTGAATCCGAAATTATCCACCCATAATTGATGAATGTCTCCAGCCCCATCCCGGGCTGCTATCCAGCAACAGCTTACTGAGGAAGAGAGCAGGGACCATTCCATCCAGGGTGAGACATCTTGGATTTCATGTGGCCTTAAGATACAGGAATTACAGTATGTCCACAAGGATCCTTCCTAATTCATTGAATAATGACCTACCCAGACTTGCAATCCGCTATCAGCTCCGGAGTCAGGGATCAAAGCTCACTATAGAAGATTCACAAGTCCTTGAGAATAAGCGCAATCGCATACAGAAGCTTATTGATATGTTTGAGCACCAGGCAGACACCTTCCTACACCATCATCAGGATACAGATGATGTTCCGGTATGGTCTATGGGGGACTATGCTGAATATGACAATGTGGATGACATAGATGGCTCCGGAAATCCTGGCCTTGGACCTTCTCGCCATTACCATGGAGCCCTGACCTCTGATGGCTCAGGAATGGAAAGTTCCAATGTTGAGGACATTCCCCTCCTTCTTCCATCATCCCTTGGATGGGAGTGGTGTTCAAGCCATGGTATCAAGTCTCTTGCAATGAAGGAAGCTAAGCTACGCTATGCTCAGGCAAATGATTCCATCCACAGGATCCGCCTTGCATTAGGGTTCAAGTCTGCACTCTTCCGAACACAAGTGCGGGATGCCCGTACACAAAAGACAAAGACCCGTGCATGGACTGCAGTTCATGGTGTTGATAGCACAGTCCATGAGCATGCCCGGAACTATTGCATGGCACGGGATGCATACCTCAGGGTCCAGGAAGAATCCGGAGACTTTCCGGAATTACCACCCCTCCACCCCACAGATCTTCGCATCAGCACAACCATCCTTGGAGCAGCACAGGTGGGACAACGCAATAAACAGCTCCCATGGATATGGAGCTTTGGGGTCTCTGAAAGGCATGATGGAACTTGGATGGATGAGTGTAGGCCAACATCCATTGCCATATGATGAATGCTTACAGATATTTCAGTTAACCGAGTCCATTGGCTTCGTGCAAAAGCTCAGTTTGAGAGGTGGAAGGAAGAACAACACAGTATTCATAATGAAGCCATATGGATTCCAGCTTACTTTCATTCCAAGGCAGAGCATTGGAAGACCAGGATGGATATGGCAGCACAGGTGCTGCTTCCTGGCCATGAAGCATATGCATCTCGCCAAGCACATGCATGGGAGGAACTATCTAGGAGTTCTGTAAAGGCACTAATCCCAATCACCTCTTCTCCATTAAAACATTTAGAGACTATGTAAAGGTGTATCCTAGTTCTGATCTATTCCCATAAACTGTAAATCAATGATATCACTCCACTTATTTCATGTATCACAATGGAAGGCAATCTCTACATTACAGGAATTACAAGGGAAGTGATGCTTCCATCATAGATAACTCATGGAAGTTGGTTATTATGTTATTTCTTGGATTCCGGAAAGCCACTGAAGGTGATTTTGGTAAGTTAAACGGAAAGCTAAGACTTCCACTCCTGGAAGTGACACAAGTTTTGATTCCTCCATTTCTGGAAATAATGTGTGTTAGGATTTCTGTTCAGGAAACACATGTATTGATTTCCGCATTTCGGGAAAATGACACGGGTGTTAATTCTTCCGTTCGGAAATGATAGGGTTTTGATTCCCCATTTCCGGAAATTATTTGGGTTTTGATTTCCTGTTTCCGGAAATGATACGGGTTTTGATTTCCCCATTTCCGGAAATGATATGGGTTTTGATTTCCCCGTTTCCGGAAATGATACGGGTTTTGATTTCCCCGTTTACGGAAATTATTTGGGTTTTTATTCTCCCGGAATGGGAGAATGACATGGGTCCATCTCAGGAAATAACACAGGTGTTACATCTTATGTTCTGAGAATGGGTTTTGGTACTCCCATTTCAGGAAATAACATGGGTCATGATTCCTCCATTTCAGGAAATAAATGAGTGTTTATTCATCTGTTTCGGGAAATGACCCGGAAATCTGATTCTTCCATTATAGAAGGAAATATTGCTACTTCCTTTAGCAATTCCTACATCGGAACCGACGTCAGGTGGCCCATAAATTCCAGAAGAATTTTGTGCGTCGGCCGACGTCGGTTGGCCCATGAGTTATGAGGGGTTCTTCCCATCGGATGGCCCATGAATGATGAAAGTCATGGCAGATCATTATGTGCTAGCTGTGCCAATTGGCCCATCCATTTATCTCGGCAGTTCGATCCATGGGCCCATGTGGTTTCACCAATGTAATTGGTCAATTTACACCCTGCCTGATCATGGGCCCACTCAAGATGTTTGGCAGGTCTTTGTAGGCTCAACAATGGGCCCATTCTAATATATTGACAACTCTTCCTAGCTGTGCCAATTGGCCCATCCATTTATCTTGGCAGTTCGATCCATGGGCCCATGTGGTTTCACCAATGTAATAGGTCAATTTATACTATGCCTTGATTGTGGGCCCACTCAATGTGTTTGGCAGCTCTCAATGAGTTTAACCATGGGCCCACTGTATACTATTGACAAAACTTCCCAGCTACTACAATTGGCCCATTCATTTATCTTGGCAGTTCTATCCATGGGCCCACTCATGATATATGCTCACTCTTGCTTGATGGGCCCACATGGGTTTCAACAACCTGTAAGGTCTATATGCACATGGGCTTTTACATACACATTGTCACTAACTTGCGCCATTATGTGGTTGGGGAACCCGACGCTGAACCAACGCTGAGAAGAGGATGATCCGTACCGGACGGGCGGTAAGGACGGCGGAGGAAACTATTGCTGGCGGGGCGCACGTGCGCGAAAGTAGTAGAGGGTACCATGTGAATGCTATTCCATTTGTGAGATAGGGGACTGTAACGGGAGAGATAACGCACCTATAAAGCGAACAAGAGTTTTCTAACTCCTACGACCAACCTTCCGTTCATCGCCAACGGAAGCCCTGTTCTGGCGTGCCGTTTCGGAGAATGGCGAGGTGGTCCCTATGTGAGTGTGAGAACAAGCTGGCGTACCTTCACGGTAATTGAGGACTAGATTGATTCGACACGGCACGACACTTGTTGAAAGGGAAGGGGGTGCTCGGAAATGTTAGGTCGGGGTTGGTTTGACCGGCAAACACCGGATTTCCATGAGTTCGTCGCCATTTCACATACTGTACAGTAAACTCTTCCCAAGACTCCCCACCCCCTTTGTGATGAGTCATTGCTCGATATTCCACTTGAGATCTACTTCTCTGTTTTAAAACGTGCACGACGAGTGATTAGTACCATGGAACTATGGTTAGATGTGAATGTAATAGTGTCAACTGGCAATGATACATGAAGGAGAATATTACTAAGTTCGACGTTTGATGAACAACTCAACGGGGGTATTAAAGGTCATGCTGGTCTGTGATAATATAATGTGGTGAATTCATTGGAACACCAGTAACGTTCAGATGTGATAAAAATCTCAAGTCTGCTACAGCTGCAGTCGCTGCGGCTGCTGCCGGATGCGGAGAGCCGTGGGATGTCAAGACTACCCTATGGGCTACAATACACCGAGTGACCTTTGGCCACTTCTACTTTGCGCAGATGAGACCCCTACATGAGAGCGGGAAAATAGTGTGGGTACTGCGTGGCTCGGTGTGAGCAAGCCATGTGAAACTTGAAGCTTGAGGCCTGATGCTCTGTGATCCCGTCCGTTTACCCGAACCTGCGCGTGCACCGTTCTACCTAGGTGGTCCCCATAAAACCGCTTTGAGTAAGGCAGATCTAGATTTGCTCGACGTAGAGGCTGTGCTGGCAGTAGCTACCAGCGCACAAGCAGGTCAGAACTTAGTGGAGCATGAGTGCGTTTGGGTCTATTGCTCAGTCTATCGTTTCCTCGCCAGCTGTCATAGGTCAACAATCATCAGTCACCAGTCACCTGGTGAAGCTGTCTGAATCCCCGCAGTCGTCATCGCTCATAGTGACCCCCCTGCGCTCTGCCACCGCCCTGGTACGCCACACATCATGCCACCTGGTGGGCGTATCACCAGACGCGCTTCCCTGGGAGGCCGTGAGAAGGTCCCTACACGCCGCTGACGGCACCCAATGACCATTCGAGAAAAAAGTATGTTTATATCCCCTTCATCTTTTGAGAAAGGCTTCATGACGCCCACAGACTCTTGAGGGTGAAGTTATCAGGGCCTGCAGACACCACATGGGAAGATATTAATATCAGTAACATGGATCGGGGTGAACTGCATCTGGGTTGCTGCATATCTAAGGTAAGCTCAGCTTTTTTTAAAGATCTGTTTCTATTCCGGGATACATATCGGAAATACAGACCGGTCGCCATAATAGAGCTACAGTATCTATGGGCAGTTCTGCCTATGCAGAATCACCTCCCCAACACAGTACCTGCGACTAGCACTATGAATTAACGTTAAACCAAGGCAAAACCATATAGACAGAGGCTGGGAGGCAGTCCTTCGGTGATTGGGGGGGGGTTGAGGGAAACGGAGACAGGGGGTAAAAAGAGAGGAAGACGCGAAGTCCTCACACATACACTAACAGAAGGGGAATTTTCACCTCATGCCCCCCCTAGGGTAAGCTGTGTATACTTTGCCGAAGGCACCGTATCTAAGAATGGAGGGTGAGTCCATAATTGGTTAGTAGAGAAGCCAGGGAAGAGTTGTTGGGTAGGAAAAGAAGACAGAGCCGTGGGACTCCATCAAGGGTTGTTGACAGGTGGGGAAACATTGGCACAAGGCCGAATCTTCCAGCGCCGAAAGTCCCCCGCGATCCGGTCGTGGTTGTACCGGACGCGAGTCGAACTGCAGCTTCCGAACCGATACAGTACATACGCGACTCGGAGGCTGTCCCCACATCTCACTGGTCTCACATCTCGACCTTGTCCAACTCAGAGTCGCCATAAGCACGATGTCATCCTGATGAACAGCACACATAGATAGCTTACTCACAGAGGGACAAAGTGTTCTGTGGTGAGACAAGCTGGGTGGCTGGAAGCAGCAACAGGAAAGTCTAGCAAGGTAAAGCAAAGTGTCTGGCACACAGCAGTGAGAGAACTGATCATAGTATTACAGAGGAGGTGACATACCTGGCACACAGCAGTGAGAGAACTGATGTGGACCAGGGCGTACAAGCAGTCTACTTATACTGTACAGAGGTGTGACAGCAGTACAAGGGAAGTAACTACAGGTCACAGAATACAAGGAGCGCATTGTTCTACAACAGGACAAAGGAGTGTGCATATGGAGAACAAGGCGTATAGAACAGGAAGAGTCCAGACTAAGATGATATCATAATGACATCACAATAAAGATATATCTAAAGGAGGAACAAAGACGTAGTACAATGACAAGTCCAGAGGAGTCCGCATGATGTCATAGTACATGATGTCATAGGTGACGCAATGATAAGTACTAGATTGTACAGATCAAAACAGTATCTAATCTACAAGTCCTATATCTAATCTAAAGCAGTCCACGCTGCAAGTCCTGTCCGTACGAGCCGCTAAGTGCGCAAGGGTCACTTATCAACATCTCCCCGTGATCTACAATCTAAGTACACATGAGTCCCATGTCATCGTTGTGCTTCTGCAGCAGGACACGCGGTAGTGACTTTGTAAAGCCGTCCGCAACCATATCCACAGTAGGAGTTCTAATGAGGGTGATGGTCCCCTTTTCGATGTACTCCCTAATGACATGATGCCATATGGCAATGTGCTTAGACCGTCTCCCAGTGACAGGGTTCAAGGCCAAGTCAATGGCACCCTTATTGTCACCATGAAGTGGGATGGGGTCATCGACCTCGTACCCGAGTTCCGTAAGGAAGCTCTGATACCACGCAGCCTGGTTAGCCGCGTCAGTCATGGCCATGTATTCCGCTTCCGTTGTGTTTTGGGCAACAGTCTTTTGCTTGCGCGAAGACCAGCTTATTGCACCGTTAGCTAATAAGAACACATAACCAGAGGTGGAGTGGCGGTCATCAGTCTGATCAGCCAGACTGGAATCAGTGTAGCCATGAAGGCCGTCGCCATTGGCGCCATCATAGACAATACGCATATCCATAGTTCCCACTAAGTAGGACAGGACATACTGCGCAAGTCGCAGATGTTGTGGTGAGGGATTCGCTGCGTACTGCGCCAAACGTGACACAGCGAAAGAGATATCTGGCCTAGTGCCAATCTGCACATAAAGCAGACTCCCAATAAGAGATTGGTAGTGAGAGATATCTGAGGCAGTTGCCTGCGACGTATATTTAACCAGGTGCTCGTCAGCACCAGCGGGCAAGGGTGTGTTGTGTGGTGTGGCATCAGACATGCCAAAGCGTTCAAGGACATCCTTGATGTAGCCAGACTGATCTATTTCAATGTGTCTAAGGGAGCGGTCGCGCACAATGCGCATACCAAGATAGGACTCTATCTCCCCGAGATCTGTCATCTCATAGCGTTCAGACAAATCTGACTTCAAACGCTTGATACCACTCAGCGAGGGACCCAGTATAGTGATGTCGTCAACGTAGACAATAACGAAGAGTGGATCATACCCCTCCCGTTGAGGCATCACATATATGCCAGCATCAGCAAACGTCCGCTTAAAGCCGAGTGCAGTGAGCACTCCATGGAATTGCAAGTTCCATGCGCGGGAGGCCTGTTTGAGACCATAGATCGCCTTAACCAGGCGACACACCTTCGTCTCAGAGCCAGTGACAGTGAAACCTTGTGGCTGCTCCATGTAAATCTCCTCGTCAAGCACGCCATTGAGAAAAGCAGACTTAACATCCATCTGATGGATGTGCCAGTCTTCTAGCGCAGCCAACGCCAGAAGTAAACGTAGCGACTCAAATCGTGCGACGGGAGAGAAGGTTTCATCAAAATCTACGCCAGGGATCTGCGTGAATCCCTTAGCCACCAAGCGAGCTCTGTAGCGGCCATCCGCTTTGAGCTTAAAGACCAATTTGGATTTTACTGCCTTGCGATTAGGCGGGAGATCCACTAACTCCCAAGTCCCATTCTTAGCTAGGGCGTCCATTTCATACTGACACGCCTTAGTCCACTCGTCTGCAGCTGCAGACTGCATGGCCTCTGCATAAGTTGCAGGGTCTCGCCCCACAAAGGCAGCAGCCAGTAACTCCGCATACCCCAGATGCCTGCCGCGCCATGCCGCATTGTCCACATTGAAGTAGCGCGGATTAGGGACAGGGGCACGAGCACTGCGCCTTGGTGCATTGTCCATTTCGCGCAACAGCTGACTACGCTGTGCACGATCCTCAAATCCTCCAGGCATTTCTGGTGAGGGAGGAGGGACATGGCGCATAATGCGCGTTGCACTAGGACGCGGCGGGGGTGAAGTGGGAGTGGCTTGCTCACGTTTTGGTGTGGTGGGCAAAGTTGGCAGAGCAGGTGGTGGAGTGGTGGGGCGTGTTTGGACTGGTGGGGGGTCTAGGAGCTTTTCAACATCCTCCTCCTCACTACTACTGGAGTGTGCAGGGGAGGGAGCTCGCATTGGTGGTAACGCCGGCGGGTGAGGCACGGCAGTCACTGTTGTGCTAGGCACGACTGGTGGTGAAGGTGTGGGGTGTGTCTCAACACCCTGGAGGGACGGGAAGCTACTCTCGTCGAATGTCACATCCCTGGACACTCGGACGGAGCGGGTTGAGCGGTCCCAGAGCTTATAGCCCTTAGATTCGGGCTCAAACCCGGTAAGCGTGACCTCAATGGCCTTCGCATCCAATTTGCGACGCTTATCAGCGGGTACGTGCATGTACCCCTTGCATCCAAAGACGCGAAGATGTGAGACATCGGGCACTTTGCCAGAGTGCCAGAGCTCATAAGGAGTGCGCCATTTAAGCCCACGGACTGGAGAGCGGTTATAGATGTGCACAGCTGCGCACACTGCATGCTCCCAGAAGCCTTTAGACATGCCAGCTGTGTGGAGCATGGACATTGCCTTATCCATAATGGTGCGGTTAAACCGCTCGGCTTTCCCGTTGGACTGTGGTGAACCCGGCATCGTGAGGTGATGCTCTATCCCTTTCTGCTTAAGAATGTCCTGCGTGACACTCAACATGTATTCGCCACCGCGGTCAGAGTGCAGAGCGCGCAGTTTATGGCCAGACTGGGTTTCACCCCAGGCCAAATACATCTGCAGTGACTTAGCAAACTGGTCCTTCGACTTAAGGAAGTGTACCACAGTGAACTTAGTGTGGTCATCTATGAAGGTGGCTGTGTAGGTCGAGCCTTGCAGGGACTGAGTCTGCATAGGACCGGCGAGGTCACTGTGCACAATCTCAAATTGACGAGTTGTCCTCTTGTTGGAGGACGCAGAAAAGGGTTGGCGAGTGGACTTGCCCATCTCGCACCCACGGCAGACTGTGTGCACCGTGGTAGAGCTATCTATGTCCATGCCAGTAGTGGCAGAGGGACCATGCGCCTTCAGCGCCGCAGAGGAGATGTGCCCCATGTGTTGATGCCAGATATCAAGTGTGGCAGCACTTGATTTTGTGTGGGCATTGAGGCCGACGCTGGCTGCGTCCAACCAGTAAAGGTTGTCCTCAAGGTAGCCTTTAGCCACACACTTTTGGTTGACAGATATTTTAAATGAGCCACTGTCAAAAGCAATCTCAGCACCCTTTTGTGCTAGGGCGCGCGTCGACAAGAAGCGCGTCTTCACCTGTGGTAGGTGTAGCACATTACTGAGGGTGATAGAGATACCCTGGCTCGTAGTAAAGACGACAGACCCGACACCCACTTGGTCTATAGTGGACTTATCACCCAGGCGTACAGTGCCTTTAGTTTGGGTGTAGTCCTTGAAGTCAGACCGATGTGGGGTTATGTGGTGTGTAGCACCACTGTCCATCATCCAACGCACACGCGAGGCAGCATACAAGGCAACACCAATTGATTCAGAGGCCCAATCTATCTTGGGCTCTACGACCTCTGTAATGGAGGCGGTGGTAGGTACTAGGACATGACTATTGGCGGCCTTGTTGCCTGCTTTCTCCTTCTCTTTTGCGTCAGCCTCATCCTTCTTCCTCTTCCTGCAATCAGGCTTGATATGGCCCTTTTTGTTGCAGTAGTGGCAAGTGAGACCAGAGTGGTCCTTCTTGCCTTTCTTGCCCGTCGACTTGACGGGGGCCACCTTGTTGAGGGAGGAGCCAGAGGGTCCGGAGCGGCGAGCTTCTTCTGATACTATGCGCGCTATGATCTCAGCGTGCTTAAGTGCGGACGGGGCCCCACTGGCGAGGATGGTAGAGGCCAACACCTCATAAGAGGGCGGCAGTGCGTGTAGGAGAATGAGACAGAATTGAGTGTCAGTGACACCCATCTGTGCGTTGGAAAGGGCAACCCGCAGCTCATTGAGCTTGGCCAATTGAGAGGCCATGGGTGCGGAGTCGTCGAGGCGGGCTTGAGTTAACTGGATCCACAAGTTGAAGATAGTGGTGCTGCCCGAAGCACCAGCATATACATCTCTGAGCTTGTCCCACTTGGCTTTGAAGGTGGGATAGGCGGCGTTGTCGGCGACAAGGGAGTAGACGTCAGGTTTGAGGTAGAGGCGGAGGTAGGCCTTTGCCCGACGTTGTACTGACTCCCATTCGTCTTGAGGGACATCAACTGGTCCATGGTGGAGGGTGAACACATCCTCTGCTTCATGCAGCATGAGGATGGCTTCAATTGTCCCAGACCACTCATTCCAGTGAGTGCCGTCAAACTGTTCAAGGCGAATGCCAGAGGGCATGCCGAACGTTGCACCATAGGCAGCAGAGATGCGAGCAGAGGGTGAGGATCCAGTGGGGGGAAGCGCAGAGCCCCCCGCAGTAGCAGTAGCACCGGCGGCAGCTCCAGTGGGAGATGGTGCGCGAGAAGACATTGGGATGATTTATCTATCGCCGAGGAGCAGTCAGCGATAGTGCTTTATAGTTTGCAAGACATAAAGATAGAGGGGGTACCACTCCTGTCTGTGATTCTGTAAGGCCAGAACGCTAACGCGTCCTGCCTCCTGATGGTATGCCAGTGATACAAGGGCTAGGCCCAGGTTGGAAGAGTCCCTTTGCCATACCATGAGCTAGCTGCCAGCCAGGATGTGTCTAGGACACAGCTCAAATGGTTTGCGTCAGGGGGAAGGTGAAGGGATTGCTTTCAGAGCCCAAGGCTGTCTACCTCAGCCTCCTCGGCCTGTTGGTTGCCTCATCGCCACAAGTGGCTTTACTGAATCCTTTCCCATTGCCGCTACAAGGCAGGTATCTGGTTGCAGAACACCATAGTGGTGAACACCCCCCAGAGTCTGAACCAGGTTTTACACTCCCATGGTGAGGAGATCCTGCGCCCAGTGTGGAGCACCAGAGACAGCTGGCGCTAAGCTCCACAATACACAGCCCAGTGGGCCATGCACACCTGGATATTGATTGAAGGGCTACCAGACCCAATCTCCTTGCGCATAGCGCAGGGGCTAGGAAAACAGTAGGGGTGAAAGTAGGACTACTGGGCAGTACATGTACAGGAGGTTCCTCAGCAGAGACAAGTGGCGCCCCACTGCTCTCTGCCTTGGGCAAGGCTGGTAAGGCCCCAGACAGACCTTAGCCTGGTGTGTCCTCCTAGGAAGACAGTGACCAGCCAAGTGGAGTGGCTAGGGCACCAGGGCCCATAACCTGATGAACAGCACACATAGATAGCTTACTCACAGAGGGACAAAGTGTTCTGTGGTGAGACAAGCTGGGTGGCTGGAAGCAGCAACAGGAAAGTCTAGCAAGGTAAAGCAAAGTGTCTGGCACACAGCAGTGAGAGAACTGATCATAGTATTACAGAGGAGGTGACATACCTGGCACACAGCAGTGAGAGAACTGATGTGGACCAGGGCGTACAAGCAGTCTACTTATACTGTACAGAGGTGTGACAGCAGTACAAGGGAAGTAACTACAGGTCACAGAATACAAGGAGCGCATTGTTCTACAACAGGACAAAGGAGTGTGCATATGGAGAACAAGGCGTATAGAACAGGAAGAGTCCAGACTAAGATGATATCATAATGACATCACAATAAAGATATATCTAAAGGAAGAACAAAGACGTAGTACAATGACAAGTCCAGAGGAGTCCGCATGATGTCATAGTACATGATGTCATAGGTGACGCAATGATAAGTACTAGATTGTACAGATCAAAACAGTATCTAATCTACAAGTCCTATATCTAATCTAAAGCAGTCCACGCTGCAAGTCCTGTCCGTACGAGCCGCTAAGTGCGCAAGGGTCACTTATCAACACATCCAACAACCAGATGTCCTCCTCCACTCCAAATATTCAGCTGATCTTCGACGAGGCCCTAAAAGAGTACAAGAAGAAAACCGGAAAAGAACTTACTACCCACCCAATTGCAGACGAGATCAAAGCTTGTGATTCTCCTGAAGCTATCCTTACGGTACTTCAAGGGAAAGCCAATGAACTCAACCCATCTCAGAGCAATGATGAGCGACTCACCAAGTGGCTTACGCCAACCGTGAATGTCCTCAACGCACTCTCCGCCACCCTTGGTGTGGGTGTTGGTACGGTAAGCCCCGGCATGTTGTCACATAATGCTTGGTCTGTGTCATAACGTTAACTTTCAGGTATTTCCCCCAACTAAAGTCATATCTTCTGGAATCGGTATCCTCCTCGTAGTCAGTTTTTGTGCCCACTCCAACCGTGTAGGCCGATAACACCGTCATGACCTCATGCAGGCAGCAAGGGACACGGCAGCGAGCCGCGATGCACTTATAGAACTCTTCGACCAGATAAAGAACTTCTTTATACGCCTCAAGACCTACACCGAAGTCCCACAGACCATGGAGATGACGAGCGTAATAGGGAAGATTATGGCGGAAGTGCTGTTTATGCTCGCTATAGCAACAAAGGCGATGAAGCAAGGACGAACGAGTGGGTCCAGTTCTATCTCTGAGCTTCTCCTCACTTAAATTCGACCAGAAACATTTCTTAAAAAGTTGGCGGGAAGGAACGACATCGAGGACGCGCTACTGAAGTTGAATAAACTGGAACAGGGGGAGCTCCGTATGGTATCTGCGCAAGTGTTGAAGACCACCAGTGATCTCAAGGACGTTACAAAGGATATAAAAGACGCTACTGGTAATCTCAAGGACGGTGCATAGCTCGTTCGTCTCTCAACACAATTCACACTAAATATCGGATCAGATGCGAAAGAAACGAAAGTGATGGTGCAGCAGATTGTAAGCAATATTAGCTCCGGCAGTTGTAAGTATTGTCATGATCTCATCGCGAATAAGTGTAAGAGTTCACACACAATTTCAGGGGAGCGACTCCGAGGATGGTTGACTCCGCCTGATCCATCGACGAACCACAACATCGCGTGCAGCGCTCAGCACGAGGGAACTGCGGTGTGGGTTTTCAACGAGGATATTTTCAAGCAATGGGAGTCGTCGGGCTCGTTATTGTGGATTCATGGGAAACGTACGTTTTATACAATGGGGCCCGCATCTCACTGACAACTGCTGCTTTTGTAGCGGGGTCGGGGAAGAGCATCCTCTGGTTCGCCATTCAGTTTTATTTCCGTATCCAGAAGCTTATGTTCTCGATCAGCTCTGCAATCATTCAGCACATCATCACCCTACGCGATGCTGGGTCGGCCTCCGCCGCCTATTTCTATTTCGATTTTAGAGATGACAATAAAAAGCATCGGCGAAACCTCCTTTCTTCACTTCTGATACAGCTTGCTTCCCGGTCCACGCCTTGTCTCAATATACTCTCCCACATCTATTCCCCTTATGATGCTTGCAAGGAGCAACCCAGTGAACGTGCTTTGATGCGATGCCTCAAAGACATGCTCATGGTCCCTTCCCTTTCTCAACTCCCCACTTACATCGTCCTTGATGCCCTTGACGAATGCCCCAACACGTCCGGCATACCAACTCCGCGAGGACATGTCCTCGAACTCGTAAAAAATCTTGTTGACCTGCGCCTTCCGAACCTACACATCTGCATCACCAGTCGCTGGGAGAATGATATCCGGACCACTCTCGAGCCACTGGCATCAGGCCACCTCTCCCTTCATGACCAACCCGGGCAGAAAAATGATATTGTTGAATACATTGGCGCGGTTGTTCAATCCGACCCTCAAATGATGAGTTGGCGGGACGATGACAGGAGTCTAGTAATCAGGACACTCTCGGAGAAAGCCGATGGCATGTAAGGCGATGTTTCATTCTCATCAGTACCCCCTTCCCTAATATTCGTCATACAGGTTCCGATGGGTGTTTTGTCAGCTGGAGATGTTGAGGCACTGTCTGGCTCCCAGTCTTCGACGTCAACTTGACGAACTACCGAAAACCCTGGACGAGACATACGAGCGGGTCTTGAAAGAGATCGAATCCACCAACCAAGGCCAATACACGCGCCGTTTGTTGAATTGCCTCGCTGTGGCTCGTCGGCCGCTTCGTGTTGAGGAGTTCGCAGAGGTACTTGCGTTTGACCTTGATACAACTGAAGAAGAGATCCCGACACTCCATGTGGAATGGCGATGGGAGGACCAAGAACGAGCCGTGTTGTCTGCTTGTTCGAGCTTAGTTGCCATTGTCGACGACGGGAATTGCCGGGTTGTCCAATTTTCACATTTTTCAGTGAAGGAGTACCTCACGTCGAATTGTCTTGTTGCCGCGAGCGGAGATATCTCACATTACCACATTCTTCCCGAACCCGCGCACTTGATACTTGCGCGTGCCTGTCTTGGCGTTCTACTCAACTTGAATAATCGCGTTGACAAAGATTGTGATGAGGGGAGTGGCAGGAACGGCGACAAGATCATCCCTTTGCTCAACTACGCTGCCAGGTACTGGGTTCCCCACGCACAGGTTGGGAGCGTCTCGTCACGCCTTAAGGATGCGACGGGGATTCTTTTCGACTTGAACCAACCATACTTTTTGGAATGGATAAAGATACACGACATCGACCCCTATGTATATGAACACCGGGAAAAACACCACCAACCCTTGTACTTGTCGATGTGGAGTTGGGGTCACGCCACACAGTGGCGGGGCCACGTGATACGTCGTATATACACGTCGGTGTCTGAACTATCTCCCTCAGTCGTTCTTATCCTACCGCGACTGAGGGTACGTACCACACTCACTAACTACCTTACCGCTCGACTAATTGTACGACTAGATCGTCCTAGGTATAATATAATAGTCGTTCTTATCCTACCGCAACTGAGGATCGTCCTAGTTCTTACAGGTTATGGGCCCGTAATTGCCTGGAATCGCCTCAAACGCTATAACTCCTCGACTCACATTCAGCTCTTCTCTCATGCAATTACCTTCCTGAATATTCACCCCTCTCTTTAAACTCCATGACTTCTGCAAATCCTGGAACTCCCTCAGGTGCTCCCTCTGGGACTACTGGCACTGGGGGTACCGGCGGGGCTACTGGCTCTGGCGGGACAACTGGGGGTGCACCTGCTGCTGGCCACGATGACGTATTCGTCAACCCTCAGGCGTTCATTGCCGATTCGGCCTGGCCGAAGGAACTCATCCTCAATCGTTTGAAATCCAACTGGCAGGAATGGAACCGTCGACTGACACTTGTCGCCGATCAGCGACTCTTCTCTGGCTATCTCGATGGGTCCTTCCCTTGCCCCGATCCGGCACTCCATCCCAGAGCGGCCGTCAACTGGAAGGTCAGCGATCGCGCGCTGCGCGGGTTCATTCTAGAGCACGTGGCGAACGCCGAGTACGACACTGCCAGCCCCTTCGCAAAGGCGCACGATGTCTACGAAGCTTTGCGCAAGATGCATGAATTCCTCGGGCTCCACGCCCAAGTCCACATCATCCAAGAAGCACTGAACATCTGCTTCAACTTCGCGTCCCCCTTGAACCTGAGCTGCACGCTGGAAGCCATTGATCGCCTCCACGACAGATTCGTGAAGATGGGGAAAATGGACGATGACAAGCTAAAAATAATATTCATCATCAACGCGCTGGAGTCAAACCCGCAGCTTCAGTCCACGGTCAACGAAATGCTCGAATCAAGCGCCAACATCACTTCAGCAGATATCAAAAATCGCGTCCGCAGAGAGGAACAGCTGCTCATCCATAGAGAGAGAAAAGGCGTCCCCATCACCACGGCCAGCACAGCACTGGCAGCCGTCGCGAAGCAGACAAAGCCGATCTGCACGAACTGCAAGCGTACAAATCATTGCGTGGAATATTGCATTGCACCTGGTGGCAACATGGCCGGGAAGATGATCGAAGAAGCCCGCGCTGCCCAAAAGGTGGCGGCGACCAAAGCCCGTGGGAAGAATGCCAACCCGCAGACGGCCAACATCGCCCAGCCCGCTGCAGCGACGCCGGAAACGCCGCCAAATGCGACAGCGTTCACGATCAACGGCAAACACTACCTGATGGTGCCCGACAACACCCCTGTCCCTACTCCCCAGCCTCCACCTGCACCCGCGGCGAGCGCCGCTGTCGCGGTGGTGCCCGAGCGTATCCCCTTGGACCCCTACGATGAGGAGGAGTACCTCGCCATGCTCGCCACCATGGACGACGCTCGCGCCTCCGTTGATTGGAGTGCCAACACGAAGACGTACGCTATGCAGGCCGTCTCGTCAACGGCGTACACAGCTGGCCGCTGTGCCATCGTGCGTGTGGACCTCCCGTTCATCCTGGATACCGGGGCGACCTGTCACATATCCCCCGAAGCATCCGATTTTAAGACACTCAAGAGCATCCCCAAGCACCCTGTCAAGGGATTGAGCGGCTCTGCCATCTACGCGACCGGTGTCGGAGACATCGAGCTCTGTATTGCCAGGGGGCACAAGCTGAAGCTTACAAATGTCCTATACATACCTGACTCCTCCATATGCCTTGTCTCCATCCTCGCTCTGAACAAGAGCGGGGACTACACCACTCACTTCAACTCCTCCGCGTGCTGGGTGACTAACCGTAGCGGCACAGTACTTGTCCACGGTTCACTGTCAGCCAGCAAGCGCCTGTACGTGCTGACGATGCAGACCCCCTCCGTGCAGCACAAGAAAACTACGGCGGCCACGGCTCTATACGCCAAAGTCCCCGATATTGAAACTTGGCATCGCCGGCTCGGTCATTGCAATGCGTGCACGATCGTAGAAATGGCAAAGAATAAAGTGTCCGAAGGTATGCCAATTGACCTCTCTTCCCTTCCCGCCAAATGTGATCACTGCACGCTCGGGAAGCAGACGTGCTCGTCCGTTCCGAAGGCGTGTGAAGGGAGTAAGGCAGAAACGAGATTGGGAAGGGTATATGTCGATTTGTGCGGTCCAATGGCTGTGGCTTCGCGTTCCGGGAAAGTTTATTCAATGAACATAATCGACGATTTTTCTGGTTATGTTTGGAGCATTCCCTTACGTTCGAAAGCGGAAGCGTGCGAAGCCATCCAAACGTGGCACAAAGCAGTGACTGTCCAAACCGGTGAGAAGCTGTGGATCCTCGTCACCGACAATGGTGAACTGGTCTCCGAAAGCGTCCACAATTGGTGCGTGTCGGAAGGGATCGAGCACCAACTCACGGCCCCCTATACGTCCGCCCATAACGGACGAGCAGAGCGTCTTCACAGAACTCTGCTGGGAAAAGCGCGAACCATGCGCCTCGCCTGCAACGCCCCTGCCTCACTTTGGGACGAATTCTGTGCGACAGCTGCCTACCTCACCACACTGACAGCTTCCTCCGCTAGCAACGGCAAAACGCCATACGAACTGTGGTTCGACCGACGACCTTCCCTGTCACATCTGAGAGAAATCGGTTGTCGCGCCTTCGCTCTGCATACCCCGGCGATCCCCAAGATCTACGAACACTCCTCGCCCTGCGTCCTGATTGGTTATGCACCTCATGCTAAAGCTTATCGTCTCTGGGACCCGGCTTCTTCTCGCGTCTTTAATTCCTTTCACGTCTCTTTTACTGAACATCTCAATTCTAAACCAACTCCCCTATTACCTGGTACTATACTCGGCGCCGCCCCTATTCCTCCTTCCCCGTCTTGGGACTACCCCGGACCTATCCCCACTACCCCTGACGCAGCGCACCCAAATACCCCTTTTTCATCCTTCCCTAGCGATACGCGATTAGATTTAGATTACGTGAACCCTTACGATACTACGTTTACGCATGATACGATTAACAACGCACCCACCCCTCCTCACCCCATTACGTCGAATACCGTCACCCAGAATAACGTCACCCCCACCTCACAATCACAAAACAACACAAACACATCGATCAACAACACCACTCCCCACATGCAAGCACAACCGAACAACGCCACATCTCACCCACCTCCTTCGCGCCCAATGACTCCCCCTTCTCCGTTAACCCCTCCACCACCATCTCCCCCCCCACCTGCCCCTCTCCTTCGTCGAACATCCCGAATCCCAGTGCCTTCTGCCCATGCTACTAATGATGACGGCCTCCGCCACAGACGACGCCTTGCGGCCGCTATCTCGGACGCATGCTCATCCGCGGCTCGCCGCCAGGAGGAGAGAGCACACAGATCAACTTCCCCACACGATCACGCACTTGCCATCCTCACGGAATATTCCGACGTACGAGACACCCATGAGCTTTATCACGCTGACCTACATTTCGAGGACACCTCCCTGACTGTCGAAGAAGCTCTCGCGTCCCTGAGCAATGGGTCCTTAGAACCCGTGCCAGAGGATGACGATGAACCGACGTGGGCCCAAGCACTCGCCTCCCCGGAGCGAGAGTTCTGGATTGCGGGCGGCCGAGACGAACTGAAAAGTCTTGAAGACCTGAAAGTTTTCGTCCTCGTGCCTCGTGCGCAGGTGCCTCGTGGACACTGGCCTTTAAAAGGGAAGCTCGTATGTAAGCGGAAGCGCAACGACGCAGGTCAGGTGGTGCGGTACAAAGTACGCTATGTGGCAAAGGGGTACGCGCAACGCTGGGGCATCGACTACGACAAGACTACAGCACCTACTGTCCGCCTCGAATCATTCCGCTCCATCATGCACATCGCCGCTACACTGGACTGGGACCTGCAGCAGTTCGACATTAAGACCGCTTTCCTTCATGGTATCCTGCCCGACGACGAGATGATGTTCATGGAACAACCAGAAGGCTTCGAGGTTGCCAGGAAGGAAGACTGGGTCATGCGCCTGATGAAGAGCATCTACGGCATGAAGCAGGCAAGTTGGATATGGAACCAGACCTTCCACAACGCCTTGGTGTCCTGGGGATTCGAACGGCTTGCTTGCGAATGGTGCGTGTATCGCCGTCAGAGCGCCTCCGGCATCATTATCTTCGCACTCCATGTCGACGACATCATCTCGGCAGCTTCGTCCTCGAGCGAGAACTTGTGGTTCAAGGAGCAGCTAAAGGCCCAATGGGAAATATCTGACCTTGGGCCGGCAAAGTTCGCTCTAGGGATCGCTATCACTTGGGATTGGTCGAACCGGCTACTCTCGCTCTCTCAGACTGCCAAGATAGACCGCCTAGTTGAGCAATACAATCAATCTGACGCTCACTCTGTCGACACCCCGATGATCGCCGGGCTCCAACTACGCAGGCCGGACAAGAACGCACCTACGCCACCGGACGTGTTGGAATGGATGGAGTGCACCCCTTACCGTCCCTTAGTGGGGAGCCTCATGTACCTCGCCGTCGCTACCAGGCCGGACATCGCCTATGCCATGGGGCGACTCGCTTCCTTCATGGACTGCTATCGGCCTGAACACTGGGCAGCTGCCGTCCGTGTCTTGCGCTACCTAAAGTGCACACGACTCCATGCACTTACTCTGGGTGGACGAAACTCCCTGAACCTCTCGGGTTACTCCGACTCTGACTACGCCAATTGTGTCGACACAAGCCGCTCTGTGGGTGGCTACTGTTTCACGCTGGGTTCCGGGATGATCTCTTGGTCTTCGCGGAAGCAAGCGACTGTTGTGGACTCGTCATGCTACGCTGAGTATATGGCCTTACACGATGCAGCTCATGAAGCTATCTTCCTGCGACAACTACTCGACGGACTACGCCTACTTCCCTCCAGTCCGACTAAGCTCTTTTGCGACAACGACGCTGCCTCACGCCTTGCGGAGGACCACGTCTGGCACTCCCACACCAAGCACGTTCACGTAAAGTATCATTTTACCCGCGAACAAGTGCATGCGGGGGAACTATCAGTGTCGCAAGTCTCATCAAAAGAAAATACCGCCGATATACTCACGAAGCCACTGGCCAAAATGGACTTCCAGCGCCTCCGGCATTACCTTGGTATATCATCTGGCGATGTCGGCGAACACGCAGCGTGAGGAGGAGAGACATGAGAGACACTTTTACCCTTTTTTCATATATCCGCTTTTACCCTTTTTGCTTAAACCGTTTTGTTTAGCTTCTACTCGTTCGTACATTTACCGCGTTCCAAACACCCTTCTCGTTCACCTCCTTACCACGTTGTCCCCGCACTGTTGTCGAGGAGGAGTGTTGATGTGGAGTTGGGGTCACGCCACACAGTGGCGGGGCCACGTGATACGTCGTATATACACGTCGGTGTCTGAACTATCTCCCTCAGTCGTTCTTATCCTACCGCGACTGAGGGTACGTACCACACTCACTAACTACCTTACCGCTCGACTAATCATACGACTAGATCGTCCTAGGTATAATGTCACGGTACCAATGGACCGTCCGTGACGCGTTCGAGTTCGGGCCCAAGGCAAGGGCAGGTAGTGTCGGAACTTAGTCAATGACTAAGTTGAAGTTGGGGTGATCGTGGCTCAAGCCGAAGGCAATCGCACGAGAGAAGGGGGGGATTTGGGCAAGTGAAGACAAGGCAACTGTAGATTGGTTTCAAAGGACTAAGAGTAGACAAGTTATCTACTTGGCTACTCGACTACTCTTATACTCATACAATACTGGGGTTTACTTGACTGTTTTCTATGACACATACATGGTAGCACCATAAGGCGTGCTACTTCTGAAACTTTGAGTCAGTCTTTCGCAATACTTGTTCGCTGGCATTTGTGACGTGTGACCGTGATGTCACGTGATCGTGACATATAATATAATAGTCGTTCTTATCCTACCGCGACTGAGGATCATCCTAGTTCTTACAGTACTACGCCGCTCTCTGTGGGTTCTATGACCTAGTTCGGCGCCTCGTCGTTAAACACCCAGAACAAGTAAATTATCGTAGTGGCAACCTCCGGTGTCCCCTGGTCGCGGCCCTATCAAGAAAGCACTTTCGGGTTGCCGAGCTCCTCATTGAACATGGCGCACATATCAACACTCGCGGATGCCCCCCACTTTTCCACACCATCCGGTTTTTAGGAGGTGCTCATGTCGACGCCGTGGAGTTTCTGCTCAGATGTAGCGCAGATGTGAACGCCATGGAGGAACATTTTTGGACTCCACTGCATATAGCAGCTGAAAGGGGATTTCTCAAGGTAGCTCAGATGTTACTCGAACACGGGACCGAGGTCGATTGTCGAAATGACAAGGGTCAATCACCATTACACCTGGTGTCGATCAGGAAGTCTGGCAAACACGAAGGCAAACGTGAAGGCGAACGTGCTATTCTTGTGCGAATACTAGTTGAGCGCGGTGCGGACGTGATGGCACAAGATGAGGACAAGGCAACCCCGTTGTCTTTCGCATCATGTTACGGGCGGTCCGAGATTGCCCGGCTACTGCTCGACCACGGCGCAAACGCACAAGCAGAGAACATCCAAGGCCGGAGCCCACTACATGAGGTGTCATGAGGCATCCGCCAATACCAAACATATCCTAACATCGGACTTAGTTCCAAGGACACGGCATTTTGCCACGAAATGGCTTTCAATGTCGCGCTGCTCCTCCTTGAGCACGGCGCGGATGTGAATGCACTAGATAAAGACCATGCAACCCCATTACATCTCGCGTCCTCTTACAGGATACTCGAGGTCGCTCGACTGCTGCTCGACCATGATGCGAAAGCCAACAGGGAGAACGTTCAGGGCGAGACGCCTCTGCATCTAGTTTCACAACACGTGCTGTACAGCAACGGAAATTCCGACGTCGCACAACTTCTACTAAAACTCGGCATGGACGTGAACGCACGAGACAAGTCCCAGGCAACCCCTTTACACTTCGCGTGTTTCCGTGGGCACTTCGATACAGCATTGGTGTTGCTCGACCATGGAGCTGAAGTCAACGCGCAGAACGCTGATGGCCAGACCCCATTGCACCGTGCTGTAAATTCTTGCGCATACTATAATGCCCATGTTGCACAGCTAATGTTGGAGCGCGGCGCAGACGTGAATGCACGAGACAAGGACTGGGCAACCCCATTACATTTGGTATCTCCCTTCTACTCGGCGGAGGTTGTTCAGGTGCTACTTGACCATGGTGCCGAAGCCGACGCACAGAATGTTGAAGTGAGTTCTATTCTTATCTTATCGATTGTGTCCATCCCGTATATTCCGTATATTTTGGTACTGAGCGGATGTCGTGCAAACACGCGCGACGTCACGATATTTTCACTTACTTACTGTCTCGATTCCCGTTACCTACGCGGTTCCGCGGAAGTGAGAGAGAAATTTATTTTCGTATACTTGAAGTATAAAACGTCTCGTATTTTCGTATCGTAGAACCTCAGTATCTGCTCTAGCGTGCGCAGATTCTGAGAGCCTTGTCCGTTTGTACAGACACAGGCGGCGCACGCGTTCTAACCCATTTATTACTCACTACACTCATTTATATTTCCGAGCGTCCATACCTCGTAAGAGGTTATGGGCCCTGCCATCCCTGCTGCTATGAACGACCCCCTTCCCACCTCTGTCCCTCGTCTTGATCCTACCGGTTCCAACTGGGCTATCTTCAGCATGCGCTTCCAGGAAGCTATGGAGGCCAATCAGAAATGGACTCACTTCACTGGCAAGTCCCAATGTCCCGTCGCGGCTGACCCGAACAAGCCCACGGCCAACGAGAAGAAAGCCATTGACGAGTGGACTCAGGAGGAGACCGTCGCCAAGTACCTCCTCTCTCAGCGTCTCCCCGATTCCACCGCCGTTCGCCTGAAGTCGCTCAACTCTGCCGAAGAGCGCTGGAAGAAAGTAACCACCGAGTTCAGCATGAAAAGTCAGTATGTGGAGACCGACATGCTCACCGCCTTTTCTGAGATGCGCTGCCCGCACGGCGGGGACGTCCGTGCTTTCCTTGGAGAAATGCGCGTGAAGCGCGAGGAGCTCGCGGCTGTTGGTGTCACTGTATCTGAGAAGGAGTACCGGTCAGCGATAATCAAAGCTATCCCGGACGAAATGTCCAAGTTCACCTCGGGTTTACTCACTGCTGCTCGCGTCCTGTCCCCTACCACCTCTATTGACCCCAACCTCCTGATTGATCACATCTCCGAAGAGGCCGACTGCCTGGCGGCGCGGCGCAAACGGGATGGGGGCTCATCAGGCAAGGGGAAGCAACATCAGTCCCAGCCCCAAGACGAAGCTATGGCAGCCACTCACGGTGATGGGGGGAAGAAGCGCTGCAAAGGCAAGTGCCACAATTGCGGCAAGCAAGGCCATTGGGCACGCGAGTGCCGTTCGCCGAAGAAGGACACCCAGTCCAACCAAAATCAAAATCAGTCAAACACGTCCGGGCAGTCTAGTCAACCGCCGACGTACCAGAATGCCACCAAGCCCGAGAACAAGCCAGTTGGATCAGCCAACGTCGTGGCAATCCCCAAAGACGACGCCAGCGCAGAGGGCTGGACGTCTGTTGAACCAGACGGATGCTGGTCGGCTGTGTTCACTGGGGACGTCTTCAAGCTACCGGAAAGCCAAGTTGTCACCCTCCAAGAGTGCGATGAAGCAGGGGCGAGCGCCACGTTGTCTGGCAGGCTCGCAGCAGCTGCTATCACGCAGATGGAGGCGGCGAGACCCACCCGCGTAGAACTCTACGATTCAGGCGCTACGCGCCACATTTCACCCTATCGCGACGATTTTTTGACTTACCGATCGCTCAAGCATCCGGTTTTCTTGAATGCGGCCAACGGCCAGCAGTTCCCGGCTGTGGGCACTGGCAGCATGGTGGTTAGCGCACCAAATGGAAATGGCGAGTCTGAGCTCACGCTCGAGAACGTGTTGCACGCACCATCCATCGGCTACACTCTTGTATCCCTCAGGGCACTCGACAGCCTGGGCTACCGCATCGCAATCGGCGGGGGCCATCTCGAAATCCAGTCCGGCGCAGGAGAACGCCTTGCGAGCATTGCGTGCACTCCGCGTGGACTGTACCGCGTCACGCATGAGTGCGAGGGCGGCTACGCTGTGGAGGTCATCAGTGTCATGGAACTTCACAGGTGCATGGGGCATATCGCGCCCGCTAGCGCTCGCAAGCTCGTTGAGGACCGGCTCGTCACCGGCATCGCGCTCGACCCGAATTCGCGGGAAGAGCACTGTGATGCATGTCTCTACGCCTGCGCCACCCGTCAGCCCATCCCCAAGATGCGTGTTAGTCCACAAGGAAAGAATTTCGGTGATGAGATACATACCGATGTCTGGGGCCCCGCTCCAGTAGCAACCCGGACAGGACGGCGCTACTTCATTACCTTCATGGACGATGCGACTCGGTACACCATCACCTACCTCCTCGCCGAGAAGAGCGCCGCCTTCGCGAACTATTGCCAGTTCGAGGTGTGGGCGCGAACCCAGGACCACTGCACCGCGATCAAGGTCTTGCAATCAGACCGCGGCGGCGAGTACCTGAGCGACGCGTTCAGCAAGCATCTCGCGGACGCCGGTACAGCGCGCAGACTCACCGTCCATGATTCCCCCCAGCTTAATGGCGTTGCCGAGCGCCTCAACCGTACCCTGGTCGAGAAGGTATGCGCCCTCTTGCACACCGCCGGTCTTCCCCAGAGCTTGTGGGGGGAGGCCCTCTGTCACTCCACCTGGCTGAAGAATCGCACTTCGATGCGGGCACTGGGCGGTGGTACCCCCTGGCAGGCGCTGTATGGCTCGCCTCCTGACTTGTCCGGGCTGAAACGATTCGGGGACCCCGTTTGGGTGCACGACCTGAATGGCTCCAAGCTAGACCCAAGGGCTCGCGAAGGGCGCTGGATTGGTTTCGACACCGAGTCGCGCGGCCACCGAGTATACTGGCCCTCAAACAGGTCAGTAGGCGTCGAACGCAACGTGTATTTCGCTGCGGCCGAGCGGCTCGAGGGGGAGAAAATGGACGTACCTATCCCCAAAACTTTGCCTGGCGAGTCGCACGCTGCACCGATACCCTTGCTGTTCGCGCCGCCGCTACCTTCAGCGCTGTTGATAAGTGACCCTTGCGCACTTAGCGGCTCGTACGGACCAGACTTGCAGCATGGACTGCTTTAGATTAGATATACAGGACTTGTAGATTAGATACTAATTGATCTGTACAATCTGGACTTACCATTGCGTCATCTATGACATCACTGTACTTCTATGACATCATACATCCGGACTCTGCGTTGTATAACACCTTTGTACTTTCCTTTGTTCCGTACTTAGCTTTATCTTTATTATGATGTCACTATGATATCATCTGCTTCTGGACTCTCCTTATTCTTTCTTTCCTTGTTCTCAGAACGTCCACTCCTTTGTCCGTTTGTAGAACAATACTTCCTTGTACTGCGTGACTTAGTGTTACATCCCTTGTACAGTGTCACTACCAGAAAGTGTATAAGTAGAGTACCATGTACACTCCTGGTCCACATCAGTTCTCACTGCTTGTGTGCCAGGTAAGCTCCCTTCTTTCCAATGTAACAACATCAGTTCTCACTGCTTGTGTGCCAGACTACAATCTTGCTTCACTTGCTTGACACCTCCTGTGCTGCTTCTCAGTCACCCTCTATATCTCACCACAGTACCTTGTTTCACTGTGAGTATAGTTCCTATGTGTCTGTTCATCAGGTTATGGGCCCTGGTGCCCTAGCCACTCCACTTGGCTGGTCACTGTCTTCCTAGGAGGACACACCAGGCTAAGGTCTGTCTGGGGCCTTACCAGCCTTGCCCAAGGCAGAGAGCAGTGGGGCGCCACTTGTCTCTGCTGAGGAACCTCCTGTATCATGTACTGCCCAGTAGTCCTACTTTCACCCCTACTGTTTTCCTAGCCCCTGCGCTATGCGCAAGGAGATTGGGTCTGGTAGCCCTTCAATCAATATCCAGGTGTGCATGGCCCACTGGGCTGTGTATTGTGGAGCTTAGCGCCAGCTGTCTCTGGTGCTCCACACTGGGCGCAGGATCTCCTCACCATGGGAGTGTAAAACCTGGTTCAGACTCTGGGGGGTGTTCACCACTATGGTGTTCTGCAACCAGATACCTGCCTTGTAGCGGCAATGGGAAAGGATTCAGTAAAGCCACTTGTGGCGATGAGGCAACCAACAGGCCGAGAAGGCTGAGGTAGACAGCCTTGGGCTCTGAAAGCAATCCCTTCACCTTCCCCCTGACGCAAACCATTTGAGCTGTGTCCTAGACACACCCTGGCTGGCAGCTAGCTCATGGTATGGCAAAGGGACTCTCTCAACCTGGGCCTAGCCCTTGTATCACTGGCATACTATCAGGAGGCAGGATGCATTAGCGTTCTGGCCTTACAGAATCACAGACAGGAGTGGTACCCCTCTATCTTTATGTCTTGCAACTATGAAGCACTGTTGCTGACTGCTCCTCGGCGACAGATAAATCATCCCAATGTCTGGTTCTTCATCTACCCCTGCTGCCGGTGCTGGTGCTCCTCCCAGCCCCACTGGTGGCTCTGCAGGAGGCTCACTCCCTCCTCCTTCTGGGTCCACACCCTCCACACGCCTCTCTCAAGCCCACAGTGCCAACTTTGGCATGCCATCTGGCATCCACCTCACCCAGTTTGACGGCACTGGCTGGAACGAATGGTCTGGGACCATTGAGGCTATCCTCACGCTGCATGAGGCTGAAGATGTGTTCACTCTGGACACACCCCCATCAGGTATCACTACCGATGAGTGGGATTCAGTCCAGCGTCGCTCCAAGGCGTACCTCCGCCTTTACTTAAAGCCAGATGTCTACTCCCTTGTGGCGGACAACATTGTCTATGCCACCTTCAAGGCAAAGTGGGACAAATTGAGAGACGTATACGCTGGTGCTTCGGGCAGCACCACCATCTTTAACTTGTGGATCCAGTTAACACAAGCCCGCCTCGACGACTCTGCACCCATGGCCGCTCAGCTGGCCAAGCTCAATGAGCTAAGGGTTGCCCTTTCCAATGCGCAGATGGGTGTCTCTGACATCCAATACTGCCTCATTCTCCTCCACGCGCTGCCGCACTCGTATGAGGTGTTGGCCTCTACCATCCTTGCCAGTGGGGCCCCCTCCGCACTTAAGCACGCTGAAATAATAGCGCGCATAGTGTCGGAGGAAGCTCGCCGCGCCGGGCCCTCTGGCTCTTCCCTCAACAAGGTGGCCCCTGTCAAGTCGATGGGCAAAAAGGGCAAGAAGGACCACTCTGGTCTAACTTGCCACTATTGCAACAAAAAGGGCCACATCAAGCCTGACTGCAGGAAGAAGAAGAAGGATGAGGCTGACGCAAAGGAGAAGGAGAAGGCAGGCAACAAGGCCGCAAATAGTCATATTCTTGTACCTACCACCACCTCCATTAAGGAGGTTGAAGAGCCCGCCATAGACTGGGCTTCTCAATCAATTTCTGTTGCCTTGTATGCTGCCTCGCGTGTGCGTTGGATGATGGACAGTGGTGCTACACACCACATTACACCACATCGGTCTGACTTCAAGGACTACACCCCAACTAAAGGCACTGTACGCCTAGGGGATAAGTCTACAATAGATCAAGTGGGTGTTGGGTCTGTCGTCTTTACAACGAGCCAAGGTATCTCTATCACCCTCAGTAATGTGCTACACCTACCACAGGTGAAGACGCGCTTCTTGTCAACGCGCGCCCTAGCACAAAAGGGTGCTGAGATTGCCTTTGATAGTGGCTCATTTAAAATATCTATCAACCAAAAGTGTGTGGCCAAAGGCTACCTTGAGGACAACCTTTACTGGTTGGACGCAGCCAGCGTCGGCCTCAACGCCCACACAAAATCAAGTGCTGCCACACTTGATATCTGGCATCAACGCATGGGACACATCTCCTCTGCGGTGCTGAAGGCGCATGGTCCCTCTGCCACTACTGGCATGGACATAGATAGCTCCACCACGGCCCACACAGTCTGCCATGGGTGCGAGATGGGTAAATCCACTCGCCAACCCTTTTCTGCGTCCTCCAACAAAAGGACAACTCGTCAATTTGAGATCGTGCACAGTGACCTCGCCGGTCCTATGCAGACTCAGTCCTTGCAAGGCTCGACCTACACTGCCACCTTCATAGACGACCACACTAAGTTCACTGTGGTACACTTCCTTAAGTCGAAGGACCAGTTTGCTAAGTCACTGCAGATGTATTTGGCTTGGGGTGAAACCCAGTCTGGCCATAAACTGCGTGCTCTGCACTCTGACCGCGGTGGCGAATACATGTCGAGTGTCATGCAGGACATTCTTAAGCAGAAAGGGATAGAGCATCACCTCACGATGCCGGGTTCACCACAGTCTAACGGAAAAGCCGAGCGGTTTAACCGCACCATTATGGATAAGGCAATGTCCATGCTTCACACAGCTGGCATGTCTAAAGGCTTCTGGGAGCATGCAGTGTGCACAGCTGTGCACATCTATAACCGCTCTCCAGTCCGTGGGCTTAAGTGGCGCACTCCTTATGAGCTCTGGCACTCTGGCAAAGTGCCTGATGTCTCACATCTTCGCGTCTTTGGATGCAAGGGGTACATGCACGTACCCGCTGATAAGTGTCGCAAATTGGATGCGAAGGCCATTGAGGTCACGCTTATCGGGTTTGAGCCCGAATCAAAGGGCTATAAGCTCTGGGACCGCTCAACCCGCTCCGTCCGAGTGTCCAGGGATGTGACATTCGACGAGAGTAGCTTTCCGTCCCTCCAGGGTGCTGAGACACACCCCACACCTTCACCACCAGTCGTGCCTAGCACAACAGTGACTGCCGTGCCTCACCCGCCGGCGTTACCACCAATGCAAGCCCCCTCCCCTGCACACTCCAGTAGTAGTGAGGAGGAGGATGTCGAAAAGCTCCTAGACCCCCCACAAGTTCAACCACGCCCAACCACTCCACCACCTGCTCTGCCAGCTCTGCCCACCACACCTAAACGTGAGCAGACCACTCCCACTTCACCCCCGCTGCGTCCTAGTGCAACGCGCATTATGCGCCATGTCCCTCCTCCCTCACCAGAAATGCCTGGGGGATTTGAGGATCGTGCACAGCGTAGTCAGCTGTTGCGCGAGATGGACAATGCACCAAGGCGCAGTGCTCGTGCCCCTGTCCCTAATCCGCGTTACTTCAATGCAGACAATGCGGCATGGCGCGGCAGGCGTCTGGGGTATGCGGAGTTACTAGCTGCTGCCTTTGTAGGCCGAGACCCTGCAACTTATGCAGAGGCCATGAGGTCTGCAGCTGCAGATGAGTGGACTAAGGCGTGTCAGTATGAAATGGACGCCCTAGCTAAAAATGGGACTTGGGAGTTAGTGGATCTCCCGCCTAATCGCAAGGCAGTAAAATCCAAATGGGTCTTCAAGCTCAAAGCGGATGGCCGCTACAGAGCTCGCTTGGTGGCTAAGGGATTCACGCAGATCCCTGGCGTAGATTTTGATGAAACCTTCTCTCCCGTCGCACGATTTGAGTCGCTACGTTTACTTCTGGCGTTGGCCGCGCTGGAGGACTGGCACATCCATCAGATGGATGTTAAGTCTGCTTTTCTCAATGGCGTGCTTGATGAGGAGATTTACATGGAGCAGCCACAAGGTTTCACTGTCACTGGCTCTGAGACGAAGGTGTGTCGCCTGGTTAAGGCGATTTATGGTCTCAAACAGGCCTCCCGCGCATGGAACTTGCAATTCCATGGAGTGCTCACTGCACTCGGCTTTAAGCAGACGTTTGCTGATGCTGGCATATATGTGATGCCTCAACGGGAGGGGTATGATCCACTCTTCGTTATTGTCTACGTTGACGACATCACTATACTGGGTCCCTCGTTGAGTGGAATCAAGCGTCTTAAGTCGGACTTGTCTGAACGCTATGAGATGACAGATCTCGGGGAGATAGAGTCCTATCTTGGTATGCGCATTGTGCGCGACCGCTCCCTTAGACGCATCGAAATAGATCAGTCTGGCTACATCAAGGATGTCCTTGAACGCTTCGGCATGTCTGATGCCACACCACACAACACACCCTTGCCCGCTGGTGCTGACGAGCACCTGGTTAAATATACGTCGCAGGCAACTGCCTCAGATATCTCTCACTACCAATCTCTTATTGGGAGTCTGCTTTATGTGCAGATTGGCACTAGGCCAGATATCTCCTTCGCTGTGTCACGTTTGGCGCAGTACGCAGCGAATCCCTCACCACAACATCTACGACTTGCGCAGTATGTCCTGTCCTACTTAGTGGGAACTATGGATATGCGTATTGTCTACGATGGCACCAATGGCGATGGCCTTCATGGCTACACTGATTCCAGTCTGGCTGATCAGACTGACGACCGCCACTCCACCTCTGGTTATGTGTTCCTACTAGCTAACGGTGCAATAAGCTGGTCTTCGCGCAAGCAAAAGACTGTTGCCCAAAACACAACGGAAGCGGAATACATGGCCATGACCGACGCGGCCAACCAGGCTGCATGGTATCAGAGCTTCCTCACGGAACTCGGGTACGAGGTCGACGACCCCATCCCACTGCATGGTGACAATAAGGGTGCCATTGACTTGGCCTTGAACCCTGTCACTGGGAGACGGTCTAAGCACATTGCCATATGGCATCATGTTATCAGGGAGTACATCGAAAAGGGGACCATCACCCTCATTAGAACTCCTACTGTGGATATGGTTGCGGACGGCTTTACGAAGTCACTACCGCGTGTCCTGCTACAGAAGCACAATGATGACATGGGACTTGTGTGTACTTAGATTGTAGATCACGGGGAGATGTTGATAAGTGACCCTTGCGCACTTAGCGGCTCATACGGACCGGACTTGCAGCATGGACTGCTTTAGATTAGATATACAGGACTTGTAGATTAGATACTAATTGATCTGTACAATCTGGACTTACCATTGCGTCATCTATGACATCACTGTACTTCTATGACATCATACATCCGGACTCTGCGTTGTATAACACCTTTGCACTGGATGGAAATCTTACTTTTACCACTGACAAAATCCTAACATATCTGTAACAAAAGGTAATCAAATTTCCTTCAATTTATATGACACAAAATGCAAGAATGATAAATACATATTGTCAGGCTAAATTCATATTACAAAATGAAACTGAAATACTATTTATTGATATCATTTTCTCATGTTCCTTGTGGATAGAAAAAATAGTCATTTTGCAAAGATGTTTCACTTAGAAATAGTTTAAAAAAATGCAAACCAAATGATTTTTTCCAAGGGTAAATGGCACAACAAAATACTATAATATTTTTCTCATCTGCCTAAGTATTTCACATGGAAAAACAATGACAAGCAGTCAAAACTATATTAACATAACTCCCAATGGTAAAATTTTGACTCAACTATAATGTGATGTCACCATTTTTTTAAAAGTAACATTCTTAATTTTGACATCATATTTTGTGAAGGAAAACCATAATATAATCATATATGAGGTATTCAATTTTTCCTATATTTTTCTGAGAAGCATTTTATTAAGCAATATATAATATTTCTCCATTGTAAAATTATATATATTGCATTAATATTTGTCAAGAGCTTATTATAATAAAATGGGAAATGACCACCATGGGAGGGACAGCTCAGGCCAAGAGTCATCGTGGCTATGTGGGAGACCCCCAGGGGAGCCTGCCTGGAGCCCCGGGAACACACAGGGCCCAAGCTCAACTCTGAGAATCGACAACAATGGATATCTCTGGATTCAGGGGCATCCATTACCATCCCAACAGCAGGATCAGCGCCACCATTTTTACTACACCTGAGCCCTCTGCAGACACCCGTGATCAGGGGGAGTTCCCTGACTGGGCACCAGCCAACTCCACCAACACAATTGTCCAGACCACCGGTGTATCCCTGGACCCTCAACAAAAAAGAGATGGACACCATGCTATGGGCCACTGACAAGCTAACCCCCAGTGCAGCGAGACGGAAAAAGCATCTCCCATATACCCCTAGCTTCATCAGTGAGATTAGGCATCATCTCGACCTAGACAACCCAATCAACACTGCTGTCGCCAATAAGCGCACTACGTTCACGCAGTATGAGACGCAGCAGTAGTCCCATCGGCGCTACCTAAGTCCCCATCGAAGGACGCGGATTTCGACCTCGAATCCGCATTTAAAGGTCGCTAACCTTTGCGACTGGAGAACGTCCTTGACGTTTCATCAAATAAAAACCACTTTATTTCTTAGGGACTTCGAGACAACGCCGGTGGTGCATACATATGTAACCACAGCCGCAGACTGCGAACGCCAACCACTAAAGGCAGAAGGCGAGTTGCCATCCGACCTACCAAAGCGGAGACATCCGCTACGTTAACGTTCCGAGCTGGGAAACCTGGCATACGTCGGACACGTTAGCTATAGCAGTTTACAGAAACTATAGGATGAACTTGTCGATCGTTTCCGCATAGACACGTGAACCTTCAAACCTGATTGCGTCGCGTGCACGAAGGCAAGGTTTTGCCAAGGAAACCTATAACGAGAATAGTCTACGAAACGTCATCTGGCGAACTTACCTACGGGATATCCCCTCTTCTTGCTATTCGCCGACAACGCTGCCTAAGCGTGGGAAGTCAAAGACTACTCGACGCACCTTGGAGTGGGTGGAAATCCCTGCGTGCGACACGCACGGACAGAGGGAAAGAGTACATAATATGCTGCTTTGAAAACTTGAGGCCTGCCCGAAAGGCGGACGCTGAGGCCAACATGGTCCAGCCAAAAACATTGTCAGCACCGTAATGCGTAAACGCGTAATGAACTTACCTCTTCAAATTTCCGTTTTCCGTTTTCTGATTCCATCTCTTCGCCCGACCCGATCGTTGTGATCACGCCGAATCCACAGTGCGAGGGGGAGTTGGAGAAACCCTCGGAGAACACCCCGTCCACGGCATACCACATACCGTACGATTAGCGTCCCATACGATGCACAGCCTGGGCACGATGCCCGGGCCATATCCAGGGCAACGGCATGGAGAGGAAGACAGAAACTTACCAGTCATACACCACGCAAAATACGGCATATTCGCGCGGACGATCCCCTTCATCTTCCGATACAGAAGGCAAAGCCGCGCATCTGACAGAGACGCTCGGGGACGAGCATTTCCTGAGCGGACTGACAATAGTCAGCTACCGTGTCTGCCAGCGCGAGATAGATGGCGACAAGCTAGCATCGCGCTGAGCGGAGAGTTGCATACCTCATGGACTTCGACATTTGTCGACCTGAGGAATGTCACCCCTAATTTGTATTGCACACGCTGCCAGATCCCATGAATATCACGGGAGCATCGATGAGGGCGAGAAACTCACTCAATGAGAGCCGCGCGCAACATCCTCGTCGCGCGTGTATAGCCCCTACAACTTAGTATGGGAGACAATGTCCACTGATGTGGGCAATATCCCGGCGCGAAGGCCTGTCGTGGGCTACGCAGATTCATGCGACGGCCCTATGGATCGCGAGCATTTCGTGCGAATAGCGCAACTGTCAACCACAGGTCAACAGCACCACGAATCGCGCATACATTACCTATCGCTTGATACGAGCGATAATAAATTCAGGCACGAGCGCAGACAGATCCAATTGGACGACGTACCGTGACCAAATGCTGAGAGTCGCTAGATAAGCCAGAACGCTGGCAAGACGCACGACCCGACATCATAGACGTGGTGATGGTATGACCAGCAGTGAAGACTATATGCAGCGAAGTGGAAGGCCTTGTTCAGTGCAACAGGGTTGAGGTTGCAGTCGTCAATGTTCATTTGATGCGAGGCATTGTTGTTCTTCGGCCCTTTACACCTACTACACACAAGGCTTCATGAGTGTCCTTATCCGCGGGAATGAAGGGGTCCCCTGAGGGCTTTATCGCACCACAACTCAAGAAACATGCACCTAATGCAAACAGACTGTAAGTTAGCAAGAGACATGACATGCAAAGAGAGGAAGCGGTCGATAACGCTCACAGTAAGGTAGACTGTCTCGGAGAGGCGGAAACGCATCTAACCGTCGTAGCACCTTCAGCATCCAGGTCTTCTCATTCGGTATCATTGGGAACGGTTGACGAAGAAAGATGAGGGCAAGGAAGAGAAGGAAAGCGAAGGACGAGCCCGAGCATGTATGCGGCCTCGTTGTCCGACATGTCCGACATTGTAATTCAAGTTGAGATCCCTTTGTCCGACTGTCTGACCGTGGGATTTTCCGAATGTCCGACTGTCCGACAGTAGGGTTGCCAGGCATAAATATATACGAAAATACGAAAAAATTAGACACTGCCCCACTTCATGATATCTTAGACCGTCATCACAATGAAAAGAGAGAGGAGGATGGATGAGCTGGGATGGACCCGCCAACATGCGCACGGGAAGAAAGAGGATAGGGGGAGGCTCAAACGTGAGAGGCACTCGGCAAAACGTGGTGTCGACAAAGCGCAAGAGCGCGGCGCCGACGTACTAGTAGCGTCCGCAGGTGACGAGGTAAGTTAGTTCACCGAATCTTGGCTGGTGATAGTCGATTGTTGGCCAATATAGTGCATGCGAGCAACACCAAGCGCCACTGCTGTCACCAACCATCCCGCCGATCGCCCGAGATGCTCGTCGTGCCGTTTCATACTAATAAATCACTCCCATGCTTGTTTCCGTGACGTTGTTTCATCAAGTCTGCCTGACTATTAAATTACCCTCATTTGTATGATTTGATCTCATAATATCTTCTCCGTATGGTTTTGTGTGAATTTCGAGTCTCTCGCCTGCCCGCATTCAGCCCTAAGCCGTCTTCCACAATCCCGAGCCAATTTTGTCATGTCAAAATCTACGTTTATGTCTACGATTCCCCTTGGGACGATCTCGTATACTCTCGCAACACTATCTACACTCACTTCTACCAACTCTGCCTTGATGTGTATCTGCGTGTTCTCGTTTGTCAACTATTGTGTATTTGGCGTCCAGAATTATTCCTGTATGCCAGTCATTATTCACGAAATGACTGGCTGGAAAGGAGACAAGCACATACCCGATCAAGAGGTAACACATGAACGCATGGTTTGGGTATTTCCGGAGAACTGTATGGCGTGTGTGCGAAGTGACATAGTACCTCATCGAGCACGCACACCACTTCGTCTCCGCATTCTTCGTAAACCAACTGGCCTGCTGCAAACAAAAAAATTTGATAAGGATCAAACTTTAAGTCCAGCGTGTTTAAGGGGAGGTATGGTTTGATGGTAAAGAAAGGACCGTGCATCTCCTCTTCGATCTGAAGATGAAAGATCATCTGGATAGATCCTGCTGACCAGGACTTGTCGCTTTCCGCCTTTCTTTTGAACACGACGTAGCTGTTGCCGAGGGAATTTTTTGCGATGGAGAACTGCATTCCGCGGGAGGTTAGGGAATCCTGCGAAAAGCACATCTGTGGGTAGTGCTTCGCAGCTATCCCTCCCAGAGCGCCCTTCGCAAGTCTCTCTTTGATCCACCTCGGGAGTGGTACCTCTTTCGATCTTTCAAGCACCGAAAAACTTTCGTCAGCACTCGGAGAGAAAGCCCACAGATCGTTCCAGAAGGTCCCACGTGTGTCGCCATCAAGTGCCTTTGAAAAGGCTAGCTGGAGATCACTGAGAATGGGTGGTAGAGTCGTGCTTTGCATAAGGACCCTAATGTCTTGTGACATGCAAAACCGCGTCAACAAAGTCTGTTCTAACTCGCCTGGCCAAGCACACAGTGAGGTTAGAGATGCTAGCACAATGACTCGGAGTGGTAACCGCTCACCGAACTTGTTGCTCGTCTTGATAAATTTTAACCATCGCAAGCAACGTTCGAAAACAAAACACACCCAAGCATGCGGTGGCCCAAAGTTCTCGAATAGCCGAGGCAGGTGTAACGAAAGGTGATGATTCGGGGTTAAGGCGCTGTACACATAGAGCTTCTTCGTGGTCTCCAAATACCGATGCATGTGCTTTTGAAATTGTTCGATGCGATCGGGTGTTGTCTTTCGCATCATCGCAAGTTTGCAGGCCGTCACCAGATCCATGAAATTATCGAGCATTTGATAGTGGCGATCGTTTGGAGATTTCAAACCCCAGAGACGCACAAGGGTGACTACAAGGTTAACAGTGCAAGCAGTGCGCCACTGGTCCGCACTGAGCTTTCCATGTCTTCCATCACCTAGCCTCGGTGGCGCACGACCGATCCAAGAAGGTAGAGTTGTCTTAGACATATCGACCCAGACTTCTGCCAGAGTCCGTCGCCCGAGGACCACGTGTTCTTTCCGACTTGACTTTGGACGGGCGCGTTTTTGTCGAACATCTTTGACGTCCCCATCTAGACTGATTTCTTCCGCACTAGTACGGTCATCGGTTGCGTCGGATATCTCGGTAGTGGTGCCAGAAAAGTACATAGGCTCAGATTTGTCTCCGAAAAAATCTTCTTTGAGTACGTCAGAGCCCTGATCTGAGCCCTCCAAATACTCCTCATCGACGTGAGATCCATGGCCGACGTTCCATGCAGTGCTAAAGCGAGGTGCCACAAATCCCCGGTTTTCCAAGTCACGTTTTGAAGCGCCATTGTGAGTTTCACTACTAGCCGGGTATGAGGCCACTGAGGTCGCCATGTCGGCGCGACTTGATACCCCCTCGGGTAGATTGGTGCTTGCTCCGATTCTTGGTCGAGCGCCACTCTGGTGCTACAAATAACTCACGATGAGCCTCTAAAGAAGCATCACAGGTGAAGCTCGCGACGTACCATGTCCCACAACATCCTTTCTAAAACTGGCTTGTTCATAGCCAAAAGGTCGTCTAAATTGCTAGGTGAAGGAGGAATATCCAATTCTAGGAGGAGAGCCACAATTACGCCTTTCCGTAATGGCCTTATCTTTGAAAGTGATTTGGCTGATGTGTACTTAGCCCGTCCGTCCTGAAGCTCAATGTCGGTCGCCAGCTTGACGCGTCTGCCAGTGGGCTTTGGTGTGCTGGTCGAAGCATTCATGTCACTGGATGGGGACGCTAGGGTGTGGTTCGCTACATTATGAATGGTGCTTGCGAGGGGCCATCCACGCGTTGTACGCTTGAAATGAAAAATGACATATTGAGACATATGAAGCAACGTATGTAGCTAGACTCACGTGGTGTAGCAAGCGCTCAACGAGCTGCTCTTTCCTTTTTCGAGAGTAACGAATCGTTTTTGTATCGCTACACAGCCTGCGGAGAACGTTGTATGGAAGTGCCGAGACTTCCTTGTCGGAACCATATTTCAGGATACGCTCGCCATTATCCACTTCATCTTGCGTGACAAAGAAGCTCTTCCCATCCGGTTTCACATGGGAGTCGTCGTCTTCTAGAAGAAAATCCATACCCCATACTTCTCTGCAGTGTCTCTGTAAATCTCCAAGCAAGAGTGAATGCATGCAATCTAGAACGACGAAGGTGGTAGGGTCCCAGTATGGAAGGCGAAGGAGTTCACTCCATCGTACACCATTTTGGCGATAGAGTCTCAGTCGCTCGGCAGTGGTCGTCGCACTCTTCCAAGCAGACGCGGATTGCTGGTGTTCCTTCCACGTGCGTATAGGCCAGGAGTTTACTTCCAGGTTGTCTATTTGGTGGAAAGGGAGTTTGCAAAACGAGCAGAAGTGCGAAGAAGAGTGCGAGGCAAAACCTGAAATTTGGCGCGCAGCGGGTAAGTCGCAGACTACCGGAATAAGGGCAGCGCGGCATAGGCGACCCTCAAAATAACGCGCTGTGCGTTTCACGAAGACACCAGGCTCCCAGAAGCGCAAAAGGTCATCCACCAGAGGACCTAGAACATGGTTAATCTGCTCCAATGAAGGCTCCCTAGGACCCGGTATAATGCCGACCAGAAACATGTTTTCGACTCGATAGCGGATATCCACTGGAAGATTTAGAAGGACCATGTAGATCGCACATACGCTGACCTTCTTTCCCGCTTCTTTCATGATAAAAGGGTTGAAGCCATCCATGCAAAGACTGAAGACATACCGGCCTTCTCGGCCACCGGGTTGAATAAATGGCTCGCCATCGGGCCCTTTGAACTCTTTGAAAATTTTCCCATCCCATATATCTTTGAGTTCTGCATCCATGTTTTTGGAGTTGGTGAAGACGTTGCGATCTGCATGTGCTTCAACATCTGGTCGACTAAGCATATTGGCCAACCAGGCTTTCATGTCGTTGTATAGGAACTTTCGGGTGGGATATATCTTGGATGCGCCGCGGATAACCCTTCGGGTGTACAGGACTGTGTTACAAATCTCTGAATCTGGCGTAGGTTGGTATGTGCACCGATCCGGAGAATCCTGGGAATCGGGATAAAGCTTGTAGCATTCTGAGCAGCAAATAAACGACTGGGTGCGGGGATGGAGCTTCAATATGTCAACGACCCTTCGTATATCCAGCGGGATGGAAGAGATGACCGAGTGGAGTTCGGAGGGTGATAAAATTTGAGAGAGACAGAGATTGAGTACAACCCTAAAGACCGTAGCGAGGAATTCACAGCGCATGATGGAGAGATTCATGACAAGGTAGCATATTGCGATTCCTAGGCAACAGCAAAGTATTATAGGGTCGGATTGTAAATTCCCGCAGAGAAATTTTCCTGGAGGGCGGTTCAGCACCTCTCTCGTCGGATGCACGGAAAGGAGACTGACCACCGTCGACAATGGAACACTGATTATCAATCGCGTAGAGGGGAACAGGTACCTGGGAGTGTGTCGCCGCTAGCTGGCGGGACCACTCCTCTCTTCTAGCAGCGTGAAGTTCCTCGGTTGCGAGAGTGATTTCTTCAATCAACTTCTGTTGCGTGTGTGACCGAGGGCCCTTCGTTATCCTGAGGGGTCCCCTCAATGCAGAAATAGAATTTTGTAGCCAATCCTCGTACTCGATCATGGCTTGATTAATTGTTGCGTCCGGGCATAGCACCAAGTCTTCTGCCAATACCCGCCTCATCGACATGCTGGTAGTCGGCGTAGAAGCGAAAACCAAACCCCTAGAGGGTATTGTATGGTAGGCCATTCGCCTGCGAGAGAGCTCTGACTGTATTTCCTGGATTGGGTCTTGGTTGACCATATAAAGTCGGCAGGTTGTGAGCCACGGCATTGCAATAATAGGTGAGTCGCACCTTCTGGCGAGAGCTGAGCTGTGTCTCTCGAAGCTGATTTCTGTTCGGATTTGGGAATAGGAGAATGGCCCTGCGAACGAGAGCCCGCTTGAGTTGAGGCATCATTGTCGACCGCGGCAACGCCATAAGACTGCTTGATTCTCGCCAAACGGCGATGTTCGAAAAGTTCGTTTCTCCCAAGAATACGGCCCTGAACAAAGAGGCCTGTAACAGGGTCCATCACATTGTGTCCACGACATTTTTCACAGGAACAGATATTCTTCGACATGGGTAAGAATCCGTGAACACTGGGACCGAAATTGGAGAAAGGAGGGCCAGGTCTGAGCAGTAGGAAGGCAAGATCGGTGAGATCTGGCGAGACCCCGATGTCTAACTTACCACCGTCGCGCGCGATCACTAGTCACTGCACAATCTGTCACTCCCATTTCATATCTTTGTTGATTTCAGCCCCACGGTAGCAAGAGTTCGAGAGGCACATTTGTAGGCTCGCGGATCCTCGCATGGCCTAACGACCAAACGCTCCGCTAAACATATTTACTATACTATAACTCACAAAGGATCCCATTATGGGTGCAGTGGTATCGACAAGTTGGCGGAGGGCCCTTTGGGCCCACTGGCAATCCTAGTCATATGAAAAGGTGAACTGATAGCGGCGTAATTTTGTGTATACAATGATCCGCATATCTATTAGAGTGCATAAAATGACTATGAACAAGTCCGCTTACCATCAAAAAAATTCTGGTCAGGATGTGCGGCATGTAGGCTGAGTTGACAAGCGCCGCCCTGCTCATCGTTATTATCGGAGGCGCCCATATGGCTTTCGGCTCACGTTGGGGGGCACCCCCATCGGTCTTACCCTGGTTAGGGTTGCTCTCAGCCTGCAACTCGCACTGATGAATTAATGGTGTGGGTGACTCGGCGAAGTTGTCATCGGCACCATTCTTGAGCTTGAAGCGGAAAACGTCGTGGTTGGTGGGGAGCGAGCCGGGCTGCGGCTCGATAGCGACAGCAGACGCAACATCGGCTGTAAGCGCGCTGATCAAGGTCAGAAATATAAACCCGTTTGCAGTCACACGCACAGGTACCTTTAAGTGTGGGGCGAGCAGCTTCGGCTGTGTATACTCCGTCCATTGGACCTGTCGACGTCGCTGATACCCCAGGAGAACTTGGAACTCTCGTCACTCAGCTCTCACAGCGGATCTCTGACTTCTGTCACAGGGCCTACCTGTGTACGCTCTAGATCTCCAAGGACACGCAGAAAATAACCTGATAACAACTCACCGAGCCAAGCGACAATTAGATCCTCCAGGGAACTTCGGAGTACTCGAACAGCGCAGCATCTGAGTTCCCGGTTGCGAGGTGCGCGATGTTCTGGACGGTACGACATGCTGCCTTTCAGTTCTTCATGTCGGCAACGGTAAATACAATTGGATATGTGGTATTGGCGAGTTGCAGGGCGGGCTTCACGGAGATGGAGCTGCCTGATGTGACGCACCCCGGTGCGGTGTGCGTGGTGGTGAGGAGATGGGTGTATGGCTGGTGGCACGGATCTTGGGCAGAGGGAGTTGGGTGAGTGTCAAGAGAGAGAGAAGTGACAAAGTACGCACCACTGGAGTCCGTGTGCCAAGGCTAGAGCTGTAGCACATAGGAAGGGGGGAGGATGCGAAAGAGAAGGGAGCGTGTCTGGCAGCGCACCACTTTCTGGGTGGAAGTTGGTATCGAAAAGCATTGTAGGGTAGCTACGGACACCACCAAGAGACGACCCATTCGCCGCAGCGTGCGTGGGCGTGCGTTCGTGTGACGTTAGATGGAGAAAGCTGGAGCACATTTTGAGTAGGCGGTGATCATCAGGGAGAAAGCCCAAACCTGGCAGCCGCAGCCGCGGTCCGGACACATAGTTGACGATACACGGCGGGTGCGAAAAGAGGTCATTAATGACCAGTGAATTCGGGCTTGCCTCGAGGTCAGGAGGCGACAATAATTACATTCATTTTGAGGCTCACATAGGGGCTTTTAACTAACCAGCGCTTCAGCAACAGCTGCACCCGTTTTGTCAGCGTGACCTGCAAAAAAAAAAACTACAAAAGAGGGTCAGCCACGGAACCCGCTATGCTTATTCGGGAGAAACGAGACAAAAATAAATGGAAGGAGGACACGCACGGGGGATTGCACGCGAAGCCGTTGGAAGTGGGTCCGGTCGATGACGGGTGGTACCATGACGTAGGTAGGGCCCCCACGCGGCACGTCGTGTATAGTAGACCACAGAACTACAGAGGGAGCGTTCGTGAGCGGCGCAGCACCAGGCGCTAGTAGGGGGTTAGCTGGGGCACTGGGATGAGGGTGGGGGCTGGTCCATCGCGTAGGAGCACGTACGCAAGTGCACGAGGCGGAGTCATGCCTGGCTCAACTGCACCAAAATGATCACATGCGCAACTGTCCAGGGCTAAGGAAGTAGAGAAAGTGGGCATGACACAGGAGATTCTCAAGGGAAAACGACGTTGAAAAATCCCAGCGAAAGAAATAATGAAGGGAAAACGGTGTCGGCAGTTCAAGGTTCCCCATAACTGGTCTTACTCCGCTCCCGTCACGGTCCCAGGAGCCACGTGCTGTGCTTACTGCAGTCACGGGAACGTTACAGTGACACGGACACCGGGAAGTACAGTAAGACAGAGACAGAATCATGATGCCATTTGCCAAAATCAAGCAAATCTCATTACCGTAGATAAAGCAAGCATGTACTGTAGGTAAATACTAAAATTAGACATCGCACCGCACCCTTGCACATAGTACTAGAAACTGGCGTCAAGGGTGTGACCCAGTGACGTCGAGAAACACCAACATGAGGTCGGCTTGGAGGTCGGTCAACAGGAATAGAACCCAAGTCTGTTGGGGAAGGTTTCCGAGTCGGGAGCGCACATGTAATACAAAAGTCAAATGACACGAGGCAAAGAAGCGTCTTTGGGCTGGTAATTATAAGTAGTCGGCCGAGCGATATCACAAAGGCAAGATGTCGGCTAGAACGATTGTCCGATGTCGGACAGTCGAGGGAGACAGTGCCAGTGGCAGGGGCGATGCTTGATGTCTCTTGTGTGCACTTAGCCCGAAATGGGTCCTCACAGCTCCTTGAATGGTGCCTACCTTGAAGGGAACAATCAGCGAGATGAATCATTTGGGCGTTGTATAATGAGGTCGGCTATCGTGTCATCGAACAGTCAATGTGGTCACGGTGGCGACGCGAGTTCGGCAAGACGGGCCCGTAGTGTTGGCCGACGTGAAGTCATGTGGGTGGAGCAGCGACGGCGAGCGCGGAAAGACAGGGCTAGCCGGCTGGGCACAGGCCCAGGTGGTCGTGTTGTGAGGCGAAGCCAATAACCCGGGCAGGGGTGGCGGCGGCAATAACTCAGCTGGTATATCATGAGGCCTCGGAGAGCACCTTAGAGAGCATAGTCGATAAGAGCAGCAACGTGATTGAAGGCGAGGGCGAGGGCCGCGGCAAGCAGAGGCGACGCCAGTGGTTGTGCAGAGGCGACAGAGTCTGCGTCGGGACAGATGGTACAACAAGACGGTGAAGGAATTCATTGGCAGTGGTGTGACGGCGAGGGCAAACATTATGGCCACCCACAATGGCGGGGATGTACTGCAGTGAGTTCGGGGAGTATAATGAGCTGTCCTCGAGGCAAAGCCCAACACAGCGGTACCCAGTAACAAAGGCGGGCGCAGCAACATCAGCAGCTGGTGGTAGTCCTCATGTGCACCCGTTCTTTGCAGCACTTAACTACCAACCTAAGTCACGATCTCACCAAGGGCCTCACGAAATCCTGTACCTAGGCAAGGCTGATCGCATACGAGGACTTTCTTTTTTTGGAGTCAGCGCGTTCACCAGTATGACAACGATGACAAAGAATTCATAACATCGATATGCGCATCAATATTTCTTCTAAGGTATTAGTGTATTGAAACTCAAAAATCAGATAGTAGACTATTTATTGAACAAAAAATTAATCCCGAGCTTCTTCCGTAGCTATTGGACGATGATGGCAGCAGTAACCTATTCGCTCTCAGGGAGTAAGTCATCAACATGCGCATTGAACAAATTCATCAGAACTCGAAGGTTGTGAAAGCGGACCCGTAATTGTTCGTTTGTGGCCCTCAGCACTCCGATTAGAGAATGCAGTTCTCCGATTTCTTGAAGGGCGGTGCTAAGATCCTCCTTCACCTTGCTAAGTTCACTCATTGCTCCATCGGCTGCGGTGATCTCCATTCCGGGGTTGTCAAACTACAATATTATCAGTCAGACCCTGGGACAGTAACACGGTATCACTCACTTCATGGCTTGGTCCACTCTGCGCACCAGTACTGAGGATAGCATCCGTAGTCGGCCGCTTGGAAAGGCGATCGTCCTGGGCTTCAGAACCACTAAGCTTCCTTTTCTTTGGAGGGGATCAGCAAGAAACCTTATCGCATCAAATATGAGACACACCCTATCAGCCATACGAAGAGGTCTGGGGGATGCGCTACGAGTGGCATGAGCACGGGGGAAATGCCTGAAGGCTAAGGTGGCGACAGGTGGCAAGTCGCTTGTCTCGTCCATTGAAACCTCAACAAATGACAATTAGTCTTTTAAAATGAGTGGGAATCATACACTCACTTGGTCCTGTAACATGTGCCAGAATATAGGTCAAGCAACTGGCTGCACCGCGGACAAAGATGGACTGGATGGCCAGAGACGAGCAGAGTGTGGGTGGGGGGTTCTAGGGGAAAGTCAAGGGTGGCAAGGCCACTTAAATACATTACGGTGCTTTGTGTATGTTTTGATTGTTCAAAGGAATAGGATCTCTGCATGCGTCGCAGCAGGTGGCGGGTGGTAATTTTCATCGCGTTTGGGGTTATTTGGATTGAAAAGAAGGTTGGAGGTACGTACCCTCATCAAGCACGGGCTCGACAATGATGGCAGCCATATCCGACAGCATGCTCTGCTGAAGGAGTAGTGGCTCCAGCTAGTACAGTGACACGCACAAGCTCGGCGTCGTCTGTGCCCGATGCAGAGTTGAAGTGGTGACAGTATGAGAACGGCACCGTTACCACCCCGGGCCATGATATCACAGGTGTAGCCCATATCAGACAGGGTCGGCGCGCCAAACAAGGCAGGAGGGTGTGTGTGTGTGTGTGTGGGGGGGGGGGGGGGGGGGGACGCACCACGAGATGGGAAGATGCGCCCAAAAGACGCTGTGAGAAGGTGGTTCGGTGGGGGCGGGTTAAGCAAAGGGTAAAACAGTGAAGGCGGCTGGGTGGTTGAGTAAGTTATGTCGAAGACGGGATCAGACGTGCTCATACCGATGTGCGGTAAGGTGGTCATAGGGAGGTTGAGTGTGAGTGTATGACCCAAATTTTTCAATGGACCTATATAGGTTACGATGTTAAGAGACGGAATTGTGAGAGGAGAGGTACTGCGTCGTTATCATGTCTTTTCCACGATGTGTGGTCCTTCTTGTGCACCTCTGCTACCCCCTAGTCCCAGGACGCCTCGCTCATCGCCTCTGCCATGGTGCCACGGTTGGCCATGTGGAATCCTGATTTGGCCGCCTCGTTGACGACTTGGCCGCTGTGTGTGTATGTGTTCAGCAGCCCGAGTTTATGATACCGACGATAATGTGGAAACATACACGGCGTATGCAGTCATCGTGGTGAAGCCCGCGACCGCGTGGCGCTTCAGGTGCAAGAACATTGAGCGTAGCGTGCCAGTATTCCGGGAACGTCAGCTGAGAGCGAGAGCAGAGAAGGGCGACTCGGATGAGAGGACTCTGGAGAAGGTAAGTCGTGCAAGACGCAGGTGTGAGCGCATGTGAGAGTCGGCATCTGTACGGCCAAACCCAGTCAGAAGCCGAACTGGGTACCATTGCACCTCGGCCGTCGATCTCGTTGGCGGATGTCAACATGTCAACATTCGAGTAGCGGCTGGGGATCTTACTATAAAACACAGTAAGGTGAATACAGTGTGCTGCATGCGTCTAACTGCGGGATGGTGGGATATTCCCGTTGTCGGACAGTGGACTTCGAATTTCTTTGTCCGAATTTCTTTGTCCGACTATCCAACCGTGGGAAGTTTCTCCGTCCGACTGTCCGACACTAAGTTAACAGCAGGACTGTCTATAAGACTGTCTATTACGGTAATGCTATTACGGCAATACGGACCTTTGTGCACTGCGTCCGTGTTGCGTGACGCATATGCGCACGCACACATAAGTTACTCGATACTGTGTATTGAATTGTCCAATCATTACTGTAATATCAAAGTACATATGTTCTCTCTACCCAATATCCTGTCGATCTACCGGAACTGTACGTCCGTAAACATGGACAGTGCACAACGATGTAGTATCGGCTCCCCAATTACTCCGAATGTCAAGGACGATAACACCAAAGTCAATACCCCATAACAGAGCATTTTTGGAGACAGGGAACGCTTGGCGCAGAGACCGGGCGGTTATGTCAAAGTCGATCTCGGCCAACGGTAAAAATATGCCTTCCTTTGATATCGGAGATGGTGGCACCTTTGCGAGGGTGGAAGTAAACGCACGTTGAGACCGGGAAAAGGCCTTCATGTTCGCTTCTCCATCCACCAGGCCCCAGACTATGACTTGGCGAGGAGCGCGCGAAAGAGAGGCGGTCGAATTAGAAGGCCAGTGATGAATTACAACGTGAGTTGGCATGACATTCGGCTCGTCAAACGCAACGCCGAACATCCCGGAATTGCCACGAAATGACCAACACACTTCGGTGGTGTTGCTCAAAACTGCAGATGGAGGCACTGAATCGATACCTGACGTTGTCAGTCTTGGAGAAACTATGCCACCCTTGTTCAAGGAGGCAAAGTCACGACCAAATGGAACGAGACGTGAGAAGGCAGTCTGATGCCAATCACACTGCCGGCTAGACTGGAGGATAACCTGGCTGACTTTCGAGGGAAACATACAAGCCAGATGTTGCTCCAAGGAGCGGACAATATTTGAATGGCAGTGGTTGACCAGAAGAAAGCAAAGAATGAAGGCAACTGTCGAAAACCAGGTTGGCTGGTGCTGTAAGGGCAAAATTATGGGGATGTCGAATTGACACAATGGGTACTGAGAACTCACACGTATGAAAGGGTGGACCAGATTCGTTCTGTCCTTTTTCCGGCCAGGAATAGCAAGGTCGACCGTTTTGGTTCCTCTAGATAGGTGATAAGAGGCCGCATCTGCAGGAGAAGCGGTCTCATGGTTGAGACTTGACTCATTGAGAGAAGAGCGCGCTGACAGATAATTAGACAACCAACATGATCAACCTGAAAATTAACGCACTAGGACTCCTGGTGCTGAATGATATGGCATTAGGTTCGCCGATGCGGAACTGAGAGGCGGTGAATGGAATGGTGGATGAATTTCGGAAGCGGGTCATAGGAGTAAAAGTGCCTTGCGTACGAAGTGGTGGATAGCAGTTGGATAGCAGGAGAGCGAGTGCCAAAAAGCCCGGGGCGCACATTTGCTATGCTGCCACCGCCACCAGTCTGCCACCGCGAGTTGCCGAGTCGCTCCCGGGCCGGAATGCCATGGTGAACATTCGTTAGTTACAGTGGCGGGTGCCGGGGGGACCTTGAACCGTAACCACCATGTGGCAAAGGTGTTCCCACGCTCTGCGTGGGCAAGGATGGGCTGCAAAAACACAACTTATAGACAACTGCACCCACGGAGAGACACCACCGAACCCCCCCAAAAAAGAAGAGAAAACCCTCTCTTCGCAACGCCCAAACAAATATAAGTGAAAGAACCCCCCCAAAAAAAGAGAAAGAAATAACGTCAAAGAAAGAACTATGATAAAGAGTGAAAACCAACACCAGACATACAACACCGCCGCACCCAACACACACGCACAGCAACACCCGAGAACCTCCACAAAACAGCAACCCAAACACGAAAATAACACACAACGAACGAAACACGAGACCACCCACGTTCTATAGAAACCCCCTATACTAAGATACATGTACAACCTACATATACAAAGAGTCAACCCCCTCCCCAAAAAAAAAAAAAAAAACGAAAAACGAAAACGAAAAAACGGAAGGAGAGAGAGAAGAAGAAAGCCCCCCCAAAAAAAAAAAACACCTAACAAATCTCCAGACACGAACAAATGAATAAATGAGAACGCACGACCACAACCGAAAGAAACCAAGCCAAGAATAAACAAATAAACAGAAGCAACCCGACAACTGTCAAGCACAGACACGTCAGCCTCCCCGAGCACTAGCAGTCCCCCCCCACACACTACCACATACCACCTACACAAGCCCAACCCCGCCCAACCCCCCTGATGGCGAACGCCCCCCTCCAGATGCTAGCCTCATACACAACCCCGGTCCAAACACAGCAATCCCAGCCAGCAAGCCCAAGCGGCAACAACAGGAACACCCCAGGACAAAAACGAAAACGCACCAATGGAGCCCCCCAAGACCCCCAAGAAGACGAGCCACCCCCCCCCCAGAGGTAAGAAAACAACCCTCCCACAAACGCAACCGAAAACCCCCCCCCCCACAGACAAGACAACCCACCCCATGATACCCCCCCCCACAGAGACCCCCTCCCCGTATACAACCTCCCTAGATTTAACAGGGAACACTCAGCCCCACCTCAACCATCCCCGATAAGCGAAGCCCAGAAGAGAAGAAAACTCCAGAGCCAAACCCAGGAAGAACGGAGCGTCCAACAGCCAAACCAAGAACAAGAGATGGCAGTAGACGAAGATGCCTCACGCCCTGCCGAACAAACGAGCACACCAACCCCGGCCAACAGCAGAAGGTGGTACAATGATTCCCCAAGCAACCAGCCCGAAGCACCGCAGAACAACAACAAAGAATACCCAAACTCTGACACAAGGAAGGACGACGTGACAACAGAAGTGGACGAGCAAGAAAATGCAAAAACACTAGCACGCCTAATGGCGACGTCAGAGAGATCCCTAGGAGGAAACCCAGCCAACATACCCACCAACCCCCTAGACCGGTACACCGAAGGCCCGATGCCGGAAATCCATGAAGGGAACCCAATGATGCTTCTCACAGACCTTGACAACACACAAATACAGAATTGGCTAGATCTCCCCACAGGGAAAGTCCTAGCACGCCCATTTGACACAGAAGTCAACTACCAACCCAACCACTCGAACATAGCGAAGATGCTACTAGCAGCAGCTAAAGAAATCACAGGAGCGACATCAGCTGCAGTAGCAGCCCCAATCAGAGACAGAAACGCCCCGAGAGGAAGAGGCCACCGTCACCCGATAACCTTCCTAATACATGATATCCCCAAGAAAGACGCAGAGTTCCTCCTAGAAAGAAGAGTATGGTCATCAAAAGACATTACCTTTGAAGTAGCCCCGGTAAACGTCAGACGCCCAGACTTCCTCTTCACCATAGCAGGTTTCACCACGAGTAACCCATCCCATGTGGGAGACAATCTCATAGAAACATGGAATGACCCAATCTCACGTGCGACCCTCCAAATACTAGCTAACAAGACAACTGAAAAGGAAGAACAACAAAACCGACTCAACCAGATGCTAGAATTCCTAGATTCGGTAACAGTAGTCCACCTGGACGTTAGAAGCGGAGGCGGGAAAGAAGACCCCCACTTCAACATCTACGCGAACGGTGAAGCTATCGACGACGTTGAAACCTGGCTAGAACTCCGAGAATACCTCAGAAGCCGTGTGTATAAATCGACGCTATACGGACAAGGAAGGGTCAAAAAAGAAGACTTTGTCTGCAGTCTCTGCCACGGTCGCGACCACCCTAGGGGCCTATGCCCATTCCCACAAATCCCAGGATGGAATGGGGGAAACCGCACGGTGAAAAGGACCACCCGCATGAACCAATACAGGCTCGAACAACCCCAAAACGGCCAGCGCAACAGAGGACCACAAACACCAAGGGGATTCCTCCCCGGAAACGCCTGACCACCGACACACACAGCAAAACCCCAGAACAGACAACTGACAACAGATACCCGTAGTAAATACACAGACGTACCATACAGACTGATACCATACCAATACCAACCTCCCCGTCTCCATCGTCCCCTCCTTAGAAAACAAACCAATCAAACCCGATAACTCTACCGACCCACTACCACACCCCCTTTAAAATCCCCCAATACCCACACACCGTAATAAGCTTAACCTAGACTTAAAAAAAAAAAAAAAGTTTCCAAAAAAAGGGAGGAAAACGGAAAAAGAGGGGAAAAGAAGAAGGGGTTGATGCAACGCCAGACTACAACCCTCACCAGAACCCACCACCCCTACACACAATACGACACTTTCCCATGATACCACAGACCACGCCTAGAAACCTCGAGCAAGTCGGTAGACACCATACCGACTCTCGAAGAGTAACAAACAACCATAACCGGACACGTCATACCAACGGTCCGAGAAACGCGAACCAACGCGCAGAAAACACAAACACACCAGAACCTAACACCATGACACCCGGAAAAAAAAGGTTTAAGGAAAAGAACAAACATTAAAATAGGCTCACTCAACTTAAATGGCCTCCACGTTAACACAGAAAACCAGACCTCCTTTGGAAAATGGTCAGAGATAAATACAACAATGAGAAATGAACGCATAGCCATACTGGCGGCCCAAGAAACCCACCTAGACGAACAGAACACTGAAGCTCTACATAAAGCCTTCGGGAAGAGGCTACACATCCTAAACTCCCAACCAGAAAATAACCCTCGAACGTCAGCGGGAGTAGCTTTTATACTCAACAAAGACCTAGTAGACACCAAAAAAATCAAAACCCACGAACTGATAAAAGGAAGAGCATCAGCAATTATACTCACATGGAAGAACAACGAAGAAACCATACTCATAAATCTCTACGCCCCAAACAGAAGAAGCGAGCACCAGACTTTCTGGGAAAAACTAGAGGAAGAATGGACGAGAAAACAATTCCGAAAACCAGACTTCATCCTAGGAGACTTTAACCTAACAGAAGAACCCATAGACAGAGTGCCACCCAAACACGACCACGCCGGCGCGATAGATGCCTTTAGAAGCTTCAGACTAAACATGGGAATACAGGACCAATGGAGACACACCTTTCCCAAATCGAGGGAATACACGTACCGAGCCACAATAAATGGAACACCAATAAAATCCCAATTAGACAGAATTTATGTATCAATAAACAAAGCGAAATTCACCTTCGACTGGACAATAGGCCCAACCCCAGTTCCCACGGACCATTGGATGGTAACAGTCAAATACGCCCCAAAAGATGCCCCCTATATAGGGGACGGGAGATGGACATGCCCCCTCAAAATCCTAAAAGACAAAGACTTCATAAAAAAGGTGGAAAAAAGAGGAATCGACCTACAAAACAACATAGAAAACATCCACAGAGGATACACCGAAAGAACGAACACCAATAACCCACAGACACTTTGGAAGGAATTCAAAATAGACGTGACAAAGTGGGCAGCCTATGGAGCTAAAATCAAACACCACAGATGCAGAACAAAAATAAAACAACTCGCCAAAGACCGAGAAGAAACAACAAAAAACCCGAATTTTGAGAAAAACGGAGACCTACAATTACATGAAGCAATCCTAGCAAACGAAATGGAATACCTAGAAAAAGTCATCAGCCACAACCACAGAGAAAGGATAAAAGCAAAAATTGCCCTACACGGAGAAAGAATTGGGGGGATATGGTCCAATCTCAGCAAACCAAGGAAAACGAGAGATGCCATAACACGGCTGAAAATACCCAACACATCCCCACAGCAGTACGAAATAAGATCAGACAGAATGGCGGAGCTTGCAAAAAGACACCACGAAACACTTCAGTACGAAGAAGTAGACACAGAACAAAACACAGAAGTAGAAGATAATATAACAGAAATAATGAGAGAAATCCCGGAAAACCAAAAATTCCCGAAACCAGAGGACTCAAACCTCAACAGAGAAATATCTGAGAAATACGTCGTAGAAGCTCTAAGGCGAGCAAAAAATGGATCAGCCTCAGGCCTCGACGGCTGCCCATACGAACTATGGAAAGAACTCAAAATCAGGTTCGACCAAATGGAAGAAGAAGACAGACCAGGGTTCGACATAACAAAGACACTCACCCACATTTTCCAAGACATACAAAACCATGGCATAGCCCAAGGAACCTTCTTCGCGGACGGTTGGATGTGCCCAATATACAAGAAAAAGGATACAACCCTAATCGAAAACTATAGACCGATCACACTATTAAACACGGACTACAAACTACTCACCAAGGCACTCTCCCTCCAACTGATCGAATCAGCGAAACAGATCATCCATAAAGACCAAGCAGGCTTCATCCCAGGCAGATCAATTTTCGACCACATACGACTCACGAGAATCATGACAAAATTTGCGGAAGTCTCAGAAAGAAACGGAGCAGTTATTGCCCTAGACCAAGAGAAAGCGTACGACAAAATAACACACAAATACCTGTGGAAAACCCTAGAAGCATTTAATATGCCAGAACTATTCATTAAAACAGTCAAATCACTATACGCAGATGCCCACACATCCGTAATCATCAATGGAGAACGAAGCTCACCTTATAAAGTAACAAGAGGAGTCCGACAAGGCAACCCCCTATCCTGCTTCCTATTCGATATAGGCATCGAACCCCTGGCCTGCCTAATCCGGAACACCAATGCCCTTAAAGGCTACCGCATACCGGGACTAGAGGAAAAATTAATAGTAAATCTATTTGCAGACGACACAGTACTATACCTAAGCGCCAACGACCGATACGACCAAGCCCTTCGAATACTAGATAAGTGGTGCAAGGCGTCAGGCGCGAAATTTAATATAGAAAAGACAGAAATAGTCCCAATTGGAACACAGACCCACCGAGAAGAAATGATCCGAACACGCAAGCTCAACCCAGAAGACCAACCAATAGACGAAAAAGTCCACATAGCACAAGATGGAGAAGCAATCCGCTCCCTTGGAGCATGGATTGGGAACAACGCAATAGAGACAAGACCATGGGAACCCATAATTGACCTAGTACGCAGCGATTTTGATCGCTTCAAATCACTACACCCAACTCTAGATGGGAAACGCCTGATAGTACAATTAGTGGTTGGAGGACGCACCCAATTCCTAACTAAGGCCCAAGGAATGCCGGATCAAATAAGAGAAACACTAACGAAAGAAATTAAACGCTTCATATGGGAAGACGATGACCACGTACCCCGTCTAAGCCTAAACCACCTGGAAAAACCAAGAGAACAAGGCGGCATCAAGCTCCTAGACCTAAAAGCCAGAAATGAAGCGGTTGAACTAATCTGGCTAAGGGATTACCTGAACATAACACCAACACGCGCAACATGGGCCTTCGTAATGGATATCCTAATAAATGAAACAACCCCCAAGAACCTAAGCGAACACACAAGGCAGAACGCCTTCCTACAAAAATGGAACATACCAACAAGAGGAAGGAAAGCAATACGCCTAGGCGATGACACCCTACGCATGATCAAAACAGCAAAGAAATACAATGCAGCCTTCGCACCAATAAACCTCTCCCGAGAACTCAGAGAACAGCTACCAGCCTGGCAACACCTAGGAATAGAAAAAACGATCCCTCAGAACCCACAATCAAGATGCCTGAAACATAACCATAAGTCGACAAAAATCAGAGACCTACTAACAATAACAGACAGACTCAAAGGAACATACGAAAGAGGATTACATCACCCAGTCTTCTCGTGCCACTGCACCGACTGCTCAAAAGATAGAGAAAATGGATGCGAAAATCCACAACGCTGCGCCTTAGAAGCGCAAAAAAGAATAGACAGAATAACACCAAAACTAAACCCCAAAAGAAAACCAAACCAAGACTACCTGACACGTCCAAGATCACGGATCCAAAATAGCCAACAAGCACAAGAAGACAGTGATGAAGAACAAGGAACCACCTTCAACCCATCCGTAACGGAAAAATCCAATCTCTCAGACTGCTTCAGAATTTTTGTAAACACAGACAGAATAACCAACATACCAGCGGAACGACAACCCCCACCGAGAGGCATAACCCTCCCAGAGGAAAAGATCACGGTCTACACAGACGGATCCTGCCTAAACAATGGAAAAATGAATGCCAAGTGTGGAAGCGGAATATGGTTTGAAGAAGGAAGCGAACATAACCTAGCACTGAGAATCCCAGGTAAAACCCAATCAAACCAAATTGGGGAACTAGCAGCAGTCGCAGCCGCTTTGGAAAAAGCCCCAACCTATGCACCCCTCAAGATAATAACCGACTCAAAATATGTGATTGACGGCCTGACAACACACCTAAGAAAATGGGAAGACAGAGGTTGGATAGGAGTCAAAAACAGCACATGGTTCAAAAGAGCAGCGTACCTCCTGAGAAGACGAACAGCCCCAACGAAATTTCAATGGGTGAAAGGACACAACGGAAACCTAGGCAATGAAAGGAGTGACCAATTAGCCAAGCAAGGAGCAAGCAAAGAGGAAACAGACAACATAGAAACGAGCATCCCTGCCCATTTCGACTTACAAGGAGCAAAACTCTCCGCAATTACACAAGCCATCGCCTATAGAGGTATAAGAGAACTCGCACACACAAATGAAAGGAAAACAACAAACACCAACCTAGAAAAAGTAAGACAAGACATCACCGAGAGAACAGGAACGACAGAAACAGACGAATCCATCTGGAATAACATAAGAAAACAACCAGTAAGACCCAAAATTCAACAATACCTCTACAAGACGCTCCACGGAACCCACAAAATAGGGCGCTACTGGCTGAACATCCCAAACTACGAGGACAGAGCCACATGCCAGACATGCAGTGAAGATGAATCAATGGAACACATACTGATATCCTGTGACCACCAAACAAACCGCACCATATGGGAAAAAGCAAAAAACCTGTGGCCCCACAGCCCAGAAACCTGGCCGGAACTATCCCTAGGCACAATAATAGGATGTAACACACTAGACGTCAAAACACCCCAAAAGACAAAAGACCAGAATGGACGAACGATAACAACCATAGGCCATGACCCAGGAGCAACACGCCTGCTCAAGATCATCATCTCCGAATCAGCCTACCTGATTTGGACCCTGAGATGTGAAAGAAACATCCGTGGTAAATCACACACGGGAAGAGAAGTCGAGAGCATATGGCTCAAAACAATCAACAGGAGACTATCCGAAGATAGAACGACAGCAACGAAAGTGCTACGGAAAAAATATTACATAAACATCGTGAGGAACACATGGCACAGAGCACTTCATAAGAGGCACCGTGACCTCCCAAGAGATTGGATGAATCGAAACGTGGTTTTTTAGTGGGTAGTAGGTTCTACCGGGTACCCTCCCAAGCACTTGAGTCCCACACTACCCAACCGGGTGTGCGTCAAAGCATTTTTCCTCGTTTTCGAGCCTCCGAGGTTCGCATCAGCGCATTAGGTAGGATTGTTAGGTAACATAGTTACTATCCTTCGCTGCCTAATACATCGCTTGTCCAAAAAAAAAAAAAAAAAAAAAAAAAATACAGTGGCGGGTGCCTAAGTTCGCAGGCGCCGGAGCGCGAGTGCGCGGCGTGGATTACGATGGAGCTTATCAGCTTGCCGCGTGGCGCCGGCGTGGATCTCGCGAGATCCGGTGGGGGAAGGTGAGTGTCTATGGTGAGTGAGCTCGGCGTGTTTGGGTGGGCGTTGTTTGGGGAGGGATGGGAGGTGCAGGAGGTGCAGGCGGGATGGTTGGTGCGGGCTAAGGCCGACGAAGGTGGCATCGCAGCGGGATTTGGCGAGTTGGACAGTGTGCTGGTAGACTAAAGGTGAGTTAACGTCGGGTTAGTAGTATTCGATTCCGTCTGACAAAAATTGTCGTAGAGAAAGTCGTAGAGGATTTCAAGAATCTTTCATTTTTGCGGAACGTACAGCTGTGTAACTGCAGGATGTCCCTTCTTGGTGTGATCTGATATGTAGATACGGGATGATCGAATGTTTCCTAGACCAGTAAGATTCGTCGCTTTTAACAGTCACAATATCTCATCCATAAGTGACCGACTGGCGTCGACCTTAGCAAAAAAATAAGAACGCATCGATTTAATCTTTTTTTTTCTATCTTTTGCTTAGGAGAGGGGACGCCATCACGTCCAGAAGTCCGCGAGGCGAATACATGGTGCGGACGATGAGGGACACAAAAGTTTGGAACAGGGGTGGTCATGGTGCGCTGGGAGTCACGCGCATGTTGCTCAATCCGTCGGACTGTGCTGGGAGACATGGCTAACAGGGGACAATCTGGTTTCTTGCGCGTGGAGGTAACGATAATACTATTAAACTATCTGCCATGCAGGTTCTGCCGACCGTCGCTGCGAAGACGAGCCCAGCCCGGTCTTATGAGTCCGGTATTTCTACGCTGTTTTTCTGACTCTAATTCGTGCTGGATGACAATGGCGATAAACGCAATGAAAATCGATAATATAAGTAGGAGTTTTTGATGTAGACGCGAATACTGCCATGAGATATCTGAACGCGGTGCGGGTGAAAAGGAGCGAGAGGGGGGAGCAAGGTCGGGGATATCACCACCGGAAATGTCACCATCCAATTCTTGGTCTGCTTCCTGATTCAACCCAGATGTGGTATCAGCAGCACCATGGCCACGAACAAGAACATCATTCGAGAGCCGGCCCACCGCGTCGATATCTAATACCCCCATTCACGGTTTTGTCAAGTGCGCTTGGACTGGGGAAAAATACTCACCAAGATGAGACGATTCGCGCTGAGATATCTCGTTCTCGAGTTCTGTCTCAACTTGAAGGCGAATACGATTTGACTCGTCGAGCGCTTTCTCCAACGATTGGACCTCGAAGTGAAGTCTTTCCAACTCTAAATTGTAGACCTCTTCCGCCCCTGAGTGCGCCTGCTATTTGGGCTGTCATTTGTTGCTGGCATGGAGAAGTAGGGGCCCGCACCAATAAACAATGTTCTTGCGTTAGCTCTCTGCTGTGAGAGCCCTGTGGCACTGTTTGAGAAAAAGGCTGACCGCTGAGCGACGTTATTCCCACAACACCTGGACTCGCTAAACAAGACTGGATCGTGAGCCGGAGAATGTCGGACTTACTGCGAATTTTGGGAGGTGATTTGCCGCGAGCTGATCTCTTATCCTTCAGCCGTACTAACTCCCGCTCCCGTTGAGTCAGTTCAGTGTGTATGTCCTGCACCTTTCCTTCCTTTTCTGATAGCTTCTTCCTGAGGGTCTCGACTTCTGTTCTGTATACCATCGCTACGGCCCGCTGCCTTTCAGCCTCGTTCAAATCCCGTTTGCATGTTTCAAGCTGAGAACGGATTTCCTCGACATCAGAGAGCGCTGCCATGCGTCTTTCCTCTTCTCGCAGTAGTTTCTGCAGTAAGTCGTACGGCCATTAGCATGGGTAGGAAACAAATTCCCGGCAAAAAGTTCTACCTTCTCAAGCGCATCACGTTTGTAACCATCCTCCGAATTTGGCGCCTTGAGACAGTATGTTGAGAATGCGAAGTTAGTATGGAAAATTAGTATGGCAATATAGAATAAGATTTGTACGTGACGTCGCTCTTACCGTGATAGAGAAAACGTCGTCGGCTAAGTCAGAGCACTCTGCTATAAGCCGTAGCCTGAGGTCCTTTACAATTGTCAGGCCTGTAAATCAGTGAGTAAGGCACGATACACTAGGGTATCAGAGGCGGAGGGAGGAGATCGGCTGACAGTGAGAGCAATCATTCCGAGCCATCGCCTCCTCTGCTTCCTCCGTAACAGTTTCTAAGCCAATGTGACAGGTCAGACGAATGGCATGACGATTAAGTGAGGAACCGAACCTATAATATGACGCAAATCACGGACAATTTCGACCTCGCTTTGTTGAGGAGCGTGCGATATACTAGCACTAGCAAGGTCTGTGTGAAGGTCCATCCTACTGATAGTACAACCCTAGGACTGGAGATCGAGGTGGGGAGCGTGCGCGAGTGTGCAGAGTATTCAAGTTGTAGCAAGGACAGTGTTAACGGTGACAAGTCTTAGGACGCATCAAAGGACGGAAATAGTGTGTGATTATGTGAGTGTGCGACGCCTAGCAAAAGTGACCAGGACTTCGGCCAGGAAGTACTATAGCCCCTCGAAGAAGCCAACCAGGAGCGAGTGCAGAAGTATACTAGTACAAAGTCGGAATAGTCTCGGGAATATCCAAGAGAATATTGCCTTGACAGGTCCCAGAGATAGATAGGGAACAAATGGTGAGGACGTTCTGAAATCAACAAACTATCCCCGAGGCCGAGGCCGAGCCGACACAGCGGTGCCGTGGCTGGGCAGTGGGCACCTATTGTCCTTGATCGAAACGTTATCGTAAATTCGAACGCTTTCTGTGTTCAATCTATATTGAATATTGAATTCCAGCTGCAGCGCTCACACGCCCCTTTATTTGATCTCCAGAAGACTCGCTGTTTCAACTTCCTTGTCGTGCCGAATCTGCAGAAAGTGCATAGCTTGCGGTGGCATTGCGCCTTTTTGCCTCATGCTTCCGGTCCCCCATATGATGATACTCACCTGTAATTGACTATTGCCGCCTCGTTTTTGTCGTTGTCCATATCGTCTCACCGTTCTCTGTCTTGTCACCAATCTCTCCCTGAGTTGCCGCTACCTCATATTGACCCTGGACACCCGCGCATTGCAAATAATCTTCGTTCAGAGCCACGCCTGAGCCCGTCTTTCATCGCATCGCCCATTCCTACATCGATCGCCGGCGTTTTTCCTTGCTCATTTCACTAACCTTTGTTCTCGCCCGCTCCACCACCTAGTTGGCTGCTTCTAGCCACCTACAAGTCGCCGTCCGTGCCTGCGCAGACCGTTGCACCCATCGTTAGACTCGGAGAGGGTTCTATTGTTGTGCGTCATGTCTCAGTTCCTTTGTTGACTGTTTTTGTATACTTCGTCCTCGTTTCGTTTAGCTACGTATATTCCCCTACTCGTGTCCGCGCCCATCTCCCTTTGTCCACCTACTAGCCTTACTCGTCGCTGTCTCCATCGCTCTTCCCCCTGTAACCGCTCCCTCCCCCTACTATACTTTCGACTTAGTCGCGAAACCGTTGAATACTGATTTTTTGCGTTTAAACCGGTATTCTTGACTCGTAAATCACCGCCTTGTTCTCCTCGTCTACCTCTGAGTATTAGCCTACGCTGGGCCAGTCAAGAAACCTCGCCATCGCTGCCCTCTTCGTCTGAGCCGCCGACCTCGGATCCCCTCCCACTGCCTAGTCTAGAAGCAGCCTCACTATCGCCGCCTGCATGGTCCTAGTCTGACTTCGGACCCTCACCCCTTTCCCGAAGTTGTCTGCACACTTCCTAAGTCATTGCACGAAACTCCAACTTGCCAACTTGCCTCACGGTCTCGCTCACATACCCATCGACACTTTGCTGCACGCCCGCCGTCGGGACTGAATTACTCCCCCATCCTCCCACCACTCCTCCCTTTCTCTAACAGAATCCATCTCCGTCTTCGGACCCACAAGAACTCAGCACTTTACAGCGACTCATTCCAAGGTAGCATGCCTGTCACATATGCTCAGTGTATGACATCTACAGGGTGACGTCTCTCAGCTGACTGACGCCATTTTCCCCAGTGACAGATTTTGTCCTCACAGAGGCGGCGAAGGAAGGCAGGAAGCAATTCAACTTCATTTGGCTTCGCCAACAGAGTGAGTGACGTACTATCATACTTTTTGGTTACAAGGATGGGCTCTCACCAATTCTGACAGTTCATGCCCAAGCCAGACGAGTGAAGAGGCGACTAGGCCCTCGACTAAACAAGCTTATTCTTCGCACATTGGATCATGAGGTAATCTACTTGTTGCGCATTCTGCATACATTCATCGTGGTATCAACTCGAAGGCACAACTGGGATACATACACCTTCAACAAGGCCCTCGTATTCACGATCTCTCAATAAACATGTCAGCTGGGGGTCATCATGCGTAAGTGATGAGAGTCTCTGAATGTGCTCGCACAGCTACATCATGTTACAGCTACCTAACTCGCTCGACTCCGGTTACAATCGAAGCAAAAATGACCTCCGCGCCAAAAACGCGAAGTGGTGTCAGTGATGTGTCATTCCAGTGGTATACGGTACTAATTCATTGCAACTTTGTAGCTCCTCCAGGAAAACGAGGAGCTGAAAGGCGAGCTCCTGAAAATGGAGATTCACCTTGCCCGTGCCAACTCGCTTATCGACATCGAAAATGGTGGCAATGCTGGGGTGGTTACAGGATTACCGGCCTCTATCACGGAACGTGTAAGATGTCTTCCACCCAAGTCATTGCAATTCATCTCACTGAGTTGCACCGTGACTGCAGATACAGCGCCTTGTTGTATTATCAAAGAACAGAAAGGATCAGGTACGCTAGTATAAATTTTTAATGCCACATTTCTCAGTGCACACTAGATTCAACAAATGCATGAGGACGAACAGTACCGACTCAACGCGGAGTTGCTCAATACGTATTATGAACGAGACATGGAGGAGAGGGCAGCACGTGATTCTCTCTTTCAAGAATATCGCGACTGGGACGCAGAAGAAAGGGGCATTCAGGACCCAGGGCGTGATGACAGAGAGGAAGGACAGGCTACCCCTTCAGACTAGAGCAAGGCCCACATATGCGCTGCATGCGCAACCGCCACTACTTGGCGCATTCATACGCCCACGACGATTTGGCCACATCGGCTTCGATACCTGCCCGTGATTTCATCCACATGCACTGTCTCGTTCATGTCTGCCTATTATATCCCACCTGCGTTCGTATTCTTTGTAATGTACCTGTAGCACACTGTCTGACGTTGTCTTGTTTGTGTCCTATGGTCCATCCCTCATGTATATAACTCTCGAGCTTCGTGTCTTTTGAATCACCTATTAATCCTTGATGTTCTCGAAAACGCTCGTCTGACTCTCGTGTGAACACCGACCCGTACATCTCACCCGCGCCGATCTTCGTCACGCTCTCGTGTACACTCACCGAACCGTCTTCGTACTACCGCACAATCCCCGCGTTCTTATCTCATCTCACTTCCCTACCTATCTATGTCTTCCCATAGGGACGACACTCTCATGCTCGCACCTCGAACCCTTCACTAGAATCGCCGGATATTTTTATAGCAAATGTGGTCAGGGAGAACCTTTCACATTCCAAGCTAGTGTTCCTACATGCAGATGTCGGTCTTAATGTCGGTCTTATTTGAATTCAGTTGTAGATTCCTACTGCGCCGTGTAGTGACACAAGAGAGTACTATAGTACGGTCCGAGGGTTGTACAAGGGCGCAGTTGTCTGACTTCTCATCCGCAGTGAAGACACCATGAATGCATGTCTCGTCATAAATTCTCATACTACAACTTGTCATTGGACACTCATTCAAGTTCTTCAACTCCCTCCTGGAAAACACAACCTCCGATCGCCTACACAGTCTGTTGTGCGGCTGCCGCCACGCGTACCGGTGTCTGGGTCGGCTGTCTGCTGGACGGGTTTAATCACCTTCAAAGACCACCCAACAGTCGTGTCGGTGCTCCAGGAGTCAGATGCTGCGCCTGCGTCCACCTGTGCCTCAGTCAACCGCGTGACCGTACAGAGCTCGTTGGTCGGAGGAAATTGCGCACACGCGCCGGATCAAGTCCTCGCTCTTTTTTTTTTGGAGGAACGCTTTTATTTCTGTATCTAGCGTCTTGGATCAAGTTCTCGATCGCGACTCCTTGTTTGGGAACTCCAAGCCGGGCCGGAGCACCGAAACCACCAGCGAGACGCACCGTGAAGGTGGCAAGCATTCTCCAACTCCAATGACGACGCCTCAAATATCTGGCAAATATCAGTTTCAGCTCGACCTCAAAGGGCGAAACCTACCTATCACTGTTGCAGTTCCTGACATACCCGATACTCCGCCGTCAGAAGGGTATTTTGATCCAAGTCCCTCCTTGATTGTTGCGGACAAAGAAGCCAGCTTCGAAGACACAAGCGATATTCTCACACAGTGCACACACACTGACTCACTGGATGCTATCCATATCGAAGAAGATCAGCCGAATCTTCTACCCGTGAGTGCTTATCTACTCATTGCACGTACTACTGAACATCGCGTGAGGGTAGAGCCTGGGTGTTAGTATTCACGACAAGACAATTCGCGGAAAAGGGATAAAGTACCGATGGTTTTGTCTACAGGGGAAACACACGCCTTTGGGAAATCCTTCGGATATTCAGGGTATGGCCAAAATCCAACCACTATTACATCCTCAAGTCTTCGACATCTTCATCCATGTGTTTTATCCGGCCGCAGGCCATTCCTCCGGATCCAAGGACCGCACTATACAACTGTGGCTGTGGTACCTGCGTGGGTCTTCAGAATCATCTGAAGCCTTCTGGAAGCCTGTTGCCGTTGGCTACGTGTGTCCGGGTCCAGGATTGCTGGAGGGGCGACACCTCGTGATCACCGATCAGGGAGAGCCTAATTGGGTAGCTGGGTCGACTAGATATCGTCGATATAAGGTGGCGTGCCCTCCTTCTACAGCTCCACATGAACAGTCTGGGGGCTATCATATCAACGAACCTGCCACATTCGAAGGTATGGGCTGCTCCCTTTCGTGCAGCACGAACATGGCTAAAGGCGCTCTTGCAAGGCTGATTACCAGCCACAATGCGAAGTATCCCAGGGCATGTGCTTACTGTGCCACGAAGTTCACCGCATTCTTACTTGAAATACGTACGATATAAATGCACTTGTGAAATATAGCCCATCGTGCGCGGTAGAGTCGGAACGGCACCCTATGGCAGCGCGTGCCTGGGCGCTAATTTCGGGTTCCTTGTCGTAGATTACAACCCTAAAATGGCAGCGAACCACTGACTTCGGTGAGGCCTCAAAATAAGATCAAACCTAAATCAGTGCAGTTCGCCCGTTAGTAGGGAACACACTTTGCCTAAAACACATCCCATCCACCCAACATTCACCCCAACTCAAAGCAAGCGGCACCGGCACCAACCATGTGCTTCGTTCAGGTCACTCCAACAGCAGCAGCGGCCTCCCCGGCTCCGCGCTGACTCTCTACACCGTCCAGTGGGTTTACCTCGCTGTCTCCGGGCCTGGCGCCCCCTTCAATGTGCTCTTCTTGAGCTGCCCTATTCGGACCACGCTAGCCATCTCCGCCCCCCTTGGGGCGATCTTTTTCAGCTTCTGCGCGACATGCCGGAGATCACATGATCACAGACGAGTCACTCACGCGCAAGCTCGCCACCTTGGATGGCGCGGCAGCGGCATGGAGACCTTCTACGAGCAATTCCGCTGCACCTTCTGTTTTGTCGTGCAGACCTGCTATATGTGCGTGCACTGTTCCCCTTGCTGTTCCCTGACTCTTTGTCCTCATTGAGTATCCATTTTAAATGACGCGCGTGTTACGGTACGAACTTAATGACTCATTACATACGACTCATGGCCGGTTATGACTACGGTCCGGTATCAGCATTAGTCATGGACTATTACCTCGTATCAGTCAGCATAGTAGTTCACATGTGATTGTAACTCATGTATGACTCATTCCTAGGATAGCGGTACTAGGGTTCGAGCTAGTTACGCTATTGGTTACGTACTATTCGAGCGGCGCTTTAAAGCCCGCGTGTATCTGTATAAGTAGTCGACTCGGAAGACCAAGAGTCCCCATCTTGGTCTTCTTCAATCCACCACTTGACTCGTATTCCACTTGCCTTAGCCTCGGGCTAAGCGTGCTTCCTTATTCGTATCCACCAAGGGATACTCATCCTTTACTTCTTGCTGCAGTGTGTGTCGGTGGACCCCTGTTCAGCTTGCGTTGGGTTGACACGTGATCCCCATTCGCCTTTACTCCGCTAAGTCGATTACGCCCTCTTCAGAGTCCAAGTCGGACTAACGCCGGTGGAGCGTAACATTAAGACCAAGATCCTCATCGTGGCGTACTCGACCAGAGACCAGTGGACGTCTTTCCGTCCCTATCACATCGGACGACGAGGAGACCGCAACGTTCCTACAAGATTCCTGAGAGCAGCTCAGTGGAGAGAACGAGGGGAAGACACCGGATACTTCGTAGAATTTAACGGTCCTAACCGTTTCAGACCCGTTGAGTTCAATTTCGAACACCTTTGTTGGACCAAGGTTACTTGGAACCCCATAGATCATCGCTGGGACATCGTACGACCAGCGGGAAGAAGCTATAACTGTGACATCGACGCGCGAGAACTTAATAGTCGCGCAGATTACGGTCCTATTGACGGACAAACACAAGAACATACAGACGAAGGAATCAGCGGAGAAGAGACCTCCGAAAACCAATCACCAAGCAGAGGAACAACACCGGCAGAAGAAGCCAGTCTGGGAGCCATTGGCGACCATATTATACAGCGAACTGAGTCTCTCACTATCCATCAACCCGAACCAGAAGTAATCCACATTCACAGTCCAGCAGTCGCAATGGCAACTGCCACCATCTCGCACGAAGAACCGCTCACCACTGAGGCAAGAGACCAAATAATCTTAGAAGAACAAAGGCGCATTGCGGAAGAATCACGAGCGAATCTAGCTCCCATCAATCCATATACTGGTCACCGAATGACCGAAGACGACGTAGCCATCCATCGTGCCATTGGACCGGATGTAGCTGACCCCCCCAGTGGAGGCGGAGGACCTCCTAACTTGCCAGGAGGAGGACCTCCGCCAGGAGGACCTGGGTTTGGGGGATTCCCTGGAGGGTTCCCAGGAGGACCACCAGGAGGAGGACCCCCGGGAGGAGGATTGCCAGGTGCAGGTCCTATTATACCCCCTCCTAGTAACAAATTAGCTGGTGAAGCACCCACAGTATTCGACGGAGAACGCGCCAAGGTCGAAGTGTTTCTCACACAATGGCACGTCTATTGGGGGATGAATGCAGACGAAGGCATCATGGCCACGCCATACCGACGCGCCCTGCTTTTCCTCTCTTACATTAAAGGGGTCAACGTCAGCGAATGGGTATTGGCAATGCTCACATGGCTCAACGGCCAGATACAAGCCGGAATACCCCGCACCAGTGAAGGATTGTGGAATGAAGTCACGCGCAGCTTTATGCAACGCTTCCGCAATACGATGGAGCAAGAACAAGCTCAATACGAGCTCAAAAAAGGAATTAAGATGATTGGAGGCAATCTAGATGAGTATTGCACCCAATTCGAACAGTTAATACGCCGCGCTCAGTACAAGCTCGATGATCCGCAGACGCTCGATTTATTCGCAAGCGGGTTACCAAAAGACCTATATGAAAAGGTCTACACCCTCGATAACCCCCGTAACTACCGCGAGTGGAAAGAAGCAACCACCACTCACCAACAGCAATATCTTCACCTCAAAGCGGTGTTAAACAAAGGAGTCCCTTCGGGACAAGGGCAAGGAAAGCAACGACAACAACGACAATGGCAGGGACCGCCAAGGAGCTCATGGCAGCCAAGAAATCTACGAGATCCAAATGCCATGGATACCTCCGCAGACCGAATTCGAGGGCGACTTGCTGGAGCAGAAGACATACTCGCTCCGCGTCCCCCATACCGACCAAGGGGAGGGTTCCTCCAAAGAGGAGGAGGACGTAATAATCCAAGGCCAGTCACGTGTTATAACTGTAGGAAGGACGGACACATGGCCCGTGATTGCAGGGAACCGCGAGAGGGATACCAACCTCAAACCTCGACCAGTCGGTACATTGACACCGACTACCATCAGCAAGAACCAGAGGTCGCTACCAGGGCGGTCCAAGATGTCCCCCCTCAACAGCGCGCCAATAACTGGCTCAACGGAGTAGCCGGAGAATCGGACGATGTAAAAGACATTATCCTCCAACAGTTGTGGAAAAAGGAGGGTTTTCAGGACGCCTGAACCCATCGGCCTGGGTGAGGGCAGTTAATTGTAACAGTGTAATCATGACTCGCTATCGTTCTATGAGAGTTCCAGTATCGATTCGCACCAGTTACGCAATGGCCGACATACGCGCGTTAGTTGATTCAGGAGCAACCCATTGCTTCATGAAACCATCATTCGCAAAAAGAATGGGACTTGGGATCAAGTTGCTTGACGTCCCAAAAAAGATATGGAACATTGACAATACGGAAAACAAATCGGGGCGTATCACTCATTATACCGATGTCGACGTCCAAACTAAAGGCATTCACAAGGAAATCCGCTTCCTCATCACGGACATCGGCAATGAAGACATCGTACTAGGCTACCCCTGGCTCGCCATTTATGACCCGCATATCAAGTGGTCTCAAGCAGCCATACACGAAGACATGCTTCCTATTATCATTCGATCGATCAACCCTTACATCAAAACAACGCCAGTAGTGGCAGTAGCCACCGTTCAAAACGACGACTACGAATTGGTACACTCTTGCGTCATCACTGACGAGCAGCGGCAGCAGTTTGAGGAAGAATGTCGAATCAGGGCCACGGCCACTGATCTCGCCATTGCAGCTCAACAATACACCACCAAAGCTGAGTTACCCGCTGAATACCGTGAATTTGAACGACTCTTCAGTGAAGAGGCATCGGACAGGTTTCCACCCAGCAGGCCCTGGGATCACGCCATTGAATTCAAACCAGGAACGGCCGACGCGATCGATTGTAAAATATACCCTATGACACAGGAAGAAGACAAGAAGTTACGCAAATGGATTGACGAACAACTCAAAAAGGGCTACATAAGACCCTCTAAATCCCCTTACGCGTCGTCCTTCTTCTTCATCAAGAAAAAGGACGGAAAACTACGACCTGTCCAGGACTATCGGAAGATTAACGCCGTTACTATTCGCAATCAATATCCCCTTCCCCTCATTTCTGACCTCATTACCGACCTCAGTAACGCCCACATCTACACTAAGCTCGACGTCAGGTGGGGGTACAACAATATACGCATCAAAGAGGGAGATGAAGAAAAAGCGGCGTTCAAAACGCGTTATGGCCTATTCGAACCCACGGTGATGTTTTTCGGCTTAACCAACTCCCCAGCGACGTTCCAGACTATGATGAACTTCATCTTCAGGGACATCATCGCGAAGCATGAAAAATGCGGCACAGTTATTCGCGTCTATATGGACGACATTGGCATCGCTACCGGACTTAACTGTTCATTACAAGATCATGTTGAAGCGGTCAAGGATGTGCTCCGTGTGTCTGCGGAGCATGACTTGTATTACAAACTCGAAAAATGCCTATTCCACTCTCCGCGTATGGATTACCTGGGGGTAATCCTTGAAAAGGGGGTGACGCGCATGGACCCCGTCAAAATTTCAGGCATCAAGGACTGGCCTACGCCAACAAAGGTTAAGGACGTCCGCTCTTTTCTCGGTTTTTGCAATTTTTACCGTCCCTTCATACGAGGTTTCGCGACCAAAGCACGCCCCCTCAACAGACTTACCCACAAAAACACTGAATGGCATTGGGGAACAGAGGAAGAAAAGGCATTCCAAGACCTCAAAGCCATCGTCACCAGCGAACCGGTTCTTGCACACCCCGACCTCACACAACAATTCGAATTAGAAGTCGATGCATCAGGATTCGCCACCGGAGCCGTCCTTCTCCAGCGAAAAGCGGACGGCAAACGACACCCCATCGGCTACTATTCATCAACCCTCAACAAAGCAGAACGAAATTACGACATTTACGACCTTGAACTTTTAGCGATCGTCAAAGCCTTTCGCCATTGGAGACCCCTTTTAGCAGGATCTCCTCACAAAATCAAGGTATTCTCGGACCACCTTAACTTGCAATACTGGAAGTCACCGCAGAAGATTAGTAGGCGGGTAGCTAGGGAAGTACTAGAACTCTCGGAATACGACTTCGAAATTCACCACATTAAAGGGACTTCAAACGGTCGTGCCGATGCCTTGTCGCGAAGACCAGATTACGACCAGGGAGAAAACGACAACGAGGGAGTAACCGTGTTACCAGAAAGCGTCTTTGCACGCGCTACCACACTAGAAGAACCGCGACACCCTCACTGGAGATCCGAAATCCTACCGGTAGAAATGACACCGGAACACCCCATTTACGAACAGGACATAGCTAAGTTGAAGCCCTGGGTCGATGCTCACAAGCTAAAAGACATCGAAGGGACATGGTATAAAGACGGGCGCCGAGTAGTCACCGGCGGCATCCACGACAAGCGCACTATCATTGCTGCTCATCATGACTCCCCTGTCTACGGCCATCCAGGCATCAAACGAACCCTCCAACTTACCGAACGACATTACTGGTGGCCGCAGATGAAGAATGATGTCACAGACTACGTCAAAGGATGTGCAGAATGCCAGCGGCACAAAGCTAACCTGCGACCGATTAAAGCACCCCTACAACCTATCTACCCGAAACCGGAAGCCCTGCCGTTTGAGACTATTGCAGTGGACTTTATCACCAAACTCCCTGTCTCTCGTGGATATGATTCCATTCTCACAGTGACCGATCATGATTGCACCAAGGCCGCAGTCTTCATTCCTTGTAACGAAGAGATAACGGCCGAAGGAACAGCTGCCCTGTATGTTTCTCATGTTTTCCCACGATTCGGACTCCCCTCGCGTGTTATCAGTGACCGAGATCCCCGCTTCGCATCCAAGTTTATGCGGGAGATATGTAAAATCCTTGGCATCAATCAAAATATCTCAACCGCTTATCACCCCAGAACCGACGGCCAATCAGAACGAACGAATCAATGGCTGGAACAATATCTCCGCTTTTGGGTAAATGAGCGGCAGGACGACTGGGTCCGATATCTGCCTATGGCGGAATTCACGCATAACAATTGGCCTAACGAAACCACGCGAGAGTCCCCCTTCTTTCTCCTATCTGGATTCAACCCTCGCGCTGATTGGACTGATAGGCCGTCTCCTATTCCCCAAGTGTCACTAAGACTGGACCAGTTTAAACAAGCGCGACAGCATGCCTTCTCCTGTATGCTCCGGGCGCAAAAGTCATGGGTCAAGCATAAAGATACGCCCAAGTTCAAAGAAGGAGACCTCGTGTGGCTAGAAGGACGCCACTTACGTACCCATCAACCAACCGCAAAACTAGCCGCAAAACGCCATGGACCGTTTAAGGTCGTTCAGGTGATGTCCCCCGTCAACTATCGCCTTGAGCTTCCCACGCAGTGGAGCATCCATGACGTCTTCCACATAGATCTTCTCACACCTTATCGTGAAACACCCACGCACGGGCCAAACTATCAGCGCCCACCGCCTGATTTGGTCGATAACGAAGAAGAATACGAGGTCGAGAAGATCCTAGACTCGCGGCGGTTCGGCCGAAGACGTCGACTCCAATACCTCGTCAAATGGAAGGGCTACCCTGACTCAGACAATCAATGGGTAGATAAGGATGACGTATTTGCCGACGAAGCCGTTCGGGATTTCAAACATTCTAACCCCGACAGGGAAACGCATATAAGGGCAACCTCTTGTCGTGATAAGTCCCCATCTCCCATTCACTCCATGTCCTCTACTCGACGCAATGACCAGCTCACACTCCTCTCCACCCTCATCAATGATTCCTCAGCCACGCTTGTCGACTCCGACCCCACCAACGACACCGCAACCACTAGAACTACAAGAGGAGGCCGTCCCTCCGTGCAGCATGAGGAAGACGGCCCTATCACTAGCGAAGAACTGCACCAGACATTGCAACGATTCCCTATGCCCGTACAGGGAACTCTCGACGACGATCCAGCAGCAGCTCAACCAGCACCTCCGCCACCAATGTATGCCCTCACAAACCCCAACACCGGTGAGCCCGAGGTCTTCCTCACCGAAGACGAGCTTTTTCGGCTTCAAGCAGCTGTCCCGCGCGGTGAAACCGCCCAACGCCATGCAGAAGTATGAACGAGAATGGAAGGAGACGGCGGTGCGGTGGCAGCGGGAGCAACTGCATATCGCCGCTTGCCGACGACGAATGATGAAGGAGCGGAAGGAGTATTGGACGAAGATGAGGATGAAGACGAGCTTAGAGACCACTACCCCATCAGGCACGCATTCCTTAACCATGAATTCTACGCTGAAGATCCAGCCGCCACTCCCTACCTCGTCGACGCAGCGGGGGGGCCTTTACACAGGGGACGAGTCGCCGTGGCACAAGCGGCTCGTTATACACCAATGGGCGAACGAGACCCCGCAACCAGAGTCGTCGTCCCTGAGGGGTTCCGGGTCAATCGAGGACCCGATTACATTCCGTTCCCGATCAAGCTCCCCAACGGACCGACGGTACAAGCCTCCCACGTACAGGTTATCTGAGGAGGAGACCCCTTCGTACTCGGACTAGCTCCGGGGTCAGGCTTCCTCTATGGTAAACCTCTTTACGCCACTCCTCATCTTCCCAAAAACAATCGCGCGTTCATCCCACACGAGGAGTACTTCATGCTCCGAGATCGACACCCCACAGACCTGCTGCTTATGCGCATCGGGGATGTCACCCTCACTCAAGAGCTGCGTCGATTCCGGCAGTTTGCCTTTGCCGAAGACCAGCTGGAGAAGAGGATTCGACAATTACAGATGGAGAAGGAGATGGTGATAGCGGACAAAAAGGACAGTCTCTATCGACTCGAACGCGCTAACATATTGGGAAGAATGGAAGATGAAGCGGAACGAATGAGGCAGGAATCGGTAGCGGACTAGTGAGGTGGGCCTCACTCCTGAAAAGGGGGTGATGTTACGGTACGAACTTAATGACTCATTACATACGACTCATGGCCGGTTATGACTACGGTCCGGTATCAGCATTAGTCATGGACTATTACCTCGTATCAGTCAGCATAGTAGTTCACATGTGATTGTAACTCATGTATGACTCATTCCTAGGATAGCGGTACTAGGGTTCGAGCTAGTTACGCTATTGGTTACGTACTATTCGAGCGGCGCTTTAAAGCCCGCGTGTATCTGTATAAGTAGTCGACTCGGAAGACCAAGAGTCCCCATCTTGGTCTTCTTCAATCCACCACTTGACTCGTATTCCACTTGCCTTAGCCTCGGGCTAAGCGTGCTTCCTTATTCGTATCCACCAAGGGATACTCATCCTTTACTTCTTGCTGCAGTGTGTGTCGGTGGACCCCTGTTCAGCTTGCGTTGGGTTGACACGTGATCCCCATTCGCCTTTACTCCGCTAAGTCGATTACGCCCTCTTCAGAGTCCAAGTCGGACTAACGCCGGTGGAGCGTAACAGCGCGGGTGCTTTCTGCAGCGGTGCGCATGCACGTGCCCGGTGGGCCGCCTCCTTCACGGTGAATACCTCGTCGACCACAGCCACTCGCATGCAGGCCTTATGTTCGCCTTCTGCCAGCTCACGCTTACCTACAGGCGCTTCGTCAGCAGCGCGCTCCTGCGCTTTGTCGACACTGCGTTTTTGCTGAGCGCATACGACTTTGCGTGTTGCCTCGGCCCCGCTCGGCACTGGAACCCCCAGCGCCACCAGCCTCTATGTTCCCCAGCATCTACTACCTGGCGCGTCCCTCTCATATTTGTGCAGCCCCCCAGCACCCTCGCTTCTCATGCGCACGCCGACGGGTCCTGTTGGAGTGTGTTGTCACGCTCAGAACACGTGACCTAGGGCGGGATACGAAGCACCCGCCAGATCAGATCGTCATGGTCCGTGCCAGTACAGTACCCCGACACTTCTCTCTCCCGCGCCAAAAAGGAAAACGCCGAACGACCTATCCAGGGCATTGGAGGCGGCGCGTGGCTCCTGTGTGTTCAAGGTGCGCTGCGACTTAGATCATACGGAAAGCGTTTCGAGAACAGGATGAGACTCAATTCGGGACATACATGCGAGTGCTTTCGTACAACATAGACTACCGCAAGTAAAGAGGACAAAAGACTATGCCAGACAGACCTGTGCCTCCTTGAAGCAGAATATATTTCCACTCTTCAACACAGCTAGTTCTCCTCATAAGCGGGTGGACCATCGTGGGATTGGTCCTGATTAGTGCAGACTGGGCAGTGGCCACAAGGATAATACGGAGTACCGCCACACACAAAGAGGGGTGGATTGTCCAGCATCATGCGCAGGTCCTCGTTTTCTTCGTTGATGTTGATGCTTTACGTCATTGGACCATAGTCGGCGCTGTGAGCTTGTATTTGTCAACGTGGGGGAGAAACGACTCACCTTAACCGTTGATTGACAACCTTCCGGACGATATCAAGGACGGCATAGAGAAAGGCAATTTGGACCATGGTCGTAATTACCCTGTAACCACCGATAAGTACGTGTAATACGGCTGCAATTAGGAAATAATACCGACATTTGCAAAAGTACGCCGAATACGCGGCCAAGTAGATCGGCAAAGAGAGAGAGCAGCATGCCAATGTCACAATGTGGGTGAAATTGTTTGTGTAATGGCTTGAAAGTTGACGGAGGGATGAGGCTTGAAGTGCAAAGTGGTTAACGAACCAAGTTTTTGAGCCCCCATAGTTCCACAGGCGGGCCACTCAGTTTACCAACGGCAGGCGACGTCTGAGGTGATGCGTACAAAGGTTAAGCGGTCTCAAAGAGCGGACTTCAAGTTCGGAACATACATGTCATTGGTACTATTGTAAGGATTGGTCATGAGGTACCTGAGCCGTCCTTTAGCGCTGTCCATCTCAAACTGTCCATCTCAAACTTTGGCACTGTTATTTAGGCCGCTGGGCGGCCACTTCAAAGGTCTTCTTGCGCCTCTACTATACACTAAGGGTTTACAGAGTTGAGTTGTGAGCCTAGTTGGGAGGTCTGCTGTGAGCCTGTGAGTTCTGTTGTGGGACCGAAAAATGAATTCAAATTTCGCAACAGAAATGAAACTTACAACAAGTATCTGTTGTCGGCACCTGTCACGGTAATATTTCGATTGGGGTTTGAAAACTCATCTCTTTGCCGGGTCTCGACGTTTGTTTCTGCGTCCTCAAGGCCTCAAGGCTCAAGTGTGTTATCTCCAGCCGAATTTAGACTCCGTAGTGCGGCGGCTGACTAGCGCTGACTTGGCGAAGTTTGCAACAGGGGGCGTACAGAGTGCACAGCAGCTATCGGCACCAGTAACGCTCAAAAGGAAGATTCCAGCAGCACTCACAACAGAGCTCACAATGGAGCTCACAACTAAACTCTGTAAACCCCTACTGGCAACAGCACACCAACCTTTGGCCATTGTTCCGGGAGACACCTTGCCTTACTGTGGCGATACCTCATATCTAGCACTGACAACGCTATTATGCATGGCCAGGAACAAAGAACGGGTTGGATAACCCCGTTCTTTGTTTCTCAGAGTATCCTTGGGCGCAAATTACTGTAATCGAAAGAAAAAAAAAATGGGGGACGGTCGAAATGTTGGAGCACAGATCGAAGCTAAAACTGAACGTTTCTTTTACCCCTTCGCCTCCTCTAGATCCGACTGAGATAAATTAGCTCCACTACTCCAGTCAGCGAGCTACACGCTAGGCACACTGCACCTGCAGGACATACGTTCACTTCGGTAATATTCCAGTTTCGAGTTACTATTCTTTATCTTATCCCCAAACTGTACAAACAGGAGTGGCACCTGTCGAGCACATGTCCACACAACAGCGGCAGTTTCTGTTGTAGGCCCGCCACTATAGCGCAGTAATTGGTCCTGTTTAACGCACGGAAAATTTGTCCCGTGGAACGTGCCGCTTCTGTCTCTGGGATGGTAGAAAGTCACATCGCCTGACCCTTCCTACCTCTCTAGTTGCAGAACACACCAACGCTGTCCTGGCCAGTCTCTCACCAGCACCGCACCGATACGCTGGCAACCGCAAGTGTCTCTACTTACAGTACAAGTACGTCGAAGCGTACCACAGCGTTTCATAACTCTGTCCTATGTAGCTTAATCCCCGTAAGGGGGGGTGCAACGAGCAGGTATTGGCAGTGATGTGGACGCAAGGCCAGGGTAACAATATGATGATGAAGACAAATGAGGACATGGATCGACGGTCCAGGCGGTCCGAACACGGCGGTATGGGCTTGACAAGCTCTGAATCGGCGCGGAATGCATAAAGCAACCTCATGCAGTGCGTCTCGCCTAACTCTCCGGTTGTGGTTAACAGACTCGGATTGCCACGGGTTACACACTTGCATCTAGCTGTCTTGCCCCTCTGGTATTTCCGAGTCCACCGCAGAGGGGACGATCCAGGCGCTGCCTGCGCTTACTGCGCCGTTCACTCGCGATGTCGTGAGACGCGTCCTCGCTCCTCCGCGCGAACTCGGCAATATTGAGCGTGCTCGAACACGAAAGTGAGCGCCTTTGCAAGGGTCTCGTTCACCTGCTGGCGTACTTTGGCCACACGCTGCAGATCCGCGGCACATACTTGAGTGAGCATAAGCTTCAAGGAGCTGACGTTTCTCTTCTTGGTAGGCAGGAAGGGCAACGGGGATGTGCCGTTCGCTTTGCCCATGTGAATGGCTACAGCTTGTGACGCATCACGGGACAGGTAGCGAAAGTATGGTAGCATCGGGTCTGACGAGGACCATACCAAGGACGAGGACAAACGGTGCGGATTCATCGTTGATAGCATGCAGCCATCAATGGATACGGTATTCGGGACATTACGGCTTACGCCCCATTCGAAGCCATTCGCTTCGATCCTGACCTCATCCCGCCAGCTCACTCACTTATTTGGTGTCTATTCTCTCAGATTGGCACGATAACCGGAGCCCTCTGCGCAACCTCAACCCCAGAGACCAGTTTACGCCGTATACCACCTTTATGTCGTTCACTTCGGAAACTATTCATGTTCTAGATAATATAGTTATTGTGAATGACGATCACAAATGGTCATATTGACGCTCGAGGCAGCGGGGCAGAAGCAAAAACAACTCTCTTTGTTTTTCGGCCGGGCTCTCAAATTCTTATGGGGAAGTGTACACGGCTGCCACACCGCCCGGACAACTGGCGGCGTCATTTTTTTTTGGCTTGAAGGCTGAGCGCAGATGTAGTGAAGGGACTCGCATACCTCACGTATACCAAATAGTGTGTATTGAATAGGTTTGGGTCTGATGCACTCGTGTCTCCCTCCATCAGTTTTGGGAACACCTCTCGCTAGCACCCTTGCCCTCCCAATGACTAGTCATTACCCACAAATCTCAGCGGCTCTGTCCTAGGAAGCACAACAGTTAGCGACAATTGATTGATGACACTGTGCGAGATAATGGATCGTGGGCGTGGTCGGCAGAGTGTTTCTTTGTTCTTTCAAGGACCCTGGCCTTACGGTGACCTCCGCCTTTGACTTCTACCGGCCTGTAGTGGAGCCTGCTAAGATAAATTCGTGCTGTTATCCCTGGCTTTCCTCGCATGCTTGGATCATGACTCTCCCATCTTCTCGTACTCTGCAGGTCGCTGGATCACCTCGCCGATCCTCTGCTGTTCTTGGACCCCTTCTAGTGCGGAAACGCAGGCACGGTTCTTCAAGCTCAGAATCGTCATCCAGCACTGTCAAGGCTGTTTCTGGATGCAAGTCTCCAGGAAATCGGCTGGCTTCTCGAACCCGACGTGACAAAAACCGAGACAAAAGGGCAAAAAAGCGCTCGAAACTCACTGGACTGACCAACCCCTTCTACGTAGGGCCTCGGAGGTTGCGGCGAACGACTAGGCCGTTGTCGGGTGGCCCCTCCAGTATCAGTATCGAAGAGTGGTTTGCCCGGGCCATAGCCGCGAGCAACATGCCTACAAAGGAAATTACGTCTTCGAGCGATTCAGAGGCACGTTGTTTTTGGATGTTTACGTAGACTGCCTCATTATTTCCTTAGGGTGATGACGAACTTGTCGAGCAGGCGTTACAACTAGATCCCAGCGACTCTCCACCCATTCCAAGTGAGACGAGTATACCAACAGAGTTATGTGACATCTCGGTGCGTGGCTTTGTTACTGAAGCATCAATGTGGTGCAACATTTATTCTTCACTGACGCAGGCTGCTTCCGCCGCGAGTTCCACCGCAGAAGGGATTGTGCCATCCTATCCAGTACGTGGAGTCATTGTTGAAGGAGCATCCAGATCTTATCCTCACAAACGCAGGTGCTCAACTCGGCAGGGTCCATCTCCACTGGTAGCGAACACGAGTTTTACACGAGCGACTATGAAGCACTGGACATAGCCACCCCCGCTAACGATTACGAGGAGGTAATTGCAACACCCATTGTCTTGAAAGAAGAGGAATGGGTTGGCATCTCTCGGGCGGGCGATAGCGCTCATCAATCATGTGACGAAGATATGAGGGACTCTCAAGATACTGACGAGACGGATGGCCCTGGATGCGACATAGGGGATAGCAATGCTGACGACAGCAACGTCGACGACAACAATGCTGACGACAGATATGCCGACGACAGTGACAGCGACGATAGCGATGCCGACAACAGCGACGCCGACGACAGCAATGCCGACAACAGCGACGCCGATGACAGCGACTCTGATGACAGCAATGCCGACGATAGCAATGTGGGGGATAGCGATACCGAGATGTTCGACATAAACGGCGGAGACAGCGACAAAGACGATAGTGTGGAGGCCAGTGACAGTGACGTGGGGGACACCAATCCTGGGACCAACGACATGGCAGACAGTGAGACTGAAGGTACTGACATCGTGCTTGGTAGCCGAGCCTCTTCTCCAGATCCCGCTGATCGCAAAAAACATCTTTTGTCTCTGGTACGTGATTCGTGTTCAAATTTGGCCACGAGACTGAGACCTATAAGGCCAAGGACATAAAGCATATTCAGAAGCAGCCCCAGGTACGCACGTCGATCTGTGGATGTGACTGCGCCTAACCCTTTTCCAGAACTCACCTTGCACCAAGGGTGACGTCCAGATTATTTTGAAGCAAATGCTTCGGGGTGCCAAGTTAGATTGTAGCTCTCGCACAAGCAGAGGGGATCGTGCCGGCCACAAGGCTGGTCGTGAGCAAAAGGTGCAATCGCTACTTCCAAGGCATCAGAGTCACAGTAGTCTGGAGATGAAGGTATGTTGCCAGTCCGTCATTCTAGACCATGCTCACAAATACCCATGTGTGGACAGACAGAGGTCCGTAAATTCGCAATGAAGTTATTGAAAAGGAAAAACAAGCAATCGCGTTTCCATCTCCCATCTCGGAAGGAGTTTGTGCGGTTCGAGAAACGAAAGGAGGGTGGTCCTACCAGCAAGAACTTTCGTGTCCAGTTGAAGGGGTCGCTTGCATGTCGGTGGAATCGTCGCGCCGCTGACGTCTTCTCTGAGGCATACATCAAAAAGTACAAGAATCGATTCAAGCACGAAGATCTGGTGGCTTGCTTCAAGACTCACTTGCGTACACTCAAGAACCAGCACGAGCGCATCAAAGCCGGTCCTACCAAAACACAAACGGATATTGAGCGCTGTTCGACGAGTGCCCGCCAAACTCGTAGGCAAGGGGTGGGTAAGCTACAAAGGTAATATAACTTGCATGCTGACGGATATCGCGTAGATTGCTCGGCGGAGAGGAGAGGTTCTTGATGGATATGGAGATCTGCAATACATCGCTCGTCACCTGAACAAGTTAGGAGTAGACGGTATGAGTGGGGACGAGTCAGATCACTCAGGTGGTCGTCGGCGCTACGTTGTACAGAAACTAAACTGGAGATCGGACGACGTTACAGCCGCGTTGAGAGTCCTGGATGCACTGGCTCTCGTATCTCACTGGACTAGCGATGGGCGGCCTAGGCCCGGTAAGTTCCCTCATGTCCGAATCGATTCCAACAGGGTGGAGAATCGGGACCCTGTCCGCAACCTTCCACGCAACTTTTACCGGGAAGATTGGCTCGACACCCTTGACGATTATGAACTCCGAGAGCTCAACATTCACAAACCCGTTAATCTTGCCTTGCCGGACCGGATATTAAGGTATGTGACAAGGTCTCTCAGTTGACGTGTTCTTAAATTTCGTTTGCATTAGCCTCGCTCACAGGTACAAGGGTGCGTCGGACCCTCAAAGACCCCCGTTGCCAAGGGGGGGTGCTCAAAGCTCTACCCCGGAGTCCCGCGGCATGAGACCCAGGGGACAAAGGCACTCGGAGCCGAGAAATGCGAAGCATGGACGAGTACCAAAGGCGATGCACAAGAAGGGTAATAGGGATAGCATGGATGTTGACGATTGAGAGCTTTGCGACTTGGCTGTGACTCGGCCACAGGAAATTCTAGTATATATATAGTGTCTTGACCGCCGAAAGAAGTCCATTTATGTTAAACGATTTTATCCAGAATAATAACATCCTACTCTCCCTTGTATTCATATATACCAGTCTTGGTGATTGTCATGGGTGCGAGAAACCTGCACAGGTACCGGCGGGGTGGGAAGCCACGACTTGCGTCACACCACCTCGGCCCAAGGCAAGCCCATACTGGCCGTACCTTTAGCACGCGTGGACAACGTATCGTTTTTTTTTTTGTTGGACCCCCCCAGAATCGCATGTGAAGCTGTGAAGGGTGGCCCCACGGAACGAAAACCCCATATCCTCCATTTCGGCAGGATCTCAGGGGAATATACAACATGGGCCCACCGCTACGTCAATCTCGGGCTTCACCAGTTCACCCCCCTGTTTTGACGCGTTAGACTCCCCGGGTCTCAAATGGGTCTCCTCGGGGATCATGCCACACTCTCAACCCCTGTCGCCCGCAACTCGCCTCTAGCAGCAGCAACCCCTCGTCAACGTCCACTGTCAACTTTGTTGACCGCAACCCAGATCTCGTCTTTTCCAGCCTCTATACGACCACTAAAGAGCGCATTGCAACGCACGAGTTCTAAAGCCAGCCGTACCATGTACTGGTGCCCACCCTGCGCCTCGTCATCCCCAACAACAACATCCCTGACTTTGCGCTAACACCCTCTTCGCCTATCCCATTTGGGTCACGCTGGCTATCTCCACCGCCGCCTCGGGATGCTGATTGCGGTGATTTTCTTTAGCTTCTGCGACCCGGCGGATGTAACAGAAGAGGCACCCACACGTGAGCGGCGCGGTAGCGGCAGACGTGGAGCCCTTCTGCAAGCAGTTCTGTTGCACCCTTGGCACTGTCGCACAGACCCGCTATATATGTGTGCGTGCCTTGTTCCCTCTCTTTTTCTGCGTTGGCAGCTGAGAGTATTTGCCTCAAACGACACGAGTGTGCATTCTGCAGCGACGCGCAGATGGTCCTGCGTAGCCTTCTTCACGGTGAACTACCCATCGACCAGGGCGTGGATACCAGCCGCTCACACGTGAGCCTCATATTTGCCTTTGTCGGCTCACGTTCACTGGCGGGCGTTTTGTCGGTGCTGCCACTTCTGCGCTGTTGACGTCACATTTTCGCCGAACGCGTGCGGCGTCGCGTGCTGCACCGCGCTCAGCACGGGCAACCTACACATTGTCGCCACCCTCTACCTATTCTTCTTCTTTAAGAAGATCTCCTACCGGGTACGTCTCTCGTGATTGCGCCCCCCCACCCCCTCTCTCTTGTGCGCATGCTGACATATCCCGTCGCAGTGCCTTTTTCACGCTCTGCGCGCGCCGCCTAACGCGGGTCAAGTCTGATCGTCATGGTGTGTGCAAGCACCACAGCTTGAAAAAAATTGCTGAATGAACCATCCAGGGAGTGGGAGGCGGCGCGTGGTTCCCGTCTGCGCAAGGTGCGCTTGCAGACAAGTAATAAACTGAGTCCCGCTTGCGGGCTTCACCACGATGACTGCATACGCCATGTACGTTTCTACATTGTCTTCCCTACCGTATACTCGAGCTGCTGAGCCTCGTTGCTAACTAGGTGGCCACATCAGGAATCGGCATTGCCAACCGTGACACCATGGCGCAAATGATGGCTAAGGAGGTAGCGGGGGGGTGCGAGAAGGACACGTCGGTTGAAAAGGCGTAATACCAACCCAGCACCTATCATCGCCGTCCTTTCGCCGACCTCGTACCTCATGCATATGTCCTACTTCATCGTCACTGCTCGTGCGCCTCCCTTCTTGCCTGTCCCTGGTCTCCTGCCCCAACATTGCCCACATGCACCATGGTATCGTACCGTGACGACATATCCAGAGAAGCGACGCAGTCTTCTGTACAGTAGTAGCGCGACCCGTCCAATATTACACATAGCAAAGAAACCAAAGTGTACGCGCTTGCATTCGTCGATGACATCAGTAATGTAAGTACACCCGTACCCGTAAAAACCCGTATCTTTGTGAGGTGGTAGGGGTTTTCTTGGTACGGTTGTGGGTAGCCCGTTAACCTAGCATGAAAACCCTTAGGACTACCCAAGCCAATCACATTACTAGAGACGCATTTTTCACCCTAGTTTCAGGACGAACTTTACCATACGCGGATGCCACTGTGCGTGTCACGTTGAGACGGACTCTAAATGTACGTGCGCCTCACTCATTGAATCTTAGCCTCACTGTTTCAACCCGAAGCCAAGCCTCGCCAGTCACCAATATCTGGTACACTCCCTGGCCATGCCCATCCAATTTCGTGGAAAGTACCTATTGACTCACCCTACACGCGAGGACGCGATTACTTGTGTGGCATTCAGTATTCACGGTGACTTTATTGCCATCGGAGGGCTCGATCGAAAGCTACATATTTTTTCCTTGGCCAATGGCCAACTCCATTATTCGATTGTTTCCCCAAGCCATATCAAATCACTAATATGGCTCCCTGGAACCGAGCAAACGCTGGTCTGTGCATGCTATAGTGGCATCTTGATGAACATCGTTGTTCGTCCAGGAGTAAGTAACCGCCTTGACCTTAAGTTGGGACCCTCACACACTTATCACCAAGGATTCCATAAACCTCAGCTGTTTTCGTGCTCAACATCACGCTATCGAGTTCATGGCTGCCGATGCTTCCACCGGCTATCTGTCAACAGGTTCCGGGTCAGACGTCCAGATCTGGAAGGGGGGCAAGCGTCGTATGTTCTCGTATGTCTCTCTGTGCTTGATTTATCTGCATATACTTCAGATGATTGGAAGGGACATGGGATTTTGGGTGTCCCTAAGAAATCTGCAGACAACTGTGACGCAGAAATCATTTTGACTGGGTTACACTGGCATAGTGGTTCCAGTGCCGGTGGTGGCATAAGGGTAATCACTACATATCGACATCACGGCATTCAGTGGGTTCTATTTTGTGTTTTATGGCGTTAACTCTGAAGACAAACTAGATTGTGGGACGTGGAGAAGATGACCGTCATTCAGTCAATCAACATGCCGTCTCCCATGTGTGTAGCCAGGCTACTGGTGAAGTAACACATGCGCTGATTCATGTCATCTCTATCTACAAGGCTCGGAAGCTCGCTCTCCCCCAACGGGCTTCACATATCCGCCGCTAAACGTGGCGGATACGATATGTATAGCTTAGACTCCGGAATAGTCCTCCATACATTTGCACATGGCTTACCCCTAGACGCCGATGTGCGCCCTAGTACATTCCTACCGAGGGGAGTCGCATTTTGCGGCGCGACCGTTGACGGGACTGTGACTCTCTGGGATGTCAAGGTAGGGGATCGGCTGCAGTCCGTCCAGCATCTCCGTGCGTCCATGCCATCCATACTTCCCTCTATTGGTGCTCATCCTCCAGAAGCGGGTGCAACCCTACATGCTGTTGCAGTACGTTTTGTTGCTACAATTCGCACACCCACCCCACCCGCCCTCCCACACAAGCTCATCCCCCTTTTCGCAGGTTCATACAGAAGAGAAGAGCGGTATCATGCTCCTTGCGACGGCATCTCAAAACGAAGTCAGGGTCTGGCACGCGATATCCGATAGTAGGGATCTCAGCCCCAGTGACCATAGATGATGACTAATTCCTCAAACTAGAAGGTAGTAACCGCCACAGCAGATACGATGGCCAACGGTTTGCCAAGGTACGGAATTCTTCTAGGTTTTTCACCATAGACACGTGCTCATGTGCACAGCCTGATACTATAGTTGCGGCCTGGGCAATCACAATATGTGCCATTGCAGTTCTGCTCACATGGGTGTTCCAAGTAGTTATATAGTGGTGTGCAGTGTTCCACCTGAAGTGTGGCACATAGGGATCGTATTAAACGACGTGACTGGCTTGAAACGGATCATGTAAGACAGCCTGAGGCTGAATGGAGGTACAAACTATCAGGAGAGATCGCAAATTCGGACAAAAGGGTTGAGATAACACATGAGGGTGTGTGCGAGAGAGGGTCTGGACGATGTCTTATTTTCGTATTTAGAAATTTACGTCTGATAACCCCACTGTTGGACAGTCGGACGGAGAAACTTCCCACGGTTGGATAGTCGGACAAAGAAATTCGGACAAAGAAATTCGAAGTCCACTGTCCGACAACGGGAATATCCCACCATCCCGCAGTTAGACGCATGCAGCACACTGTATTCACCTTACTGTGTTTTATAGTAAGATCCCCAGCCGCTACTCGAATGTTGACATGTTGACATCCGCCAACGAGATCGACGGCCGAGGTGCAATGGTACCCAGTTCGGCTTCTGACTGGGTTTGGCCGTACAGATGCCGACTCTCACATGCGCTCACACCTGCGTCTTGCACGACTTACCTTCTCCAGAGTCCTCTCATCCGAGTCGCCCTTCTCTGCTCTCGCTCTCAGCTGACGTTCCCGGAATACTGGCACGCTACGCTCAATGTTCTTGCACCTGAAGCGCCACGCGGTCGCGGGCTTCACCACGATGACTGCATACGCCGTGTATGTTTCCACATTATCGTCGGTATCATAAACTCGGGCTGCTGAACACATACACACACAGCGGCCAAGTCGTCAACGAGGCGGCCAAATCAGGATTCCACATGGCCAACCGTGGCACCATGGCAGAGGCGATGAGCGAGGCGTCCTGGGACTAGGGGGTAGCAGAGGTGCACAAGAAGGACCACACATCGTGGAAAAGACATGATAACGACGCAGTACCTCTCCTCTCACAATTCCGTCTCTTAACATCGTAACCTATATAGGTCCATTGAAAAATTTGGGTCATACACTCACACTCAACCTCCCTATGACCACCTTACCGCACATCGGTATGAGCACGTCTGATCCCGTCTTCGACATAACTTACTCAACCACCCAGCCGCCTTCACTGTTTTACCCTTTGCTTAACCCGCCCCCACCGAACCACCTTCTCACAGCGTCTTTTGGGCGCATCTTCCCATCTCGTGGTGCGTCCCCCCCCCCCCCCCCCCCACACACACACACACACACCCTCCTGCCTTGTTTGGCGCGCCGACCCTGTCTGATATGGGCTACACCTGTGATATCACGGCCCGGGGTGGTAACGGTGCCGTTCTCATACTGTCACCACTTCAACTCTGCATCGGGCACAGACGACGCCGAGCTTGTGCGTGTCACTGTACTAGCTGGAGCCACTACTCCTTCAGCAGAGCATGCTGTCGGATATGGCTGCCATCATTGTCGAGCCCGTGCTTGATGAGGGTACGTACCTCCAACCTTCTTTTCAATCCAAATAACCCCAAACGCGATGAAAATTACCACCCGCCACCTGCTGCGACGCATGCAGAGATCCTATTCCTTTGAACAATCAAAACATACACAAAGCACCGTAATGTATTTAAGTGGCCTTGCCACCCTTGACTTTCCCCTAGAACCCCCCACCCACACTCTGCTCGTCTCTGGCCATCCAGTCCATCTTTGTCCGCGGTGCAGCCAGTTGCTTGACCTATATTCTGGCACATGTTACAGGACCAAGTGAGTGTATGATTCCCACTCATTTTAAAAGACTAATTGTCATTTGTTGAGGTTTCAATGGACGAGACAAGCGACTTGCCACCTGTCGCCACCTTAGCCTTCAGGCATTTCCCCCGTGCTCATGCCACTCGTAGCGCATCCCCCAGACCTCTTCGTATGGCTGATAGGGTGTGTCTCATATTTGATGCGATAAGGTTTCTTGCTGATCCCCTCCAAAGAAAAGGAAGCTTAGTGGTTCTGAAGCCCAGGACGATCGCCTTTCCAAGCGGCCGACTACGGATGCTATCCTCAGTACTGGTGCGCAGAGTGGACCAAGCCATGAAGTGAGTGATACCGTGTTACTGTCCCAGGGTCTGACTGATAATATTGTAGTTTGACAACCCCGGAATGGAGATCACCGCAGCCGATGGAGCAATGAGTGAACTTAGCAAGGTGAAGGAGGATCTTAGCACCGCCCTTCAAGAAATCGGAGAACTGCATTCTCTAATCGGAGTGCTGAGGGCCACAAACGAACAATTACGGGTCCGCTTTCACAACCTTCGAGTTCTGATGAATTTGTTCAATGCGCATGTTGATGACTTACTCCCTGAGAGCGAATAGGTTACTGCTGCCATCATCGTCCAATAGCTACGGAAGAAGCTCGGGATTAATTTTTTGTTCAATAAATAGTCTACTATCTGATTTTTGAGTTTCAATACACTAATACCTTAGAAGAAATATTGATGCGCATATCGATGTTATGAATTCTTTGTCATCGTTGTCATACTGGTGAACGCGCTGACTCCAAAAAAAGAAAGTCCTCGTATGCGATCAGCCTTGCCTAGGTACAGGATTTCGTGAGGCCCTTGGTGAGATCGTGACTTAGGTTGGTAGTTAAGTGCTGCAAAGAACGGGTGCACATGAGGACTACCACCAGCTGCCGATGTTGCTGCGCCCGCCTTTGTTACTGGGTACCGCTGTGTTGGGCTTTGCCTCGAGGACAGCTCATTATACTCCCCGAACTCACTGCAGTACATCCCCGCCATTGTGGGTGGCCATAATGTTTGCCCTCGCCGTCACACCACTGCCAATGAATTCCTTCACCGTCTTGTTGTACCATCTGTCCCGACGCAGACTCTGTCGCCTCTGCACAACCACTGGCGTCGCCTCTGCTTGCCGCGGCCCTCGCCCTCGCCTTCAATCACGTTGCTGCTCTTATCGACTATGCTCTCTAAGGTGCTCTCCGAGGCCTCATGATATACCAGCTGAGTTATTGCCGCCGCCACCCCTGCCCGGGTTATTGGCTTCGCCTCACAACACGACCACCTGGGCCTGTGCCCAGCCGGCTAGCCCTGTCTTTCCGCGCTCGCCGTCGCTGCTCCACCCACATGACTTCACGTCGGCCAACACTACGGGCCCGTCTTGCCGAACTCGCGTCGCCACCGTGACCACATTGACTGTTCGATGACACGATAGCCGACCTCATTATACAACGCCCAAATGATTCATCTCGCTGATTGTTCCCTTCAAGGTAGGCACCATTCAAGGAGCTGTGAGGACCCATTTCGGGCTAAGTGCACACAAGAGACATCAAGCATCGCCCCTGCCACTGGCACTGTCTCCCTCGACTGTCCGACATCGGACAATCGTTCTAGCCGACATCTTGCCTTTGTGATATCGCTCGGCCGACTACTTATAATTACCAGCCCAAAGACGCTTCTTTGCCTCGTGTCATTTGACTTTTGTATTACATGTGCGCTCCCGACTCGGAAACCTTCCCCAACAGACTTGGGTTCTATTCCTGTTGACCGACCTCCAAGCCGACCTCATGTTGGTGTTTCTCGACGTCACTGGGTCACACCCTTGACGCCAGTTTCTAGTACTATGTGCAAGGGTGCGGTGCGATGTCTAATTTTAGTATTTACCTACAGTACATGCTTGCTTTATCTACGGTAATGAGATTTGCTTGATTTTGGCAAATGGCATCATGATTCTGTCTCTGTCTTACTGTACTTCCCGGTGTCCGTGTCACTGTAACGTTCCCGTGACTGCAGTAAGCACAGCACGTGGCTCCTGGGACCGTGACGGGAGCGGAGTAAGACCAGTTATGGGGAACCTTGAACTGCCGACACCGTTTTCCCTTCATTATTTCTTTCGCTGGGATTTTTCAACGTCGTTTTCCCTTGAGAATCTCCTGTGTCATGCCCACTTTCTCTACTTCCTTAGCCCTGGACAGTTGCGCATGTGATCATTTTGGTGCAGTTGAGCCAGGCATGACTCCGCCTCGTGCACTTGCGTACGTGCTCCTACGCGATGGACCAGCCCCCACCCTCATCCCAGTGCCCCAGCTAACCCCCTACTAGCGCCTGGTGCTGCGCCGCTCACGAACGCTCCCTCTGTAGTTCTGTGGTCTACTATACACGACGTGCCGCGTGGGGGCCCTACCTACGTCATGGTACCACCCGTCATCGACCGGACCCACTTCCAACGGCTTCGCGTGCAATCCCCCGTGCGTGTCCTCCTTCCATTTATTTTTGTCTCGTTTCTCCCGAATAAGCATAGCGGGTTCCGTGGCTGACCCTCTTTTGTAGTTTTTTTTTTTGCAGGTCACGCTGACAAAACGGGTGCAGCTGTTGCTGAAGCGCTGGTTAGTTAAAAGCCCCTATGTGAGCCTCAAAATGAATGTAATTATTGTCGCCTCCTGACCTCGAGGCAAGCCCGAATTCACTGGTCATTAATGACCTCTTTTCGCACCCGCCGTGTATCGTCAACTATGTGTCCGGACCGCGGCTGCGGCTGCCAGGTTTGGGCTTTCTCCCTGATGATCACCGCCTACTCAAAATGTGCTCCAGCTTTCTCCATCTAACGTCACACGAACGCACGCCCACGCACGCTGCGGCGAATGGGTCGTCTCTTGGTGGTGTCCGTAGCTACCCTACAATGCTTTTCGATACCAACTTCCACCCAGAAAGTGGTGCGCTGCCAGACACGCTCCCTTCTCTTTCGCATCCTCCCCCCTTCCTATGTGCTACAGCTCTAGCCTTGGCACACGGACTCCAGTGGTGCGTACTTTGTCACTTCTCTCTCTCTTGACACTCACCCAACTCCCTCTGCCCAAGATCCGTGCCACCAGCCATACACCCATCTCCTCACCACCACGCACACCGCACCGGGGTGCGTCACATCAGGCAGCTCCATCTCCGTGAAGCCCGCCCTGCAACTCGCCAATACCACATATCCAATTGTATTTACCGTTGCCGACATGAAGAACTGAAAGGCAGCATGTCGTACCGTCCAGAACATCGCGCACCTCGCAACCGGGAACTCAGATGCTGCGCTGTTCGAGTACTCCGAAGTTCCCTGGAGGATCTAATTGTCGCTTGGCTCGGTGAGTTGTTATCAGGTTATTTTCTGCGTGTCCTTGGAGATCTAGAGCGTACACAGGTAGGCCCTGTGACAGAAGTCAGAGATCCGCTGTGAGAGCTGAGTGACGAGAGTTCCAAGTTCTCCTGGGGTATCAGCGACGTCGACAGGTCCAATGGACGGAGTATACACAGCCGAAGCTGCTCGCCCCACACTTAAAGGTACCTGTGCGTGTGACTGCAAACGGGTTTATATTTCTGACCTTGATCAGCGCGCTTACAGCCGATGTTGCGTCTGCTGTCGCTATCGAGCCGCAGCCCGGCTCGCTCCCCACCAACCACGACGTTTTCCGCTTCAAGCTCAAGAATGGTGCCGATGACAACTTCGCCGAGTCACCCACACCATTAATTCATCAGTGCGAGTTGCAGGCTGAGAGCAACCCTAACCAGGGTAAGACCGATGGGGGTGCCCCCCAACGTGAGCCGAAAGCCATATGGGCGCCTCCGATAATAACGATGAGCAGGGCGGCGCTTGTCAACTCAGCCTACATGCCGCACATCCTGACCAGAATTTTTTTGATGGTAAGCGGACTTGTTCATAGTCATTTTATGCACTCTAATAGATATGCGGATCATTGTATACACAAAATTACGCCGCTATCAGTTCACCTTTTCATATGACTAGGATTGCCAGTGGGCCCAAAGGGCCCTCCGCCAACTTGTCGATACCACTGCACCCATAATGGGATCCTTTGTGAGTTATAGTATAGTAAATATGTTTAGCGGAGCGTTTGGTCGTTAGGCCATGCGAGGATCCGCGAGCCTACAAATGTGCCTCTCGAACTCTTGCTACCGTGGGGCTGAAATCAACAAAGATATGAAATGGGAGTGACAGATTGTGCAGTGACTAGTGATCGCGCGCGACGGTGGTAAGTTAGACATCGGGGTCTCGCCAGATCTCACCGATCTTGCCTTCCTACTGCTCAGACCTGGCCCTCCTTTCTCCAATTTCGGTCCCAGTGTTCACGGATTCTTACCCATGTCGAAGAATATCTGTTCCTGTGAAAAATGTCGTGGACACAATGTGATGGACCCTGTTACAGGCCTCTTTGTTCAGGGCCGTATTCTTGGGAGAAACGAACTTTTCGAACATCGCCGTTTGGCGAGAATCAAGCAGTCTTATGGCGTTGCCGCGGTCGACAATGATGCCTCAACTCAAGCGGGCTCTCGTTCGCAGGGCCATTCTCCTATTCCCAAATCCGAACAGAAATCAGCTTCGAGAGACACAGCTCAGCTCTCGCCAGAAGGTGCGACTCACCTATTATTGCAATGCCGTGGCTCACAACCTGCCGACTTTATATGGTCAACCAAGACCCAATCCAGGAAATACAGTCAGAGCTCTCTCGCAGGCGAATGGCCTACCATACAATACCCTCTAGGGGTTTGGTTTTCGCTTCTACGCCGACTACCAGCATGTCGATGAGGCGGGTATTGGCAGAAGACTTGGTGCTATGCCCGGACGCAACAATTAATCAAGCCATGATCGAGTACGAGGATTGGCTACAAAATTCTATTTCTGCATTGAGGGGACCCCTCAGGATAACGAAGGGCCCTCGGTCACACACGCAACAGAAGTTGATTGAAGAAATCACTCTCGCAACCGAGGAACTTCACGCTGCTAGAAGAGAGGAGTGGTCCCGCCAGCTAGCGGCGACACACTCCCAGGTACCTGTTCCCCTCTACGCGATTGATAATCAGTGTTCCATTGTCGACGGTGGTCAGTCTCCTTTCCGTGCATCCGACGAGAGAGGTGCTGAACCGCCCTCCAGGAAAATTTCTCTGCGGGAATTTACAATCCGACCCTATAATACTTTGCTGTTGCCTAGGAATCGCAATATGCTACCTTGTCATGAATCTCTCCATCATGCGCTGTGAATTCCTCGCTACGGTCTTTAGGGTTGTACTCAATCTCTGTCTCTCTCAAATTTTATCACCCTCCGAACTCCACTCGGTCATCTCTTCCATCCCGCTGGATATACGAAGGGTCGTTGACATATTGAAGCTCCATCCCCGCACCCAGTCGTTTATTTGCTGCTCAGAATGCTACAAGCTTTATCCCGATTCCCAGGATTCTCCGGATCGGTGCACATACCAACCTACGCCAGATTCAGAGATTTGTAACACAGTCCTGTACACCCGAAGGGTTATCCGCGGCGCATCCAAGATATATCCCACCCGAAAGTTCCTATACAACGACATGAAAGCCTGGTTGGCCAATATGCTTAGTCGACCAGATGTTGAAGCACATGCAGATCGCAACGTCTTCACCAACTCCAAAAACATGGATGCAGAACTCAAAGATATATGGGATGGGAAAATTTTCAAAGAGTTCAAAGGGCCCGATGGCGAGCCATTTATTCAACCCGGTGGCCGAGAAGGCCGGTATGTCTTCAGTCTTTGCATGGATGGCTTCAACCCTTTTATCATGAAAGAAGCGGGAAAGAAGGTCAGCGTATGTGCGATCTACATGGTCCTTCTAAATCTTCCAGTGGATATCCGCTATCGAGTCGAAAACATGTTTCTGGTCGGCATTATACCGGGTCCTAGGGAGCCTTCATTGGAGCAGATTAACCATGTTCTAGGTCCTCTGGTGGATGACCTTTTGCGCTTCTGGGAGCCTGGTGTCTTCGTGAAACGCACAGCGCGTTATTTTGAGGGTCGCCTATGCCGCGCTGCCCTTATTCCGGTAGTCTGCGACTTACCCGCTGCGCGCCAAATTTCAGGTTTTGCCTCGCACTCTTCTTCGCACTTCTGCTCGTTTTGCAAACTCCCTTTCCACCAAATAGACAACCTGGAAGTAAACTCCTGGCCTATACGCACGTGGAAGGAACACCAGCAATCCGCGTCTGCTTGGAAGAGTGCGACGACCACTGCCGAGCGACTGAGACTCTATCGCCAAAATGGTGTACGATGGAGTGAACTCCTTCGCCTTCCATACTGGGACCCTACCACCTTCGTCGTTCTAGATTGCATGCATTCACTCTTGCTTGGAGATTTACAGAGACACTGCAGAGAAGTATGGGGTATGGATTTTCTTCTAGAAGACGACGACTCCCATGTGAAACCGGATGGGAAGAGCTTCTTTGTCACGCAAGATGAAGTGGATAATGGCGAGCGTATCCTGAAATATGGTTCCGACAAGGAAGTCTCGGCACTTCCATACAACGTTCTCCGCAGGCTGTGTAGCGATACAAAAACGATTCGTTACTCTCGAAAAAGGAAAGAGCAGCTCGTTGAGCGCTTGCTACACCACGTGAGTCTAGCTACATACGTTGCTTCATATGTCTCAATATGTCATTTTTCATTTCAAGCGTACAACGCGTGGATGGCCCCTCGCAAGCACCATTCATAATGTAGCGAACCACACCCTAGCGTCCCCATCCAGTGACATGAATGCTTCGACCAGCACACCAAAGCCCACTGGCAGACGCGTCAAGCTGGCGACCGACATTGAGCTTCAGGACGGACGGGCTAAGTACACATCAGCCAAATCACTTTCAAAGATAAGGCCATTACGGAAAGGCGTAATTGTGGCTCTCCTCCTAGAATTGGATATTCCTCCTTCACCTAGCAATTTAGACGACCTTTTGGCTATGAACAAGCCAGTTTTAGAAAGGATGTTGTGGGACATGGTACGTCGCGAGCTTCACCTGTGATGCTTCTTTAGAGGCTCATCGTGAGTTATTTGTAGCACCAGAGTGGCGCTCGACCAAGAATCGGAGCAAGCACCAATCTACCCGAGGGGGTATCAAGTCGCGCCGACATGGCGACCTCAGTGGCCTCATACCCGGCTAGTAGTGAAACTCACAATGGCGCTTCAAAACGTGACTTGGAAAACCGGGGATTTGTGGCACCTCGCTTTAGCACTGCATGGAACGTCGGCCATGGATCTCACGTCGATGAGGAGTATTTGGAGGGCTCAGATCAGGGCTCTGACGTACTCAAAGAAGATTTTTTCGGAGACAAATCTGAGCCTATGTACTTTTCTGGCACCACTACCGAGATATCCGACGCAACCGATGACCGTACTAGTGCGGAAGAAATCAGTCTAGATGGGGACGTCAAAGATGTTCGACAAAAACGCGCCCGTCCAAAGTCAAGTCGGAAAGAACACGTGGTCCTCGGGCGACGGACTCTGGCAGAAGTCTGGGTCGATATGTCTAAGACAACTCTACCTTCTTGGATCGGTCGTGCGCCACCGAGGCTAGGTGATGGAAGACATGGAAAGCTCAGTGCGGACCAGTGGCGCACTGCTTGCACTGTTAACCTTGTAGTCACCCTTGTGCGTCTCTGGGGTTTGAAATCTCCAAACGATCGCCACTATCAAATGCTCGATAATTTCATGGATCTGGTGACGGCCTGCAAACTTGCGATGATGCGAAAGACAACACCCGATCGCATCGAACAATTTCAAAAGCACATGCATCGGTATTTGGAGACCACGAAGAAGCTCTATGTGTACAGCGCCTTAACCCCGAATCATCACCTTTCGTTACACCTGCCTCGGCTATTCGAGAACTTTGGGCCACCGCATGCTTGGGTGTGTTTTGTTTTCGAACGTTGCTTGCGATGGTTAAAATTTATCAAGACGAGCAACAAGTTCGGTGAGCGGTTACCACTCCGAGTCATTGTGCTAGCATCTCTAACCTCACTGTGTGCTTGGCCAGGCGAGTTAGAACAGACTTTGTTGACGCGGTTTTGCATGTCACAAGACATTAGGGTCCTTATGCAAAGCACGACTCTACCACCCATTCTCAGTGATCTCCAGCTAGCCTTTTCAAAGGCACTTGATGGCGACACACGTGGGACCTTCTGGAACGATCTGTGGGCTTTCTCTCCGAGTGCTGACGAAAGTTTTTCGGTGCTTGAAAGATCGAAAGAGGTACCACTCCCGAGGTGGATCAAAGAGAGACTTGCGAAGGGCGCTCTGGGAGGGATAGCTGCGAAGCACTACCCACAGATGTGCTTTTCGCAGGATTCCCTAACCTCCCGCGGAATGCAGTTCTCCATCGCAAAAAATTCCCTCGGCAACAGCTACGTCGTGTTCAAAAGAAAGGCGGAAAGCGACAAGTCCTGGTCAGCAGGATCTATCCAGATGATCTTTCATCTTCAGATCGAAGAGGAGATGCACGGTCCTTTCTTTACCATCAAACCATACCTCCCCTTAAACACGCTGGACTTAAAGTTTGATCCTTATCAAATTTTTTTGTTTGCAGCAGGCCAGTTGGTTTACGAAGAATGCGGAGACGAAGTGGTGTGCGTGCTCGATGAGGTACTATGTCACTTCGCACACACGCCATACAGTTCTCCGGAAATACCCAAACCATGCGTTCATGTGTTACCTCTTGATCGGGTATGTGCTTGTCTCCTTTCCAGCCAGTCATTTCGTGAATAATGACTGGCATACAGGAATAATTCTGGACGCCAAATACACAATAGTTGACAAACGAGAACACGCAGATACACATCAAGGCAGAGTTGGTAGAAGTGAGTGTAGATAGTGTTGCGAGAGTATACGAGATCGTCCCAAGGGGAATCGTAGACATAAACGTAGATTTTGACATGACAAAATTGGCTCGGGATTGTGGAAGACGGCTTAGGGCTGAATGCGGGCAGGCGAGAGACTCGAAATTCACACAAAACCATATGGAGAAGATATTATGAGATCAAATCATACAAATGAGGGTAATTTAATAGTCAGGCAGACTTGATGAAACAACGTCACGGAAACAAGCATGGGAGTGATTTATTAGTATGAAACGGCACGACGAGCATCTCGGGCGATCGGCGGGATGGTTGGTGACAGCAGTGGCGCTTGGTGTTGCTCGCATGCACTATATTGGCCAACAATCGACTATCACCAGCCAAGATTCGGTGAACTAACTTACCTCGTCACCTGCGGACGCTACTAGTACGTCGGCGCCGCGCTCTTGCGCTTTGTCGACACCACGTTTTGCCGAGTGCCTCTCACGTTTGAGCCTCCCCCTATCCTCTTTCTTCCCGTGCGCATGTTGGCGGGTCCATCCCAGCTCATCCATCCTCCTCTCTCTTTTCATTGTGATGACGGTCTAAGATATCATGAAGTGGGGCAGTGTCTAATTTTTTCGTATTTTCGTATATATTTATGCCTGGCAACCCTACTGTCGGACAGTCGGACATTCGGAAAATCCCACGGTCAGACAGTCGGACAAAGGGATCTCAACTTGAATTACAATGTCGGACATGTCGGACAACGAGGCCGCATACATGCTCGGGCTCGTCCTTCGCTTTCCTTCTCTTCCTTGCCCTCATCTTTCTTCGTCAACCGTTCCCAATGATACCGAATGAGAAGACCTGGATGCTGAAGGTGCTACGACGGTTAGATGCGTTTCCGCCTCTCCGAGACAGTCTACCTTACTGTGAGCGTTATCGACCGCTTCCTCTCTTTGCATGTCATGTCTCTTGCTAACTTACAGTCTGTTTGCATTAGGTGCATGTTTCTTGAGTTGTGGTGCGATAAAGCCCTCAGGGGACCCCTTCATTCCCGCGGATAAGGACACTCATGAAGCCTTGTGTGTAGTAGGTGTAAAGGGCCGAAGAACAACAATGCCTCGCATCAAATGAACATTGACGACTGCAACCTCAACCCTGTTGCACTGAACAAGGCCTTCCACTTCGCTGCATATAGTCTTCACTGCTGGTCATACCATCACCACGTCTATGATGTCGGGTCGTGCGTCTTGCCAGCGTTCTGGCTTATCTAGCGACTCTCAGCATTTGGTCACGGTACGTCGTCCAATTGGATCTGTCTGCGCTCGTGCCTGAATTTATTATCGCTCGTATCAAGCGATAGGTAATGTATGCGCGATTCGTGGTGCTGTTGACCTGTGGTTGACAGTTGCGCTATTCGCACGAAATGCTCGCGATCCATAGGGCCGTCGCATGAATCTGCGTAGCCCACGACAGGCCTTCGCGCCGGGATATTGCCCACATCAGTGGACATTGTCTCCCATACTAAGTTGTAGGGGCTATACACGCGCGACGAGGATGTTGCGCGCGGCTCTCATTGAGTGAGTTTCTCGCCCTCATCGATGCTCCCGTGATATTCATGGGATCTGGCAGCGTGTGCAATACAAATTAGGGGTGACATTCCTCAGGTCGACAAATGTCGAAGTCCATGAGGTATGCAACTCTCCGCTCAGCGCGATGCTAGCTTGTCGCCATCTATCTCGCGCTGGCAGACACGGTAGCTGACTATTGTCAGTCCGCTCAGGAAATGCTCGTCCCCGAGCGTCTCTGTCAGATGCGCGGCTTTGCCTTCTGTATCGGAAGATGAAGGGGATCGTCCGCGCGAATATGCCGTATTTTGCGTGGTGTATGACTGGTAAGTTTCTGTCTTCCTCTCCATGCCGTTGCCCTGGATATGGCCCGGGCATCGTGCCCAGGCTGTGCATCGTATGGGACGCTAATCGTACGGTATGTGGTATGCCGTGGACGGGGTGTTCTCCGAGGGTTTCTCCAACTCCCCCTCGCACTGTGGATTCGGCGTGATCACAACGATCGGGTCGGGCGAAGAGATGGAATCAGAAAACGGAAAACGGAAATTTGAAGAGGTAAGTTCATTACGCGTTTACGCATTACGGTGCTGACAATGTTTTTGGCTGGACCATGTTGGCCTCAGCGTCCGCCTTTCGGGCAGGCCTCAAGTTTTCAAAGCAGCATATTATGTACTCTTTCCCTCTGTCCGTGCGTGTCGCACGCAGGGATTTCCACCCACTCCAAGGTGCGTCGAGTAGTCTTTGACTTCCCACGCTTAGGCAGCGTTGTCGGCGAATAGCAAGAAGAGGGGATATCCCGTAGGTAAGTTCGCCAGATGACGTTTCGTAGACTATTCTCGTTATAGGTTTCCTTGGCAAAACCTTGCCTTCGTGCACGCGACGCAATCAGGTTTGAAGGTTCACGTGTCTATGCGGAAACGATCGACAAGTTCATCCTATAGTTTCTGTAAACTGCTATAGCTAACGTGTCCGACGTATGCCAGGTTTCCCAGCTCGGAACGTTAACGTAGCGGATGTCTCCGCTTTGGTAGGTCGGATGGCAACTCGCCTTCTGCCTTTAGTGGTTGGCGTTCGCAGTCTGCGGCTGTGGTTACATATGTATGCACCACCGGCGTTGTCTCGAAGTCCCTAAGAAATAAAGTGGTTTTTATTTGATGAAACGTCAAGGACGTTCTCCAGTCGCAAAGGTTAGCGACCTTTAAATGCGGATTCGAGGTCGAAATCCGCGTCCTTCGATGGGGACTTAGGTAGCGCCGATGGGACTACTGCTGCGTCTCATACTGCGTGAACGTAGTGCGCTTATTGGCGACAGCAGTGTTGATTGGGTTGTCTAGGTCGAGATGATGCCTAATCTCACTGATGAAGCTAGGGGTATATGGGAGATGCTTTTTCCGTCTCGCTGCACTGGGGGTTAGCTTGTCAGTGGCCCATAGCATGGTGTCCATCTCTTTTTTGTTGAGGGTCCAGGGATACACCGGTGGTCTGGACAATTGTGTTGGTGGAGTTGGCTGGTGCCCAGTCAGGGAACTCCCCCTGATCACGGGTGTCTGCAGAGGGCTCAGGTGTAGTAAAAATGGTGGCGCTGATCCTGCTGTTGGGATGGTAATGGATGCCCCTGAATCCAGAGATATCCATTGTTGTCGATTCTCAGAGTTGAGCTTGGGCCCTGTGTGTTCCCGGGGCTCCAGGCAGGCTCCCCTGGGGGTCTCCCACATAGCCACGATGACTCTTGGCCTGAGCTGTCCCTCCCATGGTGGTCATTTCCCATTTTATTATAATAAGCTCTTGACAAATATTAATGCAATATATATAATTTTACAATGGAGAAATATTATATATTGCTTAATAAAATGCTTCTCAGAAAAATATAGGAAAAATTGAATACCTCATATATGATTATATTATGGTTTTCCTTCACAAAATATGATGTCAAAATTAAGAATGTTACTTTTAAAAAAATGGTGACATCACATTATAGTTGAGTCAAAATTTTACCATTGGGAGTTATGTTAATATAGTTTTGACTGCTTGTCATTGTTTTTCCATGTGAAATACTTAGGCAGATGAGAAAAATATTATAGTATTTTGTTGTGCCATTTACCCTTGGAAAAAATCATTTGGTTTGCATTTTTTTAAACTATTTCTAAGTGAAACATCTTTGCAAAATGACTATTTTTTCTATCCACAAGGAACATGAGAAAATGATATCAATAAATAGTATTTCAGTTTCATTTTGTAATATGAATTTAGCCTGACAATATGTATTTATCATTCTTGCATTTTGTGTCATATAAATTGAAGGAAATTTGATTACCTTTTGTTACAGATATGTTAGGATTTTGTCAGTGGTAAAAGTAAGATTTCCATCCAGTGTTGTACTTTCCTTTGTTCCGTACTTAGCTTTATCTTTATTATGATGTCACTATGATATCATCTGCTTCTGGACTCTCCTTATTCTTTCTTTCCTTGTTCTCAGAACGTCCACTCCTTTGTCCGTTTGTAGAACAATACTTCCTTGTACTGCGTGACTTAGTGTTACATCCCTTGTACAGTGTCACTACCAGAAAGTGTATAAGTAGAGTACCATGTACGCTCCTGGTCCACATCAGTTCTCACTGCTTGTGTGCCAGGTAAGCTCCCTTCTTTCCAATGTAACAACATCAGTTCTCACTGCTTGTGTGCCAGACTACAATCTTGCTTCACTTGCTTGACACCTCCTGTGCTGCTTCTCAGTCACCCTCTATATCTCACCACAGTACCTTGTTTCACTGTGAGTATAGTTCCTATGTGTCTGTTCATCAAGCGCCTCCTCAGCCAGTCCCAGTCCCAGCACCTCCGTCCAGACAGTCGTCGCTGTCATCGCTGTCATCGCTGTCCGAGGTAGAGTCAATGTTGCCTGAACCAGAGCCAGAACGCACCTCTCGTATCTGCAAGCCGTCCTGCATCGTGTGAGAACTCCAAGCAGGTGTTGGCATCACCTCCACACGTCACTCAGATCCTGTCATACCTAGAGGAATCTCGGTCCCTGGCAGCTTCGTAGAGGATGAGGGGGAGTCGATCGATATGGTGTGGTCTGTCGAAAGCGGCCTGCCAACCCTGCGCGAAAATTGGGTCGGAGTCGAAATGGCCTTGGTGGCTGAAATGGCAGATTCCGAAGCTCTCGAACCCTGCAATCTAGCTGAGGCGAAACGCCGGCCTGACTGGCCGCTCTGGGAGCAGGCTATCCGTGAAGAGCTTGCTACTCTCCACGCCGCCAGCACCTGGACGCTCGAACATGCATCCCCTGGAGCAAATGTTATCAGCTCGAAGTGGGTATTCAAGGCCAAGAAGGATGCTTCCGGCAAAGTTGTGCGCTACAAGGCGCGCCTCATGGCGCAGGGTTTCAGCCAAGTTGAGGGGGTGGATTACTTCAACACCTACACCCCTGTCGCCCGGCTGGCATCGTCACGGACGGTCATCGCGATGGCGAATCGACTTGGGCTGGAGTTACACCAAGTTGACATTAAGGGTGCGTACCTCAACAGCGAATTGATGCCTGACGAGGTATTGTACATGCGTCACCCCCCTGGCTACCGCGAAGACACTTCCGGCCGCGTTCTGCGCCTCTGCAAGTCGCTGTACGGTCTCAAGCAAGCCGGGCGCCACTGGTATCAAACATTCACCCAGATTCTCAGCAGCCTCGGGTTCCAACAGTGCAAGGTGGATCAGGCCGTGTTTTACAAGCACATCAAGCACCCTCGCGTGATCATCATCATTGCGGTACATGTCGACGACTGCACGATCGCGGCCAGTAGCGCGGCTGCAGTCGATGCCCTCAAGGCTGGGCTCCGTAAGCACGTTGAGGTCACAGACCTCGGCGAGCTTCACTGGATGCTTGGAATCGAGGTGAAGAGGGACCGCGCCGGGGGCACTGTGCACCTGTCGCAGCAGTCCTACATCGACTCGATCCTGCATCGTTTCGGCTTCGATGACGCGAAGACCGTATCCACTCCATTCGATACTCAAGTCCGGCTCACCCTCGAGCAAGCCCCGGCGGATGCGGCTGAATTCGCGGTCATGCGCGACGTGCCCTACCACGAGGCTGTCGGCGCACTCAACTGGGCAGCGCTTGCTACTCGCCCCGACATCACATTCGCGGTTGCCACTGTCGCTAGGTTCTCGGCCAATCCCGGAACGGCGCATTGGACCGCGGTAAAACACATCTTCCGCTACCTGGCGGGGACGCGCAATCTATGGCTCATGTACGGCGAGGCGCATCGCACCCTGGTTGGGTACGCAGACGCCGACGGCAGTATGATGGAGGACCGTCGCACGATCACAGGATACGCGTTCCTCATCGACGGCGGCGCGGTCTCCTGGTCTTCGAAGAAGCAGGAAATCGTATCCCTCTCTACCACCGAGAGCGAGTACATCGCTGAAACGCACGGCATGAAGGAGGCCTTATGGCTCCGGAACTTGCTGTCAGAAGTCTTCGAACCCATCGCCGACGCGACTACTTTGTTCTCGGACAACCAGTCGGCGATCGCGCTGACGAAGGACCATCAATTTCACCCGTGCACGAAGCACATCGATGTGCGCTACCACTTCATTCATTGGGTGGTTGAAAATGGCGCTCTACGCCTCATGTATTGCCCCACGGCGGACATGGTGGCCGACACGCTGACCAAAGCGCTCCCCTTGCCCAAAGTCAAGCATTTTGCTGAATGTCTCGGACTTCGCGTGGTTTGAGGGGGAGTGTTGAAGTGAGTTCTATTCTTATCTTATCGATTGTGTCCATCCCGTATATTCCGTATATTTTGGTACTGAGCGGATGTCGTGCAAACACGCGCGACATCACGATATTTTCACTTACTTACTGTCTCGATTCCCGTTACCTACGCCGTTCTGTGGAAGTGAGAGAGAAATTTATTTTCGTATACTTGAAGTATAAAACGTCTCGTATTTTCGTATCGTAGAACCTCAGTATCTGCTCTAGCGTGCGCAGATTCTGAGAGCCTTGTCCGTTTGTACAGACACAGGCGGCGCACGCGTTCTAACCCATTTATTACTCACTACACTCATTTATATTTCCGAGCGTCCATACCTCGTAAGACAGAACGCAGACGGCCGGACCCCATTACACTGTTTATCGCAATGTTCACATATCCGCCACCTTCATAACTTCGCGCGGCTATTGTTGAAACACGGCGTGGACGTAAACGCACAAGACAAATCCCAAGCAACCCCGTTACATTTTGCATCCCAGCGTGGGCTTGTTGATGTCGCCGAGGCGCTGCTCGACCACGGGGCAAGCGCGAATGCGGAAGACATCCGGGGCCAGACACCATTACACCGAGTATCACAGTGCCTAGACCATCCTGGTGAACACTCTTCCCGTGTTGTGCGGCTATTGTTGGAGCGCGGCGTAAACGTGAACGCACGAGACGAAGAACAGGCAACCCCATTACATTTAGCATCCTACTATGGGAATGCCGGTATCGCAGAGGAGCTACTTGATCATGGGGCATGGGTTAACGGGGAGGATATCCGAGGCCAAACACCCCTACACCGATTACTACTAGGAAATCACGACTATCACAGTTTCACGAAGGCGGAGTCGTGGGATCGAAAAAGCTATCCAGACAGAGCTGTTCGCCTCGCACGGCGATTACTGGAGCGCGGCGCGGATGTGAATGCACAAAACGGAGACCACGAAACCCCGTTACACCTGGCGTCACGTCTTCGGTTACTCGAGATGGCGCGAACCCTTCTTGAGCTCGGTGCCGACATCAATGTGAAGAACTTGGATGGAAAGTCGGCTTTGCAGCTTGCTTCTGGGAGAAAGAGGAAGGCAATGAAACGATTGTTGTTGGGATGCTCTAACAACCAGGCGTGATAAATAGTCGTGATGGGCCTGCTCTACGATACATCAGTGTAGAAACGTTGCTTTTTTCGACATATTTAATCAGATACACAGATAGTAGGTAGTAGGTGTATATGGAATGTATTGAAGATCTTGCAGGTCACCTCTGCTCGACCTACCCATTCACGAAAACGTTGTCGTTGCCCCTATCGCCGCTCATGACGACCGTGCTCCATCGACAACCCAATAGGGAGCAAGCGTCAACGCATCCCATGTCACGTAACTTGGTGGGGCTCTAACTGCATGTAGCGTCACCATTGGCGCCTGGTGGCTCACTGGAGAAGATGCAAGCGCGGGTAATAAATGGCCTGGTCAAACGCCCCACGAGAATGGATGGGGTGAATAACGCCGCAAGGCAGAAACCACCGCACTAGTGCGATGCGCGGCACGCGGAATTACGTGAGGGAGAAGCGAAGTGTCATCTGTATGGGTCGGCTTAGTCGGGAAAGGAACGAGAAGTAGTGAGTGCCAGTGGCGGCAGATAGAAGACGCACGTCGAGTATATTTGCCGAATCCTAGCGAGGAATTGCTCGTCAGCCGATGGCTGACCTGCGTCGGGCGCTGTCTGTTGGGAGAAACGAGAGGAGGGCGAAAGAGGGACTAACGAGGGAGAGTAGTCCTTGGGGGAAAATGGTGTGCTGTGGACTGCGTTGCGCAGTGCTTACGCTTAAAAGTTGGCGAATGGAAACATTTTTCGTCCCAGACGAATGTACGAATCTGACTTTTGTCAGTGGAGCCCCGGAGCGGCACGGCCGTGCACTGTGTCGCCCATCTCCGCCATTTCACAAAGGTAATGCATCGCATGCGTCACAGTGTCACCACCGGAGCCGCCGACACGGAACAAATCATGCAGGAGGAGTAGAGGAGCCCAGGGCAAACGTACGCTGTGAGAAGACGCATGAGCGAAGAAGTGCGACCACGCAAGTACGGGAAAAACCCCCACGCTTTTCATCTGCTCAGCGCTCGGCGCATGGGACATTGTCACCCTCTCCACCAGCTACACTATCGCTGCCCTCTCTTTCGCCCAAACGAATATGCCAGACATAGATTTCACATCCGGGGATGAGTGGAACAGATATTGGTTGCCATATACTATACTCACCTGTTTCGGTTTCCTCCCTCACACAGACTGCCAGGACATGTAAACATTGGGTTGCGTAGCCGACGCGTCGTGGAGGCAAAGACGATGTCGGTCATGGATCGAGCCGGAAATGCGGACCAAGGTCAGTGTCCTTGGATTTCCAGGATTCGGTGCCAATGGTTGGCTGGGGACCCGATGCCTGGCAGAGGCAAGAAGAGGCCTACCAAATGGCAGATAAGGTGATTACTCGTTGAGTAGATGTACAGAGAGTAAAGAAGACCATTTGAATGCCATTCCATTATGTGAGAGAGAACCAGAACGGGAGAGACAACGCACTCTTCAACGGACCAAGCTAATAAATAAATACGGGAGCCCTGCTTCTGGAGTGCCGATGTTGGGTCGGAGAACAACGGTAAGAATTGCGGAGAGGAGGTAGCCTATTCCTATTTTCAGGTGAGCAATGAGAGGGAACAGCCCTATTTTAGCTTAGATTGCTTGATTAGAACCGACATGACACTCGTCGAACGAGAAGATGGTGGTCTGTCGGAGGGACGGTTTGGCCCGCGGACACCGGTTGTTGCATTCAAATGAGATCCCGCTTTTAAATACAATAGCTAATTCACTTATAAGTTATTTATAACCTTCCCACGACAATTCCCGTTCACATAGGCTCCAGCTCTACTTCTTACATTACAACGTGTGCGACGAGTAACTACCGCTGTAAAACAAGCTGTATAACACATGTATCGTGGTTTGAGGTGGCTGCAATGGCATCGATAGGACAAAACGTTTTTGGGACCGTCGAACGTTGAAGACTTGTGCTGATCTGCGATAACGTTAACTTAATTGGAACGCACCCGACTTACCTATCCCCAGGCCATGGAGAGTAATACCGACCCACAAAGTAATTCAGATGTGACGACGCCATATCCTCTGGTATGCAACTTCTTTCGTGTTCATGACCCCATTTCCCTCCTGCCGTAAGCCCGACCGGCACCAGCAAGTACCAAAGATAACTCGCAACGTACCGTTCAGACTTGCGAAAAACAAGATGAGTCGTGGGCTTGCTATGGCTGCGGTCACCGCGGCTGCCACAGGTGGAGAGATGTCGTGCGGTGTCAAGACGACCGTGTGACCTTCGAGCCCTTCCACTTTTGCGCGGACGAAACTTCTACGTCATGCGAGAGCTTGATCTGTGGTATTCCGTCATGGCACCACCCGGGGAGAGCCGCGGGAAACCTGAAGCCCCGTGAACTCGTATGCTCACCCATACGTCCTTGGTGGCACCCTGCCTGATCAGAGCACCCCAGAAATCCGTCAAGAGCAGCGTGGATTGGGAATGATATGCGGGATCGCTCGACGTGGAGGTGCCGGCAGCAGCTGCTAGCGATTGGAAGATAATGGGTGAGAAGGAGCAAGGAGGGTCGACAATCATCGCGTGATGGGATGTTGTTTTCGCTTAAGTTTACAAATACATAGGAATTCTGGCACGGAACATAATGTCTACAAACGCAGGCCCGTGTCACTCCGGTGATTGATTGAAACAAACAAAGCATGAGGGTTGACACGTTGACGTCCTTGAGGATAATCGTGAACAAAACTCAGAGGTCACCCTGGTACGCACCTAAAAGTCTGATCCCGGCCGTTGTCCTCGCTCGTGGTGACCATCACTCGCTCTACCACTCCTTTGGTGCGCGCAACACCTAGTGAGCGTATATGCTCTCCTCCAGTCGGTCGCAAGACTGTTCTTGCAGAGTACCAATGGCCTCCGATGACCACCTTCCGACTGGGGTATCCTGGTATTGGTGCTGGCAATTCGAGTTGAGGGGCCAGTGCCTTAAATTCCTACGAGGGCTGGACGAATGCTTTCAGACCACAGATGGGACGCGTACAACAGATGCGCACTAGAGGGACAGTAGTAAGATGCCATTCACATCTGTGAGAGGAAACGAACGGGAACGAAGGGGGGAGAGAAAAGGCGTGTTGAGGACTTTGAGAAGGGGCCACGGGATCTGGTTGAACCGGTCCGGATACTGATGAGCGCCTGTTTCAATCAAACCGTCATGCGTGCTGTGCGAAAGGCTGTGCGCGCTACCTACGCACGTTCCCACCTGAGAAACGTGGCCCTCGGCTCGCATTTTCGACCTACACTCTTATCGAACTCAAAGTCACCAGAAATACGATGTCAACCAGTCTCCAGCCGTCTTCCTCCACTCCAAACTTGCACCCGATCTTCGAGAAGGTTCTCAAAGAGTACAAGAAGAAGACCAGAAAGGAACTTTCTACCCACCCACTCGCAGCGGAGATACGAGGCTGTGATTCAATTGAGGCCATCCTCACCGTACTTCAAGGGAAAGCCAACGAACTCAATCAATCTCAGAGCAGCGACGAGCGACTCACAAAATGGCTTACGCCAACCGTGAATGTCCTCAACGCGCTCTCTTCCACCCTTGGCGAGGGCGTTGGCACAGTAAGTCCCAGCGTATTACCTGACTATCGCTTGTGTCCTAACGTCAATTTCAGGTATTTCCTCCAACCAAAATTATATTTTCCGCGATGAGTATCCTCCTCGTAGTGAGTTGACCCTCCGCGTAGGCTTTGATAACCCATGATAACCCCCCATTTCCAATAGGCAGCAAAGGGTACCGCCGCGAACCGCGATGTGCTTATCGAGCTCTTCGAGAGAATCGAAAACTTTTTTGTACGCCTCCAGACCCACATCGAAGTCCCGCCAACAGCACAGATGGCGAATGTGATGGGGAAAGTTATGGCTGAAGTGCTTTCTATGCTTGCGGTCGCGACGAAGGTGATGTACCAAAGCCGAAAGAGTTAGTCCACCTTCGCTGCCGAGCTTTCCCTCGCTGAAATTCGCCCAGAAACATTTCTTAAGAGGCTTGTGGGAAGGAACGATATCGAGGACGCGTTGGTGAAGTTGGATAAATTAGAACAGGGAGAGCTCCGGATGGTGTCTGCGCAAGTGTTAAAGGACACCAGTGATCTCAAGGACGCCACGAGTGATATCAAGGACGGTGCGTAGCTCTTTTGTCTTACGGTACAATCAATACTGAACCTCTTCGGATTAGATACGAAGGAAACAAAAGTGATGGTCCAGCAGATCGTCGGCGATGTTTCCTCCCGCGAATGTTCGTATTGTCACAACCTCACCACGAATAATTGTAGAAGCTCACATGCCAATCGTAGGGGAGCGGCTTCGAGGATGGCTCACCCCGCCTGATCCATCGACAAACCACGCCAACGCGTGCAGCACGCAGCACGAGAGAACCGCTGCCTGGGTTTTCGACGAGCTTGTATTTAAGGAGTGGGAGTCGTCCGAGCCGGGATCGTTGTTGTGGATTCACGGGAAGGGTACGAATGCTCTCACCGCGGTGTTCACATCTCAATGACTACTCCTGCTTTCGTAGCCGGTTCGGGGAAGAGCATCCTCTGGTCTGCCGTCCTTTTTTTTTCTCCGCACACAGATTTTTATATCCTCTATTAGCTCTGCAATCATTCAGCATGTCGTCACTCTACGCGACGCCGGGTCGGCCTCCGTCGCCTATTTCTATTTCGATTTTAGAGACGTCGACAAGAAGGATTGCCGCAACCTCGTTTCTTCACTTCTAATACAACTTTCTTCTCGGTCCAAACCCTGTCTCGACTTACTCTCCCACGTCTATTCAACCTATAGCGATGGCAAGGAACGACCCGGTGAACGTACTTTGGTGAAATGCCTCAAAGACATGCTCATGGCGCTATCTGCGTCTCAACTCCCCACTTACATCATCCTTGACGCCCTTGACGAATGTCCCAACACGTTCGGAATACCAACTCCGCGAGGACATATCCTCGGGCTTGTAGCAGATCTTGTTGACCTCCGCCTTCCGAATTTACACATATGTATAACTAGTCGGCCGGAAAGTGACATCCGGACCGCTCTCGAACCTTTGACATCGGGCCACTTCTCCCTTCATGACCAACCTGGACAAAAGAAAGACATCTCTGAATACGTCAGCTCTGTTGTTCAATCCGACCCCCAAGTGAAGAGATGGCGAGAAGATGACAGAAAATTGGTTATTGATAAGCTCTCGGAGAAAGCCGATGGCATGTAAGCCGGTTTTTAGTCCTTCCCGGTACTTCCTCTTGTGTTGATATTGGTCGCATAGGTTCCGCTGGGTTTTTTGTCAGCTGGAGATGTTGAGGCATTGTCTCGCTCCCAGTCTTCGGCGTCAACTAAATGAACTGCCAAAAAGCCTGGACGAGACGTACGAACGGGTGCTAAAGGAGATCGAGTCGACGAACCAAGGCCGCCATGCGCGCCGTCTGCTGCAGTGCCTTGCCGTGGCTATGCGACCGCTTTATGTTGAGGAGCTCGCAGAGGTGCTTGCGTTTGACCTCGATGCGACCAAGGCGGAAATCCCGGCGTTTCATGCGGAGTGGCGATGGGAAGACCAAGAACAAGCAGTGTTGTCCGCCTGTTCGAGCCTGATTGTCATCGTTGGCCGAGATGATTCCCGGGTTGTCCAATTTTCGCATTTTTCCGTGAAGGAATACCTCACATCGGATCGTCTTGCCGCCGCAAGTGGAGATGTCTCACGATATCACATTGTCCCGGAACCCGCGCATTTGATACTTGCTCAGGCCTGCCTTGGGGTTCTACTCGGTTTGGATAATTGCGTCGCCAAAGACAGTGAAGAGGGCAGCAACAGCAACAAGGCCTGGACCACTCCGCTGCTTGGGTATGCTGCCGGGCACTGGGCTTCGCACGCCCAGGTCGGGAACGTGTCATCACGCCTGAAAGACGCGATGGAGACCCTCTTTGACTCAGACAAGCCATATTTTTTGTCATGGAAACGGATACACGACATATACCCTTATACACTCAGCAACGAATATCGCCCAACCAACCCCCTATACTACGCTGCCCTCTGCGGGTTCTATGGCCTAGCTCAGTGTCTCATCGCCAAACATCCAGACCAAGTAAATCACGACGGTAGTCAGTATAACTCACCCCTAGCCGCCACACTTTTGGGGAAACACGTCCAGGTTGCGAATCTCCTACTTGAGCACGGCGCGCATGTTCATGTTCGGGGAAACCCCCCACTTTGCCACGCAATCGAATCCTCAGATGACGCCCGTGTCAATGCCGTGCAGTTTCTACTTAGACACGGCGCACATGTGAACGCTGGGCGGAAGAATCTCCGGACTCCTCTGCATTTGGCAGCGAATGTGGGAGACCCAGAGGTGGTTCGGATATTACTCGAACACGGCGCAGATGTCGATCTTCGGGACGACTATGGCCAAGTTCCGTTGCACCTAGTGTCAACCAGCGAGCGCGAGTTTAGGAGGGACGAAGGTGGCGAACGTTCGATTATTGCGCGGTTATTAGTGGAACGCTGCGCGGACGTGAACGCAAGAGATAAGGACGGCGCTACCCCGTTGCACTTCGCATCATACCATTGGCGGCTCGAGATTACCCGGCTGCTGCTCGGCCGTGGCGCCAACACCAACGTATCAAATGCCCAAGGCCGGAACCCACTGCATGAGCTGTCGCGACGCAACCAAAATGCTTACGCTGATGGGTCGCGAGAAAAACCAAGCGGAGTTAAACTTCAGAACGTTCTCAGCATCGCAAAGCTTTTACTGGAGCATGGCGTGGACGTAAATGCACTAGATGAAGATTACGCAACCCCATTACACGTCGCATCCTCTTGCGGTATGCTTGAGATCACGCGACTGCTGCTCGACCATGGTGCAAAAGCCGACGCGAAGAATGTACTAGGCCAGACCCCTCTCCACTTAGTATCTCAAAGCGAGTCTTTCGCCTGCGAAGATCCCGATATCGCACAGTTATTACTCGAGCTTGGTGCGGATGTGAACGCGCGAGATAAGGACCAGGCTACCCCTTTACATTTCGCATGCTCCCATGGGAACTTCGAGACCGCGCTGCTGTTGCTCGATCATGGCGCAGAAGTTAACGCGCAGAATGTTGATTGCCAGACACCTTTACACCGAATCGGAGTTCCACAGATCTCACATGAAAACCCCAACGACAATCCCCGTGTTACACGGCTAATGTTGGAACGTGGCGCAGACGTGCATGGACGAGACAAGGACCAGGCGACTCCGTTACATTTGGCATGCTACATGTTGATGTTCGAGACCGCACAGGTGCTGCTCGACCATGGCGCAGAAGCAGACGAAAAGAACGCAGACGGCCAGACACCATTACACCGAGTACCACAAACCCCAGTCGTTGACGACGAGAGACCCTCCCGTATCACACGGCTGTTGTTGGAGCATGGAGTGGGCGTAAATGCACTAGACAATTGTCAGGAAACCCCATTACATCTCGCGTGCTCCTATGAGAAATTTGGGGTCGCACAGGTATTGCTCAACCACGGCGCCGAAGTCAGCGCGCAAAATGCTGACGGCCAGACCCCGTTACACCGAGTATCACAGACCTCACTTTATTACACAGACGACCGTGTCACACGGCTGTTGTTGGATTGTGGCGCGGACGTAAATGCACGAGACAAGCACCAGGCGACCCCATTACATTTGGCGACTCACAAGTTGTTGTTTAATATTATCCTGGTACTGATCAACCATGGCGCAGACGCCGACGCACGCAATGCGGACGGCCAGACTCCACTGCACCGAGTATCACAGTATTCGTTCAGTAGCAAATATGACAGTTACTATGCTGCTCACGTTGTGCGGATTTTGTTGGAACGCGGTGTGGACGTAAATGCACGAGACAAGGAGAAGGCAACCCCATTACATTTGGCGTCCTACCATGGCTATGTCGAAGTCGCAGAGGTACTGCTTGACCACGGGGCACAAGCTAATGCAGAAGACATCCGGGGTCAGACCCCATTGTATCAAGTGCTACTGGGCAATCAAAACTACAAGAGTTACACGATGGGATCACCTAGGAACGACCCAGGCAAAGCTGTTCGTCTCACACAGCGATTCCTGGAGTGCGGTGCGGACGTGAACGCACAAACCAAGGACCACGAAACGCCATTACACCTGGCGTCACGCCTTCGACTGCACGAGATTGCACGGATCCTTCTCAAGCACGGTGCCGATGTCGATGTGAAGAACTCGGAGGGCAAGTCCCCATTGGATCTCGCTTCTGGGAGAAAAGGGAAGGGGATGAAACGATTATTGTTGAAATATTCTGCCAAGTGAATGTGATACGTAGTAGTGACGGGCCTGCTCTACGAGGCATTTGTGTAGATAAGTAGCGGAATCGTATTTGTTCGGATACGTAGATTGTATTTAGTCGTCGTTCATAAAGTGTAAAAGGACATCGCATGAATCACCCTTGCTGACCTGTGCATTCACGAACACGTTGTCGGTCCCTACTATCGCTCGTGATGACCACCTTGCGCTTCATTAGCCCCCCGCGTAGGCCAGGATCTCAGCGTGCCGGATGTTAGATCACTGGTCAGGCCATTGAGCAGGTCGCATATGACACAACCACTAACGTCCGACAGCTTCACGGGAAGGGATTGCAAGCGCAGGCGGTAAATGGGAAAGAAGCCGAACGCCTCCGGGAATGGGAGGAACAGTCCCGAAGGGGTAGACAATGGATGCTGCACAAGATTCAAAGTGCCGTTCGTATGTCTTATCCATAAGAGGAAAGAAACGAGAAGTGGTGAGAGGGTAGAGAGAGGATAGTGGACACACGTTGAGTATTTTAACATATTTTGCGCCGCATACTTGGACGCATAGTTCGTTGAGCTGACTGGAGTTCTGCGTCTGGGGCATCTGTTCTGGGATAGAGAGGGTTGATGATGGAGTCAAGGAGGGACTCCGAGTTGTTCGAGGGCTCGGACAAGGGGACAACTTGCCAGTGTGTACCTACATTGGCGAATGTAACAGCCTGAGTATTACCCCAACTTTTATCTTTTGTCAGGAGAGCTACTCAGGTCTGCAGTGCGCCCCCCTCTGGCATTATGGAAACGTATTCACGCCGCTTGTTTGTCTGACCTCAAGCTGATTGCTCAGCGCTCAGCGCTCAGCCCTTATACTTTGGCTTGTACGTTCCCGCGCATATGGGACATTGGCACCTTCCTCTCCACCCTGGGCCCCAGCCCCTATCTCCCCCGACTCCAAACTGTGACAGATGCAGGAACCCCCAGGGATGTAATTAGGTCGTATCTCTGATAGCTGTATAAACGACGGATCTTGCTCTACTAAATTTGAGAAACTTGAGACCCGGAATAACCGAATCGGAGATGCGGGCCGAGGTCCTTGGATTTTGGCCGGTCTGAGGCGGAACGAGGCACTCGCGGTGCCTTAGAGCATTGTTTTGAGTGAGCGGACGAGGCGGCACATGCTATTATTCCCTTCTTGCGTGCCGCCACTTGCCCGCCCACTATTCCAACCGGTCTAAAGAACCGGATCCTTTCTTTTTTTTCACGCCCACCGCTCCCTTTTTCCTTTTGCCATGGAATCGTTTATGAGGATCGCTGTTGTCCCCAACGTTCTTCTGGTCGCCCCAGGAGGGTTCCCACCTACCCGTCGCGACCTCGCCTCAGAGGCAGAGACCCTCCTTTTCGATCGAGAAGCGCTTCGCGCTTTCGCCCGCTCTCTATACTTGTTTAACCCCCATATCGCGCGAGGATGAACTCCTTTCGCATGTAGCTACCTACACCGCCTGTACGTACTCTCTGACTGAATACCCAAATAGACCTAGCCGCGTCCCATTGCGGCACCGTGACTGACTCTTCGTGCGGCACCCCAGCTTTCCCTCACCTCCTCTCCTCAACTGGCGCCGTACCGTCACCTCCATCGTAAAGCAAAGCTGCGACTCGCAAAAACCACGACCGCAGCTGGAAATGTTTCTCATGAGCTCGCCAATCATCCTCATGTAAAGTTTTCCAGCTCTCGTTGCTCCGCACTTCCATACCCCCCAACTTCATCCATGACATCAGAACCAGGTAATCCCGGCGACCCGAGAAGAAGTATCCCAGAAATAGAAGGATATGATCCAAATGTAGACAAATTGGCGTACCCTTCCACCCGACTGCGATGTATGTGATAGTCCTGATCGTTGCAACTATCCGACCCTTCAACTGTCCTGTCTCCGCGGATTCGTGACGCTCCCTACTCACCTAATATGGCCCTAATAAGCTTAGTCAGTAGCTTATGGAACAATCGACGAGAAGTGGTCGCCGCGGGACAAATGGGATCTCAGACTGTCACTGTCGTAGTTACTTGTATCCTAGATGCTCTGCGCGTGCGCATACCATTGTGCGGTCAAAAATAACTATATGCCAGTGAGATAGTACTCGGACTTGGACAAGCTCTTGTGAAACGTACTCGTGATGGATCTGCTCTACGATAAGAACGTGTAGAAATGCCGCATTAGTTCATATATGTTTTCTAATAGTAGGTAGTTCCAATGTAGCGGACATCCCTCACATTACCCCTACCCAACCTGGCTATCCACGAAAGTATTGTCCGTGTCCCTACCCTCCCAACCGTCTCGTGTTCTACCAGCGGCCCAACACGCGCCACACCAACTATTGTCGGGAGAGCGAGGTAGCTCTGCATAGAGCATACCGGAGGCGAGATGCGTGCTGCTAGAATGTGCGTGAGTGAGGAAGTGCGACCCAGGAACCACTGGAAATGCCGCTCGTCTGGCCAGCGCTCAGTGTTCGTTGTTCATATGTTTTTTCCGCGCATTCGGGGCATTGGCCCCTCCTCTCCAACCTTGATTCCTTCTGCGCTATCCTCGCAAACCCGATCGACGCACCAGATGCAGAGTTACTATCCAATGATGAGGGCGACAGACATTTCGGCGCCAAAGTCAGAAAATGTTGAAACGTTTGACTCTGCCCGCCATCGCCTTCACACAGATGGGATGTAAATCGTGGGACGGATTGCTGATTCGCAGTGGAGGAAATGTCAATATCAACCATCCAGTGGAATCGAGACTATGGCCGAGATCGATGCGGCCAAGGCATCCATGAATTCCAGGCTACGGTGTCGATGGTGAGGTGTAGGGGAAACCGGAGCCATGTAGAGATGGAGTGAACCCTACTGGACAGGCGATAAGGATGGTTGCGGAGGCAAGTGCTCGCTGTATGCATGGATGTGGGCGAACGGGGGAGTAGAGATACCATTTGATATTTGGGTGCTTTTCCGCTGGTGAGTGAGAGAAACAGAATAGGAGAGATAGCACACACCTCAACGGACCGAGCACTTTCTGACTCCGGTGATGAACGTTTCGCTCCATGCACAGCCCAACTTTCAGTTTGGAGAAGGGCGATGTAGGAGAGATGGGAGGTGGCCTAGTCCTATGTATGCGGGGTCCAGATTGCCGGAGTCGAGATGGGATAAGGAAGTGATATTCGGGGAAGTTGGACCAGATTTCTTGGGTCGACTTGGCATGACACTTGTCGAGCGAGAAGACGACGAGAAGTGAGCCGGGGATGTCGGTTTGGCTGACAAACAGTACCAATCACCGGACGTCCGCGTTCCGTGAGTTCCGTTCCACATGAGTTCGCCATTTCATATAAATTCTTTTCTCACCACGCGGTACTTTCAACTTCATCCCGACGGAACATAAGTAGTAGGTGCCGCTTTTGAATAGCCCCCACGACAATTCCATTGAGTCATTGATCGACATTTCGCTCCTCTGCTTCCTGCGTTACAGTACAAAGTGCATACCGAGTAACTACGGCCGTAGAACCACACATACCATGGCTAGATGTGGTTGCAATGGCATTTGATAGCACCCGAAATGTTTTGGGGATAGTTGAATAACTCAACGGGGGTCATGCTGATCTGCGATAAGATAACGATAACTTGATTGGAACGCACCAAACTCGACTCCGTTCGTGTCTGCGACCCTTTCTGCAAAACCAACTAGAATTGCCAAAAAGAACTCGCCCCATACCGTACAGCTATCGACGGGTCTCGAGTTTGCTACGGCTGCTGCAGTCACTGTGGCTGCCAGAGGTGGAGTGGAGGGGGGTGTCAAAACTGCCGTGTAGCCCTCGGGCCATTCTACTTTTGCAGACGAAACTCCTACGAGTTTGGAGTACCGGTCACATACGACTCGGAGCGAGCCACGGGATCTTGTACGTTAGCCAATACGTGCTACGTGCGCTGTTCTACCTTGATAGTAACCTGTCTGGTTAGTGCGCCCCAGAAATCCGCTATGAGTAGCGCAGATCGGGAGTGAAGTGCAGAATTGCTTGACGTAGAGGCAGCGCTGGCGGTAACTACTGGCGCAAAGGCCAGTCGGGAGACAAGGTGTGGGAAAAAAGGAGGGTAGATGGTCGTCGTATGATAGGATGTCTATAAGTTGGTGAGTGTGCATAGGGACTCTGGAACGGAACTTGAAGGACAAGCGAGCGCAACTTGTGCCAAGGGAAAGGGCCGAGGCCCACACTCGTTCGATAAACCTATCAGCGTCATGTCTACAGACACAGGCAAACGCAGCGACTACGCTCTGATCACTGATCGAAACAAACGAACAGAACGAGGGTTGACGTTGTTGACAGGTCGACGCCGTTGAGGAAGATACTCGTGAACAAAAGTTGAAAGCCACCCTGGTACGCACCTGAAAAGAGACATCCCCGCCATCACCCTTGCTCGTGGTGACCCTCCTGTGCTCTGCCACTGCCTTGTGGCACGGCGCGTCATAACTCCTAATGAGTGTACCACCTCCAGTATTTTAAAACCTATAACCAGAGTATGCTACCTTAGATCCTCGTGGAGTGGAGGGAACTAAGATGTATAATCACCTATAACCAGAGTATGCTACTACAGGTCAATGAGCGGGCGGTACAGTAGCGAGCGTGCTAAAACTTACCCTTAGATCCTCGTGGAGTGGAGGGAACTAAGGGTTAAGATGAACGAATGCCAGGTCGCGTATAAACTACTGGTCACGTGTTCGTGGACCGAGATGGTGTGATCACTCGACCTCAACACTCCTCCTCATCATCGAGGTCCTCGACTATCGTACTGAGTAGTAAATGAATGACCGTATCCAAAATCGTACCAGAAGAAGGAAATGTCCGAGAAAAGGTTTGAAGTCAAGAAAAAAGGAAAAAGATATTAGGGAGACGTTGCAAACGCGCGTCCACCGCTCCTCCTCATCTTCAGGTCGATGCTCCTTCAAGACTGACCCCCAGATAGCGGTGCAAGCGGAAGAAGTCGACGCACCCGAGTGGCTTGGTGAGTATGTCGGCGGTATTGTCCTTTGAGTTGATGTGCTGTACCGCTAACTCGCCAGAGAGAACTTGTTCGCGGACGTAATGATACTTGACCCGAACATGCTTGGTGCGCGAGTGCCACACGTGGTCCTTGGCAAGTCTGGAAGCCACGTCATTGTCGCAGTAGAGCGGAGATGGGCCGGAGGGGAGGAACTTCAAGCCGTCGAGTAGTTGTCGGAGGAACACTGACTCGTGTGAGGCCTCGTGCAGGGCCATGTACTCTGCGTAACAAGAAGAATCTGCCACAGTATCCTGCTTGCGCGAACTCCAGGAGATCATGCCGGACCCGAGGGTGAAGCAGTAGCCGCCGATGGACCGACTAGTCTCAGCACAGTTCGCGTAGTCTGAGTCTGAGTAGCCAACTAGTCGCAGTTGATTAGTGCCCCCAAGTTCCAAGCATGCAGTCCGAGTTGCCTTAAGATACTGTAAGACCCGGATAGCAGCGGACCAGTGTTCCGGCCTATAGCAGTTGCAGAAGGCGGACAAGCGTCCCACGGCGTATGATATATCAGGTCGGGTGGCGACGGCGATGTACATCAAACTCCCGACTAGAGAGTGATAGGGGGTGCGTGAGCTCCAATCGGCAATGTCAGGGGGTGTTGGCGAGGACATATCAGGGCGAAGTAGTTGTAACCCGGCGACCATCGGGGTGTCTACCGAGTGAGCTTGGGATTGACCAAATTCCTCCACGACATGGTCTATCAAGGCTGTCTGAGATAGTGAGATGGTCCTCTTGCCGCGATCGCGTGTGATGCCAATCCCCAGAGCGTATTTGGGTTCTCCGAGATCGGATATCTCCCATCTGGAAATCAATTCTGCCTTAAAGCGTTCAATCTCGTCAGGGGAGGATGTGGTGGTGAGGATGTCATCAACATGGACCACGAAGATGATTGTTCCAGTCGGAGAGTGTCGGCGATATACACACCACTCACATGCAAGGCGCTCGAATCCCCAGCCTACGATGGCGGCATTGAAAGTTTGATTCCAAATCCTACTGGCTTGTTTCATCCCGTATATGCTCTTCATAAGTTTCATCACCCAGTCTTCCTTTCCCGCCTCCTCGAATCCCTCCGGCTGCTCCATGTACATTGTCTCGTCTTCTGGTAAGATTCCATGAAGGAAGGCCGTCTTGATATCGAATTGTCGGAGGTCCCAATCCATCGATGCGGCGATATGAAGCATCGCGCGGAAGGATTCTAGTCGGACCATTGGTGCAGTTGTTTTGTCGTAGTCGATCCCGTAGCGTTGCGCGTACCCCTTCGTGACGTACCGGACTTTGTATCGCACGATATTGCCGGCATCGTCACGTTTGCGTTTGCACACTAGCTTGCCTTTGAGGGGTCGTTGACTGCGGGCGACTTCGCTTCGGGGTATGAGGACGAACACTTTCAGGTCCTCCAGGCTCTTGAGTTCTTTGCACCCCCCGGCGATCCAGTACTCACGTTCGGGTGACGCTAGAGCTTTTGCCCATGATGGTTCATCATCTAGATCCAACTCCGGTTCAACACTCCCATCAGCTAGGGCGGAAAGGACCTCGTCTATTGAGGCGAGCCCATGCCCAGTGTGGGTATCTAGTGGCAGTAAGTCATGTGAATCGCGCATTGGAGAGAATAGGGAGACGAAGGCCATGGTGTGGTCATTACTGGAGGCCTCGTGCCTGCTGTTCCTCTCCTCCTGACGACGAGCGCCAGAGGTGCAGATGTCGGCCATAACAGCAGCGAGCCGAGAGCCGCCAGCGAGGCCGTCATTGGTGGCAAAGTGGCTAGAGAGGACGGGGATACGACTGGATCGGCGGAGAAGAGGTAGGGACGGGGGGGGTGATGGAGTCAGAGTAGGAAGAGAGGACGGGGTAGATGAGGAAGATGTGGAGGTAGGAGGTAGGGGGGGTATCGTAATATCTAACGTAGGAGATTCATTATACTGGGGTTCATTGTTATGTAAAGTACTGTGATTGGATGTGGAGGTCTGATTTCGTAACGTACTAGATGAGGGTAAATTGGTAATCGGTGCATGCGTATTACTACTGGATGGTATATTTGTTGTGTCATTCGTTGTGGAGGTGTTGCTATATGGAGAGTGAGAAGAGGGCGGAGAAAGAGAAGGAGGAGAGGGAGGAGGGTTGGACGGGGAATGGGCAGACGGAGAAGACAAGGAAGGATCGTCGTCGGGGATAGGGGGAGAAGAGGGTTTGCAGGAGATGAAAGGAGAAGTGATGGGTGAGACGGGATGTTTGTAGCCGGGGGCATCCCAAGACGCAGGTTCAGATGGAGAAGAGAGGCCGCTGGTTGTGCCGGGGAGCAAGGGGGCTGGCGCAGAGTGAAGGTGTTCTATGAAAGAAACATGAAATGAATCAAAGATGCGCCGGGAAGAAGGATCCCAGAGCCAATAAGCTTTGGCGTGGGGGGCATATCCAATCAACACACATGGCGCAGATCGTTGGGCGAGCTTTGAGTGATGAGTCAAGGTGAGGGCGAAAGCTCGGCAGCCGATTTCGCATAGGTGAGACAGACAGGGGCGCCGGCTGAACCATAGTTCGAAAGGGGTTTTCCCGTTATTGGCAGTTGCGGCGGTGAGGTTGGTGAGATATGTAGCGGTCAGCACGAATTCGTCCCACAGGTTGGCAGGAGCATTGCACGCGAAGCGCATGGCATGTGCCTTTCCGAGCAACGTTCGGTGGAGACATTCTGCGCGTCCATTTTGTGCAGACGTATAGGGGGCAGTGAGCTGATGATCTACGCCCTGGGATTGGCACCATGCTTCCATATTCTTCGATACGAGTTCTCCATTGTCGGTCAAAAGTGTCCCCAGCTTGTCACCCATCTGACAGGTGACGGCATGATGCCACGTTTGAAACGTGGAAGCGGCATCGCTTTTGAGTTTTAGGGGGAAAGACCAAACGTAACCGGAGAAATCGTCAATGACATTCATGGAATACAAGGCACCATCTTTGGATGCCGTCGGCATCGGGCCGCACAAGTCAACAAAAACCTTCCCTAACTGCCTAACCGCCTTCGCGCCTTCACGAATGCTTGGAACCGATGAACGTGTCTGTTTGCCCACGATGCAGTGGTCGCATTTAGGAGGGAGGGAGGACAGGTCAATAGGCATACCTTGGGCCACCTCCGAGCAAGCCATTTCGACGATGGTACGCACGTTGCAATGCCCAAGGCGGCGATGCCACATCTCGACATCGGGGATGCGCTGTGCGTACATTGCCTGTGGGGTCACCGGGTTGTGAGCAGTCAGAGGGTAAGCGGAAGGGGGAATGGACAGGGTGTAGAGGTTTTGGAAAGGGGATACAGCACCGCGTGCAATGACGGTGTTCCCTTTATTGGTAATCCAGCAAGTCTTGGCATCAAAGTGACACGCGTAGCCACCATCCCGACTGAGGGACAGGACAGAAATGAGGCGAACGGTTGCATCCAGGATGTACAGAACGTTCCGGAGAGTGAGCTTGTGACTGCTGGCGATGCGAAGTTCGACAGTGCCTGTGCCGATGGCGAAGACGCAAGACCCCCCAAGACCCTTCACTGGATGGTTTGGGATGGGCGAGAAGGACTTAAAGTCCGATTTGATGGGGGAGATGTGGCAAGTTGCGCCTGTGTCGAGGATGAAGGGTGAGTTGTTCGAAGGGTCGTTGGCTTTGCGTGTGTACGCCGCCCAGTCGAGTGAAGCGAGAGGAGGCTTGTCCTCACTTGCCAGGAGAGCTCTATACTCCATCATGTCAGCATCGCTCATGTTGTAGTTGAACCCAGTCGCAGACATGGCCGTCAGCCTGGTACTTTCGGGAACGGGAACTGGTGGCTGCAGGACCAGCATATAAGCGTGACCATTGACCATGATGGGGCCCCCAAGAGGGGTCACACCGGAGGACGGGTTGACCGGGGCGGCAGGCGACGGATTGACGGGGGCGTTGGTCGTTTGGGCGACTTGCGCGGTGGACGACGAGCCTTGGGTGTGGTTGCCTCGCGGAGGTTTGCCAGAGGCAGCGTGTTGAGCATTCCTCGCCTCATCTAGGGTCTTCCCCGCCATTTTCCCACCTGGGAGGATGCAGAAGTCGGTCTGGTGATTGTTGCGCTTGCAGTTGGAACAGACCGGCTTCGGGGTGTTGGTCCTCGTCTGCTTCAGCGAAGGGAGTGTTAGTCGCCCCGCCTTTGGTGCGTCGATCCTGTAAGGAATCTTCATCTTCCAGGCACTCCATGACTTTGTCGGATGAGAACAGTGGTTTGTTGAGGAGGCCATTGAGGAAGGATTGGAGTTGGGGGAAGTTGTCGGTGAGAGCGTTCAGGAGCAGCACCGTGAGGAGCTTATTGTTGTCGAAGTTGCCCATCTTTACGATCCTTTCCCAAAGCTGTTTGATCTTATTTGCGGTGACGACAAGGGAGGTGTTGGGCTCAAAGCGAACGCTGAGGGCTTCCTTGATGAGGAGGATCTGGGCGTGGAGGCCGATTTGCTCATGACGCTTGCGCAGCCTCTCGTAAACTTCATGAGCGGTGCCGAGCTTGTGTACGAAATTGAGATCAATTCTGGAAATGCGTTCCAGGATGAATGCTCGCAGAGCCCGATCGTTGATCTTCCAGATCTGAGCCCCCCTAGTGTGAAGTGCTGGATCGGGGCATGGAATGCTTCCATCCAGCCTGTAACGCCGTCACGGCGTTAGCTCGACTTGAGCTCGGATAAGGGCGACTCGGTGACTTAGCTAAGCACGCTGAAAGCGTATGGCGCGAAGGCAGCTTTGATAGATGTGCGAAGACACTATGGTTCGACGACACTCCAGTTCTAATGGAGGCAAACAAGAAACGACGCAAGAAGTGACGATTGAAGAAGACCAAGATGGCGTATCTTGGTCTTCCGCGACTACCTTAAATACAAGAAGAGCAGGCTTTCAAGCGCTGCTATGAGTCACAGTAGGTAGCATCCAACGTGTCGCGTAAGTACCGCAATCCTAATACTACTACTACCTGTACTAGGATCGAGTCATTTCCAAACACCTAACTCCTTCGTAAACCCCGAGTCCGTGACTAATCTACCTTACCGCCGTAGTCACAACCGGTACAGTAAGGGTCCAACATCCGAAACATGACATCACCCTCCTTCTAGCGTGAGACCCCATGTTACACCCTAGCAGGGGCGTGGGTTCTAAAGATTCTGAATCACACAAGTATCAAGCGAAGACCTCTGTTGTCTTATTGCTATGAAATACGAGTGATAAAAGTGTGGCACAAGGTGCAGCACTACTCTGTAATGTAGGACTCCTCGTCCGAAGTGTCTAACACTTCTCTACACTTGATCTTGCTAGTGCACAGAGTATAACAGGTGTAACGCATTGATATAGTTCAACTGCAAAGACTTCGAAGTGTCCTGGTTAGGGACTGAGGTAGGGGATGCACAAGAAGAGAGGGATAAGGCGAGGTCACACCAAAGTACGGAGGCAAGGTTGCTAGATTGCAAACGAAGCCAAGTCTGGCTTCCTACGGTCTATGGTACAGGTTTATATAGGACAGGGTTCCAAACAACATGAACACAAGTCCACACAATATCAAAGAGACTAAACGGAGTAAACAGAAGTTCGGATCAAAGAAACAGCACCACTAGTAACAGTAGCTCCTTTGGTAACAAAGTATAGTACAGAAAGGGAAAAGGCAGGGTGGAGACATACTGTGACTTAGGTCCAAAGCGTCGGATCATAACATGAGCCCCTCTCTAAGTCAACTCTCCCTAGAGTGCTTCGAAGTCCATCAGGTCATAGACATCGTTGTCTACATCGTTGGAGGGGGTGCTTTCGCGAGGGAGGGGGCAGCGATGTTGGCGAAGGAAGTTGAAGGGACCATGGGCCCCACACTTGCGACAATTTTCATACTTGGGGCACTTGATTTCTTCGTGGCTGTTGCTGGTAAAACACTTGCCACACCACTGTGTAACGCCGTCACAGCGTTAGCTCGACTTGAGCGTAAATGAAGGCGACTTTGATGACTTAGCTGTTCACGCCCTAAGACGTATGGCACGAAGGCTTTATCCTAGATGTTCGAAGACACTAGTTATGACGGTGACTTTCCCACTCTGAGGTAGGAGCGAAGAGAGAATTGAAGACAAGAAGTGACGATTGAAGAAGACCAAGATGGCGTGTCTTGGTCTTCCACAGCTATCTTAAATACAAGGAGAGCAGGCTTTCAAGCGCTGCTATGAGTCACTGTAGTATAGCGTCCGACGTATCGCGTAAGTAGCGCAATCCTAGTACTACTACTACCTGTACTAGGATCGAGTCATTCTCAAACTCCTAACTCCTGCGTAAACTCCGAGTCCGTGACTAATCTACCTTACCGCCGTAGTCACAACCGGTATAGTAAGGATTAAACCGTAACATCACCCTCCTTTCTAGCGTGAGGCTCCAGACTCACTGAAAGTCACGGGCGATCCACTCGCGTTGCTCGTCCTCGATACGGCGGAATACGTCAGCACGCTCCAGGCGGTACACACAGTCCATCTTGTCCTCCCGGGCGACAAGGACCATGCCGCGGAGTTGGCGGATACGCGCCTGTAAGCGCGACTCCTCGTGGGCTGCGGCGCGATACCGTGTCACCTCCGCAACCAGGGATTCATCCCCTATGCGGTTAAGTGCGCGGTCCGTAAGTTTGTCGGCAGCGAGGATGACGAGGTCCTCGTGAGCGATGAAGGCGCGATTCGCAGCCGAGAGACGAGGGGCGGCGTAAAGGGGTTTGCCGTAGAGATAAGGGGATCCCGGGATTACTCCCAGGACAAAAGGGTTCGCACCTCCGACAATCTGGACGTGACTCGCCTGCAACTCTACTCCGTCCGGCCCAGTGATGGGGAAGTGAACGTAATGGGGCTGTCGATTCGCCCGGAACCCCTCAGGCGCAAGGACCTGCGCCGGGTCGTCGTCTCGCGTAATGGGGGTGTGAAGTGCGACGCCGGGCAGTCGCACACGTCCTCGAGACATGGGGGTTCCGTCGGTGTGCAGGAGCCACGGGGTGATTCCGGGATCAGCAGAGTCGCGGTTCGTTCGAAGGAGGGGGTGGCTGACCGGGTAGTAATCTCCGTCGTCAGGGTCAGCTTGGTCCGGCATCGTCGCCTGCGCTGCCGCAACTCGCTCAATCTCTCCTGCGCCAACCTCAACTGTTCTCTGGCCCACTCCTGAGCCGTCTTCCGCCAAGCCTCCTCCGCTTCCACCTCCTCCTGGTCCTTCGTTAGGTCGATCGGTCGGGAAAACTCCCCTAGTACCGATAAGAGCGTCGTCTGGGGGGATGATCGCGATGGGTTCCCGCGCCCCATTGTCGTCTCGGAAGATGTGAGCGACGGCAGGCTGCTGCTCGTCGCTGGGCTGGCGCGTGGGGTCTGGGAACCTCTGTAAGAGGCCAGCCCATTCTTGAGCGGTGATATGCCCCGTTCGCATGTTTGCAGGTGTGTACGGAGTGAGCTGGACCGCTGGAACCACGGTTTCTTCGTCGTCTTGGATGATGGCGGCGGCGTCTTGTGCGACTTGGTCGAGGAGGATCGCCGTGGTGACATGTCTGAGAGGAGAGGTGGGCATAGACGTAGAAGTAGATCGAATGTAGGAGTGATACTCTCCCTGCCGCTCTTCGATGGCGCTTTTAAGTCCTCGTGCGGCTGTTCGGGCCGCTTGGTATGCCTCTATTGCTTCCGGGGCAAAGACGTCATCCTTATCGACCCACTGATTCTCCGAGTCAGGATAGCCCTTCCATTTGATGAGATATTGGAGTTTTTTGCGACGGCCGAAATGCCGTGAATCTAGAACAGCCTGGACTTCATATTCTTCCTCCCCCTCCACAAGATCCGGTGGCGGTCGAGGGAAATTTTCCCCATGCATGGTTGTACTTTTGTACGGCGTGAGAAGATCTATGTGGAACACTGGGTGGATGCTCCACTGTGTGGGAAGTTCAAGACGGTAGTTGTATGGGGACATCACCTGGACTACTTTAAAAGGACCGTGGCGTCGCGCCGCAAATTTTGCCGTAGGTTGATTGGTTCGAAGGTGTTTTCCTTCTAACCACACTTGGTCGCCTATCTGATATTTCGGAGTGTTTCGGTGCTTCACCCAACTGTCCTGGGCCTTCTTGATAAGGGTCTGGGCCAGCTGTCGCGCTTCCTTGAGCTGTGTAAGTCTGGTGACGACGCGTGGGATAGGGGATGGCTTATCCGTCCAATCTGCTATTGGGTCGTAACCCATAAGCAACATGAAGGGTGATTGTTTTGTGTGCTCGTGGGGCCAATTGTTGTGAGCGAATTCTGCTATCGGGAGATATGCCGCCCAGTTGTCTTGGCGTTCGTTGGCCCAGAACCGCAGATATTGTTCCAGCCATTGATTGGTTCGCTCCGATTGCCCATCCGTTCGTGGGTGATACGCCGTAGAGACATTTTGTTTGATGCCCAAAATTCGACAGACTTCCTTGGTGAACTTTGATGTGAATCGGGGGTCGCGGTCACTGATGACTTTGCGCGGTAGTCCAAACCGTTTGAATACGTGAAGGACGTACAGGGTGGCCGTTTCTTCTGCGGTAATCTCTTCATTGCACGGGATAAATATTGACGCCTTGCTGCAGTCGTGATCTGTAACGGTGAGGATACTATCGTAGGACTGAGATATTGGTAGTTTGGTAATAAAGTCCAACGCGATGGTGTGGAAGGGAGGGGCGTCCGTTATTGCGGTGATGGGGTGCAACGGCGCGTGCGTTGGTCTTGTGTTGACTTTGTTTCGTTGGCAGTCGGCGCATCCTGTGACATACTCATACACATCTCGACGAATTCTTGGCCACCAGTAGTGTCGTTCTACAATTCGTTGGGTTCTGCTGATACCTGGGTGACCGTGAACGGGGGGGTCGTGGTGATCGTGTATTATTGCCCTGTACGCGGACATGGGCCCGGTGACTACCAGCCGTCCGTCCTTGTACCATTCTCCTTCTATCTTTTTCAGCTGGTGGGCATCGACCCATGCCTGGACAACCTTCGGGTCTTGCCGTCGCCTCGGCGCTTGCAGTAGCGGGTGTATTTCCAGGGCGCGAGTGGCATTAGTGGCTCGTACGAATACTTCGGGAGGTAAGACTACCACACCTTCGTTGTCTCCCTCTCCCTGGTCGTAGTCCGGTCGTCTGGATAAGGCGTCTGCTCTGCCGTTATTCTTTCCCTTGATGTGATGGATCTCGAAATCGTATTCCATCAGTTCTAGTACTTCCCGGGCGACTCGTCGGCTGATTTTTTGCGGGGTTTTCCAGTACTGGAGATTGAGGTGGTCTGAAAATATCTTGATTTTATGTGGGGACCCCGCAAGTAGGGGTCTCCAGTGCCGGAGAGCCTTGACGATGGCCAGAAGCTCTAAGTCGTAGATGTCGTAGTTGCGTTCAGCCTCGTTTAGAGTGGCTGAGTAATACCCTATCGGGTGCTTGCGACCGTCATTTTTCTTTTGTAAGAGCACGGCACCTACTGCGAATCCGGATGCATCAACCTCTAATTCGAATTGGTCTTGTAAGTTGGGATGTGCCAATACTGGCTCTTCCGTGACGAGGCGTTTGAGGGTTCTGAACGCGCGGTCTTCGTCTTCTGTCCATTTCCATTCTGCATCCTTCCGGGTGAGTCGGTTTAATGGTCGTGCGTGGGTGGCGAAACCGCGGATGAAAAGGCGGTAAAAGTTGCAGAAGCCTAGAAAGGATCGTACGTCCCTGACCTTTGTTGGGGTTGGCCAGTCCTTGATGCCGCGAACTTTTACCGGGTCCATACGTGTTACCCCCCTCTCAAGGATTACCCCCAGGTAATCCATCCGCGGTTGGTGAAATAGGCATTTCTCGAGTTTGAAATAGAGATCATGATCCTGGGCGACGCGGAGAACGTCAGTCACAGCAGCAATATGATCAGCTGTTGTGGATCCTTCCCGCGTGGCAATTCCAATGTCATCCATGTAGACTCGGATAACCGTCCCCCGTAGCTCGTGTTTTGCGATGGTGTCGCGATAGATGTGGTTCATCATGGTTTGAAAGGTGGCTGGTGAGTTTGTGAGGCCAAAGAACATGACCGTTGGTTCGAAGAGGCCGAATTTGGTCTTGAAAGCCGCCTTTTCTTGATCTCCGTCGCGTATGCGGACATTGTTATAACCCCAGCGGATGTCGAGCTTGGTATAGATATGGGCATTACTGAGGTCGTAGATGAGGTCCTGGATAAGGGGAAGTGGGTATTGGTTGCGTATGGTATGTGAGTTGATAACGCGATAGTCTTGTACGGGGCGTAGCTTCCCGTCCTTCTTTTTGACAAAGAAGAATGATGAGGCGTATGGGGAGATGGACGGTCGCAGATATCCTTGCTTAAGTTTCTCGTCTAGGAACTCCTTAAGCTTCCCCTCTTCCTCTTGCGTTAACGGGTATATTTTGCAATCTATCGCAGATGGAGTGCCAGGCTTGAAGTCAATGGCGTGGTCCCAGGGTCTTGCTGGGGGAAATCGTTGAGACGCTTCTTCGCTGAAGAGCCTTTCAAAGGCGGCGTATACTGCCGGCAGTTCTACAGGGTTATCTTCTGTTTTCGCCCGGATGGCTAGCTCCGTGGACGTAGTTGCGCGTAGGTATGTGTCTTCTTCCTCCATATCCTGGACGATGGCTTCCTTTTCGTCATGAGTGAGTGCGGCTGCGATGATGGTATGACGATCTGAACTGTCCTGTGTGCTGATCACGACCGGCATGATCTCTTCGTGTACTACTGCGTCCCGCCAGCTAATGGTTGGCTCGTAGGTTGCCAGCCATGGATATCCTAGGACAATGCTTTCCTTCCCGAGGTCGGTTACGAGGAAGCGCATGGTCCTGTGATATCCCTTAGCGTATACATCTAGATCGGTGAAGTGGGTGATAGACCCAGCTTTATTTTCCGTGTCGTCTATGTTCCAAATTTTCCGCGGTTGTGGCAGGGGCTGGAGTCCAATGCCTGACTTTTTGACAAAATTTGGATGTATGAAGTTATCGGTTGCTCCTGAGTCAACCAATACTTTGATGTCGGCCATTCGGTAATTCGTGCGAATCGAGACTGGAATTCGGAGAGAACGAAAGCGTGTCATGATTACAGAATTACAATTTAGAGCCCTCACCCAGGCCGATGGGTTCAGGCGCTCCGAAAACCCTCTTTCCCCCACAAGTCCTGTAGTATTAAATCCTTTACTTCGTCAGGGGCGTTGGCTACCCCCGTAAGCCATTCTTTGGCCCGTTCTTCCGCCGTTTTGCTGGTTGAAGCAGCTTGTATCTGGGCGGGCGGTGCCTCTTGTGCGTAGTAGTCGGTTTCGGTCATCCGGACGGTAGAAGGTCCGGATTCTTGCGGTCGCCATTGTCGCGGCTGTCGTGGATGGGGGCAGTTTCGTGAGAGGTGGCCCGGTGCATTACAGTTATAGCACAGGACTGTCCTTAGGTCTCGCCGCATTCCCCCTCTTCCGCGTCCTCTGGCTCCAGGGCCCCCTCTTGGCGGAAACGGAGGTAGATTGGTGTACGGCGGCTTGCCATAGTCGATCTCGTCTGATCCGGCCAATCTTGCCCTAGTTCGGTCGGCGGAGGTGTCCATGGCCCACGGGTTTGCGAGGTTTTGTGGAACGCTCCAATTGGCGTTGCCCGTCTTCTTCGGTTTGTTGTCCTTGTACTCATCCACCCTGGCTCTGATATGGATGTAGTTGCGCTGCCGGCGAAGCGTTGCCCGCTTCCACTCGTCGAAGGTCTCCGGCTCGTCTAGGTCGTAGGTCTTCTCATATAACTTCTTGGGGAGCCCCTTTGTAAAGAGGTCGATTGTTTGCGGGTCGTTAAGACGGTAGCCTGCTTTTCTGGCCGCTTCTTCGAATTCATTGACGTACTTGTCGATGTCTCCATCGACCATTTTGAGGCCTTTCCTCAACAGGGCTTGAGCCTGTTCTCGTTCAAGGGTATTGACGAACCTTTGGTTAAACCCTTCTGCTACTGCGTTCCACAGATCCCGCGTGTGTTGGTCTATGCCACGTTGTATTTGTCGATTGAGCCATTTGAGGTATGAGAGCACCCATTCGCTGACCGACACCCCCTTGATGTAGGAGAGGAAGAGCAGGCATCGTCGATAGTCGTTGCGCATGACGGGAGTGTCGAGGTTCATCCCCCAATATACGTGCCATTGCGTGAGGAATGAGTCTACTTTAGTGCGATCTCCGTCGAAGATGGTGGGGGGTTCACCGGTTAATTTTTCGTGTCCATGCCCCCCCCCGCCTGCACCTTCACCGCCGCCTCCTCCTCCTCCTGGAGGTCCTCCTTCTGGTGGGTTGTTCGGGAGATCGGGCGGATTTCCTCCTCCTCCTGGGCGTCGGGGGAAGTTGTCCCCGGGAGGTCCTCCCCACCCGGGTGGGGGGTCTAGCGGCATCCCTCGTCTTCCTCCATCTCCTGACGGGGGGTCTCCTTGGTCGGGTCCGATGGCACGGAAGATTGCTGCGTCGTCCGCGGTCATTCGATGTCCCGTTTCGGGGTTGATGGGCATGAGATTTCGTTGAGATTCCTGCCTGATTGCTTCGGCCGCGTCTCGCGCCGCTTGTTCTCTAATATTTATAATTTCTTCTGCCGTCATGGTGGTTGTTGCCATTTCTGCTGCGGGTGATCATACGTGGATCACTTCTGGTTGTTCTGAGATATGTAGGGACTCAGCTCGTTGGATGGTGTATTGCTCAATAGGTCCAATGCTTGCTGGACGATCTTCCTCGCTTTGCTCTTCCTCTTTGGTTTCCTCACTTACTGCTTCTCCGGTCGAATGTTCTCGTATTTGGCCGTCGATGGGTCCCCAGTCGGCTCGTGAGTTGAGCTCGCGTGCGTCGATATCACACTGATATTGTCTTCCTGCTGGTCTAATGACGTCCCAGCGGTGATCTATGGGGTTCCACGTAATTTCTACCCAACACAGGTGGTCAAAGTTGAACTCAACAGGTCTGAACCGTGAGGGTCCGTTGAACTCTACGAAGTATCCGGTTTCGTCTTCTCGTTCCCTCCAGCGGGCCGCTCCTAGGAACCTGGTTGGTACGTTGCGATCTCCTCTTCGTTCCAAATGGTAGGGACGGAAACTCGTCCACTGATCGCGTGTGTTGACAGTCGCCACAATGGGATCTTGGTCTTAATGTAACGCCGTCACAGCGTTAGCTCGACTTGAGCGTAAATGAAGGCGACTTTGATGACTTAGCTGTTCACGCCCTAAGACGTATGGCACGAAGGCTTTATCCTAGATGTTCGAAGACACTAGTTATGACGGTGACTTTCCCACTCTGAGGTAGGAGCGAAGAGAGAATTGAAGACAAGAAGTGACGATTGAAGAAGACCAAGATGGCGTGTCTTGGTCTTCCACAGCTATCTTAAATACAAGGAGAGCAGGCTTTCAAGCGCTGCTATGAGTCACTGTAGTATAGCGTCCGACGTATCGCGTAAGTAGCGCAATCCTAGTACTACTACTACCTGTACTAGGATCGAGTCATTCTCAAACTCCTAACTCCTGCGTAAACTCCGAGTCCGTGACTAATCTACCTTACCGCCGTAGTCACAACCGGTATAGTAAGGATTAAACCGTAACAACTGAGTGCGTTCTTCTGGGGCCGGCCAGAGGCACTGATAGGGGAAGTGGTCAGTGCTAGAACACCTCCAGCAGAACTTCTGTTTTTGAGGGCAGGCGAAGGAGAGGTGGTCTTCAGACTGACACCTGTAACAAAGTCGAATGGTGCCAGTCTCCTTCTTGTTGGCTCTGCGCTTGCGTCTCTTCTTCCTTTCTGCAGAGGGGCTAGGTCCTTCTGGTTCGTCGTGGAGTCTTGGCATAGAGTGGTAGCGAGGTGGAGCAGGGGCAGGAATGCGGTGGACTTCAAAGGGGTGAGTTTCTTCTTCCGGAGGAGGGGGGTGTAATGCGAGCCATCGGTCTGCAATCCGGACATAGGCCTTGTGTTCTTGCAGCCTTCTTCGGGTGCTGGTTAGTTGCATGTCCATGTTGAGGAGGTGCCTTTTGAGGGGCTCCATCGTCTTGTACAGGCCTTCAATCTCCTTTCGGAGGGCCTTCTGGTTTCGTAAGAGTCGGCGAGTCCTGGAGATTTCTGCTGTGAGGCGGTCATCTTTCAGGTCTTCTAGGACTTCATCAACTTGTCTGGCTGTGGGGGAAGCTTCGTCCAAGTTCTGCATCTGAGCTGGGGTGATGGGGGGAGCTGGATTGTGGGGGTTGTCGTCTCTGGGAAGGAGGAAAAGGGGGAGGCCATAGTGAGGGAGGTTCTTGCCCATGGTGCCGATGACATCTTCTTTGTTTTCACTGATCTTGATCCATTTGGCATCCTTTCGGATGTACGAGGTTGGGTCAGCGTCGTCAGGGATGAGGAAGTGGACGTAGCGGCTGCTCCAGGGGTCATTCAAGAAGAAGGGGTAGCCAGGGTCGTCGTCTTCTTCAGCAGTGATGTGCATCCTTTCATAGTTAATGGGGAGTGCGTCCATGATTGGGTCGTTGATTATTTCGCTGAGACGAGCCATGGTCACTCTAGGATCAGGGGGGGAGGTGGTAGGTTGGTGTATCTCGGAAGTAGGGGGAGTTGTGTGTCCAGGAGGGGGAACACGAAGGGCTATTTCTCCTCCTTCTGTTTCTATGACGCTGGGCATGGTGGGATCAATGGGTTGTGGTTCCTGGATGAGTGAAGGCAAGGAAGGGGGTCATGCTGGGAAGGGAGAATAGCCCGAGGAGGGTGTGACAGAGGGTGTTTCGTCAAAGGAGCCTCTTTCCATGGCACGAGCAACAAGATGTTCTACAGAGGAGGAGCGAGAGGGCATGGTGAGGAAGCTAGTGGGGAAGGTGGTTGCTGTTCGTACTGTTACTTCCTTTCGTTTTAACCATTGCTTTGCTCCTTCGCTTCTGGGGTTGCTTTCAAAGTGTTCCTGAATAAGTTCTGGGGCGTTGAGGTTCTTTTCTGGTTCCCAACTGTTGTGTGCATCGGAGTATCCCTGCCACTTGATTAGGAACTGTAACTGGTTCCTGTGGCGTCTTGTTTCTAGTATTTTCTCGACTTCCCACTCCTGTTCTCCATCTACTAGATCCGGGGGTGGTTCCGTAAAGTTCTTTCCATGTATGGAGGTTTCTTTGTATGGCATCAGGAGTGACGCATGGAATACTGGGTGGATCCACCACTGATGGGGAAGTTTCAGGGCATATGTGGTGGTGGAGATCTTCTTTGTGACCCTGAAGGGTCCATATCTTTTTGGGGCTAACTTGAAACTAGGGTGTGTTGTTTTCAAGTTCCTGGCATCCAGCCACACACTATCTCCTTCTGTGTGTTGTTCGAAGCGAGAGGATCCTTTGTAGAGTGACTGTGCATGGGTAATTGCTGCTTGGGTGGTCCTTCTGGCTTCCTGGATTCGCTCCAATCTCTCTTGTGTTCCTGGTACTGTTGTCGTTCTTTCTGGTTGGTGTACTCTTGGGATGTACCCAAGGATTAATTCGTAGGGTGCCTTTTTAGTGGTTGCGCTTGGCCAGGAGTTGTGGGTGTACTGTGCCAGTGGTAGTAGCTCCGTCCAATTGTCTTGTTGATGGTTTATGAACATTCGGAGGTACTGTTCTAACCACTGGTTTGTTCGCTCTGATTGTCCATCTGTTTGTGGGTGGTATGCTGTGCTGATGTTTTGTTCTATGTCAAGCACTCTGCACAGTTCTTTGATGAACTTCGCTGTGAATCTGGGGTCTCTGTCGGAGATGACCCTTCTTGGTAGTCCATAGTGTGGCAGGACAGTTTTGGCATAGAGTTTTGCCACTCCTTCTGCGTCTATTGTTTCGCTGCATGGGATAAAGAAGGCTGCTTTGGAACAGTCATGATCCGTGATGGTGAGAATTGTGTCATTGTCTTCTGATTGGGGTAGCTTTGTGATAAAGTCTAGAGCGATGGTTTCAAAAGGGAGTGCTTCTGGGTTAGTCTTGATGGGGAATATCGGTGGTTTCGGGTTCCCAGGGAAGTTCTTGTTTGATTGGCATGTGGCACAGCCCTTTACATATGCGGATATGTCGTCTTTCATGTTTGGCCACCAAAAGTCTTGTGACACTAACCACAAGGTCTTTGTTATTCTGGGGTGTCCAGCTGTTTTTGTATCGTGAAACAGGGAAATTACCCCCCTCTTTAGCGGTGTGTTGTCCACAACCACCAGTTTGTCACCTCTCCACCAGTGTTTGCCTTGTTTTACTAGGTGGAAGGGGGCGGCCCACTCGTCCAGAGTGTCTTGGTGGTCTAATTGGTGTGCCATGACCCAGTCATCTATCCTTATGGAGAGAGCGGAGTTTGCGAAGATGGTTGGGGTCAGGACCACTATATCAGTGTTATCCCCTGCTCCGGTGTTGTGGTCAGGGCATCTTGACAGGGCATCAGCATGGTTTTGGGGTCCGGGTTTGTGGTGAAGTTTGATGTGATAGTCTGCAAGTCTGGGGATGTAGCGCGCCACTCTCCTATTGATTTGTTGAGGGTGGTGATAATATTCCAAGTTTTTGTGGTCTGTAAACACTGTGATTTCGTGGGGGGACCCTAAAAGAAGGTGTCTCCAGTGTTCCAGTCCTCTGATTACTGCCAGGAGTTCCCTGTCATGGATGTCATAGTTGCGCTCCACTTCTGAAAATGATTTGGAGAAGTATCCCACAGCTTGTGGTTTGTTTCGGCTATCTCTTTGTGTTAAGATTGCCCCTGTGGCGAAAGCGGAGGCATCTACTTCTAGTTCGAAAGGTTTGTCCATATCTGGTTGGCATAAGATGGGGTCTTTGCACACAAGCGTGATGAGAGCTTCTAAGGCTTCTGCTGCTTCCTTTGTCCATCTGAAGGGTCCTTCTGACGTCTTTATTGTGTCCGTGATGGGTCTTGCTAAGTGAGCGAAGTTGGGGATGAAGGGTTGCTGATAACTTAGTGTTCCCAACACGCTTCTTGCTTGTTTGACTGACTTGATGTCTCTTGGCCAGTCTTTTAATCCTTCTACCTTCTTTGGGTCGATTTTGATTTGAGACCCATCGATGACTGATGAACAGCACACATAGATAGCTTACTCACAGAGGGACAAAGTGTTCTGTGGTGAGACAAGCTGGGTGGCTGGAAGCAGCAACAGGGAAGTCTAGCAAGGTAAAGCAAAGTGTCTGGCACACAGCAGTGAGAGAACTGATAATGGTATTACAGAGGAGAAGACATACCTGGCACACAGCAGTGAGAGAACTGATGTGGACCAGGGCGTACAAGCAGTCTACTTATACTGTACAGAGGCGTGACACTAGTACAAGGAAAGTAACTATAGGTCACAGAATACAAGGAGCGCATTGTTCTACAACAGGACAAAGGAGTGTGCATATAGAGAACAAGGCGTATAGAACAAGAAGGGTCCAGACTAAGATGATATCATAATGACATCACAATAAAGATATATCTAAAGGAAGAACAAAGACGTAGTACAATGACAAGTCCAGAGGAGTCCGCATGATGTCATAGTACATGATGTCATAGGTGACGCAATGATAAGTAATAGATTGTACAGATCAAAACAGTATCTAATCTACAAGTCCTTTATATCTAATCTAAAGCAGTCCATGCTGCAAGTCCGGTCCGTACGAGCCGCTAAGTGCGCAAGGGTCACTTATCAACATCTCCCCATGATCTACAATCTAAGTACATAAGAGTCCCATGTCATCATTGTGTTTCTGCAGCAGGACACGCGGTAGTGACTTTGTGAAGCCGTCCGCAACCATATCTACAGTAGGAGTTCTAATGAGGGTGATGGTCCCCTTTTCGATGTACTCCCGAATGACATGATGCCGTATGGCAATGTGCTTAGACCGTCTCCCAGTGACAGGGTTCAAGGCCAAGTCAATGGCACCCTTATTGTCACCATGAAGTGGGATGGGGTCGTCGACCTCGTACCCGAGTTCCATGAGGAAGCTCTGATACCACGCAGCCTGGTTAGCCGCGTCGGTCATGGCCATGTATTCCGCTTCCGTTGTGTTTTGGGCAACAGTCTTTTGCTTGCGCGAAGACCAGCTTATTGCACCGTTAGCTAGTAGGAACACATAACCAGAGGTGGAGTGGCGGTCATCAGTCTGATCAGCCAGACTGGAATCAGTGTAGCCATGAAGGCCATCACCATTGGCGCCATCGTAGACAATACGCATATCCATAGTTCCCACTAGGTAGGACAGGACATACTGCGCAAGTCGCAAATGCTGTGGTGAGGGATTCGCTGCGTACTGTGCCAGACGTGACACAGCGAAGGAGATATCTGGCCTAGTGCCAATCTGCACATAAAGCAGACTCCCAATCAAGGATTGGTAGTGGGAAATATCTGAGGCAGTTGCCTGCGACGTATATTTAACCAGGTGCTCGTCAGCACCAGCGGGCAAGGGTGTGTTGTGTGGTGTGGCATCAGACATGCCAAAGCGTTCAAGGACATCCTTGATGTAGCCAGACTGATCTATTTCGATGCGTCTAAGGGAGCGGTCGCGCACAATGCGCATACCAAGATAAGACTCTATCTCCCCGAGATCTGTCATCTCATATCGTTCAGACAGGTCTGACTTCAAACGCTTGATACCACTCAGCGAGGGACCCAGTATAGTGATGTCGTCAACGTAGACAATAACGAAGAGTGGATCATACCCCTCCCGTTGAGGCATCACATATATGCCAGCATCAGCAAACGTCCGCTTAAAGCCGAGTGCAGTGAGCACTCCATGGAATTGCAAGTTCCATGCGCGGGAGGCCTGTTTGAGACCATAGATCGCCTTAACTAGGCGACACACCTTCGTCTCAGAGCCAGTGACAGTGAAACCTTGTGGCTGCTCCATGTATATCTCCTCGTCAAGCACGCCATTGAGAAAAGCAGACTTAACATCCATTTGATGGATGTGCCAGTCCTCCAGCACGGCCAACGCCAGAAGTAAACGTAGCGACTCAAATCGTGCGACGGGAGAGAAGGTTTCATCAAAATCTACGCCAGGGATCTGCGTGAATCCCTTAGCCACCAAGCGAGCTCTGTAGCGGCCATCCGCTTTGAGCTTGAAGACCCATTTGGATTTTACTGCCTTACGGTTAGGCGGGAGATCCACTAACTCCCAAGTCCCATTCTTAGCTAGGGCGTCCATTTCATACTGACACGCCTTAGTCCACTCATCTGCAGCTGCAGACCGCATGGCCTGTGCATAGGTTGCAGGGTCTCGGCCAACAAAAGCAGCAGCCAGTAACTCCGCATACCCCAGACGCCTGCCGCGCCATGCCGCATTGTCCGCATTGAAGTAACACGGATTAGGGACAGGGGCACGAGCACTGCGCCTTGGTACATTGTCCATCTCGCGCAACAGCTGACTACGCTGTGCACGATCCTCAAATCCCCCAGGCATTTCTGGTGAGGGAGGAGGGACATGGCGCATAATGCGTGTTGCACTAGGACGCGGCGGGGGTGAAGTGGGAGTGGTTTGCTCACGCTTAGGTGTGGTGGGCGGAGCAGGTAGAGCAGGTGGTGGAGTGGTGGGGCGTGGTTGGACTTGTGGGGGGTCTAAGAGCTTTTCAACATCCTCCTCCTCACTACTACTGGAGTGTGCAGGGGAGGGGGCTCGCATTGGTGGTAACGCCGGCGGGTGAGGCACGGCAGTCACTGTTGTGCTAGGCACCATTGGTGGTGAAGGTGTGGGGTGTGTCTCAACACCCTGAAGGGACGGAAAGCTACTCTCGTCGAATGTCACATCCCTGGACACTCGGACGGAGCGGGTTGAGCGGTCCCAGAGCTTATAGCCTTTAGATTCGGGCTCAAACCCGATAAGCGTGACCTCAATGGCCTTCGCATCCAATTTGCGACGCTTATCAGCGGGTACGTGCATGTACCCCTTGCATCCGAAGACGCGAAGATGTGAGACATCAGGCACTTTGCCAGAGTGCCAGAGCTCATAAGGAGTGCGCCACTTGAGCCCACGGACTGGAGAGCGGTTATAGATGTGCACAGCTGCGCACACTGCATGCTCCCAGAAGCCTTTAGACATGCCAGCTGTGTGGAGCATGGACATTGCCTTATCCATAATGGTGCGGTTAAACCGCTCGGCTTTCCCATTAGACTGTGGTGAACCCGGCATCGTAAGGTGATGCTCTATCCCTTTCTGCTTAAGAATGTCCTGCGTGACACTCGACATGTACTCGCCACCGCGGTCAGAGTGCAGAGCGCGCAATTTATGGCCAGACTGGGTTTCACCCCAGGCCAAATACATTTGCAGCGACTTAGCAAACTGATCCTTCGACTTAAGAAAGTGGACCACAGTGAACTTAGTGTGATCGTCTATGAAGGTGGCTGTGTAGGTCGAGCCTTGCAGGGACTGAGTCTGCATAGGACCGGCGAGGTCACTGTGCACAATCTCAAATTGACGAGTTGTCCTCTTGTTGGAGGACGCAGAAAAGGGTTGGCGAGTGGATTTACCCATCTCGCACCCACGGCAGACTGTGTGGGCCGTGGTGGAGCTATTTATATCCATGCCAGTAGTGGCAGAGGGACCATGCGCCTTCAGCGCCGCAGAGGAGATGTGTCCCATGCGTTGATGCCAGATATCAAGTGTGGCAGCACTTGATTTCGTGTGGGCATTGAGGCCGACGCTGGCTGCATCCAACCAGTAAAGGTTGTCCTCAAGGTAGCCTTTGGCCACACACTTTTGATTGATAGATATTTTAAATGAGCCACTATCAAAGGCAATTTCAGCACCTTTTTGTGCTAGGGCGCGCGTCGACAAGAAGCGCGTCTTCACCTGTGGTAGGTGTAGCACATTACTGAGGGTGATAGAGATACCCTGGCTCGTAGTAAAGACGACAGATCCGACACCCACTTGGTCTATGGTGGACTTGTCACCCAGGCGTACAGTGCCTTTAGTTGGGGTGTAGTCCTTGAAGTCAGACCGATGTGGTGTAATGTGGTGTGTGGCACCACTGTCCATCATCCAACGCACACGCGAGGCAGCATACAAGGCAACAGAAATAGATTGAGAAGCCCAGTCTATGGCGGGCTCTTCGACCTCCTTAATGGAGGCGGTGGTAGGTACAAGAATATGACTATTTGCGGCCTTGTTGCCTGCCTTCTCCTTCTCCTTTGCGTCAGCCTCATCCTTCTTTTTCTTCCTGCAGTCAGGCTTGATGTGGCCCTTTTTGTTGCAATAGTGGCAAGTCAGACCAGAGTGGTCCTTCTTGCCCTTTTTGCCCGTCGACTTGACGGGGGCCACCTTGTTGAGGGAAGAGCCAGAGGGCCCGGCGCGGCGAGCTTCTTCTGACACTATGCGCGCAATTATTTCAGCGTGCTTGAGTGCGGAGGGGGCCCCACTGGCAAGGATGGTTGAGGCCAACACCTCATAAGAGGGCGGCAGCGCGTGGAGGAGAATGAGGCAGTATTGGACGTCAGAGACACCCATCTGCGCGTTGGAAAGGGCAACCCTAAGCTCATTGAGCTTGGCCAGCTGAGCGGCCATGGGTGCGGAGTCGTCGAGGCGGGCTTGCGTTAACTGGATCCACAAGTTAAAGATGGTGGTGCTGCCCGAAGCACCAGCGTATACGTCTCTCAGCTTGTCCCACTTCGCCTTGAAAGTGGCATAGACAATATTGTCTGCCACAAGGGAGTAGACATCTGGCTTTAAGTAAAGGCGGAGGTACGCCTTGGAGCGACGCTGGACTGAGTCCCACTCATCGGTAGTGATGCCAGATGGGGGTGTGTCCAAGGTGAACACATCTTCAGCCTCATGTAGCGTGAGGATAGCCTCAATGGTCCCAGACCATTCGTTCCAGCCAGTGCCGTCAAACTGAGTGAGATGGATGCCAGATGGCATGCCGAAGTTGGCACTGTGGGCCTGAGAGAGACGTGTGGAGGGTGTGGACCCAGAAGGAGGAGGGAGTGAGCCTCCTGCAGAGCCACCGGTGGGGCTTGGAGGAGCACCAGCACCAGCAGCAGGAGTGGAGGATGAACCAGACATTGGGATGGTTTATCTGTCGCCGAGGAGCAGTCAGCGACAGTGCTTCATAGTTGCAAGACAAAGATAGAGGGGGATACCACTCCTGTCTGTGATTCTGTAAGGCCAGAACGCTAACGCGTCCTGCCTCCTGATAGTATGCCAGTGATACAAGGGCTAGGCCCAGGTTGGAAGAGTCCCTTTGCTATACCATGAGCTAGCTGCCAGCCAGGATGTGTCTAAGACACAGCTCAAATGGTTTGCGTCAGGGGGAAGGTGAAGGGAATGCTTTCAGAGCCCAAGGCTGTCTACCTCAGCCTCCTCGGCCTGTTGGTTGCCTCATCGCCACAAGTGGCTTTACTGAATCCTTTCCCATTGCCGCTACAAGGCAGGTATCTGGTTGCAGAACACCATAATGGTGAACACCCCCCAGAGCCTGAACCAGGTTTTACACTCCCATGGTGAGGAGATCCTGCGCCCAGTGTGGAGCACCAGAGACAGCTGGCGCTAAGCTCCACAATACACAGCCCAGTGGGCCATGCACGCCTGGATATTTTGAAGTTAAGGGGCTACCAGACCCAGTCTCCTTGCGCATAGCGCAGGGGCTAGGAAAACAGTAGGGGTGAAAGTAGGACTACTGGGCAGTACATGATACAGGAGGTTCCTCAGCAGAGACAAGTGGCGCCCCACTGCTCTCTGCCTTGGGCAAGGCTGGTAGGGCCCCAGACAGACCTTAGCCTGGTGTGTCCTCCTAGGAAGACAGTGACCAGCCAAGTGGAGTGGCTAGGGCACCAGGGCCCATAACCTGATGAACAGCACACATAGATAGCTTACTCACAGAGGGACAAAGTGTTCTGTGGTGAGACAAGCTGGGTGGCTGGAAGCAGCAACAGGGAAGTCTAGCAAGGTAAAGCAAAGTGTCTGGCACACAGCAGTGAGAGAACTGATAATGGTATTACAGAGGAGAAGACATACCTGGCACACAGCAGTGAGAGAACTGATGTGGACCAGGGCGTACAAGCAGTCTACTTATACTGTACAGAGGCGTGACACTAGTACAAGGAAAGTAACTATAGGTCACAGAATACAAGGAGCGCATTGTTCTACAACAGGACAAAGGAGTGTGCATATAGAGAACAAGGCGTATAGAACAAGAAGGGTCCAGACTAAGATGATATCATAATGACATCACAATAAAGATATATCTAAAGGAAGAACAAAGACGTAGTACAATGACAAGTCCAGAGGAGTCCGCATGATGTCATAGTACATGATGTCATAGGTGACGCAATGATAAGTAATAGATTGTACAGATCAAAACAGTATCTAATCTACAAGTCCTTTATATCTAATCTAAAGCAGTCCATGCTGCAAGTCCGGTCCGTACGAGCCGCTAAGTGCGCAAGGGTCACTTATCAACAATGACAATGCCTAGGTAATGGATCTTTCTTTGTTCGAACACGCATTTCGACGTTTTGAGGAAATAAGATTCCTTTTCACAGATTTCCAAGAACTCGTGTACAATTTGTCTGTGGCGTTCTGTATCTTCTTCTGTGGCTATCAGGACATCGTCCATGTACACAAATAGCTCTCTTGGGTATTTGTCCATAAGTGGTCGAAGTATTCTGCTCATGGTTCTTGCAAAGGTGGCTGGTGCATTTGTGAGGCCGAAGGTCATGACTCGAGGGATGAACAGCCCCCTTGGTGTCTTGAAGGCTGCCTTCCACTGGTCTTCCTCTTTTATGCGGATGTTATGGTACCCCCATCTGATATCGAACTTTGAGAACAGTGTTTTCCCATTTAAGTTGGTCAGGATGTCGGAGATGAGAGGTAGTGGGTAAGTGTCTTTTATTGTCCAGGTGTTTAGGGGTCTGTAGTCCAGGATAGGGCGCAACCCTCCGTCTGTTTTCTTTCTGAAGAAGAAGGAGGAAGCGTAGGGGGAGCTTCCTTCATAGATGTATCCTTTTGCTATGTTTTTGTCGAGATATGCCTTCAACTCCTTGTCTTCTTCTGGAGTCAAGGGGTAAATTTTGCAGTTGATCTTGTTGGGTGCATCTGGTCGCAATGTGATGGGATGGTCTTCTTCTCTTTCTGGGGGAAAGCGCTGTGCTTCTTCGTCTGAGAATACTTTGTTGTGGTGCTGGTATTCTTCTGGGATTGCAGTTTCTTTTACTGGGTCAAAGGTTGTTTTGGTTGCTGCCACTTTCGCTTCTTGGTGTCGCTTTCTTCGGAAGCGGTACCCTCCTGTCAGGATGGTGACGGCTTCTCCTTTCAGCTCTTGTTTCTTCCAGTCTATGTCTGGGTTTTCGTGTTCGAACCAGGGGTATCCAAAGACCATTCTGTCTTCCCCTAGGCTGGTTACGAAGAACTGGAAAGGAGTTTCTTCTTCTCCTCTTTTTATCCATAGCTGGCATGTTTCTGTCATGGTGCCATCTTTGTTCAGCGATCCATCTACATTCCGGACCAATCTGGGTGGTTTTAGAGGAGCGGTTCCTAGTCCAAGTTTTTGGATTAGGTTTCGGTCGATTAGGTTGTCTGTTGCACCACTGTCCAGCAGCACATTTATGCGAGCTTCTTTGTAGTAGAGGCGAACGAGGACTTTGATTGTCATAGCACTATCTCGAACACTATACATTGAATTGGCCTCCCTGTCAGCTCTCACAGGTCGGCATCGCAAAAATCCTGATCTAAGGCATAGTAGCGTCTCTTTTCATCTTCAGTCATGCCTTGGACGAGTGCATGGGCTTGTCGGACTTTATCTTCGGTTGTGGTAGCAGCCACTGATGAGGTGCTTGCTTCTGGGGTGTATGGGGGTGCGGTGTCCGCTTCTTGGGTGTCTGTGGCTCTGGCTTTGGTTTGGTTGGTGGTGTTTTGTCGTTGACAGTTCCTAGCCATGTGTCCTTGCTGTCTGCATTTGAAGCAGCGTCCTTCTTTCATGAGGGCTTTCTTTTCTTCTTCAGTAAGCTTCTTAAAGGGGGTGGAGGTGGTGGCATCTACATCCATCGCATTTGGGTCTCGCTTTGGTCGTCCTTGGTGGACATTCTGGGTTGGCCCTGGGTTTCTATTCCCTGGTCTGGCTTTTAGTAGCTTCCAGCGTTGGTGTTCTGCTCTGGCGGCGGTTTGCCACTCGTCCATGGTGTTTGGGATGGTGGTTCGCATAAGGCAAGCACGATACAGTCCTGTGGGTAGTCCTCTTTTGAAGAATTCCACTGTCCCAGGGGCATCTCTTGCCCATCCTGCTATTCCTGCAAGGTGTTCAAAGTCGAGGATGTAACTGTCCAATGCTCCACCCTGCATCGTCAAATTGATGAGCTTCTGATAGGCTCTTTCTTTGTTTAGAGTGTCGGTCCAGTCTCTGTCGAAGGTGTCAAGAAAACCGTCCCAAAGATCTTTGCTGTTTTTGGTGAGGGCTTTGGTGGGGTCTGCTAGTGCCGCTTCCATGTCATCTTCAGTTTGGTTGACCCACAGCTGTATGCCGGGTCCTTTGAACATTGTAAGGGCGAATAGTACCCGTGCATAAGGTTCTTTGATGAGTTCATTCTCGCTATTTAACTTGATGTATCGTAGTAGTTCCCTTTTGAACTGACCACTCTCTGTTCTATCTCCGGTGAACGGAGTAGGGGGTGCTCCTTTGAGTCCTCCTGAGCTCGTTGTTGGTGTTCCTCCTGTTCCGGTGCTTGAGCCGGTGCCTGTGCCAGTACCTGTGGCGTTTATGGCTGACATGATAAGTGTTGGCTGTGGTGTGATGGGGATCTGGGGTGGTTCGACTGGGGAGGGCAATCTGATTGGTGGTAGTGGGGCTGGGAATCCTTCCTCCGCTGGGGATGGTTCTATCCAGATAGGGATAGTGGGGCTGGCTTGTGACGAAGCTTGTGTGGGTACTGTGATGTCTAGGCGGTGTTCTGAGGAGTGGGATAGTTCTGAGTGTGATTCCGCTTTGTCTGAGCTGGGTTCTTCTTCTGATGAGTCTTGTTATAGTCCGTATGTTCCCCTAGTGTTTCTTGGTGCTGAGGATGATTGTTGTGTGGGCGTTTCTGGGTTCTGTTCGTCTTCTTCGTTCCACCAGCCTAGTCCTTCAGCAAATCTGTGTGGTGTGATGTTTATGGCTCTGGTGTGGTATGTATTCTGAAAGTATCGGAGGATGTACCAGTTGTTGTTGATGAATTCTACTGGTCTGAGTTCGCCTTTGATGAGGCACTTGTAACAAGGTGGTCTGCCTGATGTTGTGGCCCAGCGAGCTCCTTTTCCTAGTTGACTGCTTTTAACGTGGTGTGGGAGGTTGTCTTGTGTTCTGGTTGTGACTGGGGTCCAATCGTTGTCTGATTCAAAGGTGACACTGATGCTAGCCACAATTGTGGTCTGTCTTGGGTGCTGATTTGTGTAAGGGGGTGGCTGAAGCGGCCTCTTGTGTCCAGGAGGATCCGTCGCCTGGCTATGCCATCGTTTCTGGGTTCTGTGGAGTGTCTGGTTGTTGGCTGATGCGTCCTCTTGGATCGTCGCCCACTCTGCTGTGTGGCAGTAGTGTCTTGGGTGTGTTGGGAGTTGTAGACTTGGCTTATGTTACGCCCTAGCAGGGGCATGGGTTCTAAAGATTCTGAATCACACAAGTATCAAGCGAAGACCTCTGTTGTCTTATTGCTATGAAATACGAGTGATAAAAGTGTGGCACAAGGTGCAGCACTACTCTGTAATGTAGGACTCCTCGTCCGAAGTGTCTAACACTTCTCTACACTTGATCTTGCTAGTGCACAGAGTATAACAGGTGTAACGCATTGATATAGTTCAACTGCAAAGACTTCGAAGTGTCCTGGTTAGGGACTGAGGTAGGGGATGCACAAGAAGAGAGGGATAAGGCGAGGTCACACCAAAGTACGGAGGCAAGGTTGCTAGATTGCAAACGAAGCCAAGTCTGGCTTCCTACGGTCTATGGTACAGGTTTATATAGGACAGGGTTCCAAACAACATGAACACAAGTCCACACAATATCAAAGAGACTAAACGGAGTAAACAGAAGTTCGGATCAAAGAAACAGCGCCACTAGTAACAGTAGCTCCTTTGGTAACAAAGTATAGTACAGAAAGGGAAAAGGCAGGGTGGAGACATACTGTGACTTAGGTCCAAAGCGTCGGATCATAACACCCCAGACTCACTGAAAGTCACGAGCTATCCACTCGCGCTGTTCGTCTTCGATACGTCGGAATACGTCCGCACGCTCCAGGCGGTACACGCAGTCCATCTTGTCTTCGCGGGCGACGAGGACCATCCCGCGGAGCTGACGGATGCGCGCCTGCAAGCGTGATTCTTCGTGGGCTGCGGCACGGTAACGCGTTACCTCCGCAACCAGGGACTCGTCCCCTATGCGGTTAAGTGCGCAGTCTGTGAGTTTGTCGGCGGCAAGGATCACAAGATCCTCGTGGGCAATGAAGGCGCGATTCGCAGCCGAAAGGTGAGGGGCGGCGTAAAGGGGTTTGCCGTAGAGGTAGGGGGATCCCGGGATGACTCCCAGGACAAAAGGGTTCGCACCTCCAACAATCTGCACGTGACTCGCCTGCAGCTCTACTCCATCCGGCCCGGTGATGGGGAAATGAATGTGATGGGGCTGTCGATTCGCCTGGAACCCTTCAGGCGCGAGGACCTGCGCGGGGTCGTCATCGCGCGTAATGGGGGTGTGTAGTGCGATGCCGGGCAGTCGCACACGTCCTCGAGACATGGGGGTTCCGTCGGTGTGCAAGAGCCACGGGGTGATTCCGGGATCAGCAGTGTCGCAGTTCGTTCGAAGGAGGGGGTGGCTGACCGGGTAGTAATCTCCGTCGTCATGGTCAGCTTGGTCCGGCATCGCTGCCTGCACTGCCGCAACTCGTTCAATCTCTCCTGCGCCAACCTCAACTGTTCTCTGGCCCACTCCTGAGCCGTCCTCCGCCAAACCTCCTCTGCCTCCGTCTCCTCCCGGTCCTTCGTTAGGTCGATTGGCCGGGAAAACTCCCCTAATACCGATAAGAGCGTCGTCTGGGGGGATGATCGCGATGGGTTCGCGCGTCCCGCTGTCGTCTCGGAAGATGTGAGCGACGGCAGGCTGCTGCTCGTCGCTGGGCTGGCGCGTGGGGTCTGGGAACCTCTGTAGGATGCCAGCCCATTCTTGAGTGGTGATATGCCCCGTTCGCACATTTGCAGGTGTGTACGGAGTGAGCTGGACCACTGGAACCACGGTTTCTTCGTCATCTTGGATGATGGCGGCGGCGTCTTGTGCGACTTGGTCGAGGAGGATCGCCGTGGTGACATGTCTGAGAGGAGAGGTGGGCATAGACGTAGAAGTGGATCGAAGGTGTGAGCGATACTCTCCCTGACCCTCTTCAGTCTCGCTTATAAGTCTTCGAGCGGCGGTCTGGGCCGCTTGATACGCCTCTATTGCTTCTGGGGCGAAGACATCATCTTTATCGACCCACTGATTCTCTGAGTCAGGATATCCCTTCCATTTGATGAGGTACTGGAGTTTCTTTCGGCGGCCGACGTGCCGTGAGTCCAGAACGGCCTCGACTTTGTATTCTTCTTCTCCTTCCACCAGATCCGGTGACGGTCGAGGGAAGTTTTCGCCGTGCATAGTCGTGCTTTTGTACGGCGTGAGAAGATCTATGTGAAACACCGGGTGGATGCTCCACTGCGTGGGAAGTTCGAGACGGTAATTGTAAGGGGACATCACCTGAACCACCTTAAACAGGCTGTGGCGTCGCGCCGCGAGTTTTGCTGTGGGTTGATTGGTTCGAAGGTGCTTCCCTTCTAACCACACTTGGTCTCCTATTTGATACTTTGGGGTGTTCCGGTGTTTCACCCAACTATCCTGAGCCCTCTTAATAAGGGTCTGGGCCAGCTGTCGTGCTTCCTTGAGCTGCGTAAGTCGGGTGATAGCGTTTGGAATAGGGGATGGCTTATCAGTCCAATCAGCTGTCGGATCATATCCCATAAGTAGCATGAACGGCGATTGTTTTGTGTGTTCATGGGGCCAGTTGTTATGAGCGAATTCTGCTATGGGCAGGTACGCCGCCCAGTTATCTTGACGCTCGTTGGCCCAGAACCGCAGATACTGTTCCAACCATTGATTAGTCCGTTCTGACTGCCCATCAGTCCACGGGTGGTACGCCGTGGAGATGTTCTGTTTAATGCCTAAGATTCGGCATACTTCTCTGGTGAACTTGGACGTGAATCGGGGATCGCGGTCGCTGATAATTTTACGCGGCAGTCCGAACCGTTTAAACACGTGATTGACGTACAGAATGGCGGTTTCTTCTGCCATGACTTCTTCGTTACATGGGATGAATATCGAGGCCTTGCTGCAGTCGTGATCAGTAACGGTGAGAACGCTGTCATAGGACTGAGACGTTGGTAGTTTAGTGATGAAGTCCAATGCGATAGTGTGAAAGGGGGGGCGTCGGTTATTGCAGTAATAGGATGTAGCGGCGCCCTTGTTGGCCTTGTATTGACTTTGTTCCGCTGGCAATCGGCGCACCCTGTAACGTATTCGTACACATCCCGACGGACACGTGGCCACCAGTAGTGTCGTTCTACTATCCGTTGGGTCCTACTGATGCCTGGGTGTCCATGGATGGGGGGGTTGTGATGGTCGTGTATTATAGCCCTGTATGCGGACATAGGCCCCATGACTACCAACCGCCCATCCTTATACCACTCCCGTCGATCTTCTTTAGTTGATGCGCGTTGACCCACCCTTGAATAATTTCCTGATCTTGTCGTCGCCTCGGTGTTTGCAACATTGGGTGTATTTCCAGGGCGCGCGCGGTGTTAGCAGCTCGTACGAACACTTCGGGGGGTAAGACAACTACACCTTGGTTGTCCCCTTCCCCTTGGTCGTAGTCTGGCCATCTGGATAAGGCGTCCGCCCTGCCATTGTTCTTCCCTTTGATATGATGAATCTCGAAGTTGTATTCCATTAGTTCCAATACTTCCCTGGCGACCCTTCGGCTGATTTTCTGTGGGGTCTTCCAGTATTGAAGATTGAGATGGTCGGAGAAGATTTTGATTTTGTGTGGGGACCCTGCAAGCAGAGGCCTCCAGTGTCGAAGGGCCTTGACGATGGCCAGGAGCTCCAGATCATAGATGTCATAATTGCGTTCGGCTTCGTTTAGTGTGGCTGAGTAATATCCTATCGGGTGCTTGCGCCCGTCATTTTTCTTTTGTAGGAGTACGGCACCTACTGCGAATCCGGAGGCGTCGACCTCTAGCTCAAATTGGTCCTGTAAACTGGGGTGTGCCAATACTGGCTCTTCGGTGACGAGGCGTTTGAGGGTTTGAAATGCGCGCTCTTCGTCTTCCGTCCATTTCCACTCTACGTCCTTCCAGGTGAGTCGGTTCAGTGGCCGTGCGTGGGTGGCGAAACCGCGGATGAAGAGGCGGTAAAAGTTGCAAAAGCCCAAAAAGGATCGTACGTCCCTGACCTTCGTTGGAGTTGGCCAGTCTTTGATGCCGCGAACTTTTACCGGGTCCATGCGTGTTACCCCCTTTTCAAGGATTACCCCCAGGTAATCCATCCGCGGTTGGTGGAAGAGGCACTTCTCGAGCTTGAAGTATAGATTGTGATCCTGGGCAACGCGGAGGACGTCAGTCACGGCGGCAACATGGTCAGCTGACGTGAATCCTTCCCGCGTGGCGATCCCAATATTGTCCATGTAGACTCGGATAACCGTCCCCTGTAGTTTGTGCTTGGCAATGGTGTCGCGGTAGATGTGGTTCATCATGGTTTGAAAGGTGGCTGGTGAGTTAGTAAGGCCGAAGAACATAACTGTTGGTTCGAAGAGGCCGAATTTAGTCTTGAAAGCTGCCTTTTCCTGATCACCATCTCGTATGCGGATGTTGTTATATCCCCAGCGAATATCGAGCTTTGTATAAATATGAGCGTTGCTGAGGTCGTAAATGAGATCTTGAATGAGGGGGAGCGGATATTGGTTGCGTATGGTATGTGAATTAATGACACGATAGTCCTGTACAGGGCGTAGTTCTCCGTCCTTCTTTTTAACAAAGAAGAATGACGAGGCGTATGGAGACATAGACGGTCGGAGGTATCCTTGCTTGAGCTTCTCGTCTAGGAACTCCTTGAGCTTCCCCTCTTCCTCTTGTGTTAACGGGTATATTTTGCAGTCTATTGCGGAAGGAGTACCGGGTTTGAAGTCGATAGTGTGGTCCCAGGGTCTTGCCGGGGGAAACCGCTGAGATGCTTCTTTGCTGAAGAGCTGTTCAAAGGCTGCGTATTCTGCCGGCAGCTCGACAGGTTGTCCTTCTGTTTTTGCTCGGATGGCCAGTTCCATAGACGTAGTTGCCCGCAAGTGCGTGTCGTCTTCGCCCATATCAAGGATGATTGCCTCCTTTTCGTCCTCGGTGAGCGCAGTTGCAATGACGGTGTGACGGTGTAGGTTGTCTTGTGTGCTGATCACGACTGGCATGATCTCTTCGTGTATTACTGCATCTCGCCAATTGATAGTGGGTTCATAGGTTGCCAACCAGGGATATCCCAGGACAACCTCTTCGCTTCCAAGGTCAGTGATGAGGAAGCGCATGGTTCTATGATATCCTTTGGCGTATACGTCTAGATCGGTAAAATGAGTGATGGACCCAGCTTTATTTTCTGTGTTATCTATGTTCCAGATCTTGCGTGGTCTGGGTAGGGGTTGAGTTCCAATGCCCATTCTCCTGGCAAAGGTTGGGTGTATGAAGTTGTCGGTTGCCCCTGAATCGACTAATGCTTTTATGTCGGCCATTCGGTAGTTCGTGCGAATCGAGACTGGAATTCGAAGAGAACGAAAGCGCGTCATGATTACAGAATTACAATTTAAAGCCCTCACCCAGGCCGATGGGTTCAGGCGCTCCGAAAACCCTCTTTTCCCCACAAATCCTGCAGTATCAGGTCCTTCACGTCATCGGGGGCATTGGCTACTCCAGTGAGCCACTCCTTGGCCCGTTCTTCGGCAGTTTTATTTGTAGCGGCAGCCTGTATTTGGGCTGGCAGCATTTCTTGTGTATGATAATCGGTTTCCGTCATCCGGATGGTGGACGGCCCGGGGTTCTGTGGTTGCCATTGTCGAGGCTGTCGTGGATGGGGGCAATTTCGTGAGAGATGGCCCAGTGCATTACAGTTATAGCACAGGACTGTCCTGAGATCACGGCGCATCCCCCCCCTTCCTCATCCACGTACTCCCGGACCTCCCCTCGGGGGAAATGGGGGTAGATTGGTGTATGGTGGTCTTCCGTAGTCGATTTCGTCCGATCCTGCCAGTCTAGCCTTGGTTCGATCGGTGGAGGTGTCCATCGCCCAGGGATTTGCGAGATTTTGTGGGACGGTCCAGTTGGCGTTGCCCGTTTTCTTGGGTTTGGGATCCTTGTATTCGTCCACCCTTGCCCGGATGTGGATGTAATTCCGCTGCCGGCGAAGTGTCGCTCGCTTCCACTCATCGAATGTCTCTGGCTCGTCTAAGTCGTAGGTCTTCTCGTACAGTTTCTTCGGCAGTCCCTTCGTGAATAGGTCGATGGTTTGTGGGTCATTGAGGCGATACCCTGCCTTTCTGGCCGCTTCTTCGAACTTGTTGACGTATTTGTCAATGTCGCCATCGACCATTTTCAACCCCTTTCTCAACAGGGCTTGAGCTTGTTCTCGTTCGAGGGTATTGACGAACCTTTGGTTAAAACCCTCTGCTACTGCGTTCCATAGATCCCTCGCATGTTGATCTATTCCTCGTTGTATTTGTCGGTTGAGCCACTTGAGGTACGAAAGTACCCATTCGCTGACGGTCACCCCCTTGATGTATGAGAGGAAGAGGAGACATTGCCGATAGTCATTGCGCATTACAGAGGTGTCGAGGTTCATTCCCCAGTACACGTGCCATTGTGTGAGGAATGAGTCGACTTTGGTGCGGTCTCCATCGAAGATAGTAGGAGGTTCACCTGTGAGTTTCTCGTATCTGTGTGCACCTCCTCCACCTCCTCCGCCTGTTGGTGGCTGTCCTCCTTCATCGCCTCCTCCGCCTGGGGGTCCTCCTCCTGATGGAGGTCCTCCGTGCAGGATATTGGGTGGATCCCCTCCTGCTCCAGGTCGTCGGGGGAAATCTCCTCCCGGAGGGCCACCCCATCCTGGCGGGGGGTCGAGCGATAAGCCTCTTCGCGGTCCTTCCCCTGATGGGGGGTCGCCTTGATCTGGTCCGATGGCGCAAAAAATTGCTGCGTCGTCCGCAGTCATTCTATGCCCCGTTTCGGGATTGATGGGCATAAGATGTCGCTGAGACTCTTGTCGGATTGCTTCTGCCGCTTCTCGCGCTGCTTGTTCTCTGGCGATCATAATTTCGTCTGTCGTCATCGTTGTTGTTGCCATTTCCGCTGTGGGTGAGCGTACGTGGATTACTTCCGGGTTGTTTGAGATATGGAGGGACTCAGCTTGTTGAATAGTATACTGCTCAATGGGTCCAACGCTTGTTGGGCGATTCTCTTCGCTTTGTTCTTCTTCCTCAGTTTCTTCGCTGACCGCTTCTCCGGTCGAATGTTCTCGTAATTGGCCGTCAATTGGCCCCCAGTCTGCGCGTGTATTAAGTTCTCGTGCGTCGATATCGCACTGGTATTGTCTTCCCGCTGGTCTCACGACGTCCCAGTGATGGTCTATTGGATTCCACGTAATCTCCACCCAACACAAGTGGTCGAAGTTGAACTCAACTGGTCGGAACCTTGTAGGTCCGTTGAACTCTACGAAATATCCGGTTTCGTTGCCTCGATCTCTCCAACGGGCTGCTCCTAGGAATCGAGTTGGTACGTTGCGATCTCCTCTCCTATCTAGGTGGTAGGGACGGAAACTCGTCCACTGGTCGCGAGTATTGACAGTCGCCACAATGATATCTTGGTCTTAATGTAACGCCGTCACGGCGTTAGCTCGACTTGAGCTCGGATAAGGGCGACTCGGTGACTTAGCTAAGCACGCTGAAAGCGTATGGCGCGAAGGCAGCTTTGATAGATGTGCGAAGACACTATGGTTCGACGACACTCCAGTTCTAATGGAGGCAAACAAGAGACGACGCAAGAAGTGACGATTGAAGAAGACCAAGATGGCGTATCTTGGTCTTCCGCGACTACCTTAAATACAAGAAGAGCAGGCTTTCAAGCGCTGCTATGAGTCACAGTAGGTAGCGTCCAACGTGTCGCGTAAGTACCGCAATCCTAATACTACTACTACCTGTACTAGGATCGAGTCATTTCCAAACACCTAACTCCTTCGTAAACCCCGAGTCTGTGACTAATCTACCTTACCGCCGTAGTCACAACCGGTACAGTAAGGGTCCGACATCCGAAACGTGACACAGCCACTCCGTAAACGCTTGCCTGTCAACGACGTAGCTGAGGCGCAAATTCCAATCTTCCCAATTGGACTTGCTTCTGTCAAGAATGAGGTCGGCCGGCCATGTGGAATCTGGCATAAGTGTGTGCTCGGTGAGTAGGATGCCATTTATGAAAATGCTGCGCGTCTGATCACCAGAGGGGTTACCGGAAGAGGGAGTACCGGTGGTGGTCCCAGTGGTCGTTGCAGGGGCGGTGGCTGTCGCTGCCGCCGCAGCGGTTGTTGCTCCAGCTGCAGCAGTCGCTCCACCTGTGGTCACATTAGGCACCGTTCCGCCAGAAGGCATATTGGTTTGGTGATTGCAGGAGTTTGGAGAAGAGTGAGAAGTATGAACAGAGAGGGAAGCTTGTTTTTCTGGTTAGGACGTCGAGGTTACAGACGGGCAGCAGGGCCCATAACCTTTTAAAACCTATAACCAGAGTATGCTACCTTAGATCCTCGTGGAGTGGAGGGAACTAAGATGTATAATCACCTATAACCAGAGTATGCTACTACAGGTCAATGAGCGGGCGGTACAGTAGCGAGCGTGCTAAAACTTACCCTTAGATCCTCGTGGAGTGGAGGGAACTAAGGGTTAAGATGAACGAATGCCAGGTCGCGTATAAACTACCAGTCACGTGTTCGTGGACCGAGATGGTGTGATCACTCGACCTCAACACAGTACGCCGCAGGACTGTTCTTACATACTATTAATTGCCAAAGATAACCCTATTCTGACTGAGGTATCGGTGCCTGGCATCGGTGTGGGCTATTGGTGATTAGGGGGCCTAGCGTCCTACGAGGGCTAAACGAACGCTTTCACGGTATTGGGCAGATGGGAAGCGTACAGCGTGGATGCATGTGGGAGAGGATTGAATTTTCCAGTTGGATGTCGTTCCCATTTGTGAGAGGGGGCGAACGGGAACGAAGGGGAGATAGAAAGAGCGAGCATCGAGGACTGAGAAGGAGGCAGTGAGGAAGCGTATCGCTGGAACGATCCGGTCACGATTGAACCGGTCCGGAAAAGCGCTTGTCCCAGTCAGTTCTAGGTCATGTGTGCTGGGTGCCTGCCGCAAGGACGTGCTTTGGGCCGTGCGCGCTACATGCATACACGAGGCAGGGTAAACGTTCCCATCTAAGAAACCCTGTCCTTGTCTCTCATTTTTTACCTACACTCTTATCGAACTCACAGTCGCGATAAACACGATGTCCACCAGTCTCCAGGCATCCTCCTCCACTCCAAACGTTCACCCGATCTTCGAGAAGGCCCTCAAAGAGTATAAGAAGAAGACCGGAAAAGAACTGTCTACCCATCCACTTGCGGAGGAAATACAAGGCTGCGGCTCTATTGAAGCTATCCTCGCCGTACTTCAAGGGAAAGCCAACGAACTCAATCAATCTCAGAGTAGCGATGAGCGACTCACAAAGTGGCTTACGCCGACCGTGAATGTTCTCAACGCACTCTCTTCCACCCTTGGCGAGGGCGTCGGCACAGTGAGTTCCAGTACGCTTCCCGGTCACCAGACGGTGTCCTAACATTAAATTTCAGGTATTTCCCCCCACTAAAATTATCTTTTCTGCGATGAGTATCCTCCTTGTGGTGAGTTGACCTTCTGCGTAGACTGTGATGACCCGGGACAACGCCATTTCCCACAGGCGGCAAGGGATACCGCAGCGAGCCGTGATGAGCTTATCGAGCTCTTCGAGAGAATTGAAAACTTCTTTGTACGCCTCCAGACGTACACAGAAGTCCCAGCGACGGCACAGATGGTGAATGTGATGGGGAAGGTTATGGTCGAAGTGCTGTCTATGCTTGCGATGGCGACAAAGGTGATGTACCAAAGCCGCAAGAGTTTGTTCATCTCCCCTCCCCAAGTTTCCCCTTGCTGAAATTCGACCAGAAACGCTCTTTAAGAGGCTACTGGGAAGCAACGATATCAGGGACGCGTTAGTGAGGCTGGATAAATTGGAGCAGGGGGAACTCCGGATGGTGTCTATGCAAGTGTTAAAGGACACCAGTGATCTGAAGGACGTCACAAATGATATCAAGGATGATACCAGCGAGCTCAAGGACGGTGCGTAGTTCTTCGTCTCATAACACAATCCGTACCAAGCCTCTTCGGATTAGACGCGAAATAAGCAAAAGTGATACTAAAGCAGATTCTCGGCGATGTTAGCCCCTACCAATGTTCGTATCGTCATGACCGAACTGCGAATGCTCATAAAAGCTCTCACACAATACTAGGGGAGCGATTCCGAGGGTGGCTTACCCCGCCTGATCCATCGACAAACCACGCCAACGCGTTCAGCGCCCAGCACGAGAGAACCGCAGCCTGGGTTTTCAACGAAGATATATTTAAGGACTGGGAGTCGTCCCAGTCGGGATCCTTGTTATGGATTCATGGAAAAGGTATGGATGTTCCCACTCTGCGGGGTCCACCTCTCTGACTGCTCCTGATTTCGTAGCCGGTTCGGGGAAGAGCATCCTCTGGTTCGCCATTCTGTTTTCTCTCCGTTTACAGGTGTTCATGTCCTCGGTCAGCTCTGCGATCATCCAGCATCTCATCACTCTCCGCGATGCTGGCTTGGCCTCCATTGCCTATTTCTATTTTGATTTTAGAGACGACAACAAGAAGCATCGTCGCGGGCTCCTTTCGTCACTTCTAATACAGCTTTCTTCCCGGTCCACGGATTGTCTCAATATACTCTCCCACGTCTATTCGACCTACGGCGCTGGCAAGGAGCAGCCCAGTGAACGGGCTTTGGTTCAATGCCTCAAAGACATGCTCATGGCACCATCACTGTCTCAACTCCCCACTTACATCGTCTTGGACGCCCTTGATGAATGTCCCAACACCTATGGGATACCAACTCCGCGAGGACATGTCCTCGAACTTGTAAAAGATCTTGTTGACCTCTGTCTTCCGAACCTACACATGTGCATTACCAGTCGCTGGGAGAATGATATCCGCACCGCTCTCGAGCCTTTGGCATCGGGCCACTTCTCCCTTCATGATCAACCTGGACAGAAGAACGACATCAGCGAATATGTCAGCGCTGTTGTTCAATCTGACCTTCAAATGAAAAGTTGGCGGGAAGACGACAGAAGTCTGGTTATCGAGACACTCTCGGAGAAAGCCGATGGCATGTAAGGCGATAGTTCATTTCAACCCATATTTCCCTGATTTTATTGTACAGGTTCCGATGGGTTTTTTGTCAGTTGGAAATGTTGAGGCATTGTCTAGCTCCCAGTCTCCGGCGTCAACTGGATGAACTACCGAAAAGCCTGGACGAGACGTATGAGCGGGTCTTGAAGGAGATAGAGTCCACCAACCAAGGCCGATACGCGCGCCGTCTATTGCAGTGCCTTGCCGTGGCTTGTCGGCCGCTTCGTGTCGAGGAATTCGCAGAGGTACTCGCATTTGACCTTGACACGACCGAGGGAGAGATCCCGACGCTTCATGCGGAATGGAGGTGGGAAGATCAAGAGCGAGCAGTTTTGTCTGCTTGTTCGAGCTTGGTTTCGATTGTTGACGTCTATGGTGACCGGGTGGTCCAATTTTCACATTTTTCGGTGAAAGAATACCTCACGTCAAATCGTCTTGTCTCTGCGAGCGGAGATATATCGCGGTACCACATCCTTCCCAAACCTGCGCACTTGATACTTGCGCGTGCCTGCCTTGGGGTTCTACTCAACTTGGACGATCTTGTTAACAGAGTGTGTGACGAGAGTAACGAAGACAAGTACACCCCTCTGCTCAAGTATGCTGCCGAACACTGGGCTTCGCACGCTCAGGTCGGGAGCGTATCGTCACGCCTGGAGGATGCGATGGAGACACTCTTTGACTTAGACAAGCCATACTTTTTGAAGTGGATATGGATACATGACATCGACCCTTATGTACATGGGTTTCGAAAAGAAGACCATCATCAACCCCTGTACTACGCAGCTCTTTGTGGATTCTATGACCTTGTTCGGCGCCTCGTCCTTAAATACCCGGAGCAAATAAATTACCGTTATGGAAATCTCGAGAGTCCCCTGGTCGCGGCCCTATCCAGGAATCACTTTCGGGTTGCCGAGCTTCTAGTTGCGCACGGTGCACGTATTAATGTTCGCGGACATCCCCCACTTTTCCACACAATCCGCTTTTTAGGGGATGCTCGTGTCGACGCCCTACAATTTCTGCTCAGACGTGGTGCAGATGTTAACGCCACGGAGGTGCATTTTTGGACTCCGTTGCATATAGCGGCAGAAATGGGAAATCTCAAGGTAGCTCAGATATTACTCGAACACGGGGCACAAGTCGATTGTCGGAACGACAAGGGGCAAACTCCATTACACTTAGTGTCGAACAGGAAGTCTGGCGAAGATGAAGGCGACCGTGAACGTGAACGTGCTATCCTTGCACGAATATTGGTGGAGCGCGGTGCAGACGTAATGGCACAAGATGAGGATAGGGCAACCCCGTTACATTTCGCATCATCTTTCGCGCGGGCCGAGATTACCCGGCTGCTGCTAGACCATGGTGCAAACGCCCGGGCCGAGAATATCCAAGGCCGGAGCCCACTACACGAGGTGTCACGAGGCATCCGCCAATATAAAGCGTATCCTTACCTCGAACATGGTTCTGGGGACCCGGCGTATCACCGCAAAATAGCTCCCGATGTCGCACTGCTTCTACTAGAGCGCGGCATAGACGTGAATGCACTAGATCAGGACCACGCAACCCCGTTACATTTTGCATCCTCCCTTGGGATGTTCGAGGTCACACGACTGCTGCTCGATCATGGTGCGAAGGCCAGCGTGGAGAATACATGGGGCCAGACTCCTCTTCACCTAGTATCGCGGCATGAAGAGTATTTTAACGAAAATCCCGATATCGCACGGCTATTACTGAAGCTCGGGGTGGATGTTAATGCGCGAGATAAGGACCAGGAAACCCCTTTACATATCGCGTGTTCCTATGGGCACTTTGAGACTGCACTTGTGTTGCTTGCCCACGGAGCTGAAGTCAACGCACAGAACGCTGATGGCCAGACCCCATTACACCGTGCCATAAATTATCTCAATAGTCCCCGTGTTGTACGGCTACTGTTGGAGAGGGGTGCGGATATGAATGCACGAGACAAGGACCAAGATACTCCGTTACATTTGGCGTCTTACCACTACTCGATGGAGACCATGCTGGTGCTTCTCGACCGTGGTGCAGAAACTGACGTACAGAACGCAGATGGCCAGACCCCATTACACCAAGTAAAACAGAGTTCACTTGCGCGGCTATTGTTAAAGCGCGGCATGGACGTAAATGCACGAGACAAGACCCAGGCAACCCCATTACATTTTGCATCCCACCATGGGCTTGTCGATGTCGCAAAGGTGCTGCTCGACCATGGGGCAAGTGTTAATGCGGAGGACATCCAGGGCCAGATTCCATTACACCGAGTATCACAGAACTTGAACTTACCCTATTCGGAATCTGGTCCCAATGTTGTGCGGCTATTTTTGGAGTGCGGTGTGGACGTAAATGCACAAGACAAAGCACAGGCAACCCCATTACATTTAGCATCCTACTATGGTGTTACCTTCGTCGCAGAGGAGTTGCTTGACCAGGGGGCACGGGTTAACGCGGAAGACATCCGAGGCCAGACGCCACTACACCGGGTGGTACTAGGCAATCACGACTACCACAGTTTCACGAAGGCAGGGTCGTGGGAGCAAAAAATCTATCCAAACGAAGCTGCTCGTCTCGCACGACAATTACTGGAGCGTGGTGCGGATGCGAATGCACAAAACGAAGACCACGAAACCCCGCTACACCTGGCGTCACGCCTTCGATTGCTCGAGATGGCGCGAATACTTCTCAAGCACGGAGCCAACGTCAACGTGAAGAACTTGGAGGGAAAGTCACCTTTGCAGCTCGCTTCTGGGAGAAAGAGGAAGGCAATGAAACGATTGTTGTCGGAATACTCCGCCAACCAAGCATGATAGGTAGTCGTGATGAGCCTGCTCTATGATACAGTGTAGAAACGTTGCATTGTTGACAAATTCATTCGGATACATAGTTTGTAGGTAGTAGTCATATATGGAGCGTATTGAAGATCCCGCACGTCACCTCTGCCCACCTGACCATTCACGAAAATATTATCCCAGCCCCTACCCTCGCTCATGACAACCGCCCAGCCCAACACGGGCAAGCATCAGTGCACCGCATGTCATACAATTTAATGTAGGCCGCCGACCACACACATGTAACATCACCACGGGAGATAATACAAGCGCAGGTGGTAAATGGTCAGGGTGTCAACCGCCCCACGAGAATGGACGGGAAAAGTAACGCCAGAAGGCAGAAATTACCGCACTGGGGAGATGCGTGGCACGTGGGATTATGCGAACGCGAAATAAAGTGAAATTTGTATGCGTTGGGTCAGTCTGGGTGGGAACGAGAAGTTGTGAGTGGTGCTGGACGGAGGTTGCACGTCGAGATATATTTGCCGAAACCTAGCGGGGAATTCTTGCCGGCAGATGGGAAACCCGCGTCTAGTGCTGTCTGTTGGGATAAAGGAGAGGATGGCGAAATAGGGATTGATTGGTGAGGGAGCGTAGTCCTTGGAAAGGAAAGGAGTGATGTGAATGGGTTCAGTACAAGGAGGAGTGCGTAGCGCTGTGCTTACACTTGAAAGTTGGCGAATACAAACATATTTCGTCACCGACGGACATGCGAACTTGACTTTTGTCAGTGACGACCCTGAGCGGCACGAGCCCGCACTGTGTCACCCGGGGCTGCCCATTCACGGAGGTGATGCATCACACGCGCCATGACATCAACAAATCACCACCGGAGCCGCCAAAGCGGAACAAACCCTGCAGGAGGGGCAGTGATGACCTCAGGAGAAATGCGCGCTGCGCGAATATGTGAGAGCGAAGAAGTGCGACCTAGGAAGCGCAGTGTAACTGATGTATCGTGGAGACGATTCCGATATCGGCCGTTGACTGAGTCAGAGATGCGGACCAAGGTCTGTGCCCTTGAATTTCCAGGCTTCGGTGCTGATGATGGGGCGTTGAGAACCAGATGCCTTGCAGAGACGAACCCTAATACCAGGCGGGTGATAAGGACGGTAGGGGAGGTGACTGTCTGTTGCGTGAATGTGCGCAAGTAGGTGTAGGGAGGACTATTTGGATGCCATTCAATTTCTGCGTGAGAGAACCGGAACGGGAAATGTAACGCACCCTTCAAGGGACCTCGAGCAAGAAAAAAACTCGTAGTCGATCGCTCAAAGGGAGCTCTGCCTTCTGACGCGTCGATGCCGGATCGGAGAGAAGCGAGAAGGAGAGGAGGCAGCCTATTTCTATGTGTAGGTGAGCAATGAGAGGGCACGGCCTATATCGGCTAAGATCGGATTCGAATCGGGAATGACACCTTTTTTTTTTCGAATCCAGAGTGCGCCTTGGGGTACATGGCCCTATGTGGCACTTTAACAGGGAATGACACCTGTCGAGCGAGAAGACAGTGCGCATTGCGTGGTCAGTTTATCCGGCAAGTACCGGTCGTTCTCATGTGGATTCGCCATTTCACAGTACTGTATTCACTCTAGCGCCACGTCTCACGCTCGCGAGAAGACAGGCAGATTCCGCATTCGAAAGAGCCTAGCGCGACATTCCCATTCCCATTGAGTCACTGACCGACATTCCACTCCGCTCTCTGCATCACAACGTGCGCGCGCCGAGTAACTAGTAACTACTGATGTAGAACCGCATAGATCGCAGCTAGACGTGACCGCAATAGCACCGATAGCACGTAAAACGCCTCGGGGACTGTCAAAGAACTCAACGGGGATTGTACTGATCTGCGATAAGATAACGATAAGGGATGCATCTAACTTGGCTCCTTTCGTGTCCGCGACCCCCCATTTCCCTCCTTCCACAAGACCGACTCGCACTAGCAAGTCAAGAGAACTCCCATACCGTATATCTATCATTGAACACGGGACGAGTCTCAAGTTTGCTACAGCTGCGGTCGCCGCGGTGAAGAGAAGTTGTGCCGTGTCAAGAGTGCCGCATAACTTTCGAGCCCTTTTACTTTTGTGTGGACTAAATTCCTACACGAACGCAAGAGCATGGTCTGAGGTATTGTGTAACACGTCACGGCACGACTTGGAGCGAACCTCGGGAGACCTGAGGACCCATAATCATGTACGGTCATTCGTACGCGCAAGGCGTGCTGTTCTATCTTGGTGGTACCCTGCGTGGTCAACGCAGCCCAGAAACCTGCCATGAGTAGCCCAGATCGAGAGTGGAGAGCGGTATCTCTTAACGCGAAGGCAAAGGCGGTGGTAGCCACTAGCGCATAGGCCAGTCGAAAGAAAAGGTGTGAAGAGGGCAGATTCTCATTGTGAAATGTTTTTGTTTATAAGTCAGTAAAAGCATAGAGATTCTGGCACCGAGCCTGAATGCCCGAAGCTTGAACAACAAGTAATCGCAACTATTCGAGGGAATGGGCCCCAGGTCCATATTCCTCGCACAGCGTCCTGAGTCCAACCAGTGAAACGTCTACAGACGCAGGCCCATGTAGCAACCATGCTCCAGTTATTGTTTGAAATAAACAGATGGGACGAGGGTCGACACTGGCATGTTGACGCGCTTGAGTCGGAAATAAACGATCAAAGTCAACTCTGGTGCGCACCTAAAACAGTCATACCCGCCGTTGTCTTCGTTTGTGGTGGCACTCCCGCATTCTGCCACCGCCTTGGTGCACGGCACATCATAACTCCTAGCGAACGAATCACCGGATGCACTCCAGTAGGTCATGAGACTGCTCTTACATGCTTCCGATGGCCTCCGGTGGCCATATTGCGATGAGGTATCGGTGCTTGGCATTGGTATCGGCAATTGGAGGTTGGGGAGCCTAACGTCATACGAGGGCTGGACAAACCATTTCACTAGGCCAGAGAGAGGGGATGCGCACAAGATTCACGCGAGAAAGGATCGTAGTTGAAGGCTGTTCCGATTTGTGAGAGGAACGGGAACCTCGGGCCGAGGTCGTCTCCACTTCGGTCAGTCTTCGGTCACTACAGTCCACGCAGCAGGATATTCCACGAGTTCCGAGTCGCCACTCACACAAATACTTTCAGATCTCACCCCACTTGCCCCATACATTCGTTGAACATACCCGTGACCGGTTCAAAATAGGATGTGGCTTCAGATTACCCAGCCTTAGCCATTTCTACCTCCCCCTTGACCTCCCCGTTATCATCGACCAAGACCCTACTAAAGGTCTGTTTGCATCACAGTGACGGCTACATGTATCCGCATAGACGGTGGCTATACGTGACTTAAACTGCACTGGCACTGCACGAGATGATTTCGGATGGTGCGTGGGTCGCGCTGGTCCACGATGAGATAACGATGAATTCCCCTTCACTCTAGGTCGTGACCAGCAACCCTAAAGCAACAGGCGAGCCACTCAAAAGCAAAACTGGTGTCGTGAAGCGGTTCGGATGTGACCACATCGTCTCTTCTGCCACGTGATTCCTCCCTCGGCCTTGACCACGACCCCCATTCCCGTCTTTTCTCAAAGGCGACTTGAACCGGCTAGTACCAAAGGGAAGTAGCGCCGGGCCACTGGCAGAGGTTCTATAAATTGCGCGATCTTCAAGTCTGCTACAGCTGCGATCTTCGGGGCCACCACTGGCAGAGGCGGAGATGCCATATATGTTACCAACACCCCGTGGAGACTCTGGATCCTCCCTAAGTTTTGTGCGGACGAGACTTCTATGTGAGGGTACGAACATGGTCTGGGACCTTGGGGCCGCACAAGCGAGCTGAGGAAACTCGAGGATCGTCTGATACATTCACTGATACCCGCGTGCTACATGTACCTTCTACCTTTGTCTGTATTGGTACACCATAGAAACCTGCCAGGAGAAGTAAAGAGCTAGAGCGAGATGCTGGGTTACTCGGCACTGGTGGCAGCTAGTTGTGCCTAAGCCGGTCGTACAAAAAGACGTTCTTCCAAGCAATCATCGTACGTCGTCGTTGTGACTCTGCACTACGATACATTGGGGTAAAAATAGGTTTGTGATATTTTTTTAATACGTGGATAGTATATACCATAGAGGTCGTCTGTGAAGCGTGAAAGGCCATCACATGCCATTCCTGCCCAGCATGCCCACCCGCAATACGTTTTCCCGTCCCTACCAGCGCCCGTGACGCCTCCCGTGCTCGTCAGAGCCTCGGCCTAGGCCAGCATCGAGCACGACACATGCGGCTCCTTTCGCACTGCCGCCAGCACCAGGCGGCCATACAGGAGGAGATGCAAGCCGCCAGTAAATAGTTGGGAGGCTGAACTCCTCACAGGCACAGGACAAACAACGCCAGAGGCGGATGAGCAATACAGCAGGGATGTATGCAGCACAGAATTGTGAGTGAGAAGAGAATCACGATTTGTATGCAGAGGCTGTCCATAGTGAGGAGTGGTAGGCGATAGGAGCAGGGCGGCGGCGTATACTGTATTTGTTTGGGAAGGACTCGAGAGGTGATGACGAGGAAGTATAGCCCTTGGAAAAAGGTATGACATGAACGACCCTTGTACGAGGAAACTGCTTGGGCACTTACATTTCAAAGTTGGCAAATACGAACGTATTTCATCACACATGTGTTACACCTAAATTTATCGGGAGAGCCAAGCGGGTCTGCAGTGAGCCTATTAGAAGGAAGTCGAGGACAGGAGGAGAGATGGGTGCTGCGAGAATATGCGTGAGCGATCCAGGAGTCGCTGGAAACATACTCACGAGTCACGTCGCTCGTCTGTCCAGCGCTCGTAGTTCATACGCTTCCGCGTATTCGGGGGATTGGCCATCCTCTTTCACCTTGGCTCCTTTCTCGGTGCCTTCGTGAACCTGAATCGGCGCGCCATAAGCAAAGTTCCCATCCGGTGATGAGGGTAACAGACATCTCGGCCCCAAAGCTTGACCCTGCCCGCCGTCGCCATTGCGCAGATGCGTGCAAATTGTGAGATGGATTTCCGACGCACAGTGGAGGAAGTGTCAATATCAGCCAGCCGAGTCTCGATAGAGTCGAGATTGGGGCCGGGATTGGTGCGGCCAAGGCATCCTTGAATTCCAGGCTACGCTGTCGATGGTGGGGTATAGGGGAAACCGGAGCCATGTAGAAGTGGAACGAACCGTACTGGATAGGCGATAAGGACGGTTGCGGAGACAAGTGCTCGCTGTATGCATGGATGTGGGCGAGCGGGGGAGTAGAGATACCATTTGGCAGTTGGGCGCCTTTCCGTTGGTGAGTGAGAGAACCAGAATAGGAGAGATAGCACACACACTTCAACGGACCGAGCACTCTCTGACTCCGGGCGACAAACGTTTCGCTCCATTCACAGCCCAACTTTCAGTTTGGAGAAGGGCGATGTAGGAGAGATAGGAGGTGACCTAGTCCTATGTATGCGGGGTCCAGATTGCCGGAGTCGAGATGGGATAAGGAAGTGATATTCGGGGAAGTTGGACCAGATTTCTTGGGTCGACTTGGCACGACACTTGTTGAGCGAGAAGACGATGAGAGTGAGTCGGAGATGTCGGTTTGGCTGACAAACAGTACCAATCACCGGACTTCCGCGTTCCGTTCTACATGAGTTTGTCATTTTATATGAACTCTTCTAGTTCTCGCCACGCAGTACTTTCGACTTCATCGCGACGGAATATAAGTAGATGCCGCTTTTGAATAACCCCCCCCCCCCCACGACAATTCCATTGAGTCACTGATCGACATTCCGCTCTTCTGCTTCCTGCGTTACAGTAGAACGTGCGTGCCGAGTAACTACAGCCGTAGAACCACACGTATCACGGCTAGATGTGGCTGCAATGGCATTCGATAGCACCCGAAAGTCACCGTGGTTGCCAAAGGTGGAGTGGAGGGGGGTGTCAAAACAGTCGTGTGACCCTCGGGGCATTCTACTTTTACACAAACGAAACTCCTACGAGTATGAGGTACCGCGTCACGCACGACTCGGAGAGAGCCACGGGAAACTTGAAGCACCATGATCTTGTACGTTCGCCAATACGTGCTACGTGCGCTGTTCTACCTTGATAGTAACCTATCTGATTAGTGCGCCCCAGAAATCCGCTATGAGTAGCGCAGATTGGGAGTGAAGTGCAGAATTGCTTGACGTGGAGGCAGCGCTGGCGGTAGCTACTAGCGCAAAGGCCAGTTGGGAGACAAGGTGTGGGAAAGGAGGGTAGATGGTCGTCGTGGGATAGGATGTCTATAAATTGGTGAGTGTGCATAGGGACTCGGGAACGGAACTTGAAGGACAAGCGAGCGCAAATTGTGCCAAGGGAAAGGGCCAAGGTCGACACTCGTCTGCTAATCCTATCAGTCATGTCTACAGACGCAGGCAAACGCAGCGGCCACGCTCTGGTCATTGATCGAAACAAACGAACAGAACGAGGGTTGACGATGTTGACAGGTAGACGCCCTTGAGGAAGACAAACGTTGAAAGCCACCCTGGTACGCACCTAAAAGCGACATCCCCGCCATCACCCTTGCTCGTCGTGGCCCTCCTGTGCTCTGCTACTGTCTTGTTGCACGGCGCGTCATAACTCCTAATGAGTGTACCACCTCCAGTAGGCCGCAGGACTGTTTTTACATACTATTAATTGCCAAAGATAACCCTATTCTGACTGAGGTATCGGTGCCTGGCATCGGTGTGGGCTATTGGTGATTAGGGGGCCTAGCGTCCTACGAGGGCTAGACGAACGCTTTCACGGGATTGGGCAGATGGGAAGCGTACAACGTAGATGCATGTGAGAGAGGATCGTGGTTTCCAGTTGGATGTCGTCTCCATTTGTGAGAGGGGGCGAACGGGAGCGAAGGGGGGGATAGAAAGAGCGCACATTGAGGACTGAGAAGGAGTTGCGTATCGCTGGTAAGTTACGATCCGGTCACGATTGAACCGGTCCGGATATGCCCCTATGAGCGCTTGTCTCAATCAGTCAACGCTATCAAGTCAGTCATGTGTGCTGGGCGCCGCAGGGCTGTGCTTTGGGCTGTGCGCGCTACTTGCATACACGAGACAGGGTAAACGTTCCCATCTGAGAAACCCTGTCTTCGTCTCTCATTTTCGACATACACTCTTATCGAACTCACAGTCGCGATAAACACGATGTCGAGCAGTCTCAAGGCATCCTCATCCACTCCAAACGTTCACCCGATCTTCGAGAAGGCCCTCAAAGAGTATAAGAAGAAGACTGGAAAAGAACTGTCTACCCATCCGCTTGCGGAGGAAATACAAGGCTGTGGTTCTATTGAAGCTATCCTCGCCGTACTTCAAGGGAAAGCCAACGAACTCAATCAATCTCAGAGCAGCGATGAGCGACTCACAAAGTGGCTTACGCCGACCGTGAATGTTCTCAACGCACTCTCTTCCACCCTTGGCGAGGGGGTTGGCACAGTGAGTTCCAGTACGCTGCCTGGTCACCAGACGGTGTCCTAATATTAAATTTCAGGTATTTCCCCCCACTAAAATTATCTTTTCCGCAATGAGTATCCTCCTTGTGGTGAGTTGACCTTCTGCGTAGACTGTGATGATCCGGGACAACGCCATTTCCCACAGGCGGCAAGGGATACCGCAGCGAGCCGCGATGAGCTTATCGAGCTCTTTGAAAGAATTGAAAACTTCTTTGTACGCCTCCAGACGCACACCGAAGTCCCACCGACGGCACAGATGGTGAATGTGATGGGGAAGGTTATGGTCGAAGTGCTGTCTATGCTTGCGATGGCGACAAAGGTGATGTACCAAAGCCGCAAGAGTTGGTTCATCTCCCCTTCCCCAAGTTTCCCCTTGCTGAAATTGGACCAGAAACGTTTCTTAAGAAGCTGATGGGAAGGAATGACATCGGGGACACGTTAGTGAGGTTGGATAAACTGGAACAGGGGGAGCTCCGGATGGTGTCTACGCAAGTATTAAAGGACACCAGTGATCTGAAGGACGCTACAAGTGATATTAAGGACGTCGCAAATGATATTAAGGACGTCACAAGTTATATCAAGGACGATACCAGCGAGCTCAAGGATGGTGCGTGGTTCTTCGTCTCAAAACAATTCGTACCAAACCTCTTCGGATTAGACACGAAAGAAGCGAAAGTGATGCTAAAGCAGATTCTCCGCGATGTTAGCCCCCACCAATGTTTGTATCGACATGACCTCACCGCGAATGCTCATAAAAGCTCACACACGATACCAGGGGAGCGATTCCGAGGTTGGCTTACTCCGCCTGATCCATCGACAAACCACGCCAACGCGTTCAGCGCCCAGCACGAGAGAACTGCAGCCTGGGTTTTCAACGAACATATATTCAAGGAGTGGGAGTCGTCTGAGTCGGGATCGTTGTTGTGGATTCATGGCAAAGGTACGGATGTTCTCACACTGCTGGGTTCACATCTCACTGACAACTCCTGCTTTTGTAGCGGGTTCGGGGAAGAGCATCCTCTGGTTCGCCATTCTGTTTTCTCTCCGTTTACAGGTGCTTATGTCCTCGGTCAGCTCTGCGATTATCCAGCATCTCATCACTCTCCGCGATGCTGGGTTGGCCTCCATTGCCTATTTCTATTTTGATTTTAGAGATGACAATAAGAAGCATCGCCGCGGGCTCCTTTCTTCTCTTCTGATACAGCTTTCTTCCCGGTCTACGGATTGTCTCAATATACTCTCCCACTTCTATTCGACCTACGACGCTGGCAAGGAGCAGCCCAGTGAACGTGCTTTGGTGCAATGCCTCAAAGACATGCTCATGGCGCCATCACTGTCTCAACTCCCTACTTACATCGTCTTGGACGCCCTTGATGAATGTCCCAACACCTACGGGATACCAACTCCGCGAGGACATGTCCTCGAACTTGTAAAAAATCTTGTTGACCTCTGTCTTCCGAACCTACACATGTGCATTACCAGTCGCTGGGAGAATGATATCCGGACCGCTCTCGAGCCTTTGGCATCGGGCCACTTCTCCCTTCATGATCAACCTGGACAGAAGAACGAAATCACCGAATATGTCAGCGCTGTTGTTCAATCTGACCTTCAAATGAAAAGTTGGCGGGAAGACGACAGAAGTCTGGTTATCGAGACACTCTCGGAGAAAGCCGATGGCATGTAAGGCGATAGTTCATTTCAACCCATATTTCCCTGATTTTATTGTACAGGTTCCGATGGGTTTTTTGTCAGTTGGAAATGTTGAGGCATTGTCTAGCTCCCTGTCTCCGGCGTCAACTGGATGAACTACCGAAAACCCTGGACGAGACGTATGAGCGGGTCTTGAAGGAGATCGAGTCCACCAACCAAGGCCGATACGCGCGCCGTCTATTGCAGTGCCTTGCCGTGGCTTGTCGGCCGCTTCGTGTCGAGGAATTCGCAGAGGTACTCGCATTTGACCTTGACACGACCGAGGGAGAGATCCCGACGCTTCATGCGGAATGGCGCTGGGAAGATCAAGAGCGAGCAATTTTGTCTGCTTGTTCGAGCTTGGTTTCGATTGTTGACGTCTATGGTGACCGGGTGGTCCAATTTTCACATTTTTCGGTGAAAGAATACCTCACGTCAAATCGTCTTGTCTCTGCGAGCGGAGATATATCGCGGTACCACATCCTTCCCGAACCTGCGCACTTGATACTTGCGCGTGCCTGCCTTGGGGTTCTACTCAACTTGGACGATCTTGTTAACAGAGTGTGTGACGAGAGTAACGAAGACAAGTACACCCCTCTGCTCAAGTATGCTGCCGAACACTGGGCTTCGCACGCTCAGGTCGGGAGCGTATCGTCACGCCTGGAGGATGCGATGGAGACACTCTTTGACTTAGACAAGCCATACTTTTTGAAGTGGATATGGATACATGACATCGACCCTTATGTACATGGGTTTCGAAAAGAAGACCATCATCAACCCCTGTACTACGCAGCTCTTTGTGGATTCTATGACCTTGTTCGGCGCCTCGTCCTTAAATACCCGGAGCAAATAAATTACCGTTATGGAAATCTCGAGAGTCCTCTGGTCGCGGCCCTATCCAGGAATCACTTTCGGGTTGCCGAGCTCCTAGTTGCGCACGGTGCACGTATTAATGTTCGCGGACACCCCCCACTTTTCCACACAATCCGCTTTTTAGGGGATGCTCGTGTCGACGCCCTACAATTTCTGCTCAGACGTGGTGCAGATGTTAACGCCACGGAGGTGCATTTTTGGACTCCGTTGCATATAGCGGCAGAAATGGGAAATCTCAAGGTAGCTCAGATATTACTCGAACACGGGGCACAAGTCGATTGTCGGAACGACAAGGGGCAAACTCCATTACACTTAGTGTCGAACAGGAAGTCTGGCGAAGATGAAGGCGACCGTGAACGTGAACGTGCTATCCTTGCACGAATATTGGTGGAGCGCGGTGCAGACGTGATGGCACAAGATGAGGATAGGGCAACCCCGTTACATTTCGCATCATCTTTCGCGCGGGCCGAGATTACCCGGCTGCTGCTAGACCATGGTGCAAACGCCCGGGCCGAGAATATCCAAGGCCGGAGCCCACTACACGAGGTGGCACGAGGCATCCGCCAATATAAAGCGTATCCTTACCTCGAACATGGTTCTGGGGACCCGGCGTATCACCGCAAAATAGCTCCCGATGTCGCACTGCTTCTACTAGAGCGCGGCATAGACGTGAATGCACTAGATCAGGACCACGCAACCCCGTTACATTTTGCATCCTCCCTTGGGATGCTCGAGGTCACACGACTGCTGCTCGATCATGGTGCGAAGGCCAGCGTGGAGAATACATGGGGCCAGACTCCTCTTCACCTAGTATCGCGGCACGAAGAGTATCTTAACGAAAATCCCGATATCGCACGGCTATTACTGAAGCTCGGAGTGGATGTTAATGCGCGAGATAAGGACCAGGAAACCCCTTTACATATCGCGTGTTCCTATGGGCACTTTGAGACTGCACTTGTGTTGCTTGCCCACGGAGCTGAAGTCAACGCACAGAACGCTGATGGCCAGACCCCATTACACTGCGCCATAAATTATCTCAATAGTCCCCGTGTTGTACGGCTACTGTTGGAGAGGGGTGCGGATATGAATGCACGAGACAAGGACCAAGATACTCCGTTACATTTGGCGTCTTACCACTACTCGATGGAGACCATGCTGGTGCTTCTCGACCGTGGTGCAGAAACTGACGTACAGAACGCAGATGGCCAGACCCCATTACACCGAGTAAAACAGAGTTCACTTGCGCGGCTATTGTTAAAGCGCGGCATGGACGTAAATGCACGAGACAAGACCCAGGCAACCCCATTACATTTTGCATCCCACCATGGGCTTGTCGATGTCGCAAAGGTGCTGCTCGACCATGGGGCAAGTGTTAATGCGGAGGACATCCAGGGCCAGATTCCATTACACCGAGTATCACAGAACTTGAACTTACCCTATTCGGAATCTGGTCCCAATGTTGTGCGGCTATTTTTGGAGTGCGGTGTGGACGTAAATGCACAAGACAAAGCACAGGCAACCCCATTACATTTAGCATCCTACTATGGTGTTACCTTCGTCGCAGAGGAGTTGCTTGACCAGGGGGCACGGGTTAACGCGGAAGACATCCGAGGCCAGACGCCACTACACCGGGTGGTACTAGGCAATCACGACTACCACAGTTTCACGAAGGCAGGGTCGTGGGAGCAAAAAATCTATCCAAACGAAGCTGCTCGTCTCGCACGACAATTACTGGAGCGTGGTGCGGATGCGAATGCACAAAACGAAGACCACGAAACCCCGCTACACCTGGCGTCACGCCTTCGATTGCTCGAGATGGCGCGAATACTTCTCAAGCACGGAGCCGACGTCAACGTGAAGAACTTGGAGGAAAAGTCACCTTTGCAGCTCGCTGCTGGGAGAAAGAGGAAGGCAATGAAACGATTGCTGTCGGAATACGCCGCCAACCAAGCATGATAGGTAGTCGTGATGAGCCTGCTCTATGATACAGTGTAGAAACGTTGCTTTGTTTGACAAATTCATTCGGATACATAGTTTGTAGGTAGTAGCCATATATGGAGCGTATTGAAGATCCCGCGCGTCACCTCTGCCCACCTGACCATTCACGAAACCGTTATCCTCGCCCCTACCCTCGCTCATGACAACCGACCAGCCCAACACGGGAAAGCATCAGTGCACCGCATGTCATACAATTTAATGAGGCCGCCGACCACACACATGTAACGTCACCACGGGAGATGATACAAGCGCAGGTAGTAAACAGTCAGGGTGTCATCCGCCCCACGAGAATGGACGGGAAAAATAACGCCAGAAGGTAGAAAATACCGCACTGGGGAGATCCATGGCACGCGGGATTATGCGAACACGGAATAAAGTGAAATTTGTATGCGTTGGGTCAGTCTGGGAGGGAACGAGAGGTTGTGAGTGGTGTTAGACAGAGGATGCACATTGAGATATATTTGCCGAAACCTAGCGGGAAATTCTTGCCGGCAGATGGGAAACCCGCGTCTAGTGCTGTCTGTTGGGATAAAGGAGAGGAGGGCGAAATAGGGATTGATTGGTGAGGGAGCGTAGTCCTTGGAAAGGAAAGGAGTGATGTGAATGGTTTCAGTACAAGGAGGAGTGCGTAGCGCTGTGCTTACACTTGAAAGTTGGCGAGTACAAACATGTTTCGTCACCGACGGACATGCGAACTTGACTTTTGTCAGTGAAGACCAGCAGCGGCACGAGCCTGCACTACGTCACCCAGGGCTGTCCATTCACGGAGGTGATGCATCACATACGCCATGACATCACCGGATCACCACCGGAGCTGCCAAAGCGGAACGAACCCTGCAGGAGGGGCAGTGGTGACTTCAGGAGAAACGCGTGCTGCGAGAATATGCGAGAGCGAAGAAGTGCGACCTAGGAAGCGCAGTGTAACTGATGTATCGTGGAGACGATTCCGATATCGGCCGTTGACTGAGTCAGAGATGCGGACCAAGGTCTGTGCCCTTGAATTTCCAGGCTTTGGTGCTGATGATGGGGCGTCGAGAACTAGACGCCCTGCAGAGACGAACTCTAACACCAGACGGGTGGTACAGGCGGTAGAGGGGTGTCTGTTCGCTGCGTCAATGTGTGCGAGTAAGTTTAGGGAGGACTATTTGGATGCCATTCAATTTCTGTGTGAGAGAACCGGAACGGGAAATGTAACGCACCCTTCAAGGGTCCCCGAGCAAGAAAAAAAAACTCGCAGTCGATCGCTCAAAGGGAGCTCTGCCTCTGACGCGTCGATGCCGGATCGGAGAAAAGAGAGAAGGATTCGAATCGGGAATGACACTTGTCGAGCGAGAAGACAGTGTGCATTGCGTGGTCAGTTTAGCCGGCAAGTACCGGTCGTTCCCATGTGAGTTCGCCATTTTACAGTACTGTTTTCACTCTGGCGCAACATCTCACGCTCGCGAGAAGACAGGCAGATTCCGCATTCGAAAAAAAAAGATTCCTCGCACGACATTCCCGTTCGCATTGAGTCTTTGGCCGACGTTCCACTCTGCTCCTTGCGTCGCAACGTGCGCGCCGAGTAACTAGTAACTACTGATGTAGAACCACATGTATCGCAGCTAGACGTGACCGTAATAGCACCGATAGCACGTAAAACGCCTCGGGGACTGTTGAAGAACTCAACAGGGGTCGTACTGATCTGCGATAAGATAACGAAGGAATGCACCCAACTTGGCTCCTTTCGTGTCCTCGACCCCCATTTCCCTCCTTCCACAAGACTGACTTGCACCAGTAAGTCAAGAGAACTCGCTCCGTACCGCATAGCTATAATTAAAAACGGGACGAGTCTCAAGTTTGCTACAGCCGCGGTTGCCGGCGCAGTGGAGAGAAGTCGTGCCGTGTCAAGAGTGCTGTGTAACAACGTGTCACGGCACGATTCGGAGCGAGCCGCGGGAAACCTGAAGATCCATAATCATGTATGGTCATCCATATGTGCAAGGCGCGCTGTTCTACCTTGGTGGTACCCTGCGTGGTCAACGCAGCCCAGAAACCTGCCATGAGTAACGCAGATCTGGAGTGGAGTGGAGAATCGCTTGACGCCAAGGCGTTGGCAGTGGTAGCTACTAGCGCATTAGGCCAGTTGAAAGAAAAGATGTGAGGAGGGTAGATTATCATTGTGTAATATTTTCGTTTATAAGTCGGTAAAAGCATAGATATTCTGGCACCGAACCTGAATGCCTGAAGCACCTCCATGAATGGGACGAATGGCCCCGGAGGGGTGGTGAACAATGGGCGCTGCGTGAGATGCGAAGTGGAACTTGTATGCATTATCCATGAAAGGAAGAACCAGAAGTGGCGAGTGAGAGGTACGCGTTGATCGTTTTAATATATCTTGCAACGAATTGTTCGCCGTGCCGATAGGAACGCTGCGTTTTGCGCATCCTTTTATGTTCTTGCGCAGTTTGAGAATTGGCGAGTGCGAACTTATTTCGTTGCGGAAGTGGTACCCGAAGAGATCTTGCCGCCATTGGCGCAATCGTCCTCTGGAGATGCTCCAGACGCAGACGTAGCTTCCGGGAACGGGACGCAGGAGACGTCCGTGCCGGGACGCAGGGTTACTCAGTACTGGTGGCAGCTATTTGCGCCTAAGCCGGTCGTACGAAAAGGTGGCCTGCCAAGCAACCATGGTACGTCGTCGTCGTGGCTATGCACCACGATACATTAGCGTAGAAGTGGATTCGTCGTATTGTTTGATGCGTGGATATTATATGCTATAGCAGTTATCTATGAAGCGTAAAACGTCACCACACGCCATCCCTGCCCGGCCAGTCCACCCACAAATACGTTATTCCTGTCTCTACCTGTGTCCGTGACGCCTCCCATGCTCGTCAGGGCCTCGGCCACGACCATTATCGAGCATGCCACATGCGGTTTCTTTCGCACTGCCGCCGGCACCAGGCGGCCTGGGAAGATGCGAGCCGCCAGTAAATAGTCGGGATGTCAAACGTCTCGCGGGCACAGGACAAACAACCCCAGAGGCGGATGAGAACTCCAGCAGGGATGTACGCAGCGCAGAATTGTGAATGAGAAGAGAACCGTGATTTGTGTGCAGAGAGCGTCCATAATGAGGTGTGGTATACGACAGGAGCGTGGCGCGGCGTATAGTGTGTCTGTTTGGGAAGGACGAGTAAGAGGAATTGGCGAAGAAATATAGTCCTTGGAAAAAAGGTATGGCATGAACGACCCTCGTACGTGGGGACTGCTTGTGCACTTACATCTAAAAGTTGGCAAATACGAACATATTTTATCACGCATGTGTCACACCAAATTTTATCGGGAGAGCGAAACGGGTTTGCAGTGAGCCTACTAGAAGGAATTTGGGGACAGGAGGAGAGATGGGCGCTGCGAGAATATGGGTGAGCGATCCAGGAGTCGCTGGAAACATACTCACGAGTCACGCCGGTCGTCTGTCCAGCGCTCAGGGCTCAGGGCTCGCCGCTCATAGGTTTCCGCGCATTTGGGAGATTGGTTGTCCTCTCCAACCTTGGCTCCTTTCTTGCCGCCCTCGTGAACCCGAATTGGCGGGCCGGAAGCAAAGTTCCCACCCAGTGATGAGGGCGACAGATATTCGACCCCAAAGTTAGAAAACACGTCGAAACATTTGACTCTGCCCACCGTCGCCATTGCGCAGATGGCGTGCAAATTGTGAGATGGATTGCCGACGCACAGTGGAGGAAGTGTCAATATCAGCCAGCCGAGTTGAGTCGAGATTGGGACCGAGATTGGTGCGGCCAAGGCATCCTTGAATTCCAGGCTTCGGTGTTGATGGTGGGGTGTAGGGAAAACCGGAGCCGTGTAGAGGTGGGATGAACCCTACTGGATAGGTGATAAGGACGGTTGCGGAGACAAGTGTTCGCTGTATGCATGGATACGGGCAAATGGGGAGTAGAGATACTGTTTGGCATTTGGGTGCCATTCCATCCGTGAGTGAGATAACTGGAATAGGAGAGATAACGCACATTTTAGCGGACCGAGCATTTTCTGACTCCGGCGACAAACGTTTCGCTCCATTCACCACCCGAGTTCTCACTTTGGAAAAGGGGTGACGTAGGAGGGACAGGAGGTGGCGGCTTGTTCCTATGTATGCGGGGTCGAGATTTCTGGATTCGAGATGGCATAAGGAAGTGATATTCGGGAAAGCTGGACCGAATTTGTTGGGTCGACATAGCATGACAGTTGTCGAGCGAGAAGACGACGAGAGTGGGTCGGAGATGTCGGATTGGCTGACAAACAGTACCAATCACCGGACTTCCATGTTCCGTTCCACATGAGTTCGCCATATCATATTATATACCCTCTTCTAGTTCTCGCCCTACAGTACTAGTAATTTAAACTTCATCGCGATGGAACATAAATAGATGCCGCTTTTGAATAACCCCCCACGACAACTCCGTTGCATTGACTCATTGATCGACGTTCTGCTCCCCTGCTCCCTGTGTGCCGAGCAACTACAGCCGTAGAGCTACACGTATCACGGATAGATATGACTGCGATGACATTTCATACCACCCGAAACGTTTCGGAGACAGTTGAATAACTCAACGGGGGTCGTGCTGATCTGCGATAAGATAACGATAACTTAATTTGAACGCACCCAACTCCGTCCCATCTCTCTTCGGCAAGACCAACCGTAAGTGCCAAAGAGAACTTGCCCCGTACCGTACAACTATCGTGGAAAACAAGACGGGTCTTGAGATTTCTGCAGCTGCAGTCACCATAGCTGCCAGAGGTGGAGAAGAGGGGTGTCAAGACTGCCGTGTAACCTTCGTGCCATTCTACTTTTGCGTGGACGAAACTCCAACGAGTGCGAGAACCTTGTCTGAGGTACCGAGTCACGCATGACTTGGAGCGAGCAACGGGAAACTTGAAGCACTATGAACTTGTACGTTCACCTACATGTGCTACGTGCGCAGTTCTATCTTGATAATACCCTTTTGGTTAGTGCGCCCCAGAAATCCGCCATAGGAAACGTAGATTGGGAGTGGTATGCGGAATGTCTCGACGTGGAGGCGGTAGTGGCGACAGCTACTAGCGCAAAGGCCAGTCGGAAGAAAAGGAAGTAGGGCGGATGGCCGTTGTGAAATGGGATATTCCTTTCGTCTAGTCGGTGGATTTGCGTACGGATTCTGGCACGGGACTTGAAGCTTGAAGGACAAGCGACCGCAACTTGTGTCAAGGGAAAGGGCCTACGTCCATACTCGCACGCCTGGATAATCCCACCAGTGTGATGTCTACAGACGCAGGCACACGCGGCGGCCATTGATTGAAACAAACGAACCGAAAGAGGACTGACAATGTTGACAGGTCGACACCCTTGAGAAAGATAATCGTGAACAAATGTTCACAAACCTTGGAACGCACCTGAAAGCCATCCCCGCTGTCATCCTCGCTCGTGGTGGCCCTCCCAAGCTCTGCCACTGCCTTGGTGCGCGGCGCGTCATGACTCATAGTGGGCTTATCGCCAGAAGCACTCGTCCAGTAGGCTGAAAGACTCTTCTTCCATGCTATCAATGACCTCCAATAACCGTATTCTGACTGGCGTATCGGTACCTGGCATCGGTGTCGGCGGCTGGAGGTTGGGAGGCGTAAAGTCCTACGAGGGCTGGACGAACCCCTTCACGGGGCCGGACATAGGCAATGCGCACAACATGGATGTGTGCGAGAGGGTCCTAGTTGAATGCCGTTCCCATTCGTGAGAGGGGGTGAACGGGAGTGAGAGAAAGAGCACACGTCAAGGACTGAGAAGGAAGCTGCGTGTCGCGTTTGAACCGGTCCGGATATATAACCCTCCCACGGTAATTACCGTTCGCGATAAGTACGTTGTCATTGACAGAATTTCCACTCTAGCTTTACTTCCTGTATTACAACGTGTACCGCGACGAGTATCTACCATAGAACTGTATGTTTCATGGATAGATGCAGTGTAACTACATCAGTAGCAATAGCACGCGGAATGATTCGGGGAGAACTATTACCAATGTTTTGCGAAGACCTCGTGACGATGGCGATCAGACAATGATAACTTCACTGAAATAACCTACTTGGCCCCAGGCCGTAATGTGCAACACCGAACCGACGTACAAGTCATTCAAGAGTGAGCTGAACCACAGATGTGACGATGTTGTCTGTCAATCCAACTCCTTTCTTGTCTGCGACCCCCGCTGCAAGACCAGCTGGGACTAGTAAATACTGAAGGAAGCTCGCGCCTCACTGTACAGATGTTGTGGAAAACACGATGAATCGCGAGTCTGATATAGCTGTAGTCGCTGCGGATGTCGGAGGTGGTGGAATGTCGTGGGGTGTCATGACTGCTGATTGCGTCCTACCAATATGACGTGTGACCTTCGATCCCTTCTACTTTTGCGCAGATGGTACCCGGCCTAATTAGTGCTCAGAAATCCGCTGTGAGCAATGTAGATCTGGAATGGGAAGCAGAGGTGATGGCGCCGGCATGCTCTAGCTCACAAGCCAGTCGGAAAGAAAGGTGCGAAAACGGGGGGAGACAATCACGTGGCGACTACGCTCTGCTCATTGTTCGAAACCAACGAACGGAACAAGGGTTGATAACGTTGACATGTTGACGTCGACGCCCCTGAGGAAGGTAGTCACGAACAAACACTCACAGGCTAGCCCTGTTACGTACCTAAAATAGTCATCCCCACCGTCATCATTGCCCGTGGTGATCCCGGTGTTTGCCACCACCTTAGAGAGCAAGGCGTCGTATCGTCTAGTCAGCGTATCACATACCCCGAGCCAGCAGAGAGGCCGTCTTTATACACTACCAATGGCCTCCGATGACGATATCCAGACTGAGGTTATCGGTGTCCGATATTGGTGTCGGCTGTTTGGGTGTTGAGGAGCCTATTGGGAACCTAACTTCCCACGAGGGTTGGACGAACCCTTTCACGGGGTTGTAGAGAATCGCAGAGAGGCCGCTCACAAAGTAGATGCCTGCTAGAAATGTCCGTAGTCGGATGTCATTCCCATTGTGAGAGGGGGCAAAGGGATCGACTCTGAAGAGGAGAGAAAAAGCGCACGTCGAGGACTGAGAAGGAGAACGCCGGTATGAGCCGGTCCGGATATATCGCATGAGCGCCTGTCTCTATCAAACCAACGCCGGCGTTATCGTCATGTGTGCTGTGCGCAAGGCTGTGCCCGTACACGGGGTACACGTTCACACCCACGAAACCTGGTCCTCGTCTTACACCTACGTCTCATCGAACTCACAGTCGAGGTAAACACGATGTCGACCAGTCTCAAGGCATCCTCCTCCACTCCAAACATTCATCCGATCTTCGAGAAGGCCCTCAAAGAGTACAAGAAGAAGACCGGAAAAGAACTTTCTACCCATCCACTCGCGGAGGAAATACAAGGCTGCGATTCTATTGAAGCTATCCTCGCCGTACTTCAAGGGAAAGCCAACGAACTCAATCAATTCCAGACCAGCGACGAGCGACTCACAAAGTGGCTTACGCCGACCGTGAATGTTCTCAACGCACTCTCTTCCACCCTTGGCGAGGGCGTCGGCACAGTGAGCCCCAACGTGTTACCTGATTATCGCTTGTGTTCTAACATCAATTTCAGGTATTTCCTCCAACCAAAATAATCTTTTCCGCAATGAGTATCCTCCTTGTGGTGAGTTGACCTTCTGCGTAGACAGTGATGACCCTGGACAACGCCATTTCCCACAGGCGGCAAGGGATACCGCAGCGAGCCGTGATGTGCTTATTGAGCTCTTCGAGAGAATTGAAAACTTCTTTGGACGCCTCCAAACGCACACCGAAGTCCCACCAACGGCACAGATGGCGAATGTGATGGGGAAGGTTATGGTCGAAGTGCTGTCTATGCTTGCGATGGCGACAAAGGTGATGTACCAAAGCCGCAGGAGTTGGTCCATCTCCCCTCCCCCAAGTTTCCCCTTGCTGAAATTGGACCAGAAACGTTTCTTAAGAAGCTGCTGGGAAGGAACGATATTGGGGACGCGTTAGTGAGGTTGGATAAATTGGAGCAGGGGGAACTCCGGATGGTGTCTACGCAAGTGTTAAAGGACACCAGTGATCTGAAGGACGCTACAAGTGATATTAAGGACGTCGCAAATGACATTAAGGACGTCACAAGTGATATCAAGGACACCACAAGTGATATCAAGGACGTCACAAGTGATATCAAAGACGATACCAGCGAGCTCAAGGACAGTGCGTAGTTCTTTGTCTCATAAAATAATTCGTGCCAAACCTCTTCGGATTAGATGCGAAAGAAGCAAAAGTGATGCTAAAGCAGATTCTCGGCGATGTTAGACCCCACCAATGTTCGTATTGTCATGGCCTCACCGCGAATGCTCGTAAAAGCTCACATACAATACCAGGGGAGAAATTCCGAGGTTGGCTTACTCCGCCTGATCCATCGACAAACCACGCCAACGCGTTCAGCGCCCAGCACGAGAGAACCGCAGCCTGGGTTTTCAACGAAGATATTTTTAAGGAGTGGGAGTCATCCCAGTCGGGATCCTTGATGTGGATTCATGGCAAAGGTATGGATGTCCTCACCTCACACTGTGGGGTTCACATCTCACTGACTACTCCTGCTTTCGTAGCGGGTTCGGGGAAGAGCATCCTCTGGTTCGCCATTCTGTTTTCTCTCCGTTTACAGGTGTTTACGTCCTTGGTCAGCTCTGCGATTATCCAGCATCTCATCACTCTCCGCGATGCTGGCTTAGCCTCCATTGCCTATTTCTATTTTGATTTTAGAGATGTCAATAAGAAGCATCGCCGCGGCCTCCTTTCTTCTCTTCTATTACAGCTTTCTTCCCGGTCCACGGATTGTCTCAATATACTCTCCCACGTCTATTCGACCTATGATGCTGGCAAGGAACAGGCCAGTGAACGTGCTTTGGTGCAATGCCTCAAAGACATGCTTATGGCGCCATCACTGTCTCAACTCCCCACTTACATCGTCTTGGACGCCCTCGATGAATGTCCCAACACTTACGGGATACCAACTCCGCGAGGACAGGTCCTCGAACTTGTAAAAGATCTTGTTGACCTGCGCCTTCCGAATCTACACATGTGCATTACCAGTCGCTGGGAGAATGATATCCGGACCGCTCTCGAGCCCTTGGCATCGGGCCACTTCTCCCTTCATGATCAACCTGGACAGAAGAATGATATCAGCGAATATATCAGCGCTGTTGTTCAATCTGACCCCCAAATGAAGAGTTGGCGAGAAGACGACAGGAGTCTAGTCATCGAGACACTCTCGGAGAAAGCCGATGGGATGTAAGGCGATAGTCGATTTCGACCTATACTTCCCTGACTCACCGTACAGGTTCCGATGGGTGTTTTGTCAGCTGGAGATGTTGAGGCATTGCCTCGCTCCCAGTCTCCGGCGTCAACTTGACGAACTACCGAAAACCCTTGATGAGACGTATGAGCGGGTCTTGAAGGAGATCGAGTCCACCAACCAAGGACAATATGCGCGTCGTCTGTTGCAGTGCCTTGCCGTGGCTTGTCGGCCGCTTCGTGTTGAGGAGTTCGCAGAAGTACTCGCGTTTGACCTTGACACGACAGAGGGAGAGATCCCGACGCTTCATGCGGAATGGCGCTGGGAAGATCAAGAGCGAGCAGTTTTGTCTGCTTGTTCGAGCTTGGTTTCCATTGTCGACGGCAAAAATCCCGACGGCGAATATTGCCGGGTTGTCCAATTTTCACATTTTTCGGTGAAAGAATACCTCACGTCAAATCGTCTTGTCACCGCGAGCGGAGATATATCACGGTACCACATTCTTCCCGAACCTGCGCACTTGATACTTGCGCGTGCCTGCCTTGGCGTTCTACTCAACTTGGATAATCGCGTTGACAAAGAGGGCGGCGGCGAGCACAACGACAACGACATCCCTTTGCTTAAATATGCTGCCGAACATTGGGCATCCCACGCTCAGGTCAAGAGCGTGTCATCACGTCTGAAGGATGCGATGGAGGCTCTCTTTGACTTAGACAAGCCATACTTCTTGGAGTGGGTACGAATACACGACATAGACCCTTATATATTTGGGTACTGGAAAAAACGCCATCCCCAACCCCTGTACTATGCCGCTCTTTGCGGATTCTATGACCTCGTTCGGCTCCTCGTCCTTAAACACCCGGAGCAAGTAAATTACCGTGATGGCTACCTCGAGTTTCCTCTAGTCGCGGCCCTGTCCAGAAAACACTTTCAGGTTGCCGAGCTCCTTGTTGAGCACGGCGCGCGTAACAATGTTCGCGGACACCCTCCACTTTTCCAGACCATCCGATTTTTAGGAGATGCTCGTGTCGACTCCGTGCAGTTCCTGCTCAGACGTGGCGCAGATGTGAACGCCACAGAGGAGTATTTTTGGACCCCACTGCATATAGCAGCAGAAATGGGAAATCTCAAGGTAGCTCAGATGTTACTCGAACACGGGGCACAAGTCGATTGTCGGAACGACAAGGGTCAAACTCCATTACACTTAGTGTCGAACAGGAAGTCTGGCGAAGATGAAGGCGACCGTGAACGTGAACGTGCTATTCTTGCGCGAATATTGGTGGAGCGCGGTGCAGACGTGATGGCACAAGATGAGGACAAGGCAACCCCGTTACATTTCGCATCATGTTACGCGCGGGCCGAAATTACCCGGCTGCTGCTCGACCATGACGCAAACGCCCGGGCAGAGAATATCCAAGGCCGGAACCCACTGCACGAGGTGTCACGAGGCATCCACCAATATAAAACGTATCCTTACCTCAGATTTGGTTCTGGGGACCCTGCGTATCACCGCAAAATAGCTCCCTATGTCGCACTGCTTCTACTAGAACACGGCATAGACACGAATGCACTAGATAAGGACCACGCAACCCCGTTACATTTTGCATCCTCCCATGGGATGCTCGAGGTCACGCAACTACTGCTCGATCATGGCGCGAAGGCCAACGCGGAGAATGTACGGGGCCAGACCTCTCTTCACCTAGTATCGCGACACGAAGAGTCCACTAAAGAAAACCCCGATGTCGCACGGCTATTACTGAAGGTCGGAATGGATGTTAACGCGCGAGATAAGGAGCAGGCAACTCCTTTACATTTTGCGTGTCTCCATGGGCACGTTGAGACCGCACTTGTGTTGCTTGGCCACGGAGCCGAAGTCAACGCACAGAACGCCAATGGCCAGACCCCATTACACCATGCTATAAACAATCGCAAATACGATAATGCTCGTGTTGCACGGCTACTATTGGAGCGCGGCGCGGATGTGAATGCACGAGACAAGGATCAAGAAACTCCGTTACATTTGGCGTCTTATCACTACTCGACGGAGACCATGCTGGTACTGCTCGACCATGGTGCAGAAACTGACGTACAGAACGCAGATGGCCAGACCCCATTACACCGAGTAAGACAGAGTTCACTTGCGCGGCTATTTTTAGAGCACGGCATGGACGTAAATGCCCTAGACAAGACCCAGGCAACCCCGTTACATTTTGCATCCTACCATGGGCTTGTCGATGTCGCAAAGGTGCTGCTCGACCATGGGGCAAGTGCTAATGCGGAGGACATCCAGGGCCAGATTCCATTACACCGAGTATCACAGAGCTCACGCCATTTGGGACATGGCCCCCGTGTTGTGCGGCTATTGTTGGAGCACGGTGTCGACATAAATGCACAAGACAAAGAACAGGCAACTCCGCTACATTTAGCATCCTACTATGCGAATACCAGTGTCGCAGAGGAGTTGCTTGACCACGGGGCACGGGTTAACGCAAAAGACATCCGAGGCCAGACCCCACTACACCAGGTAGTACTAGGCAATCACAACTACCACAGTTTCACGGAGGCAGGGTCGTGGGATCGAAAACGCCATCCAGACGAAGCTGCTCGTCTCGCACGACAATTACTGGAGCGCGGTGCGGATGCGAATGCACAGAATGAAGACCACGAAACCCCGTTACACCTGGCGTCGCGCCTTCGATTGCTCGAGATGGCGCGAATACTTCTCAAGCACGGAGCTAACGTCAATGTGAAGAACTTGGAGGGAAAGTCACCTTTGCAGCTCGCTTCTGGGAGAAAGAGGAAGGCAATGAAACGATTGTTGTCGGAATACTCCGCCAACCAAGCATGATAGGTAGTCGTGATGGGCTTGCTCTATGATACAGTGTAGAAACGTTGCTTTGTTTGACAAATTCATTCGGATACACAGATTGTAGGTAATAGCCATATATGGAGCGTATTGAAGATCCCGCGCGTCACCTCTGCCCAACCTGACCATTCACGAAACCGTTATCCCTGCCCCTACCCTCGCTCATGACAACCGACCAGCCCAACACGGGCAATCGTCAGCGCACCGCATGTCACACAAGTTGATGTGGCCGCCGACCGCACAGCATGTAACATCACTGGCGCTTTGTGGCACCACGGGAGATGATACGAGCGCAGGTGGTAAATGGTCAGTGTGCCAACCGCCCCACGAGAATGGACAGGAAAAATAACGACGAAAGGCAGAAAACACCGCACTAGGGAGATGCGCGACACGCGGGATTATGCGAACGCGAAATAAAGTGACATTTGTATGCGTTGTGTTAGTCTAGAAGGGAACGAGAAGTTGTGAGTGATGTTAGATGGAGGATGCACGTCGAGTGGATTTGCCGAGACCTAGCGGGGAATTCTTGTCGGCAGATGGGAAACCCGTGTCTAGCGCTGTCTGTTGGGAGAAAGGAGGGGGGGGCGAAATAGGGATTGATTGGTGAAGGAGCGTAGTCCTTGGAAAGGAAAGGAAAGATGTGAATGGTTTCAGTACAAGGAGGAGTGCGTAGCGCAGTGCTTACACTTGAAAGTTGGCGAATACAAACATATTTCGTTACCGACGGACATGCGAACTTGACTTTTGTCAGTGAAGACCCGGAGCGGCACGAGCCTGCACTATGTCACCCAGGACTGCTGATTCACGGAGGCCATGCATCAGATACGCCATGACATCACAGGATCACCACCGGAGCCGCCAAAGCGGAACGAACCCTGCAGGAGGGGCAGTGATGACCTCAGGAGAAAGGTGCGCTGCGAGAATATGCGAGAGTGAAGAAGTGCGACCTAGGAAGTGCAGTGTGACTGATGCTATCGTGGAGAGAATGCCGATATCGGTCGTTGACCGAGTCAGAGATGCGGACCAAGGTTTGTGGCCTTGAATTTCCAGGCTTCGGTGCTGATGATGGGGTGTCGAGAACCAGACGCCCTGCAGAGACGAACCCTAATATCAGACGGGTGGTGAAGACGGTAGAGGAGGTGACTGTTCACTGCGTGAATGAGCGCGAGTGGGTGTAGGGAGGACTATTTGGATGCCATTCAATTTCTGTATGAGAGAACCGGAACGGGAATGGTAACGCACCATTCAAGGGTGCCCGAGCAAGAAAAAAAACTCGCAGTCGATCGCTCAAAGGGAGCTCTGCCTCTGACGCGTCGTTGCCAGATCGGAGAAAAGGAGAGGAGGCAGCCTATTCCTATGTGTAGGTGATCAATGAGAGGGGCACGGCCTATATCAGCTGAGATTGTATTCAAATCGGGAAGGACACTTGTCGAGCGAGAAGACAGTGCGCATTGCGTGGTCAGTTTATCCGGCAAGTACCGGTCGTTCCCATGTGAGTTTCCCATTTTATTCGCTCTGGCGTCACATTTCTTACACACTTGAGAGAAGACAAGCAGATCCCACATTCGAATGACCCACTGCCAGTGGGATACACGACAATTCCTGTTCGCATTGTCTTTGACCAATATCATCCTCTACTTCTTCCAATACCACGTGCGCGCCGAGTAGCTACTGATGTAGAACCGCATGTATCGTAGCTAGATGTGACTGTAATAGCACCGATAGCACGTAAAACGCCTCGGAGTCTGTCGAAGAACTGAACGAGAGTGGTACTGATCTGCGATAAGATAACGATAAAGAATACAACCAACTTGGCTCCTTTCATGTTCGTTACCCCCCATTTCCCTCCTTCTGCAAGACAGACTGGCTCCAGCAAGTCATAGAGAACTTTCCCCGTACCGTATAGCTATCATTGGAAATGGGACGAGTCTCAAGTTTGCTACAGCCGCGGTTGCCGCAGTGGAGAGAAGTCATGCCGTGTCAAGAGTGCCATGTAACCTTCGAGCCCTTTTACTTTTGCGTGGACTAAACTCCCTACACGAATGCAAGACCATGGTATGAGGTATTGCATAATACGCCATGGCACGACTCAGAGCGAGCCGCGGGAAACCTCAAGCTCAGGGCTCGCCGCTCATACATTTCCGTACCTGTGGGAGATTGGCTGTCCTCTCCAACCTTGGCTCCATTCTCTCCGTCACGGTCACCGTGAACCCGAATTGGCGGGCCGGAAGCAAAGTTCCCATCCAGTGATGAGGGCGACAGATATATCGTCCCCAAAGTTAGAAAATACGTTGAAACGTCTGACTCTGCCCACCGTTCCCATCACGCATATAGCGTGCAAATTGTGGGATGTATTGCCGATGCGCAGTGGAGGGAACGTCGCTATCAGCCATCCAATGGAGTCGAGATTAGGGTCGAGATTGGTGCGGCTGCGGCATCCTTGAATTTCAGGGTTCGGTGTTGATGGTGGGGTGTGGGGAAAACTGGAGTCGTGTAGAGGTGGGACGAACCCTACTGGATAGGTGATAAGGAAGGTTGCGAAGACAAGTGTTAGCTGTATGCATGGATATGGGCGAATGGGGAGTAGAGATACCATTTGACATTTGGACGCTATTCCGTTTGTGAGCGAGAGAGCCGGAATAGGAGAGATAGCGCACATTTCAACGGACCGAGCACTTTCTGACTCCGGCGACAAACATTTCGCTCCACTCACAATCCAACTTCTCAGTTTGGAGAAGGGCGATGTAGGAGAGATGGGAGGTGGCCTAGTCCTATGTATGCGGGGTCCAGATTGCCGGAGTAGAGATAGCATAATGGGGTGATAGTCGGGGGAGTTCGACCAGATTTCTTGGCATGGCACCTGTTGAGCGAGAAGACGATGAGAGTGAGTCGGAGATGTCGGTTTGGCTGACAAACAGTACCAATCACCGGACTTCCGCGTTCCGTTCTACATGAGTTCGCTATTTCTTGTAAACTCTTCTATGATAGTTCTCGCCCTACAGTACTAGTAATTTCGACTCCATCGCGACGGAACATAAGCAGATGCCGCTTTCGAATAATCCTCCCACCTCAATTTTTCTAGCATGAGTCGTTCATCGACACCCCGCTCCTCTGCTTCCTACAGCCGTAGAACCACACGTATCACAGCTAGATGTGATTGCAATGATATTTGATAGCACCCGAAGCGTCTCAGCGACAGTTGAGGGCCTGTCCGGCAAAAAGAATCTGGCCGCAGGTCGCAAAGCGATAATGGATTACCCCGGGTGGGGTAATGAGGCCCTATGGAGCGATAGAAATGTCTGCTCCAAATCTCCGAACGCCTCTCAGCTCCAGAAGAAATCAAGGAAGAAATGTTTTTTTTTGTTTTCACCACTTGTTATGACAAGTGTCATCTGCGTGACTATCAATACCCTTGCGCTTCACGTCCGCTGGCAGTCGCAGTCAATGATCAAGCTCGATCAAGCTCAGGGTGTACATGCAGCCTCCTATCACTCCTACATCTGCTCCCACCCCAACAAAAGCGATCCAATTTGTGGGCAAATCTGAGGCGTGAGATGTTACAGTAGTCTGTAAGGTGACATATTACACCTTGATACACCCTTATGATAAAGTTTTATTAGTGAACTCTCGTGTTATAGGTGGGAGAGAGGGAGACTGCATCATTCCGTTGTCATATACTGTAATCCGATACTGTTCCCATAGGCCGATAATGATGTAGAATGATCAAAAAAAAAAAATATGGTCCGGATACACGTATTACTAATGGTGTACATGGTCACAGTCACGATTCGGGCAACGTTGGAGCAGAGAATCAAAAGAAATAAACGGGTATTTTCGTTGCTCCGATTTGATAGGGCTGCTCCGAGGAGCCTCAACGCCAACCCCTCGGAGCAACGTGCACCGAACAGCAGGTTTGCCCCCCGGCGCACAGTAGGGGCGACTTTTTTTTTTTTGGCAGGTGCGCCGTGGGGCAACGCGTGCGCCGGACAGGCCCTGAATAACTCAAGGGAGGTCATGCTGATTTGCGATAAGATAACGACAACTTGATAACTCATCCCATACCGTACAGCTATCGACGGCTCTCGAGTTTGCGACAGCTGCAGTCACCGTGGCTGCCAGAGGTGGAGAGGAGAGGGGTGTCAGGACTGCTGTGTAGCCCTTGGGCCATTCTACTTTTGCGCGGACGAAACTCCTACGAGTGCGAGAACTCCTGAGGTACTGCGCCATGCACGACTCGGAGCGAGCCACGGGATCTTGTACATTCGTCAAGACGTGCTACGTACGCTGTTCTACCTTGATAGTACCCTGCCTGGTTAGTGCGCCCCAGAAACCCGCCATGAGTAACGCAGATTGGGAGTGACGTGTGCGGAATTGCTTGACGTGGAGGCAGTGCTGGCGGTAGCTACTGGCCCAAAGGCCAGTCGGAAGACAAGGTATGGGAAAGAAGGAGGATAGATGGACGTCGTGTGATGGGATATCGTTTTCGTCTATAAGTCGGTAAATGTGCATAGGGGCTCTGGAACAGAACTTGAAGGACAAGCGAGCGCAACTTGTGCCAAGGGAAAGGGCCAAGGTCCACACTCGTCTAATCCTATCAGTCATGTCTACAGACCCAGGCAAACGCAGCAACCACGCTCTGGTCATCGATCGAAACAAACGAACCGAACGAGGGTTGACGACGATGACAGGTCGATGCCCTTGAGGAAGATAATCGTGAACTAAAGTTGACATGCCACCCTGGTACGCACCTAAAAGCGACATCCCTGCGGTCATCCTCATTCCTAGTAGCCCTCCCAAGATCAGCCACCGCCTCGGTGTGCGACACGTCGTAACTCCTAGTGAGCGTATCGCCAGAAGCACTCGTCCCGTAGGCTGCGAGACTGTTCTTCCATGCTATCAATGACCTCCGGTGACCATATTCTTACTAACGTATCGGTGCCTGGCGTCGGTGTCGGCGGCTGAGGTTGGTTTTTGGGGCGTAACATCATACGAGGGCTGGACGAACCCGTTCACGGGGCCGGACAGAGGAAATGCGCACAGCATGGACGCACAAGAGAGGATCGTGGTTGGATGTCGTTCCCATTCATGAAGGGGGGCGAACGGGAACGAGAGAAAGAGCACACACTGAGGACTGAGAAGGAAGCTGCGTGTCGCGTTTGAGCCGGTCCGGAGATGTCCCGATGAGCGCCTGTACCAACGTTATCCAATCATGTATGCTGTGCGAAAGGCTGTGCGCGGGGGGCTCCTTGAACCGCAACCACCACCATGGGCGGTTTTTCCCACGGTAAAAACCGGGGCAAGGATGGGTGTCTAGTACACCCTCGGTCACCGACGGCCCCCTAAAACGTCTTAATCATAATGAACCCACCCATCATAGGGACCTTTTGACCAACACGACGCACCAATGTCGTGTAATGCCTGTCCCGTATGTCTACCAGTCACCAACCTGCGGGAGACCATAATACCCACTGCCAAGCCCAATAAAACCCCCCTGGATGTCGAAAACGTAGTCACATACTCAGTAAGGACTTCAATACGGCATAAAGAGAACCCAACCAACAGGATTTCTCTGAACACGACGATATACGGCTTGACCCTGTCGCCTGCCCACAACCCAGTTTTCAACTGCCACCAAATACAAGCACAACTTAGCCAAATAGTCGCCAAATACAATCACGCATGTACAAACAAATTCGACGAAAATAAACCAAACACGCTACACACGACTCCTTGAGTCCTTGAGGAGCGCACATAGAAAGCCAACTGCTTCACCCTGCCCATGAGATCAAAACTGATGGCTATGAGTGATCAAGGGAACACTATTAACAAACAACAAGATAATCATAACTAAGACTAAGAGAAGTAGTGCCATGGTGCAGTCAGTGGACAGCACATGGAAGGAAGCCCTCAGCCGGGAACGGGAACTACCGCCCAACTGGATGAAAGACAGTGAGGTTTTAGTGGGTAGGAGAGCACGTAGCGTCTGGACCTGAGATGATCACGTGCACTGAGTCCCACACTACCCCAAACACCATGGGGCGTGCGTAAAGGCATCTTCCCTCACATCTGGGCTTCGGCCCGGCTACACGCGGGCTAGATAGGGCTGATGGTAAATCTCCTGCTATCTAGCACTTATTTTCGGTAATTAGGGACAAGGTAGTTACCGGAAATAAAACGCTCTCCAAAAAAAAAAAAAGAAAGGCTGTGCGCGCTACCTGCACACGTTTCCCACCTGAGAAACGTGGTCCTCGGCTCGCATTTTCGACCTGCACTCTTATCGAACTCAAAGTTACCAAATTTACGATGTCGACCAGTCTCCAGCCGTCCACCTCAACTCCAAACTTTCATCCGATCTTCGAGAAAGCCTTGAAAGAGTATAAGAAGAAGACCGGAAAAGAAATTTCTACCCACCCGCTCGCGGAGGAGATAAATGGCTGCAGTTCTATCGAAGCCATCCTCACCGTACTTCAGGGGAAAGCCAACGAACTCAATCAATCCCAGAGCAGCGACGAGCGACTCACGAAATGGCTTACGCCAACCGTGAATGTCCTCGATGCTCTCTCTTCCACCCTCGGTGAAGGCGTTGGCACAGTGAGCCCCAGCGTGTTACCTGATTATCGCTTGTGTCCTAACATCAATTTCAGGTATTTCCCCCAACCAAAATTATATTTTCTGCGATGAGTATCCTCCTCGTAGTGAGTTGACTCTCCGCGTTTGATAACCCTTGATAACCCCCCATTTCCCACAGGCGGCTAAAGGTACCGCAGCGAGCCGCGATGTACTCATCGAGCTCTTCGAGAGAATTGAAAATTTCTTTGTACGCCTCCAGACCCACACCGAAGTCGCACCGGCCGTACAGATGACGAACGTGATGGGGAAAGTTATGTCTGAAGTTCTTTCTATGCTTGCGGTCGCGACGAAGGTGATGTATCAAAGCCGAAGGAGTTAGTTGATCTTCGCCACCAAGCTTTCCCTCGCTGATATTCGCCCAGAAACATTTCTTAAGAGGCTTGTAGGAAGGAACGATATCGAGGACGCGTTAGTGAAGTTGGATAAATTGGAACAGGGGGAGCTCCGGATGGTGTCTGCGCAAGTTTTAAAGACCACGAGCGATCTGAAGGACACGACAAACGATATCAAGGACGCTACCAGTGATCTAAAGGACGCTACCAGTGATATAAAGGAGGTTACCAGTGACATCAAGGACGGTGCGTAAATATTTCGTCTCGCGGGACAATTCGTGCCGAACCTCTTCGGATTAGATACGAAGGAAACAAGAGTGATGGTTCAGCAGATCGTCAGCGATGTCACATCCCGCGAATGTTCGTTTCGTCGCGTCCTCACGAATACTTGTACAGCTCACATATAATTCTAGGGGAGCGGCTCCGAGGATGGTTGACTCCGCCTGATCCATCAACAAACCACACCACCGCGTGCGGCGCTCAGCACGAGAGAACTGCGGCCTGGGTTTTCAATGAAGATATATTTAGGCAGTGGGAGTCGTCCCAGTTGGGATCCTTATTGTGGATCCATGGCAAAGGTATGGGTGTTCTCACTCTGCGGGATCCACTCACTGACTGCTCCTGGTTTCGTAGCCGGTTCGGGGAAGAGCATCCTCTGGTTCGCCATTCTGTTTTCTCTCCATACAGACGCTTATGTCCTCGGTCAGCTCTGCGATTATCCAGCATCTCATCACTCTCCGCGATGCTGGGTTAGCCTCCATTGCCTATTTCTATTTTGATTTTAGAGATGACAACAAGAAGCATCGCCGTGGGCTCCTTTCTTCCCTTCTGATACAGCTCTCTTCCCGGTCCACGGATTGTCTCAATATACTCTCCCACGTCTATTCGACCTACGACGCTGGCAAGGAGCAGCCCAGTGAACGGGCTTTGGTGCAATGCCTCAAAGACATGCTCATGGCGCTGTCACTGTCTCAACTCCCTACTTACATCATCCTGGACGCCCTTGACGAATGTCCCAACATCTACGGGATACCAACTCCGCGAGGACATGTTCTCGAACTTGTAAAAGATCTTGTTGACCTCCGCCTTCCGAATCTACACATGTGCGTTACAAGTCGCTGGGAGAATGATATCCGGACCGCTCTCGAGCCTTTGGCATCGGGCGACTTCTCCCTCCATGATCAACCTGGACAGAAGAATGACATCAGCGAATATATCAGCGCTGTTGTTCAATCTGACCCCCAAATGAAAAGCTGGCGGGAAGACGACAGAAGTCTAGTCATCGAGACACTTTCAGAGAAAGCCGATGGCATGTAAGGCGATAGTTCATTCCAATCCATACTTCCCTGATTTGATCGTACAGGTTCCGATGGGTCTTTTGTCAGCTGGAGATGTTGAGGCATTGTCTAGCTCCCAGTCTCCGGCGCCAACTTGACGAACTACCGAAAAGCCTTGATGAGACGTATGAGCGGGTCTTGAAGGAGATCGAGTCCACCCACCAAGGCCGATACGCGCGCCGTCTGTTGCAGTGCCTTTCCGTGGCTTGCCGGCCGCTTAGTGTCGAGGAGTTCGCAGAAGTACTTGCGTTTGACCTTGACACGACCGAGGGAGAGATCCCTACGCTTCATGCGGAATGGCGCTGGGAAGATCAAGAGCGAGCAGTGTTATCTGCTTGTTCGAGCTTGGTTTCCATTGTCGACGGCATATATCCCAACGGCAAATATTTCCGGGTTGTCCAATTTTCACATTTTTCGGTGAAAGAATACCTCACATCAAATCGTCTTCTCGCCGCGAGCGGAGATATATCACGGTACCATATCCTTCCCGAACCTGCGCACTTGATACTTGCGCGTGCCTGCCTTGGGGTTCTACTCAACTTGGATAATCGCGTTGACAAAGAAGGCGGTGGCAAGCACAACTACAAGGACATCCCTCTTCTCAAGTATGCTGCTGAACATTGGGCTTCTCACACTCAAGTCGGTAGCATATCGTCACGCCTGGAGGATGCGATGGAGACACTCTTTGACTTAGACAAGCCATACTTTTTTGAGTGGATATGGATACATGACATCGACCCTTATGTACATGGGTTTTTGAAAGGATACCATCATCAACCCCTGTACTATGCAGCTCTTTGTGGATTCTATGACCTTGTTCGGCGCCTCGTCCTTAAACACCCGGAGCAAATAAATTACCGTTATGGAAATCTCGAGAGTCCCCTGGTTGCGGCCCTATCCAGGAATCACTTTCGGGTTGCCGAGCTCCTAGTTGAGCACGGTGCACGTATTAATGTTCGTGGACACCCCCCACTTTTCCACACAATCCGCTTTTTAGGGGATGCTCGTGTCGACACCGTACATTTTCTGCTCAGACGTGGCGCAGATGTTAACGCCACGGAGGAGCATTTTTGGACCCCACTGCATATAGCAGCAGAAATGGGAAATCTTAAGGTAGCTCAGATGTTACTCGAACACGGGGCCGAGGTCGATTGTCGGAACGACAAGGGGCAAACTCCATTACACTTAGTGTCGAACAGGAAGTCCGGCGAATATGAAGGCGAACTTGAACGTGAACGTGTTGTCCTTGCACGAATATTGGTGGAGCGCGGTGCGGACGTGATGGCACAAGATGAGGATAGGGCAACCCCGTTACATTTCGCATCATCTTTCGCGCGGGCCGAGATTACCCGGCTGCTGCTCGACCATGACGCAAACGCCCGGGCAGAGAATAACCAAGGCCGGAGCCCACTGCACGAGGTGTCACGCGGCATCCGCCAATATAAAACGTATCCTTACCTCGGACTTGGTTCCGGGGACCCAACGTATCACTGCAAAGTAGCTCCCGATGTCGCACTGCTTCTACTAGAACGCGGCATAGACATGAATGCACTAGATAAGGACCACGCAACCCCGTTACATTTTGCATCCTCCCATGGGATGTTCGAGGTCACACGACTACTGCTCGATCATGGTGCGGAGGCCAACGCGGAGAATGTATGGGGCCAGACCCCTCTTCACCAAGTATCGCGGCACGAACAGTACACTAGCGAAAACCCCGATGTCGCACGGCTATTACTGAAGGTCGGAATGGATGTTAACGCGCGAGATAAGGAGCAGACAACCCCTTTACATTTTGCGTGTTTCCATGGGCACGTTGAGACGGCACTGGTGTTGCTTGACCACGGAGCCGAAGTCAACGCACAGAACGCCAATGGCCAGACCCCATTACACCATGCCATAAACGATCGCATGTACGATAATTCCCATGTTGCACGGCTACTGTTGGAGAGGGGTGCGGATATGAATGCACGAGACAAGGATCAAGAAACCCCGTTACATTTGGCGTCTTACCACTACTCTACGGAGACCATGCTGGTGCTGCTCGACCATGGTGCAGAAACTGACGTACAGAACGCGGATGGCCAGACCCCATTACACCGAGTGACACAGAGTTCACATTATAAATCATCCCATCCTGAGCTTGCGCGGCGATTGTTAGACTGCGGCCTGGACGTAAATGCACGAGACAAGACACAGGCAACCCCATTACATTTTGCATCCTACCATGGGCTTGTCGATGTCGCAAAGGTGCTGCTCGATCATGGGGCAAGTGCTAATGCGGAGGACATCCAGGGCCAGATTCCATTACACCGGGTATCACAGAGCTTACGCCATTCGGGATTTGGTCCCGATGTTGTGCGGCTATTGTTGGAGCACGGTGTGGACGTAAATGCACAAGACAAAGAACAGGCAACCCCGCTACATTTAGCATCCTACTATGGGAATACCTATGTTGCAGAGGAGTTGCTTGACCATGGGGTACAGATTAACGCGGAAGACATCCGAGGCCAGACGCCACTACACCGAGTGGTACTAGGCAATCACGATTACTACAGTTTCACGACGGCGGAGTCCTGGGATCGAAAACGCCATCCAGACGAAGCTGCTCGTCTCGCACGGCAATTACTGGAGCGCGGTGCGGATGCGAATGCACAAAATGAAGACCACGAAACCCCGTTACACCTGGCGTCACGCCTTCGATTGCTTGAAATGGCGCGAATACTTCTCAAGCACGGAGCTAACGTCAATGTGAAGAACTTGGAGGGAAAGTCACCTTTGCAGCTCGCCTCTGGGAGAAAGAGGAAGGCAATGAAACGATTGTTGTCGGAATACGCCGCCAACCAAGCATGATATGTAGTCGTAATGGGCTTGCTCTATGATACAGTGTGGACATGTTACTTTGTTTGACAAATTCATTCGGATACACAGTTTGTAGGTAGTAGCCATATATGGAGCGTATTGAAGATGCCCCGCGTCACCTCTGCTCAACCTGACCATTCACGAAACCGTTATCCTTGCCCCTACCCTCGCTCATAACAACCGCCCAGCCCAACACGGGCAAGCATGAGCACATCGCATGTCACACAATTTGATGACGCCGCCGACCGCACCGCATGTAACATCACCACTGGTGCCCGGTGGCACCACGGGAGATGATACAAGCGCAGGTCATAAATGGTCGGGGTGTCAACCGCCCGGCGACGAGAATGAACAGGAAAAATAACGCCGGAAGGCAGAAAACACCGCACTAGGGAGATGCGCGGCACGCGGGATTATGCGAACGCTAAATAAAGTGACATTTGTATGCATTGGGCTAGTCTGGAAGGGAACGAGAAGTTGTGAGTAATGTTGAAGAGTTAAAGAGAGGATGCACGTCGAGTATTTCGATATATTTACCGAACCCTAGCGGGGAATTCTTGCCAGCAGACGGGAGACCCGCGTCTGGCGCTGTCTGTTGGGAGAAACGAGAGGAGGGTGAAAGAGGGATTTATGGGTGAGGGAGCGTAGTCCTTGGAAAGGAAAGGAATGATGTGAATGGTTTCAGTACAAGGGGAAGGGCGTAGCGCTGTGCTTATACTTGAAAGTTGGCGAGTACATACATATTTCGTCACCGACGGACATCCGAACTTAACTTTTATCAGTGACGACCCGGAGTGGAACGAGCCCGCACTGTGTCGCCCGGGGCTGCCCATTAATGGAGGTGATGCATCACATGCGCCATGACATCACCGGATCACCACTGGAGCCGCCAAAGCGGAACAAACCCTGCAGGAGGGGCAGTGATGACCTCAGGAGAAAGGTGCGCTACGAGAATATGCGAGAGCGAAGAAGTGCGACCTAGGAAGTGCAGTGTGAGTCATGCTATCGTGGAGAGAATGCCGATATCGACCGTTGACCGAGTCAGAGATGCGGACCAAGGTCTGTGCCTTGAATTTCCAGGCTTCGGTGCTGATGATGGGGCGTTGAGAACCAGATGCCCTGCAGAGACGAACCCTAATACCAGGCGGGTGATAAGGACGGTAGAGGAGGTGACTGTTTGTTGCGTGAATGTGCGCAAGTAGGTGTAGGGAGGACTATTTGGATGCCATTCAATTTCTGCGTGAGAGAACAGGAACGGGAAATGTAACGCACCCTTCAAGGGACCTCAAGCAAGAAAAAAAACTCGTAGTCGATCGCTCAAAGGGAGCTCTGCCTCTGACGCGTCGATGCCGGATCGGAGAAAAGCGAGAAGGAGAGGAGGCAGCCTATTTCTATGTGTAGGTGAGCAATGAGAGGGGCACGGCTTATATCGGCTAAGATCGGATTCGAATCGGGAATGACACCTCTTTTTTTTTTTTTCGAATCCATTAGAGTGCGCCTTGGGGTACATGGCCCTATGTGGCACTTTAACAGGGAATGACACCTGGCGAGCGAGAAGACAGTGCGCATTGCGTGGTCAGTTTATCCGGCAAGTACCGGTCGTTCTCATGTGGGTTCATTTCACAGTACTGTATTCACTCTAGGGCCACGTCTCACGCTCGCGAGACGACAGGCAGATTCCGCACTCGAAAGACACTAGCGCGACATTCCCATTCCCATTCAGTCACTGACCGACATTCCACTCCGCTCTCTGCATCACAACGTGCGCGCGCCGAGTAACTAGTAACTACTGATGTAGAACCGCATAGATCGTAGCTAGACGTGACCGCAATAGCACCGATAGCACGTAAAACGCCTCGGGGACTGTCAAAGAACTCAACGGGGATTGTACTGATCTGCGATAAGATAACGATAAGGGATGCATCCAACTTGGCTCCTTTCGTGTCCGCGACCCCCCATTTCCCTCCTTCCACAAGACCGACTCGCACTAGCAAGTCAAGAGAACTCCCATACCGTATATCTATCATTGAAAACGGGACGAGTCTCAAGTTTGCTACAGCTGCGGTCGCCGCGGTGAAGAGAAGTTGTGCCGTGTCAAGAGTGCCGTGTAACTTTCAAGCCCTTTTACTTTTGTGTGGACTAAACTCCTACACGAACGCAAGAGCATGGTCTGAGGTATTGTGTAGCAAGTCATGGCACGACTTGGAGCGAGCCTCGGGAGACCTGAAGACCCATAATCATGTACGGTCATTCGTACGCGCCAGGCGTGCTATTCTACCTTGGTGGTACCCTGCGTGGTCAACGCAGCCCAGAAACCTGCCATGAGTAGCCCAGATCGAGAGTGGAGAGCGGTATCTCTTAACGCCAAGGCAAAGGCGGTGGTAGCCACTAGCGCATAAGCCAGTCGAAAGAAAAGGTGTGAAGAGGGCAGATTCTCATTGTGTAATGTTTTTGTTTAGAAGTCGGTAAAAGCATAGAGCTTCTGGCACCGAGCCTGAATGCCCGAAGCTTGAACAACAAGTAATCGCAACTATTCAAGGGAATGGGCCCCAGGTCCATATTACTCGCACAGCGTCCTGAGTCCAACCAGTGAAACGTCTACAGACGCAGGCCCATGTAGCAACCATGCTCCAGTTATTGTTTGAAATAAACAGATGGGACGAGGGTCGACACTGGCATGTTGACGCGCTTGAGTCGGAAATAAACGATCAAAGTCAACTCTGGTGCGCACCTAAAACAGTCATACCCGCCGTTGTCTTCGCTTGTGGTGGCACTCCCGCATTCTGCCACCGACTTGGTGCACGGCACGTCGTAACTCCTAGCGAACGAATCACCGGATGCACTCCAGTAGGTCATGAGACTGCTCTTACATGCTTTCGATGGCCTCCGGTGGCCATATTCCGATGAGGTATCGGTGCTTGGCATTGGTATCGGCAATTGGAGGTTGGGGAGCCTAACGTCATACGAGGGCTGGACAAACCATTTCACTAGGCCAGAGAGAGGGGATGCGCACAAGATTCACGCGAGAAAGGATCGTAGTTGAAGGCTGTTCCGATTTGTGAGAGGAACGGGAACCTCGGGCCGAGGTCGTCTCCACTTCGGTCAGTCTTCGGTCACTACAGTCCACGCAGCAGGATATTCCACGAGTTCCGAGTCGCCACTCACATAAATACTTTCAGATCTCACCCCACTTGCCCCATACATTCGTTGAACATACCCGTGACCGATTCAAAATAGGATGTGGCTTCAAATTACCCAGCCTTAGCCATTTCCACCTCCCCCTTGACCTCCCCGTTATCATCGACCAAGACCTTACTAAAGGTCTGTTTGCATCACAGTGACAGCTACATGTATCCGCATAGATCGTGGCTATACGTGACTTAAACTGCACTGGCACTGCACGAGATGTTTCTCGATTTCTGACGGTGCGTGGGTCGCGCTGATCCATGATGAGATAACGATGAATTCCCTTTCACTCTAGGTCTTGACCAGCAACCCTAAAGCAACAGGCGAGCCACTCAAAAGCAAAACTGGTGTCGTAAAGCGGTTCGGATGTGACCATATCGTCTCTTCTGCCACGTGATTCCTCCCTCGACCTTGACCACGACCCCCATTCCCGTCTTTTCTCAAAGGCGACTTGAACCGGCTAGTACCAAAGGGAAGTAGCGCCGGGCCACTGGCAGAGGTTCTATAAATTGCGTGATCTTCGAGTCTGCTACAGCTGCGATCTTCGGGGCCACCACTGGCAGAGGTGGAGATGCCATATATGTTACCACACCCCGTGGCAACTCTCCATCGTTTCTAACTTATGCGCGGACGAGACCCCTATGTCATGGCAGGAACATGGCCTGGGCCCCCGAGGCAGCACAAGCGAGTTGTGGGAGCTTGAGGATCTCGTGAAATGCTCACCGATACCCGCGTGCTACGTGAACTTTTCTTTCTCCGGCTTAGTACACCACAGAAACCTGCCAGGAGTAGTGAAGAGCTAGAACGAGACGCTGAACGCTAAATTACTAGTAGCAGGTAGTAGCGCCTAAGCCAATCGTACGAAAAGGTGTTCTGCCAAGCAATCATGATACGTCGTCGTCGTGGCTAGGCACTACGATACATTAGCGTAGAAATGTATTTGTCGTATTTGTTTTACGCGTGGGTAGTATATGCTATAGTAGTGATCTGTAAATGGTAAAAGGTCATCATACGCCATCCCTGCCCGGCCTCTCCACCCACGAATACGTTATCCTTGTCCCTACCAGCGCCCGCGACGCCTCCCGTGCTCGTCAGGGCCTCAACCTCGGCCAGCATCGAGCACAACACATGCGGCTTCTTTCGCACTGCCGCCGGCACCAGATGGCATCGCAGGAGAAGACGTGAATGGCCGGTAAATAGCTGGGAGGCCGAACGCCTCGCAGGCACAGGACAAACAATGCTAGAGGCGGGTGAGCAAGTATGGATGTATGCAGCGCAGAATGGTGAGTGAGAAGAGAATCGCGATTGTATGCAGAGGATGTCCATAATGAGGAGCGGTAGGCAATAGGAGCAGGGCGGCGGCGTATAGTGTATCTGTTTGGGAAGGACGAGAGAGAGGAGTTGGTAAGGAAGTATAGCCCTTGGAAAAAGGTATGACATGAACGACCCTCGTACGAGGGAACTGCTTATGCACTTACATTTAAAAGTTGGTAAATACGAACGTATTTCATCACTTATGTGTTGTACCAAATTGTATCGGGAGAGCGAAGCGGGTTTGCAGTGAGCCTATTAGAAGGAAGGTGAGGACAGGAGGAGAGATGCGTGCTGCGAGAATATGCATGAGCGATCCAGGAGTCGCTGGAAACATACTCACGAGTCACGCCGCTCGTCTATCCAGCGCTCAGGGCTCAGGGATCGCCGCTCATAGGTTTCCACGCCTTTGGGAGATTGGCCGTCCTCTCCAACCTTGGCTACTTTCTTGCCGTCCTCGTGAACCCGGATTGGCGGGCCGGAAGCAAAGTTCCCATCCAGTGATGAGGGCGACAGATATTTCGACCGCAAACTTGGAAAATACCTTGAAACGTTTGACTCCGCCCGCCGTCGCCATCACGCAGATGGCACGCAAATTGTGGGACGTATTGCCGACGCGCAGTGGAGGAAACGTCGATATCAGGCATCCGATGAAGTCGAGATTGGGGCCGAGATTGGTGCGGCCAAGATATCCTTATTCCAAGCTTCGGTGTTGATGGTGGGGTGTAGGGAAAACCGGAGCCGTGTAAAGGTGGGACGAACCCTACTGGACAGGCGATAAGGACAGTTGCGGAGACAAGTGTTCGCGAATGGGAGTAGAGATACCATTTGACATTTGGGCGCTATTCCGTTTGTGAGCGAGAGAACCGGAATAGAAGAGATAACGCACACTACAACGGACCGAGCACTTTCTGACTCCGGCGACAAACATTTCGTTCCATTCACAGCCCAACTTCTCAGTTTGAAGAAGGGCGATATAGGAAAGATGGGAGGTGGCCTAGTCCTACGTATGCGAAGTCCAGGTTGCCGGAGTCGAGATGGCATAATGGGGTGATAGTCGGGGGAGTTGGACCAGATTTCTTGGGTCAACTTAGCATGACACTTGTCGAGCGAGAAGACGATGAGAGTGAGTCGGAGATGTCGGTTTGGCTGACAAACAGTAACAATCACCGGACTTCCGCGTTCCGTTCCACATGTTCGCTATTTGTAATTCTTCTATGATAGTTCTCGCCCTACAGTACTAGCAATTTCGACTCCATCACGACGGAACATAAGCAAATGCCGCTTTTGAATAACCCTGCCATGACAATTCCGTTGACATCGAGTCATTGATCGACATTGTGCTATCTGCTTCCTGCGCTACAGTCAACGTGCGTGCCGAGTAACTACAGCCGTAGAACCACACGTATCACGGCTAGATATGACTGCAATGGCATTTAATACCACCCGAAACGTTTCAGGGACAGTTGAATAACTCAACGGGGGTCGTGTTGATCTGCGATAAGATAACGATAACTTAATTGAAACGCACCCAACTCGGCTCCTTTCGTGTCCGCGACCCCTTCTGCAAGACCAACTAGAAGTGCCAAAGAGAACCCACCCCATACCGTACAGCTATCGACGGGTCTCGAGTTTGCGACAACTGCAGTCACCGTGGCTGCTAGAGGTGGAGAGGAGAGGGATGTGAGGACTGCCGTGTAGCCTGTGGGCCATTCTACTTTTGCGCGGACGAAACTCCTATGAGTGCGAGAACTCCTGAGGTACTGCGTCACACACGACTCGGGGCGAGCCACGGGATCTTGTACATTCGCCAATACGTGCTACGTACGTTGTTCTACCTTGATAGTACCTGTCTGGTTAGTGCGCCCCAGAAATCCGCAATGAGTAACGCAGATTGGGAGTGACGTGTGCGGAATTGCTTGATGTGGATGCAGTGCTGGCGGTAGCTACTAGCGCAGAGGCCAGTCGGAAGACAAAGTGTGGGAAGGAAGGAGGACAGATGGTCGTCGTGTAATGGGATATCGTTTTCGTCTGTAAGTCGGGAAATGTGCATAGGGGGTCTGGAACGGAACTTGAAGGACAAGCGAGTGCGACTTGTGCCAAAGGAAAGGACAGAAGCCCACACTCGTTCCCTAATTCTATCAGTGTCGTTTACAGACGCAGGCAAACGCAGCGACCATGCCCTGGTCGTCAATCGAAACAAACGAATCGAACGAGGGTTGGCGACAGTGACAGGTCGACACCCTTGAGGAAGATAATCGTGAACAGGATTTCATAAACCACCATGGTACGCACCTAAAAGTGACATCCCTGCCGTTATCCTCACTCATAGTATCCCTTCCAAGCTTTGCCACCGCCATGGTATGCGGGACGTCGCAACCCCTAGTGAGCATATCGCCAGAAGCACTGATCCAGTAGGCTGTGAGATGGTTCTCCCGCGCTATCAATGACCTCCGATGACCATATTCTTACTAGCATATCAGTGCCTAGCGTTGGTGTCGGCGGCTGAGGTTGGTTTTTGGGGCGTAACGTCATACGAGGGCTGGACGAACCCCTTCACGGGGCCGGACAGAGGAAATGAGCACAGCATGGACGCACAAGAGAGGATCGTGGTTGGATGTCGTTCCCATTCATGAAGGGGGGCGAACGGGAACGAGAGAAAGAGCACACACCGAGGACTGAGAAGGAAGCTGCGTGTCGCGTTTGAGCCGGTCCGGATATGTCCCGATGAGCGCCTGTACCAACGTTATCCAATCATGTGTGCTGTGCGAGAGGCTGTGCGCGCTACCTGCACACGTTTTCCACCTGAGAAACGTGGTCCTCGGCTCGCATTTTCGACCTGCGCTCTTATCGAACTCAAAGTTACCAAATTTACGATGTCGACCAGTCTCCAACCGTCCTCCTCAATTCCAAACATTCATCCGATCTTCGAGAAAGCTTTGAAAGAGTATAAGAAGAAGACCGGAAAAGAAATCTCTACCCACCCGCTCGCGGAGGAGATAAATGGCTGCAGTTCAACCGAAGCCATCCTCACCGTACTTCAAGGGAAAGCCAACGAACTCAATCAATCTCAGACCAGCGACGAGCGACTCACGAAATGGCTTACGCCAACCGTGAATGTCCTCGATGCTCTCTCTTCCACCCTCGGTGAAGGCGTTGGCACAGTGAGCCCCAGCGTGTTACCTGATTATCGCTTGTGTCCTAACATCAATTTCAGGTATTTCCCCCAACCAAAATTATATTTTCTGCGATGAGTATCCTCCTCGTAGTGAGTTGACTCTCCGCGTTTGATAACCCTTGATAACCCCCGATTTCACACAGGCGGCTAAGGGTACCGCAGCGAGCCGCGATGTACTCATTGAGCTCTTCGAGAGAATTGAAAGCTTCTTTGTACGCCTCCAGACCCACACCGAAGTCGCACCGGCAGCACAGATGACGAATGTGATGGGGAAAGTTATGGCTGAAGTTCTTTCTATGCTTGCGGTCGCAACGAAGGTGATGTATCAAAGCCGAAAGAGTTAGTTAATCTTCGCCGCCAAGCTTTCCCTCGCTGATATTCGCCCAGAAACATTTCTTAAGAGGCTTGTGGGAAGGAATGATATCGAGGACGCGTTAGTGAAGTTGGATAAACTGGAACAGGGGGAGCTCCGGATGGTGTCTGCGCAAGTTTTAAAGACCACGAGCAATCTGAAGGACACGACAAACGATATCAAGGATGTCACAAGCGATATCAAGGCCACCACAAGTGATATCAAGGACGCTACCAGTGATATCAAGGACGCGACCAGTAACATAAAGGATGTTGCCAGTGACATCAAGGACGGTGCGTAGATCTTTCGTCTCGCCGAACAATTCGTACCGAACCTCTTCGGATCAGATACGAAGGAAACAAAGGTGATGGTACAGCAGATCGTCAGCGATGTCACATCTCGCGAATGTTCGTTTGCTCACGACCTCACCACTAATTCTCGTAAAGCTCACATACAATTGTAGGGGACCGGCTCCGAGGATGGTTGACTCCGCCTGATCCATCAACAAACCACACCACCGCGTGCAGCGCTCAACACGAGAGAACCGCAGCCTGGGTTTTCGACGACGATATATTTAAGGACTGGGACTCACCCCAGTCGGGATCCTTGTTGTGGATTCATGGAAAAGGTATGAACGTTCCCACTCTGCGGGGTCCACCTCACTGACGGCCTCTGGTTTCGTAGCCGGTTCGGGGAAGAGCATCCTCTGGTTCGCCATTATTTCTCTCCGTATCCAGATGCTCATGTCCTCGATCAGCTCTGCAATTATCCAGCATTTCCTCACTCTGCGCGATGCTGGGTCAGCTGCCGTCGCCTATTTCTATTTCGATTTTAGAGACGTCGACAAGAAGAATTGGCGCAACCTCATCTCTTCACTTCTAATACAACTCTGTTCTCGGTACAAGCCTTGTCTCGATTTACTCTCCCGCATCTATTCGATCTATAACGACGGAAAGGAACAGCCCAGTGAACGAACTTTGGTCCAGTGCCTCAAAGACATGCTGATGGCGCTATCCTCGTGTCAACTCCCCACTTACATCATCCTCGATGCACTTGATGAATGTCCCAATACCTCCGGCATTCCGACACCGCGAGAACGTGTCCTCGGACTCGTTGAAGATCTTGTCGATCTCCGTCTTCCGAATCTACGCATATGCGTTATGAGTCGCCCCGAGATCGACATCCGGACCGCTCTCGAACCTTTGGTGTCAGGCCAGTTTTCCCTTCATGATCAACCTGGACAGAAGAAAGATATCACTGAGTATGTCCGCGCTGTGGTCCAATCAGATAGCCGAATGAAAAGATGGAGGGAAGATGACAGAAAATTGGTTATCGAGAAACTGTCGGAGAAAGCCGATGGCATGTAAGGTGATGCTTCGTTCTTCCCAATACTTATCTTAACATTTCTCGCATAGGTTCCGCTGGGTCTTTTGTCAACTGGAGATGTTGAGGCATTGTCTCGCTCCGAGTCTTCGGGATCAACTCAATGAACTACCGAAAAGCCTGGACGAGACGTACGAGCGGGTACTGAAAGAGATCGAGTCGACGAACCAAGGCCGCTATGCGCGTCGTCTGCTGCAGTGCCTTGCCGTGGCTATGCGGCCGCTCCGTGTTGAGGAGCTCGCGGAGGTGCTTGCGTTTGACCTCGATACAACCAAGGCAGAAATTCCGGTGTTTCATGCGGAATGGCGGTGGGAAGACCAAGAGCAAGCTGTGTTGTCTGCTTGTTCGAGCCTTATTGCCATCGTCGGCGGCATGGATGGTTCCCGGGTGGTCCAATTTTCGCATTTTTCTGTGAAAGAATACCTCACATCGGATCGTCTTTCCACCGCAAGCGGAGATGTCTCTCGATATTACATTGTCCCTGAATCCGCGCATTTGATACTTGCTCAGGCCTGCCTTGGGGTTCTACTCAATTCGGATAATTGCGTCATTGAAGAGAGCGAAGAAGGCAGCATAGGGCACGATGACAAGAACGTCCCTTTGCTCAAGTATGCTGCCAAACACTGGGCTTCGCACGCCCAGGTCGGGAACGTGTCATCCTACCTGAAAGACTCGATGGAGACTCTCTTTGACTTAGACAAGCCACATTTCATGTCATGGAAATGGACGTGGGACATATACCCCTTTACACTCACCGACCCCTATTATCGCATTCCACCCAGTAATCCCCTGTACTACGCCGCTCTTTGTGGATTCTATGACCTAGTTCAGTGTCTCATCACCAAACACCCAGACCAAGTAAATCACGACGGTCGTCGTTATAACTCTCCCCTGGCTGCAGCACTGTTCAGAAAACACGTCCGGGTCGCAGATCTCTTGTGCGAGCACGGCGCGAATGCTCATGTTCGAGGGAACCCTCCACTTTGCCACGCAATCCAATTCTCAGATGATGCCCGTGTCAATGCCGTGCAGTTTCTACTCAGACACGGCGCACACGTGAATGCTGGATATCGTAATCTCCGAACTCCTCTACATCTGGCGGCGGATGTGGGAGATCCAGAGGTAGCTCGGATATTGCTCACACATGGGGCAGATGTCGACCTTCGGGACGACAATGGCCAGGTTCCTTTGCACTTAGTGTCGACCAGCTGGCGCGAGTTTAGGAGGGATGAAGGTGGCGAACGTTCAATTATTGCACAGTTATTAGTGGAACGCCGCGCGGACGTGAACGCACAAGATAAGCACGGCTCAACTCCGTTGCATTTTGCATCGGGTCATTGGCGGTTCGAGATTTCCCGATTACTACTCGAGCATGGCGCCAACGCCAATGCATTGAATGCCCAAGGCCGGAACCCGCTGCACGAGTTGTCACAAAGCTACCCTACTCTTCACGCTGATGGGCCACGACAAAGGCTGAGCGGAGTAAAACTTCAGAATGTTCTCAGTGTCGCAAAGCTTTTACTGGAGCACGGCGTAAATGTGAACGCACTAGATCAAGACTACGAGACCCCATTACACTTCGCATGCTCTTACGGGATACTCGAGGTCGCACGACTGCTGCTAGACCATGGTGCAAGATCCAGCGCGGAGAATGTACTAGGAAAGACCCCTCTCCACATGGTATCTCAAAGCGAACCTTTCTCCTGCGAAGACCCCAATATCGCACGGCTATTACTGGAGGTTGGTGCGGACGTAAACGCACGAGATAAGGACCAGGCTACCCCTTTACATTTTGCATGCTCCTATGGGAACTTCGAGACCGTAATGGTGTTGCTCGACCATGGCGCGGAGGTCAACGCGCGGAATGTTGATGGCCAGACACCATTATACCAAGTATCACCCAGCTCAGATCGACACAGTGGCGACAATCCCCATGTTACGCAGCTAATGTTGGAACGTGGCGCGGACGTGAATGCACGAGACAAGGGCCGTACGACTCCGTTACATTTGGCATGCTACATGTCGATGATCAAGTCTGCACGGATACTACTCGACCATGGTGCAGAAGCTGACGCACGGAATACAAAAGGCCAGACACCATTACACCAAGTATCGCAGAACCCATTGTTTTACAACCCGAATTCCAGCGATAACCGTGTCGCACGGCTATTGTTGGAGCGCGGCGTGGACGTGAATGTAAGAGACGATGATCAGGAAACCCCTTTACATGTTGCGTGCTCCTATGGGGACATCGGGACCGCACTGGTGTTGCTTGACCACGGCGCCGAAGTCAGCGCGCAGAGTGCTGACGGCCAGACCCCATTGCACCGAGTATCCCAGGGCTCACGTGGTTACTCAGGTGACCGTGTCGCACAACTATTATTGGAGCGTGGAGTGGACGTAAATGCACGAGACAATCACATGGAAACTCCATTACATTTGGCGTCTTCGTCTTACAGGATACAGCTGAAGGTTGTCGAGGTGCTGCTCAACCATGGCGCAGACGCAGACGCACGGAATGCGGATGGCCAGACCCCACTGCACCAGGTATCACAGAACTTACTCCGTAGCGGAAACGAAGGTTTTCATGCGCCGCATCATGGGCCAAGTGCTGCGCGGCTATTGTTGAAGCGCGGTGTGGACGTGAATGCACGAGACAAGGAGCAGGCGACCCCATTGCATTTGGCATCCCAGTGTGGCTGCGTCGAAGTTGCAGAGGCGCTGCTTGACCACGGTGCATGGGCCAATGCAGAAGACATCCGTGGACAGACACCATTGCACCAAGTGCTACTGGGAAATCACAACTATTGGAGTCTTGATCGGAGTATGGGGAGACCACTAAAGAGCGACCCAGGCAAAGTTCTTCGTCTTGCAAAACGATTACTGGAGCGCGGTGCGGACGTGAACGCACAAACCAAGGACCACGAAACGCCGTTACATCTTGCATCACGCCTTCGGTTGTACGATATTGTGTGATTTCTCCTCAAGCACGGTGCCGATGTTAATATGAAGAACTCGGAGGGCAAGTCCCCATTGGAGCTCGCTACTGGGAGAAAAGGGAAGGCAATGAGGCGATTGTTGTCGGACAATTCTGTAAATGTGATACACAGTCGTGACAGGTCTGCTCTACGATACGTTGGTGTATAAACGTTATCATATTTGTTCGGATACGCGGATTGTATATAGTCGGCGTAGCTATCTGTAGGGCATAAAAAGCTATCGCGCAAGTCCTGCACGTCGTCCTAGCCCGACTGGCCCATTCACGAAAATGTTATCGGCCCCTACCTTCGCTTGTAACGACCACCCTGTGCTCCATTAATGCCCCCGCGTAGGCCAGCACACCACATATCAAGTTACTGGCAAGGCTACCGCACATGACACAACTACTAATGTCCGATGGGTTCGCTTCACGAGAGAAGACTCGGATGTAAACGCCCATGGTCAATGGGCAGGGGTCCGAACGCCTCCTGGAATGGGGCGGATAGCCCCGGAGGGTGGTGAAAAAGGGCGCCTCGCAAGAAGCAAAGTGCCACTTGTATACGTTATTCGTAAGAGGAAGGAATGGGTGAGGATTGGGCCTGCCGCCGGGCGGGAGAGGATCGTTCAATATATTTTGTGACGAATTGTTCGCTGCATTGGCGCGATCGCTGCTGATAGCGCATCTGCTTGGGGGGTGAGGGGGGTCGGTGAGGAAGTTGGTGCAAGAGGGCGGCCTGCGCACTTGCATTGGCGAATGTGAGCGTGTTTCATCGCTGATAGAAGTGTTACCTCGACTTTTGTCGAGAGAGCTGCTCAGGCCTGCAGTGCGCCTCCCCTCTCGCATTAGGGCGGGATCGCATGGAAAATCCTGGGGGCGGTGGGGTTCACAAAAAAGATGCACGCTGCGAGATTGCGCGTGAGGAGGATGCGCGACCTATGACCAGGAAACAAGGATCTTGCTCTACTAAATTTGAGAAACTTGAGACCCGGAATAACCGAATCGGAGATGCGGGCCGAGGTCCTCGGATTTTGGCCGGTCTGAGCGGAACGAGGCACTCGCGGTGCCTTAGAGCATTGTTTTGAGTGAGCGGACGAGGCGGCACATGCTATTCCCTTGTGTGCCGCCACCTGCCCGCCCACTATTCCAACCAGTCTAAAGAACCGGATCATTTCTTTTTTTTTCCCGCCCACCGCACCCTTTTCCCTTTTGCCATGGGATCGTTTATGAGGATCGCTGTTGTCCCCAATGTTCTTCTGGTCACCCCAGGAGGGTTTCCACTCGCCCGTCGCGACCTCGCCTCAGAGGCAGAGACCCTCCTTCTCGATCGAGAAGCGCTTCGCGCTTTCGCCCGCCCTCTATGCTTGTTTTACCCCCATAGAGCGCGAGGATGAACTCCTTTCGCACCTAGCTACCTACACTGCCTGTACGTGCTCTCAGACTGAATGCCCAAATAGACCTAGCCGCGTCCCATTGCGGCACCGTGACTGACTCTTCGTGCGGCACCCCAGCTTTCCCTCATCTCCTCTCCTCAACTGGCGCCGCACCGTCTCCTCCATCGTAAAGCAAAGCTGCGACTCGCAAAGACCACGGCCGCGACTGAAAATGTCCCTCATGAGCCCACCAATCATCCTCATGTAAAGTTTTCCAGCTCTCGTTGCTCCGCACTTCCAATACCCCCCAACTTCATCCATGACATCAGAACCAGGTAATCCCAGCGGCCCGAGAAGAGGTATCCCAGAAATAGAAGGATACGAACCAAATGTAGGCAAATTGGTGGAATCCTTCCACCCAACTGTGATGCATATGATAGTCCTGATCGTTGCAACTATCCGACCCTTCAACCGTCCTGTCTCCGCGGATTCATGACGCACCCTGCTTTTTTTTTTTTTTTTTTTTGGAAAGCGTTCTAAATCCAGAAAGCACATACTATCTAAAGTAGGTAATTTCCGTAAATAGGTGTCAGACAGCAGGAGATTGTAGGTATCAGCCCTGTCCAACTCGCGAAAGCCGGGCCGCAGCCCAGAGTGAGGAAAAATACAGATTAAGGTACACCCCTGGTTTAGGGGTAGTGTGGGACTCAAGGCACGTTGTCGTCGCCATCGGCGGCCTGGGACTGGCGTGCATTCCTACCCACTAAAACCTCACGATTGTGAATCCACCGATCCGGCGGATCAGAGGACTTTTTCAAGGCTTTTTCCCAGGTCGCCTCCACGAGCTGGGTAAAGGGGACGCTTCTTTTTATCTTCGTGGCTGTTATCTTGTCGTCTGTGAGTCGTCTGTTAATGGCTTTAAGCCATCTTGCTTTGACCTGGCTCGGTGAGTGGTGGATCTCTTGTATCACTCTTTCGCAGCGTAGTACCCATATCAGGTGCGCTGTCTCGGAAAGGGTGATTTGGAGGAGTCGTGTCGCGGCTTTCTTTTTTAGGCTGGCCCCTCTTTTTCTCTCTTCTTCGTCTAGCAGGGTAACTCTTTTCGGGGATAAGCATCTGCACCCTAGGATGGTGCCCAGGCTCAGTTCCGGCCATGGTATGTCCTCGTGGGGCCACAGTTCCTTGGCTAGATTCCAGGCGATTCTCACGGGGTTTTCACTGCAGGCTAGGAGGATGTGATCCATCGTTTCCGTCGTTCCGCATGTGGCGCACGTTCCCCTCTGTTCGTACCCGGGGATGCGGAACCATACTTCACCGACCATGGGGGTGGCATGCATCGCCTTGAAGAGGAATTGTTGGACCCTTATACGGATGGTGCGTCGCCTTATGCTCTCCCATAGTGTTCCGTCTGTTTCACAGTTTCCTGTGTAGATTCTCACCGCCTCTCTCGTCGTGTCTAGGTTGTAGTTTGTGGAGGGGCGGGTTGGGACTGTCCGCCTTTCTCGTATGCCTTTATACGCGATCGCTTGCGTCAGCGTTTCGAGTTTGGCCCCTTGTAGGTCGAATTCTATCGGGATGTCTAGGGGGAGTTCGTCTTCTTGGTCTTTGTCTGCTCCTTCCTTCGCTAGCTTATCGCTTTCTTTGTTCCCTAGGTTTCCTCTGTGGCCTTTCACCCATTGGAAAGAGGTTGGGGCCGTCCTACTTTTCAGGAGGTATGCCGCGCGTTTGAACATGTCGGCGTTTTTTATCCCTATCCATCCTCTGTCCTCCCAGTCGCCGAGGTGTTCCGTGAGTCCCTCGATCATGTACCTGGAGTCCGTAACCAGGGTCAGGTGGCAGTAATTCGGCAGTGCTTTCACCGCAGCGATGACCGCCGCTAGCTCTCTGACTTGGTTCGATTGGCTGGGGCCTGGGATTCTCAGGGCGTTATTTTGTGGGTGGTCGTCTCCGATCCATACACCACTTCCGCACCTCGCGTCGAGTCTGCCATTGTTCGAGCAGGAGCCGTCGGTGTAGGCTTCAATCTTTATGTGGTCGAGGTTCCTGCCCCTGGTGAGTTGGCGTCTTGCTGGGATCATCGTGAGTCTTTCCGGGTCCGTGAATATCCTGAAGCATTCCGCTATCCCTCTTTTGCAGGTGATGGTGGGGTTGAATAGGATCTCTCCCTTCGTGTCTCTTGCTTTCCTATTCTTTGCTTTCCTGTTGGGCGTGAGGGACAGGTTGTCATGGTGTTCAGGTACGTTCGGGTTGTATTTTGGTGTTATGTCATTAATTCGTTCCAAGGCTTCGGACGCGCATGCATGGGGGTTTCTACACCCCAGTAACCTGTCTCGTGCACATTGGACGCAGACGCATGCTAGGGACGGTGAGTGCGTCAGCGTCCGGTTACGTTGTCTGATTTTCCGCGCGAGCTTGATTAGATCTGCTATCGTTTTCACCGCGTGGCACCGTGACGCACCCTGCTCACCTAATATGGGCCTAATAAGCTTAGTCAGTAGCTTATGGAACAATCGACGAGAAGTGGTCGCCGCGGGACAAATGGGATCTCAGACTGTCGCTGTCGTAGTTACTTGGATCCTAAATTCTTGCTCTGCGCGTGCGCATACCATTGTGCGATCAAAAATAACTATATGCCAGCGAGATAGTACTCGGACTTGGACAAGCTCTTGTGAAACGTACTCGTGATGGATCTGCTCTACGATATGAAAGTGTAGAAATGCCGCATTAGTTCATATATGTTTTCGGATAGTAGGTAGTTCCAATGTAGCGGACATCCCTCACGTTACCTCTACCCGACCTGGCCATTCAGGAAAGTATTGTCCGTGTCCCTACCCTCCCAACTGTCTCGTGTTCTACCAGCGGCCCAACACGCGTTACACCAACTATTGTCGGGAGAGCGAGGTGGCTCTGCATAGAGCATACCGGAGGCGAGATGCGTGCTGCTAGAATGTGCGTGAGTGAGGAAGTGTGACCCAGGAATCACTGGAAATGCCGCTCGTCTGGCTAGCGCTCAGTGTTCGTTGTTCATATGTTTTTTCCGCGCGTTCGGGACATTAGCCCTTCCTCTCCAATCTTGATTTCTTCTGCGCTATCCTCGCGAACTCGATCGACGCACCAGATGCAGAGCTACTATCCAATGATGAGGGCGACAGACATTTCGGCGCCAAAGTCAGAAAATGTTGAAACGTTTGACTCTTCCCGCCGTCGCCTTCACACAGATGGGGATGTAAATCGTGGGACGGATTGCTTATGCGCAGTGGAGGAAATGCCAATATCAACCATCCAATGGAATCGAGACTATGGCCGAGATCGATGCAGCCAAGGCATCCTTGAATTCCAGGCTACGGTGTCGATGGTGAGGTGTAGGGGAAACCGGAGCCATGTAGAGGTGGAGCTAACCCTACTGGCCAGGCAATAAGGACGGTTGCGGAGACAAGTGGTCGCTGTATGCATGGATGTGGGCGAACGGCGGAGTAGAGATACCATTTGGCATTTGGGCGCCTTGCCGTTGGTGAGTGAGAGAAACAGAATAGGAGAGATAGCGCACACCTCAACGGACCGAGTACTCTCTGACTCCGGGCGACAAACGTTTCGCTCCATTCACAGCCCAACTTTCAGTTTGGAGAAGGGCGATGTAGGAGAGATAGGAGGTGGCCTAGTCCTATGTATGCGGGGTCCAGATTGCCGGAGTCGAGATGGCATAAGGAAGTGATATTCGGGGAAGTTGGACCAGATTTCTTGGGTCGACTTGGCATGACACTTGTTGAGCGAGAAGACGATGAGAGTAAGTCGGAGATGTCGGTTTGGCTGACAAATAGCACCAATCACCGGACTTCCGCGTTCCGTGAGTTCCGCTCCACATGAGTTCGCAGACTCTTCTAGTTCTTACCACGCAGTACTTTCGGCTCCATCGCGATGGAACATAAGCAGATCCCGCTTTAAATAAAACCCCCCACGACAATTCCGTTTGCATTGATCGATCGACGTTCTGCTCCCCTGCTCCCTGTGTTATACAACAACGTGCATGCCGAGCAACTACAGCCGTAGAACTACACGTATCGCGGATAGATATGACTGCAATGACATTTCATAACACTCGAAACGCTTCGGGGACAGTTGAATAACTTAACGGGGGTCGTGCTGATCTGCGATAAGATAACGATAACTTAATTTGGACGCACCTAACACGGTCCCATTTCCCTTCCGCAAGACCAACCGTAAGTGCCAAAGAGAACTCGCCCCGTACCGTACAGCTATCGTGGAAAACAAGACGGGTCTTGAGAATTTTGCAGCTGCTGCCACCATAGCTGCCAGAGGTGGAGAAGAGGGGTGTCAAGACGGCCGTGTAACCCTCGAGTCATTCTACTTTTGCGCGGACGAAACTCCAACGAGTGCGAGAACCTTGTCTGAGGTACTGCTTCACGCATGACTTGGAACGAGCTACGGGAAACTTGAAGCACTATGAACTTGTACGTTCACCTACACGTGCTACTTGCGCAGTTCTATCTTGATAGTACCCTTCTGATTAGCGCGCCCCAGAAATCCGCCATAGGAAACGCAGATTGGAAATGATATGCGGAATTTCTCGACATAAAGGCGGTGATGGCGGCAGCTACTAGCGCAAAGGCCAGTCGGAAGAAAAGGAAGAGGGGCAGATGACCATTGTGAAATGGGATATTGTTTCGTCTAGTCGGTGGATATGCGTACGGATTCTGACACGGGACTTGAAGCTTGAAGGACAAGCGACCGCAACTTGTGTCAAGGGAAAGGGCCTAGATCCATACTCGCACGCCTGGCTAATCCCACCAGTGTGATGTCTACAGACACAGGCACACGCGGCGGCTACGCTGCGGCCATTGATCGAAACAAACGAACCGAAAGAGGACTGACAGCGTTGACAGGTCGACACCTTTGAGAAAGATAATCGTGAACAAATGTTCACAGACCACCCTGGAACGCACCTGAAAGCCATCCCGCTGTCATCCTCGCTCGTGGTGGCCCTCCCAAGCTCTGCCACTGCCTTGATGCGCGGCGCGTCATGACTCATAGTGGGCTTATCGCCAAAAGCACTCGTCCAGTAGGCTGAAAGACTGTTCTTCCATGCTATCAATGACCTTCAATAACCGTATTCTGACTGGCGTACCGGTACCTGGCATCGGCGTCGGCGGCTGGAGGTTGGGAAGCGTAAAGTCCTACGAGGGCTGGACGAACCCCTTCACGGGGCTGGACATAGGCAATGCGCACAACATGGATGTGTGCGAGAGGGTCCTAGTTGAATGCCGTTCCCATTCGTGAGAGTGGGTGAACGGGAGTGGGAGAAAGAGCACACGTCAAGGACTGAGAAGGAAGTTGCGTGTCGCGTTTGAACCGGTCCGCCTCCCACAATAGTACGTTGTCATTGACAGAATTTCCACTCTAGCTTTACTTCCTGTATTACAACGTGCATCGCGACGAGTGTCTACCATAGAACCGTATGTTTCATGGATAGATGCAGTGTGACTACATCAGTAGCGATAGCACGCGGAATAATTCGGGGAGAACTATTACCAATGTTTTGCGAAGAGCTAGTGATGATGGTGATAAGATAACTTGACTGAAACAACCTACTTGACCCCAGGCCGTGATGAGCAACACTGAACCGACGTACAAGTCATTCAAGAGTGAGCTGAACCACAGATGTGACGATGTCGTCTGTCAATCCAACTCCTTTCTTGTCTGCGACCCCCGCTGCAAGACCAGCTGGGACTAGTAAATACTGAAGGAAGCTCGCACCTCACCATACAGATGTTGTGGAAAACACGATGAATCTCGAGTCCGATATAGCTGTAGTCACTGCGGATGTTGGAGTGGTGGAATGTCGTGGGGTGTCAAGACTGCTGATTGTGTCCTACCAATATGACGTGTGACCTTCGATCCCTTCTACTTTTGCGCAGACGGTACACGGCCTAATTAGTGCTCAGAAATCCGCTGTGAGCAATGTAGATCTGGAATGGGAAGCAGAGGTGATGGCGCCAGCATGCTCTAGCTCACAAGCCAGTCGGAAAGAAAGGTGCAAAAACGAGGGGAGACAATCACGCGCCGACTACACTCTGCTCATTGTTCGAAACCAACGAATGGAACGAGGGTTGATAACGTTGACATGTTGACGTCGACACCCCTGAGGAAGGTAGTCGCGAACAAACACTCACAGGCTAGCCCTGTTACGCACCTAAAATAATCATCCCCACCGTCATCATCGCCCGTGGTGATCCCGGTATTTTGCCACCACCTTAGAGAGCAAGGTGTCGTATCGTCTAGTCAGCGTATCACATACCCCGAGCCAGCAGAGAGGCCATTCTTATACACTACCAATGGCCTCCAATGACGATATCCAGACTGAGGTTATCGGTGTCCGATATTGGTGTCGGCTGTTTGGGGATTATGGAGCCTATTGGGAACTTAACTTCCCACGAGGGTTGGACGAACCCTTTCACGGGGTTGTAAAGAATCGCAGAGAGGCCGCTCACAAAGTAGATGCCTGCTAGAAAGGTCCATAATCGGATGTCGTTCCCATTGTGAGAGGGAGCGAAGGGGATCGACTCTGAAAAGGAGAGAAAAAGCGCACGTCGAGGATTGAAAAGGAGCTGTATAACTACCGGAGAACGCCGGTATGAGCGGTCCGGATATGTGCCATGAGCGCCTGTCTCAATCAAATTAACGCCGGCGACTTATCGTCATGTGTGCTGTGCGCAAGGCTGTGCCCCTTGCTGTGCCCGCTACATACACGGGGCACACGTTCCCACCCGAGAAACCTGGTCTTCGTCCTACTTTTTACCTACATTCTTATCGAACTCACAGTCGCGATAAACACGATGTCGACCAGTCTCAAGGCATCCTCCTCCACTCCAAACGTTCACCCGATCTTCGAGAAGGCGCTCAAAGAGTATAAGAAGAGGACCGGAAAAGAACTGTCTACCCATCCGCTTGCGGAGGAAATACGAGGCTGCGGTTCTATTGAAGCTATCCTCGCCGTACTTCAAGGGAAAGCTGTCGAACTTCATCAATCCCAGAGCAGCGACGAGAGACTCACGAAGTGGCTTACCCCAACCGTGAATGCCCTCAACGCGCTCTCTTCCACCCTTGGCGAGGGTGTTGGCACAGTGAGTCCCAGTATGTTGCCTTACTACAGGCATGAGTCCTAACGCCAAATTTAAGGTATTTCCTCCTACCAAAATCATCTTCTCTGCGATGAGTATCCTCCTTGTAGTGAGTTGGCCCTCTGCATAGACCCTGATAACCATGATGACGCCATTTCCCACAGGCGGCAAGGGGCACTGCAGCGAGCCGCGATGTACTCATCGAGCTCTTCGAGAGAATTGAAAACTTTTTTGTACGCCTTCAGACCCACACAGAAGTCCCACCGACAACACATATGACGAACGCGATGGGAGACATTATGGCCGAAGTGCTGTCCATGCTTGCCGTCGCGACGAAGGTGATGTATCAAAGCCGCAAGAGTGAGTTTATCTCTTCCGCTGGGCTTTCCCTTGCTGAAATTTGACCAGAAACGTTTCTTAAGAGGCTTGTGGGAAGGAACGATATCGAGGACGCGTTGCTGAAGTTGGATAAATTGGAACAGGGAGAGCTCCGGATGGTGTCTGCGCAAGTGTTGAAGACCACCAGCGATCTCAAGGACGCCACTAGCATTCTCAAGGACGGTGCGTAGCTCATTCAACTGGTGGCACAATTCATACTGAGCCTCTTCGGATTAGACGCGAAAGAAACAAAAGCGATGGTGCAACAGATCGCGAGCGATATGAGCTCCCGCGATTGTTCGTACTGCAATGACCTTATACCTGCTATTAATATAAGCTCACACACCGTCATAGGGGAACGGCTCCTCCAAGACCTCCGAGGATGGCTGACCCCGCCTGATCCGTCAACCAATCACAACATCGCGTGCAGCGCTCAGCACGAGAGAACCGCGGCGTGGATTTTCAACGAGGATGTATTTAAGAGCTGGGAGTCGTCGGGCTCCTTACTGTGGATTCATGGGAAAGGTATGGATGTTCTCACACTGCGGGTTTCATGCTTCACTGACCACTCCTTTCGTAGCGGGCTCAGGGAAGAGTATCATCTGGTTCGCCATTCTGTATGTTTTGTCACCATATACAGATGCTTATGTCCTCCAGCTCTGCAATTGTTCAGCACGTCATCACCCTACGCGATGCCGGGTCGGCCTCCGTCGCCTATTTCTACTTTGATTTTAGAGATGACAATAAGAAGCATCGCCGCGGCCTCCTTTCTTCGCTTCTAATACAGCTCGCTTCCCGGTCGAGGCCTTGTCTCAATATGCTCTCCCACGTCTATTCGACCTATGACGCTGGCAAGGAGCAGCCCAATGAACGTGCTTTGGTGCAATGCCTCAAAGGCATGCTGATGGCGCCATCCCTTTCTCAACTCCCTACTTACATCATCCTGGACGCCCTTGACGAGTGTCCCAACACGTCCGGGATTCCAACTCCGCGAGGACACGTCCTCGAACTTGTAAAAGACCTTGTCGACCTGCGCCTTCCGAATCTACACATGTGCATGACCAGTCGCTGGGAGAATGACATCCGGACCGCTCTCGAGCCTTTGACATCGGATCACCTCTCCCTTCATGACCAACCTGGACAGAAGAACGATATCGTTGAATACGTCAGCGCCGTTGTTCAATCCGACCCCCAAATAATAAGTTGGCGGGAAGCTGACAAGAATTTAGTAATCGAGACGCTCTCGGAGAAGGCTGATGGCATGTAAGGCGATATTTTGTTCTCCTCAATACTTCCCTAATATTGATCATACAGGTTCCGATGGGTGTTTTGTCAGTTGGAGGTATTGAGACATTGTCTCGCTCCCAGCCTCCGGCGTCAACTCAACGAATTACCGAAAACCCTGGACGAGACGTACGAGCGGATTTTGAAAGAGATTGAGTCCACGAACCAAGGCCAATACGCGCGTCGTCTGTTGAGTTGCCTTGCTGTGGCTCGTCGGCCGCTTCGTGTTGAAGAACTTGCAGAGGTACTTGCGTTTGACCTTGATACGGCTGAGGGAGAGATCCCAACACTCTATGTGGAATGGCGCTGGGAAGACCAAGAACGAGCGGTATTGTCTGCTTGTTCGAGCTTGGTTTCCATTGTCCACGGGAATCTCTACGGCGAATATTGTCAGGTTGTCCAATTTTCGCATTTTTCGGTGAAAGAATACCTCACATCGAATCGTCTTGTCACCACGAGCGGAGATGTTTCACGGTACCACATCCTTCCTGAACCTGCACACTTGATACTTGCGCGTGCCTGCCTTGGAGTTCTACTCAACTTGGATAATCGCATTGACAAGGAGTATAAGGACATCCCTCTGCTCAGGTATGGCGCCGAACACTGGGCCTCCCATGCTCAGGTCGGGAAGGCGTCCTCACACCTGAGGGATGCGATGGAGACACTCTTTGACTTAGACAAGCCATTCTTTTTGAATTGGAAGCGGACACACGACATAGACCCTTATATATCTGGGTATTGGAAAGACAACCGACTCCATCCCCCACCCTTGTACTATGCCGCTCTTTGTGGGTTCTATGACCTCGTTCGGTGCCTCGTTGTTAAATACCCAGAGCAAGTAAATTTCCATTATGGAAACCTCGAGAGTCCCTTGGTCGCGGCCCTATCCAGAAAGCACTTTCGGATTGCCGAGCTCCTGGTTGAACACGGCGCGCATATCAATGTTCGCGGACACCCCCCGCTTTTCCATACAATCCTATGTTTAGGAGATGCTCATGTCGACGCCGTGCAATTTCTGCTCAGACGTGGTGCAGATGTGAACGCCATGGAGGAGCATTTTTGGACTCCGCTCCATATAGCAGCAGAAAGGGGAAATCTCAAGGTAGCTCAGATGTTACTCGAACACGGGGCACAAGTCGATTGTCGGAACGACAAGGGGCAAACCCCATTACACTTAGTGTCGAACAGGAGGTCCGGCAAATATGAAGGCGAACGTGAACGTGAACGTGCTATTCTTGCGCGAATATTGGTGGAGCGTGGTGCGGACGTGATGGCACGAGACGAGGACAGAGCAACCCCATTACATTTCGCATCATCTTTCGCACGGGCAGAGATTACCCGGCTGTTGCTGGATCATGGCGCAAACGCCCGGGCCGAGAATATCCAAGGCCGGAGCCCACTGCACAAGGTGTCACGAGGCATCTACCAACATAAAACGTATCCTTACCTTGAACTTGGTTCCGAAGACCCAGCATATCACCGCAAAATAGCTCCCGGTGTCGCCTCGCTCCTACTAGAGTGTGGCGTGGGCGTGAACGCACTGGATGAGGACCACGCAACCCCGTTACACTTCGCGTCTTCTTCTGGGATGCTCGAGGTCGCCCGACTGCTGATTGGTCATGGCGCTAAAGCCGATGCAGAAAATGTTTGGGGCCAGACCCCCCTGCACCTAGTATCTCATTACGAGTTCGAGAGCGAAAATCCCAATGTCGCACGGCTACTACTGGGGCTCGGCATGAATGTGAATGCGCAAGATAAGGACCAGGCAACCCCTTTACACTTTGTGTGTTACAATGGGCACTTTGAGACAGCACTGGTGTTGCTCGACCACGGAGCAGAAGTCAACGCGCAGAATGCTGATGGCCAGACCCCATTACACTGTGCCGCCAAGTCTGACGTATGCAATAATGCCCGTGTTGTACAGCTAATGTTGGAGCGCGGCGCGGACGTGAATGCACGAGACAAGAACCAGGCAACTCCGTTACATTTGTTTTACCCCTACTACTCGACTGAGGCCGCTCAGGTGCTGCTTGACCACAGTGCCGAAACCGATGCACAGAATGCAGATGGCCAGACCCCATTGCACTATTTAACACTATCTCCACGTTTCCTCAACCTTCATTATTTCGCGCTGCTATTGTTAGAACATGGCGCGGAAGTAAATGCACAAGACAAAACTCAGGCAACCCCGTTACACTTGGCATCCAACTATGGGCTTGTCGATGTTGCAGAGGTGCTGCTTGACCGCGGGGCAAGTGCTAATGCGAAGGACATCTGGGGCCAGACACCGTTGCACAGAATATCGCAGAGTTTAGATAATCGTGGATTCGGTCCCAATGTTGTGCGGCTATTGTTGGAGCGCGGCGCGGACGTAAATGCGCAAGATGAAGAAAATATAATCCCGTTACATTTGGCATTCTACTATGGTAATGTTGATGTTGCAGAGGCGCTGCTTGACCATGGGGCGTGGACTTACGCGGAGGACATCCGAGGCCAGACACCATTACATCTAGTGGTAATAGGCGATCACGACTTCAACAGTTTCACGGCAGGGGTGTCATGGAATCGAAAAAGCTATCCAGACAGGGCTATTCATCTCGCACGACAATTACTGAAGCGCGGTGCAGATGTGAATGCACAAAACAAGGACCTCGAAACCCCATTACACCTGGCGACATGCCTTCGATTACTCGAGATGGCGCGATTCCTTCTCCAGCATGGTGCTGACGTCAATGTGAAGAACTCGGAGGGAAAATCAGCTTTGCAGCTTGCTTCAAGGAGAAAGAGGAAGGCATTGAGGCGATTGTTGTCAGAATACTCTGCCAAGCAAGCATGATACGTAGTCGTGATGGGCCTGCTCTACGATATAGTGTAGAAACATTGCTTTTTCGATATATTTATTCGGATACACAGATAGTAGGTACAGTATTGGCCGTATATGGAGCGTATTGAAGATCCCGCGCGTTACTTCTGCCTGGCCCGGCCTGGCTATTCGCGAAAACGTTGTCCCTGGCCCTTCGCTCATGACAAGCGTTCTGTGCTTCGTCAGTAGCCCAACACGGGCAGGGATAGGCGCACCCCATGTCACGCAGCTTGGTGGGGCCGTCGAGCACATCACACATAACATCACCACTGGCGCCCGGTGGCCTCACGGAAGAAGATGCAAGCGCGGGTGGTAAATGGTCAGAAAGTCAAACGCCCCATGAGAATGGTGGGGACGAATAACGCTAGAAGGCAGAAAAAACCCCACTGGGAGATGCGCAACAAGCAGAATTATGTAAGCAAGAAGCGATGTGCTATCTATATGCGTTGGCTATCCATGTATGGAAGGGAACGAGTAGTGAGTGACTATATTTAGAGGACGCACGTTGAATATTTCAATATATGTGCTGAACTCTCGCAGGAATTGCTCACCGGTCGATGGGAAACCTGCGTCGGGTGCTGTGTGTTGGGAGAACGAGGACGGCGAGAGAGGGGTTGGCGGGGGAGCGTAGTCCTTGGAAAAGAAAGGTATGAGATGAATGCTTCTAGTACAAGAGGACTGTGCCGCACAGTGCTTACACTTGAAAGTTGGCAAATGCAGACGTTGTTCGTCCCAGACGGACATGCGAACTTGAATTTTGTCTATGGACCAATGTCGGTGTCATCGAATTTCCACGCCTCGGTACCAATGGGAGAAGTTGGGGACCCGACGTCCTGCGGACGTGAGACAAATCCTACCAGATGTGCGGGAAAGGCAGTGGAGGAGATAGCCACCCGTTGCGTGGATGTGGCGCGAGTTGGTGTAGAGAGGACCGTTTGGGTGCCATTCCAACTTTGCTTCAGAGAATTACAGTAGAACGGGAGAGATAACAAGCCCTTTAATGGACCAGGACAAAAAAACTCGCTGTCTATTGCCCAAAGGGAGCGACGCTTTGGGCGTGCCGATCATGAACGCCGCGTGGACAGTGAGGGACACAAGAAAAATGCCTGTACCGAGAATGTGCATGAGGGATGAAGCTGAATGAAATACGTTTTCGAAAGCAAGTTAGAAAGTGCAGGAAGAGTGTGCAGGAAACTTGTCTACACTGGTCGTCTTGTCGCTGGTTACTCCTTGCGAGGATGCGGGTGAGCGGAGTAAAGCTATTCGGATGGCATGCCGTTTGTGTGAGTGGGTACTAAAGAACGTGTACAGGAACAATAACGCACATCAAGAGGGAAAGCACTTTCTGACTTCAGCAACATTTTGTTCGCTCCTTTCATTGCCCGATGGGAACCCTGCTCCTGGAGCACCAGCTTAGAGAATGCAAGGGAGAGGAGGCAGTATTGTGATGCGTGAAGAGCAAGGTAGCGCGGCTTTACTGTAGTTGATGTCGAGATTGCTTAATTCGAGGGTATGACACTTGTCGAGCGAGAAGACGATGAGAGTGAGTCGGAGATGTCGGTTTGGCTGACAAACAGTACCAATCACCGGACTTCCACGATCCTCGCATTCCGTTCCACATGAGTTCGCCATATTATATAAACTCTTCTAGTTCTCACGCTGCAGTACTTTTCACTTCATTGCGACGGAACATAAGTAGACAGCCCCTTCGAATAGGCCTCCCACGACAATTCCGTTCTCATTGAGTTATTGATCGACATTCCACCCATCTGTTTCCTCCATTACAATGTGCGTTCTGAATAACTACCGTCGTAGAACTGCATGCATCATGTGTATAAGTGGCTGCAATGTCATTGATAGCACTCAGAACGTTTCGGGGTTATTGAAGAACTCAACGGGGCTGTACTGATCTGCGATTAAGATAACGATAACCTAATTGGAACGCACCCAACTCAGCTCCTTTCGTGTCCGCGACTCCTTCCGCAAGACCAACTAGAAGTGCCAAAGAGAACTCACCCCATACCATGCAGCTATCAACGGGTCTCGAGTTTGCGACAGATGCAGTCACCGTGATTGCTAGAGGTTGAGAGGAGGGGGGTGTCAAGACTGCGGTGTAACCTTCGAGCCATTCTACTTTTGCACGGACAAAACTCCTACGAGTGCGAGTTCACGCATACGTGCTGCGTGGGCTGTTCTACCTTGATAGTACCCTGCCTGGTTAGTGCACCCCAGAAATCCATCATGAGTAACACAGATTGGGAGTGAAGTGCGGAATTGCTTGACGTGGTGGCAGTGCCGGAGGTAAATACTAGCACAAAGGCCAGTTGGAAGACAAGGTATGGGAAAGAAGGAGGGTAGATGGTCGTCGTGCAATGGGATATCGATTTCGTCTAGAAGTTGGTTAATGTGCACAGGGACTCTGGAACGGGGCTTGAAGGACAAGCGAGTGCAACTGGTGCCAAAGAAAAGGGCCGAGGTTCATACTCGTTCGCTAATCCTAATGTCGACAGACGGAGGCAAACGCAGCGACCACGCTCTGGTCATTGATCAAACCAAACAAACCAAATGAGGGTTGACGACGGTGACAAGTCGACGCCCTGGAGGAAGAAATATTGCGAACAGAAGTTGACAGGCCACCCTGGTACGCACCTAAAAGCGACATCCCAGCCGTCATCTTCACTCATAGTGGCCCTCCCAAGCTTTGCCACAGCCATGGTATGCGGCACGTCGTAGCCCCTAGTGAGCATAACGTCAGAAGCACTCGCCCAGTAGGCTGCGAGACAGTTCCTCCATGCTAACAATGACCACCGATGACCATATTCTTACTGGCGTATCGGTATCTGGCGTCGGTGTTGGCGGCTGAGGTTGGGGCCGTAACGTCGTACGAGGGCTAGATGAACCCCTTCATGGGGCCGGACAGAGGAAATGCGCAAAAAATGGCTGCGGCGAGACGATCGTGGTTAGATGCCGGTCCCATTCGTGAGAGGGGGAAAACGGGAACGAGAGAAAGAGCACACATCGAGGACTGAGAAGGAGCTGCATGTCGCGTTTGAACCGGTCCGGATATTTCCCGATGAGCGCCTGTGCGAAAGGCTTTGCGCGCTGCCTGCACGCATTCCCACCTGAGAACGTGGTCCTCGGCTCGCATTTTCGACCTGCACTCATATCGAACTCAAAGTCACCACAGTTACGATGTCAACCAGTCTCCATCCGTCCTCCTCAACTCCAAACTTTCATCCGATCTTCGAGAAAGCCTTGAAAGAGTATAAGAAGAAGACCGGAAAAGAAATTTCGACCCACCCGCTCGCGGAGGAGATAAATGGCTGCAGTTCTATCGAAGCCATCCTCACCATACTTCAAGGGAAAGCCAACGAACTCAATCGATCCCAGAGCAGCGACGAGCGACTCACGAAATGGCTTACGCCAACCGTGAATGTCCTCGATGCTCTCTCTTCCACCCTCGGTGAAGGCGTTGGCACAGTGAGCCCCAGCGTGTTACCTGATTATCGCTTGTGTCCTAACATCAATTTCAGGTGTTTCCCCCAACCAAAATAATATTTTCTGCGATGAGTGTCCTCCTCGTAGTGAGTTGATTCTCCGCGTTTGATAACCCTTGATAACCCCCCATTTCCCATAGGCGGCTAAGGGTACCGCAGCGAGCCGCGATGTACTCATCGAGCTCTTCGAGAGAATTGAAAACTTCTTTGTACGCCTCCAGACCCACACCGAAGTCGCACCGGCAGCACAGATGACGAATGTGATGGGGAAAGTTATGGCTGAAGTTCTTTCTATGCTTGCGGTCGCGACGAAGGTGATGTATCAAAGCCGAAAGAGTTAGTTTATCTTCACCGCCAAGCGTTCCCTCGCTGATATTCGCCCAGAAACATTTCTTAAGAGGCTTGTGGGAAGGAATGATATCGAGGACGCGTTGCTGAAGTTGGATAAATTGGAACAGGGGGAGCTCCGGATGGTGTCTTCGCAAGTGTTAAAGACTACCAGCGATCTAAAGGATACGACAAACGATATCAAGGCCGCCACAAGTGATATCAAGGACGGTGCGTAGATCTTTCGCCTCGCCGAACAATTCGTACCGAACCTCTTCGGATCAGATACGAAGGAAACAAAAGTGATGGTACAGCAGATCCTCAGCGATGTCACATCCCGCGAATGTTCGTTTGGTCGCGTCCTCACAAATACTTGTACAGCTCACATATAATTCTAGGGGAGCGGCTCCGAGGATGGTTGACTCCGCCTGATCCATCAACAAACCACAGCAACGCGTGCGGCGCCCAGCACGAGAGAACCGCAGCCTGGGTGTTCAACGAAGATATATTTAAGCAGTGGGAGTCGTCCCAGTTGGGATCCTTATTGTGGATCCATGGCAAAGGTATGGGTGTTCCCACTCTGCGGGGTCCACTCACTGACTGCTCCTGGTTTCGTAGCCGGTTCGGGGAAGAGCATCCTCTGGTTCGCCATTCTGTTTTCTCTCCATACAGACGCTTATGTCCTCTGTCAGCTCTGCGATTATCCAGCATCTCATCACTCTCCGCGATGCTGGGTTGGCCTCCATTGCCTATTTCTATTTTGACTTTAGAGACGACAATAAGAAGCATCGCCGCGGGCTCCTTTCTTCCCTTCTGATACAGCTTTCTTCCCGGTCCACGGAGTGTCTCAATATACTCTCCCACGTCTATTCGACCTACGACGCTGGCAAGGAACTGCCCAGTGAACGTGCTTTGGTGCAATGCCTCAAAGACATGCTCATGGCGCCGTCAATGTCTCAACTCCCCACTTACATCGTCTTGGACGCCCTTGATGAATGTCCCAATACCCATGGGATACCAACTCCGCGAGGACATGTCCTCGAACTTGTAAAAGATCTTGTTGACCTCCGCCTTCCGAACCTACACATGTGCATTACCAGTCGCTGGGAGAATGATATCCGGACCGCTCTCGCGTCTTTGGCATCGGGCCAGTTCTCCCTTCATGATCAACCCGGACAGAAGAATGACATCAGCGAATATATCAGCGCTATTGTTCAATCTGACCCCCAAATGAAGAGTTGGCGGGAAGACGATAGAAGTCTAGTTATCGAGACACTCTCGGAGAAAGCCGATGGCATGTAAGGCGATAGTTCATTTCAACCCATATTTCCCTGATTTTATTGTACAGGTTCCGATGGGTGTTTTGTCAGTTGGAGATGTTGAGGCATTGTCTAGCTCCCAGTCTTCGGCGTCAACTTGACGAACTACCGAAAACCCTTGACGAGACGTATGAGCGGGTCTTGAAGGAGATCGAGTCCACCAACCAAGGCCGATACGCGCGCCGTCTGTTGCAGTGCCTTTCGGTGGCTCGTCGGCCGCTTCGTGTCGAGGAGTTCGCAGAAGTACTCGCATTTGACCTTGACACGACCGAGGGAGAGATCCCGAGGCTTCATGCGGAATGGCGCTGGGAAGATCAAGAGCGAGCAGTGTTATCTGCTTGTTCGAGCTTGGTTTCCATTGTCGACGGCATATATCCCGACGGCAAATATTGCCGGGTTGTCCAATTTTCACATTTTTCGGTGAAAGAATACCTCACGTCAAATCGTCTTGTCTCCGCGAGCGGAGATATATCACAGTACCACATCCTTCCCGAACCTGCACACTTGATACTTGCGCGTGCCTGCCTTGGGGTTCTACTCAACTTGGATAATCGCGTTGACAAAGAGGGCGGCGGCGAGCACAACGACGAGGACATCCCTTTACTTACGTATGCTGCCGTACACTGGGCATCCCACGCTCAAGTCGGTAGCGTGTCATCACGTCTGAAGGATGCGATGGAGACTCTCTTTGACTTGGACAAGCCATACTTCTTGGAGTGGGTGCGAATACATAACATAGACCCTTATATATCTGGGTACTGGAAAGGACACTATCCCCAACCCCTGTACTATGCTGCTCTTTGCGGATTCTATGACCTCGTTCGGCTCCTCATCCTTAAACACCCAGAGCAAGTAAATAACCGTGATGGCAACCTTGAGTTTCCCCTAGTCGCGGCCCTATCCAGAAAATACTTTCAGATTGCTGAGCTCCTTGTTGAGCACGGTGCGCATATCAATGTTCGCGGACACTCTCCACTTTTCCACACCATCCGAGTTTTAGGAGATGCTCGTGTCGACTCCGTGCAGTTCCTTCTCAGACGTGGCGCAGATGTGAATGCCGTGGAAGAGCATTTTTGGACTCCACTGCATATAGCAGCAGAAATGGGAAATCTCAAGGTAGCTCAGATTTTACTCGAACACGGGGCACAAGTCGATTGTCGGAACGACAAGGGGCAAACTCCATTACACTTGGTGTCGAACAGGAAGTCTGGCGAAGATGAAGGCGAACGTGAACGTGAACGTGCTATTCTTGCGCAAATATTGGTAGAGCGCGGTGCGGACGTGATGGCACAAGATGATGACAGGGCAACCCCGTTACATTTCGCATCATCTTTCGCGCGGGCCGAGATTACCCGGCTGCTGCTAGACCATGGCGCAAATGCCCGGGCAGAGAATATCCAAGGCCGGAGCCCACTACACGAGGTGTCACGAGGCATCCACCAATATAAAACGTATCCTTACTTCAAACTTGGTTCCGGGGACACAGTATATCACCGCAAAATAGCTCCTGATGTCGCACTGCTTCTACTACAGCATGGCATAGACGTGAATGCATTAGATGAGGACCACACAACCCCATTACATTTTGCATCCTCCCATGGGATGCTCGAGGTCACACGACTACTGCTCGATCATGGTGCGAAGGCCGATGCGGAGAATGTTTGGGGCCAGACCCCTCTTCACCTAGTATCGCGGCACGAAGAGTACACTAACGAAAACCCCGATATCACACGGTTATTACTGAAGCTCGGAATGGATGTTAACGCACGAGATAAGGAGCGGGCAACTCCTTTACATTTTGCGTGTTTCCGTGGGCACTTCGAGACTGCACTGGTGTTGCTTGACCACGGAGCTGAAGTTAACGCACAGAACGCCGGTGGTCAAACCCCATTACACCGTGCCATGAATTATCACATATACGATAATTCCCGTGTTGCGCGGCTAATGTTGGAGAGCGGCGCGGATGTGAATGCACGAGACAAGGACCAAGAGACCCCGTTACATTCGGCGTCTAATCACTACTCGACGGAGACCATGCTGGTGCTTCTTGATCATGGCGCAGAAACCGACGTACAGAATGCAGATTGCCAGACCCCGTTACATCAAGTAACAGAAAGTTCACTTGCACGGCTATTGTTAGAGCGCGGCATGGACGTGAATGCACGAGACAAGACCCAGGCAACCCCATTACATTTTGCATCCCTCCATGAGCTTGTCGATGTCGCAAAGGTGCTGCTCGACCATGGGGCAAGTGCTAATGCGAAGGACATCCAGGGCCAGATTCCATTACACCGAGTATCACAGAGCTTACGCCATTCGGGATTTGGTCCCCATGTTGTGTGGCTATTTTTGGAGCGCGGTGTGGACATAAATGCACAAGACAAAGCACAGGCAACCCCGTTACACTTAGCATCCTACTATGGGATTACCGATGTCGCAGAGGAGTTGCTTGACCGTGGGGCACGGGTCAATGCAGAAGACATCAGAGGCCAGACGCCATTACACCAGGTGGTACTAGGCAATCACGACTACCACAGTTTCACAACAGCGGAGTCACGGGACCGGCAAAGCTATCCATACAGAGCTGCTCGTCTCGCACGACAATTACTGGAGCGCGGTGCGGATGTGAATGCACAAAACGAAGACCACGAAACCCCATTACACCTGGCGTCACGCCTTCGATTGCTCGAGATGGCGCGAATACTTCTCAAGCACGGAGCCAATGTCAACATGAAGAACTTGGAGGGAAAGTCACCTTTGCAGCTTGCTTCCGGGAGAAAGAGGAAAGCAATGAAACGATTGTTGTCGGAATACTCAGCCAACCAAGCATGATATGTAGTCGTGCTGGGCCTGCTCTATGATACAGTATAGAGACGTTGCTTTGTTTGACAAATTCATTCGGATACACAGATTGTACGTAGTAGCCATATATGGAACCTATTAAAGATGCCGCGCGTCACCTCTGCCCAACCTGACCATTCACGAAACCGTTATCCTTGCCCCTACCCTCGCTCATAACAACCGCCCAGCCCAACACGGGCAATCGTCAGCGCACCGCATGTCACACAAGTTGATGTGGCCGCCGACCGCACCACATGTAACATCACCACTGGTGCCCGGTGGCACCACGGGAGATGATACAAGCGCAGGTCATAAATGGTCGGGGTGTCAACCGCCCGGCGACGAGAATGAACAGGAAAAATAACGCCGGAGGGCAGAAAACACCGCACTAGGGAGATGCGCGGCACGCGGGATTATGCGAACGCGAAATAAAGTGATATTTGTATGCATTGGGCTAGTCTGGAAGGGAACGAGAAGTTGTGAGTAATGTTGAAGAGTTAAAGAGAGGATGCACGTCGAGTATTTCGATATATTTACCGAACCCTAACGTGGAATGTTTGCCAGCAGACGGGAGACCCGCGTCTGGCGGTGTCTGTTGGGAGAAACAAGAGGATGGCGAAAGAGAGATTTATGGGTGAGGGAGCATAGTCCTTGGAAAGGACTGGAACGACGTGAATGGTTGCAGCACAAGGGGAAGGGCGTAGCGCTGTGCTTACACTTGAAAGTTGGTGAGTACAAACATATTTCGTCACCGACGGACACGCGAACTTGACTTTTGTCAGTGATGACCCGGAGTGGAACGAGCCTGCACTGTGTTACCCAGGGCTGCCCATTCACGCAAGCGATGCATCACATGCGCCATGACATCACCAGATCACCACCGGAGCCGCCGCCAAAGCGGAACAAACCCTGCGGGAGGGGCAGCGATAACCTCAGGAGAAAGGTGCGCTGCGAGAATATGCAAGAGCGAAGAAGTGCGACCTAGGAAGTGCAGTGTAACTAATGTGTCGTGGAGGCAATGCCGATATCGGTTGTTGACGGAGTCAGAGATCCGGACCAATGTCTGTGCCCTTGAATTTCCAGGCTTTGGTGCTGATGATGGGGCGTCGAGAACTAGACGCCCTGCAGAGACGAACTCTAACACCAGACGGGTGGTACAGGCAGTAGAGGGGGTGTCTGTTCGCTGCGTCAATGTGTGCGAGTAAGTTTAGGGAGGACTATTTGGATGCCATTCAATTTCTGTGTGAGAGAACCGGAACGAGAAATGTAACGCACCCTTCAAGGGTCCCCGAGCAAGAAAAAAAAACTCGCAGTCGATCGCTCAAAGGGAGCTCTGCCTCTGACGCGTCGATGCCGGATCGGAGAAAAGCGAGAAGGATTCGAATCGGGAATGACACTTGCCGAGCGAGAAGACAGTGCGCATTGCGTGGTCAGTTTAGCCGGCAAGTACCGGTCGTTCCCATGTGAGTTCGCCATTTTACAGTACTGTTTTCACTCTGGCGCAACGTCTCACACTCGCGAGAAGACAAGCAGATTCCGCATTCGAAAAAAAAAAGATTCCTCGCACGACATTCCCGTTCGCATATTGAGTCTTTGGCCGACGTTCCACTCTGCTCCCTGCATCGCAACGTGCGCGCCGAGTAACTAGTAACTACTGACGTAGAACCACATGTATCGCAGCTAGACGTAACCGTATTAGCACCGATAGCACGTAAAACGCCTCAGGGACTGTTGAAGAACTCAACAGGGGTCGTGCTGATCTGCGATAAGATGACGAAGGAATGCACCCAACTTGGCTACTTTCGTGTCCGCGACCCCCATTTCCCTCCTTCAACAAGACTGACTTGCACCAGCAAGTCAGGAGAACTCGCTCCGTACCGTATAGGTATAATTGAAAACGGGACGAGTCTCAAGTTTGCTATAGCCGCGGTTGCCGGCGCGGTGGAGAGAAGTAGGGCCGTGTCAAGAGTGCTGTGTAACAACATGTCACGGCACGATTCGGAGCGAGCCACGGGAGACCTGAAGATCCATAATCATGTATGGTCATCCATATGTGCAAGGCGCGCTGTTCTACCTTGGTGGTACCCTGCGTGGTCAACGCAGCCCAGAAACCTGCCATGAGTAACGCAGATCTGGAGTGGAGTGGAGAATCGCTTGACGCCATGGTGTTGGCAGTAGTAGCTACTAGCGCATTAGGCCAGTTGAAAGAAAAGGTGTGAGGAGGGTAGATTATCATTGTGTAATATTTTCGTTTATAAGTCGGTAAAAGCATAGATATTCTGGCACCGAACCTGAATGCCTGAAGCACCTCCATGAATGGGACGAATGGCCCCGGAGGGGTGGTGAACAATGGGCGCTGCGTGAGATGCGAAGTGGAACTTGTATGCATTATCCATGAAAGGAAGAACGAGAAGTGGCGAGTGAGAGTACGCGTTGATTGTTTTAATATATCTTGCAACGAATTGTTCGCCGTGCCGATAGGATCGCTGCGTTTTGCGCATGCCTTTATGTTCTTGCGCAGTTTGAGAATTGGCGAGTGCGAACTTATTTCGTCGCGGAAGTGGTACCCGAAGAGATCTTGCCGCCATTGGCGCAATCGTCCTCTGGAGGTGCTCCAGACGCAGACGTAGCTTCCGGGAACGGGACGCAGGAGACGTCCGTGCCGGGACGCAGGGTTACTCAGCACTGGTGGCAGCTATTTGCGCCTAAGCCGGTCGTACGAAGAGGTGGCCTGCCAAGCAACCATGGTACGTCGTCGTCGTGGCTATGCACCACGATACATTAGCGTAGAAGTGGATTCGTCGTATTGTTTTATGCGTGGATATTATATGCTATAGCAGTTATCTATGAAGCATAAAACGTCACCACGCGCCATCCTTGCCCGGCCAGTCCACCCACGAACACGTTATTCCTATCTCTACCTGCGCCCGTGACGCCTCCCATGCTCGTCAGGGCCTCGGCCACGGCCATTGTCGAGTATGCCACATGCGGTTTCTTTCGCACTGCCGCCGGCACCAGGCGGCCTGGGAAGATGCGAGCCGCCAGTAAATAGTCGGGATGTCAAACGTCTCGCAGGCACAGGACAAACAACGCCAGAGGCGGATGAGAACTCCAGCAGGGATGTACGCAGCGCAGAATTGTGAATGAGAAGAGAACCGTGATTTGTGTGCAGAGAGCGTCCATAATGAGGTGTGGTAGACGACAGGAGCGCGGCGTATAGTGTGTCTGTTTGAGAAGGACGAGTAAGAGGAATTGGCGAAGAAATATAGTCCTTGGAAAAAAGGTATGGCATGAACGACCCTCGTACGAGGGAACTGCTTGTGCACTTACATCTAAAAGTTGGCAATACGAACACATTTCATCACGCCTGTGTTACACCAAATTTTATCGGGAGAGCGAAGTGGGTTTGCACGGAGCCTACTAGAAGGAAGGTGAGGACATGAGGAGAGATGGGTGCTGCGAGAATATGCGTGAGCGATCTAGGAGTCGCTGGAAACATACTCACGAGTTACGCCACTCGTCTGTCCAGCGCTCAGGGCTCAGGGCTCGCCGCTATACGTTTCCGCGCCTTTGGGAGATCCCCCGTCCTCTCCAATCTTAGCTCCTTTGTTGCCGTCCATGTGAACCCGAATTGGCGGGCCGGAAGCAAAGTTCCCATCCAGTGATGAGGGCGACAGATATTTCGACCCCAAAGTTAGAAAACACGTCCAAATATTTGACTCTGCCCGCTGTCGCCATGGGACGTATTGCCGACGCGCAGTGAAGGAAACGTCAATATCAGCCATCCAATGAAGTCGAGATTGGGGCCGAGATTGGTGCGGCCAAGGCATCCTTGAATTCCAGGCTTCGGTGTTGATGGTGGGGTGTAGGGAAAACCGGAGCCGTGTAAAGGTGGGACGAACCCTACTGGATAGGTGATAAGGAGGGTTGCGGAGACAAGTGCTCGCTGTATGCATGGATGTGGGCGAATGGGGAGTAGAGATACCATTTGACATTTGGGTGCCATTCCGTTTGTGAGCGAGAGAACCGGAATAGGAGAGATAACGCACACTACAACGGACCGAGCACTTTCTGACTCCGGCGACAAACATTTCGTTCCATTCACAGCCCAACTTCTCAGTTTGGAGAAGGGCGATGTAGGAAAGATGGGAGGCGGCCTAGTCCTATGTATGCGAAGTCCAGGTTGCTGGAGTCGAGATGGCATCATGGGGTGATAGTCGGGAGAGTTGGACCAGATTTCTTGGGTCAACTTAGCATGACACCTGTTGAGCGAGAAGACAATAGTGAGTCGGAGATGTCGGATTGGCTGACAAACAGTACCAATCACCGGACTTCCGCGTTCCGTTCTACATGAATTCGCTATTTCTTGTAAACTCTTCTATGATAGTTCTCGCCCTACAGTACTAGTAATTTCAACTCCATCGCGACGGAACATAAGCAGATGCCGCTTTTTAATAACCCAACCACGACAATTCCGTTGACATTGAGTCATTGATCGACATTCCGCTCCTTTGTTCCCTGCATTGCTATGTGCGTGCCGAGTAATCACAGCCGTAGAACCATACGTATCACGCTAGATGTGTGACCGCAATGGTATTTGATAGCACCCAAAACGTTTCAGAGACACTTGGATAAATCAACGGGTCGTACTGATCTGCGATAAGATAACGATAACTTAATTGAAACGCACCCAACTCGGCTCCTTTCGTGTCCGCGACCCATTCCGCAAGACCAACTAGAAGTGCCGAAGAGAACTCGCCCCATACCGTACAACTGTCGACGGGTGTCGAGTTGGCTACAGCTGCAGTCAGTCACCGTGGCTGCTAGAGGTGGAGAGGAAGGAGGTCCGCCGTGTAACCTTCGGGCCATTCTACTTTTGCGCGGACAAAAACTCCTACGAGTACGAGAACTCCTGAGGTACTGCGTTACGCACAACTCGGAGCGAGCAACGGGAAACTTGAAGCATCATAGTCTCGTATCTTCACCCATACGTGCTACGTGCGCTGTTCTACCTTGATAGTACCCTGTCTGGTCAGTGCACCCCAGAATCGCCATGAGTAACGCAGATTGGGAGTGAAGTGTGCGGAATTGGTTGACGTGGAGGCAGTGCTGGCGGTAGCTACTAGCGCAAAGGCCAGTCGGAAGACAAGGTGTACGAAAGGAGAGTAGACGGTCGTCGTGTGGTGGGATATGATGATATCCTTTTCGTCTATAAGTTGGTAAATGTGCATAGGGACTTTGGAACGGAACTTGAAGGATAAGTGAGCGTAATTTGTGCCAAGGGAAAGGGCCAAGGTCCACACTCGTCTGCTAACCCTATCAGTTATGTCTACAGACGCAAGCAAACGCAGCGGCCACGCTCTGGTCATTGATCGAAACAAACGAACAGAACGAGGGTTGACGATGTTGACAGGTCGACGCCCTTGAGGAAGATACCCGTGAACGTTGAAGGCCACCCTGGTGCGTACCTAAAGCGACATCCCCACCGTCATCCTCACTTGTGGTGGCCCTCCTGCGCTCTGCCACTGCCTTCATGCGTGGCGCGTCACGACTCCTAGTGAGTGTATCGCCGCTAGTAGACCGCAAGACTGTTATTACATACCATTAATTGTCACCAATAACCATATTCTAACCAAAGTATCGGTGCCTGGCATCGGTGTGGGGGGTTGGAGAATGGGGGGCCTAGCGTCCTACGAGGACTAGACGAACGCTTTCACGGGATTGGACAGATGGGAAGCGTACAGCGTAGATGAATGCGGGAGAGGATCGTATTTTACAGTTGGATATCGTTCCCATTTGTGAGATGGGGCGAACGGGAACGAAGGAGGGATAGAAAGAGCACACATCGAGGACTGAGAAGGACTCGGAGCTGTGTATCGCGTTTGAACCGGTCCGGATATGTCCCGATGAGCGCCTGAGCCAACGCATGTGTGCTGTGCGAGCTGTGCGCGCTACCTGCACACGTTCCCACCTGAGAAACGTGTTCCTCGGCTCGCATTTTCGACCTGCACCCTTCTCGAACTCAAAGTTACCAAATTTACGATGTCGACCAGTCTCCAGCCGTCCTCCTCAACTCCAAACTTTCATCCGATCTTCGAGAAAGCCTTGAAAGAGTATAAGAAGAAGACCGGAAAAGAGATTTCTACCCATCCGCTCGCGGATGAGATAAACCGCTGCACTTCTATCGAAGCCATCCTCAACGTACTTCAAGGGAAAGCCAACGAACTCAATCAATCCCAGACCAGCGACGAGCGACTCACAAAGTGGCTTACGCCTACTGTGAATGTCCTCGATGCTCTCTCTTCCACCCTCGGTGAAGGCGTTGGCACAGTGAGCCCCAGCGTGTTACCTGATTATCGCTTGTGTCCTAACGTCAATTTTAGGTATTTCCCCCAACCAAAATTATATTTTCGGCGATGAGTATCCTCCTCGTAGTGAGTTGACTCTCCGCGTTTGATAACCCTTGATAACCCCCCATTTCCCACAGGCGGCTAAGGGTACTGCAGCGAGCCGCGATGTACTCATCGAGCTCTTTGAGAGAATTGAAAATTTCTTTGTACGCCTCCGGACCCACACTGAAGTCCCACCGGCAGCGCAGATGACGAATGTGATGGGGAAAGTTATGGCTGAAGTTCTTTCTATGCTTGCGGTCGCGACGAAGGCGATGTATCAAAGCCGAAAGAGTTAGTTGATCTTCGCTGCCAAGCTTTCCCTCGCTGATATTCGCCCAGAAACATTTCTAAAGAGGCTTGTGGGAAGGAATGATATCGAGGACGCGTTGGTGAAGTTGGATAAATTGGAACAGGGGGAGCTCCAGATGGTGTCTGCGCAAGTTTTAAAGACCACGAGCGATCTGAAGGATACGACAAACGATATCAAGGATGTCACAAGTGATATCAAGGACGCTACCAGTGATATTAAGGAGGTTACCAGTGACATCAAGGACGGTGCGTAAATATTTCGTCTCGCGGGACAATTTGTACCGAACCTCTTCGGATTAGATACGAAGGAAACAAAAGTGATGGTTCAGCAGATCGTCAGCGATGTCACATCCCGCGAATGTTCGTTTCGTCGCGTCCTCACCACGAATACTCGTAAAGCTCACACATAATTGTAGGGGAACGGCTCCGAGGATGGTTGACTCCGCCTGATCCATCAACAAACCACACCAACGCGTGCGGCACTCAGCACGAGAGAACCGCAGCCTGGGTTTTCGACGACAACATATTTAAGGAGTGGGAGTCGTCCCAGTTGGGATCCTTATTGTGGATTCACGGAAAAGGTATGAACGTTCCCCCTCTGCGGGGTCCACCTCACCGACAGCCTCTGGTTTCGTAGCGGGTTCGGGGAAGAGCATCCTCTGGTTCGCCACTATCTCTCTCCGTATCCAGATGCTCATGTCCTCGATCAGCTCTGCAATCATCCAGCATGTCCTCACTCTGCGCGATGCTGGGTCAGCCGCCGTCGCCTATTTCTATTTCGATTTTAGAGACCTCGACAAGAAGAATTGCCGCAACCTCATTTGTTCACTTCTAATACAACTCTGTTCTCGGTACAAGCCTTGTCTCGATTTACTCTCCCGCATCTATTCAACCTATAACGATGGAAAGGAACAGGCTAGTGAACGTGCTTTGGTGCAATGCCTCAAAGACATGCTCACGGCGCTATCCTCGTGTCAACTCCCCACTTACATCATCCTCGATGCACTTGACGAATGTCCCAATACCTCCGGGATTCCGACACCGCGAGAACGTGTCCTCGGACTCGTTGAAGATCTTGTTGATCTTCGCCTTCCGAATCTACGCATATGCGTTATGAGCCGCCCCGAGATCGACATCCGGACCGCTCTCGAACCTTTGGCGTCAGGCCAGTTCTCCCTTCATGATCAACCTGGACAGAAGAAAGATATCACTGAGTATGTCCGCGCTGTGGTCCAATCAGATAGCCGCATGAAAAGATGGAGGGAAGATGACAGAAAATTGGTTATCGAGAAACTGTCGGAGAAAGCCGATGGCATGTGAGGCGATGCTTCGTTCTTCCCAATACTCATCTCAACATTTATCGCATAGGTTCCGCTGGGTTTTCTGTCAACTGGAGGTGTTGAGGCATTGTCTCGCTCCGAGTCTTCGGGATCAACTCAATGAACTACCGAAAAGCCTGGACGAGACGTACGAGCGGGTACTGAAGGAGATCGAGTCGACGAACCAAGGCCGCCATGCGCGTCGTCTGCTGCAGTGCCTTTCCGTGTCTATGCGGCCACTTCGTGTTGATGAGCTCGCAGAGGTGCTTGCGTTTGACCTCGATACAACCAAGGCAGAAATTCCGGTGTTTCATGCAGAATGGCGATGGGAAGACCAAGAACAAGCGGTGTTGTCTGCTTGTTCGAGCTTGATTTCCATCATTGGCGGCGACGAGGACGATCCTCGCGTGGTCCAATTTTCGCATTTTTCGGTGAAGGAATACCTCACATCGGATCGTCTTTCCACTGCAAGTGGAGATGTCTCTCGATATTACATTGTTCCTGAACCCGCGCATTTGATACTCGCCAAGGCCTGCCTTGGGGCTCTACTCAATCCGGATAACTGCGTCATCGAAGAGAGCAAAGAGGGCAGCATAGAGCACAATAACAAGGTCCCTCTGCTCGAGTATGCTGCCGAACACTGGGCTTCGCACGCCTAGGTCGGGAACGTGTCATCACGCCTAAAGGATGCGATGGAGACACTCTTTGACTTAGACAAGCCATATTTTCTGGCTTGGAAGCGGATATACGACATATGCCCTCATACACTCTCCAACCGCCATGGCGTGATTAGACCTAGTAATCCCCTGTACTACGCCGTTCTTTGTGGATTCTATGATCTAGTTCAGTGTCTCCTCGCCAAACACCCAGACCAAGTAGATCACGACGGTCATCGCTATAACTCTCCCCTGCCCGCTGCACTATTCGGAAATCACGTTCGGGTCGCAGATCTCCTATACGAGCACGGCGCGAATGCTCATGTTCGAGGAATCCCTCCACTTTGCCACACAATCGAATTCCCAGATGATGCCCGTATCAATGCCATGCAGTTTCTACTCAGACATGGTGCACGGGTGAATGCTGGATATGAGAATCTTTGGACTCCTCTGCATCTGGCAGCGCTTGTAGGAGATCCAGAGGTAGCTCGGATATTACTTGAACACGGGGCAGATGTGAACCTTCGGGACAACTATGGCAAGGTTCCATTGCACCTAGTTCCAACCAACGAGCTCACGCTTTCAAGTTGGAGGGGTGAACGTGGTGAACGTTCGATTGTTGCGCAGTTATTAGTGGATCACTGCGCGGACGTGAATGCACGAGATCAGGACGGCGCTACCCCGTTGCATTTCGCATCACGTCATCGGCGGTTCGAGATTTCCCGATTGCTGCTCGAGCATGGCGCCAATGCCAATGCACTGAATGCCCAAGGCCGGAACCCGCTGCACGAGTTGTCAGGAAGATACCATGATTCTATTTACGCTGATGGTCCGCGACAAAAGCTGAGCGCAGTAAAACTTCAGAACGTTCTCAGTGTCGCAAAGCTTTTACTGGAGCACGGCGTGGATGTGAACGCACTAGATAAAGACCACGCAACCCCATTACACTACGCATCCTCTGACGGGATGCTCGAGTTCGCACGACTGCTGCTCGACCATGGTGCAAAAGCCGACGCGAAGAATGTACTATGCAAGACCCCCCTTCACTTAGTATCTGAAAGGGAGTTTTTCTCTTGGGAAGGCCCCAATATCGCACGGCTATTATTGGAGCTTGGTGCGGACGTAAATGCGCGAGATAAGGACCAGGCTACCCCTTTACATTTCGCATGCTCCCATGGGAACTTCGAGACCGCAATGGTGTTGCTCGACCATGGGGCAGAAGTCAATGCGCAGAATGTTCATGGCCAGACACCACTACAACGAGTGCCACCCAGATCATTAATCTGGGTGGCACATCGCGCCAACGACAACCCCCGCGTTGCACAACTAATGTTGGAACGTGGTGCAGATATTAATTCACGAGACAAGGACCAGGCGACTCCGTTACATTTGGCATGCTACATGTCAATGATCAACACTGCAGAGATACTGCTCGACCATGGTGCCGTAGCCGATGCACGAAATGCAAAAGGCCAGACACCATTACACCAAGTATCGCAGAACTCATCGCCTTACGGCGCGCAATCCAACAATCACCGTGTCGCACGGCTATTGTTGGAGCGCGGCGTGGACGTAAACGCAAGAGACAATGATCAGGAAACCCCTTTACATGTTGCGTGCTCCTATGGGGACCCCGGGACCGTACTGCTGTTGCTCGACCACGGGGCCGAAGTCAGCGCGCAGAATGCTGATGGTCAGACCCCCTTGCACCGAGTATGCCAGGGCCCACGTCGCTCACCTCGTCACTCAGGTGGCAGTATTGCACGGCTATTGTTGGAGCGTGGCGTGGACGTAAATGCACGAGACAATCACATGGCAACTCCGTTACATTTGGCGTCTTACAAGTTACAGCTGGAGGTTGTCGAGGTGCTACTCGAACATGGCGCAGACGCAGGTGCACGGACTGCGGATGGCCAGACCCCATTACACCGAATATCACAGTGCCCGCCGGATGGTCGTAGTCGCGAATACTTTAGTTTCATTATCGCGCGGCTATTGTTGGAGCGCGGTGTGGACGTGGATGCGCGAGATAAGAAGCAGGCGACCCCATTGCATTTGGCATCCCAGCATGGTTTTGTTAAAGTTGCAGGGGCGCTGCTTGACCACGATGCATGGGCCAACGCAGAGGACATCCGTGGACAGACACCATTGCACCAAGTGCTACTGGAAAGCCACAACTACCAAAGTGAGATGTTTGTTCAGGAATTACTGTCTCTAAAGAGCGACCCAGGCCGAGCTGTTCGTCTCGCACAGCGATTACTGGAGTGCGGTGCGGACGTGAACGCACAAACAAAGGACCACGAAACACCGTTACACCTGGCATCACGCCTTCGGTTGCACGATATTGCACGAATTCTTCTCAAGCACGGTGCCAATGTTAATATGAAGAACTCCGAGGGCAAGTCCCCATTGGAACTCGCTTCTAGGAGAAAAGGGAAGGCAATGAGGCGATTGTTGTCGAACTATTCTGCCAAGTAAATGTGATACATAGTCGTGACGGGTCTGCTCTACGATACATTGGTGTATAAACGTTATCGTATTTGTTCGAATACGCGGATTGTATATAGTAGTCGTCTGTAGAGTGTAAAAAACCATCGCGGAAATCCTGCACGTTACCCCTGCCTGGTCTGTCTTGCCTATTCATGAAAATCATGTTGGCCCCTACCCTCACTCGTGACGACCATCCCGCACTCCATTAACGGCTCCACGTTAGTTAGCGCACCACATGTCAAGTTACTGGCAAGGCTACCGCACATGACACAACCACTAAGGTACTAACATCCGATTGCTTCGCTTCACGGGAGGAGATGCAAACGCCGGTGGTCAATGGGCAAGAGTCCGGACGCCTCTGGGAATGGGGCAAACAGCCCCGGAGGGTGGTGAATAAAGGGCGCCTCACGAGAAGCGAAGTGCCATTTATATACATGATTCATAAGAGGGGGGGATGAGAAGTAGTGATTGACGATAGCGAGAGGGCATACGTTAATCGTTCAATATATCTTGTGATGAATTGTTCGCCGCACTGACGGGATTGCCGCGTATAGCGCATCTGTTTGGTAAGAGGGGGTGGTTGGTAAGGGAGTGAGCCCCAAGCTCGTACAAGGGGGCAGCTTGTGCACCTGCATTGGCGAATATGAGCGTGTTTCCATTGGTCTGAGGTATTGTGTAACACGTCACGGCACGACTTGGAGCGAACCTCGGGAGACCTGAGGACCCATAATCATGTACGGTCATCAGTACGCGCAAGGCGCGCTGGTCTACCTTGTTGGTACCCTGCATGGTCAATGCAGCCCAGAAACCTGCCATAAGTAACGTAGATTGAGAGTGGAGAACGGAATCTCTTGACGCGAAGGCAAAGGCGGCCCGGGTGCAGTGGCAGCCACTAGCGCCCAAGCCAGTCGGAAGAAAAAGTGTGGGGAGGGTAGATTATTATTGTGTAATGTTTTTGTTTATAAGTCGGTAAAAGCATAGAGATTCTGGCACCGAACCTGAATGCTTGAAGCTTGAAGGCCAATTCATCGCAACTTTTCAAGGGAATAGGCCCCAGGTCCATATTACTCGCACGGCGTCCTGAGTCCAACCGGTGAAGCGTCACAGACGCAGGCCCATGTAGCAACCATGCTCCAGTTATCGTTCGAGATAACAGACGGGATTAGGGTCGACACTGGAATATTGACACACTTTAGTAGCGTCTAAGCCCGTCACACGAAAAGGTGTTCTGCCAAGCAACCAGGGTACATTGTCGTCGTAGCTCTGCACTACAATACATTAGCATATAAATAGGTTTGTGGTATTTGCTTGATACGTGGATAGTATATACTATAGTAGACATCTGTGAAGCGTAAAAAGCCATCACACGCCAGCCCTGTGATAGAACACATGCCCGACGCCGAGATAACTCGCATGCGGACGCTCAACACTTCAACACCCTACCCCGTCAACCCACGAATACATTATCCCTGCCCCTACCTGCGCCCGTGACGCCTCCCGCACTCGTCAGAGCCTCGGCTTAGGCCAGGATCGAGCATGCGGCTTCTCTCGCACTGCCGCCGGCACCAGGCGGCATTACAGGAGAAGATGCAAGCCGCCAGTAAATAGTCGGGATGCCAAACGCCTCGTAGGTACAGGACAAACAATGCTAGAGGCGGATGAGCACTGCAGCAGAGATGTATGCAGCGCAGAATCGTGAGCGAGAAGGGAGCTGCGATTTGAATGCAGAGGCCGTCCATGATGAGGAGGGGTAGGCGACAGGAGCACGGCGCGGCGTATAGTGCGTCTGCTTGGGAAGGACAAGTGAGAGGAGTTGGCGAGGAAATATACTCCTTAAATACGAACGCATTTCATCACGCATGCGTGTTATACCCAATTTTATCGGGAGAGCGAAGCGGGTCTGCAGTGAGCCTACTAGAAGGAAGTCGAGGACAGGAGGAGAGATGGGTGCTGCGAGAATATGCGTGAGCGATCCAGGAGTCGCTGGAAACATACTCACGAGTCACGTCGCTCGTCTGTCCAGCACTCGTAGTTCATACGCTTCCGCGTATTCGGGAGATTGGCCATCCTCTTTCACCTTGGCTCCTTTCTCGGTGCCTTCGTGAACCCGAATCGACGCGCCATAAGCAAAGTTCACATCCTGTGATGAGGTAAAGACATTTCGGCTCCAAGGTTTGACCCTGCCCGCTGTCGCCATCGTGCAGATAGCGTGCAAATTGTGAGATGGATTGCCGACGCACAGAGGAGGAAGTGTCTAATATCAGCCATCCGAGTCTCGAAAGAGTTGAGATTGGGGCCGGGATTGGTGCGGCCAAGGCATCCTCGAATTACAGGCTACGGTGTTGATGCTGGAGGGTAGGGGAAACCGGAGCCATGTAGGAGTGGGACGAACTCTACTGGATAGGCGATAAGGATGGTGGCGGAGACAAGTGTTAGCTGTATGCATGAATGTGGGCGAATGGGGAGTAGGGAGGCCATTTGGCATTTGGGCGACATTCCGTTTGTGAGCGAGAGAACTGGAATAGGAGGGATAACGCAGATTTTGACGGACCGAGCACTTTCTGACTCCTGCGACAAAAGTTCCGCTCCATTCACCGCCCGAGTTCTCACTTTGGAGATGGGTGATGAAGGAGGCACAAGAGGCGGCAGCTTGGTCCTATGTGTGAGGCGTCGAGATTTCTGGATCCGAGATGGCATGAGGAAGTGATATTCGGGGAAATTCGACCAGATTTCTTGGGTCGACTTGGCGTGACAGTTGTCGAGTGAGAAGACGATTGGTGACAAACAGTACCAATCACCGGACTTCCGCGTTCCGTTCCACATGAGTTCGCTAACTCTTGTAAACTCTTCTATGATAGTTCTCGCCCTACAGTACTAGTAATTTCGACTCCATCGCGACGGAACATACGCAGATGCCGCTTCTGAATAATCCTCCCACCCCAATTCCTTTAGCATTGAGTCGTTGATCGACACTCCACTCCTCTGCTTCCTACAGCCGTAGAACCACACGTATCACGGCTAGATGTGATTACAATGATATTTGATAGCACCCGAAGCATTTCAGCGACAGTTGAATAACTCAAGGGGGATCTGGAACGGAACTTGAAGGACAAGCAAGTGCAACTTGTGCCAAAGGAAAGGACCGAGGCCCACACTCGTTCCCTAATCCTATCAGTGTAACGTCTACACACACAGGCAAACCCAGCGACCACACTCTGGTCATCGATCGAAACAAACGAACCGAACGAGGGTTGATGAGGATGACGGGTCGACACCCTTGAGGAAGATAATCGTGAACAGAAGTTGACATGCCACTCTTGTACGCACCTAAAAGCGACATCCCTGCCGTCATCCTCGCTCCCAGTAGCCCTCCGAAGATCTGCCACCGCCTCAGTGTGCGACACGTCGTAACTCCTAGGGAGCGTATCGCCAGAAGCACTCGTCCAGTAGGCTGCAAGACTGTTCTTCCATGCTAACAATGACCTCCAATGACCATATTCTTACTGGCGTATCGGTACCTGGCGTCGATGTCGGCGGCTGACGTTGGTTTTGGGGGCATAACTTCGTACGAGGGATGGACGAACCCCTTCACGGGGCCGGACAGAGGAAATGCGCACAGCATGGACGCACAAGATAGGATCGTGGTTGGATGTCGTTCGCATTCATGAAGGGGAGCGAACGGGAACGAGAGAAAGAGCACATAACGAGGTCTGAGAAGAAAGCTGCGTGTCGCCTTTGAGCCGGCCCGGAGATGTCCCGATGAGCGCCTGTACCAACGATATCCAATCATGTATGCTGTGCGAAAGGCTGTGCGCGCTACCTGCACACGTTCCCACCTGAGAAACGTGGTCCTCGGCTCGCATTTTCGACCTGCGCTCTTATCGAACTCAAAGTTACCAAATTTACGATGTCAACCAGTCTCCAGCCGTCTACCTCAGCTCCAAACTTTCATCCGATCTTCGAGAAAGCCTTGAAAGAGTATAAGAAGAAGACCGGAAAAGAAATCTCTACCCACCCGCTCGCGGAGGAGATAAATAGCTGCAGTTCTATCGAAGCCATCCTCACCGTACTTCAAAAGAAAGCCAACGAACTCAATCAATCCCAGACCAGCGACGAGCGACTCACAAAGTGGCTTACGCCTACTGTGAATGTCCTCGATGCTCTCTCTTCCACCCTCGGTGAAGGCGTTGGCACAGTGAGCCCCAGCGTGTTACCTGATTATCGTTTGTGTCCTAACGTCAATTTCAGGTATTTCCTCCAACCAAAATTATATTTTCGGCGATGAGTATCCTCCTCGTAGTGAGTTGACTCTCCGCGTTTGATAACCCTTGATAACCCCCCATTTCCCACAGGCGGCTAAGGGTACCGCAGCGAGCCGCGATGTACTCATCGAGCTCTTCGAGAGAATTGAAAACTTCTTTGTACGCCTCCAGACCCACACCGAAGTCGCACCGGCAGCACAGATGACGAATGTGATGGGAAAAGTTATGGCTGAAGTTCTTTTTATGCTTGCGGTCGCGACGAAGGTGATGTATCAAAGCCGAAGGAGTTAGTTGATCTTCGCCGCCAAGCTTTCCCTCGCTGATATTCGCCCAGAAACATTTCTTAAGAGGCTTGTGGGAAGGAACGATATCGAGGACGCGTTAGTGAAGTTGGATAAATTGGAACAGGGGGAGCTCCGGATGGTGTCTGCGCAAGTTTTAAAGACCACGAGCGATCTGAAGGACACGACAAACGATATCAAGGATGTCACAAGTGATACCAAGGCCACCACAAGTGATATCAAGGACGCTACCAGTGATATCAAGGACGCGACCAGTGATATAAAGGATGTTGCCAGTGACATCAAGGACGGTGCGTAGATATTTCGTCTCGCCGAACAATTCGTACCGAACCTCTTCGGATCAGATACGAAGGAAACAAAAGTGATGGTACAGCAGATCCTCAGCGATGCCACATCCCGCGAGTGTTCGTTTGCTCACGACCTCACCACGAATACTTGTAAAGCTCACATATAATTGTAGGGGAGCGGCTCAGAGGATGGTTGACTCCGCCTGATCCATCAACAAACCACAGCAACGCGTGCGGCGCCCAGCACGAGAGAACCGCAGCCTGGGTTTTCAACGAAAATATATTCAAGGAGTGGGAGTCGTCCCAGTCGGGATCCTTGTTGTGGATTCATGGCAAAGGTACTGATGTCCTCACACTGCTGAGTCCACATCTCACCGACTACTCCTGCTTTTGTAGCGGGCTCTGGGAAGAGCATCCTCTGGTTCGCCATTCTGTTTTCTCTCCGTTTACAGGTGTTTATGTCCTCGGTCAGCTCTGCGATTATCCAGCATCTCATCACTCTCCGCGATGCTGGCTTAGCCTCCATTGCCTATTTCTATTTTGACTTTAGAGATGACAATAAGAAGCATCGCCGCGGGCTCCTTTCTTCACTTCTAATACAGCTTTCTTCCCGGTCTACGGATTGTCTCAATATACTCTCCCACGTCTATTCGACCTATGACGCTGGCAAGGAACAGGCCAGTGAACGTGCTTTAGTGCAATGCCTCAAGGACATGCTCATGGCGCCATCCCTTTCTCAACTCCCCACCTACATCGTCTTGGACGCCCTTGATGAGTGTCCCAACACATACGGGATACCAACTCCACGAGGACATGTCCTCGAACTTGTAAAAGATCTTGTTGACCTTCGCCTTCCGAATTTACACCTGTGCATTACCAGTCGCTGGGAGAACGATATCCGCACCACTCTGGAGTCTTTGGCATCGGGTCGCTTCTCTCTTCATGACCAAACTGGACAGAAGAATGACATCAGCGAATATATCAACGCTGTTGTTCAATCTGACCCCCAAATGAAAAGCTGGCGGGAAGACGACAGAAGTCTAGTCATCGAGACACTTTCAGAGAAAGCCGATGGGATGTAAGGCGATGCTTCATTCTGATCCATACTTCCCTGATCTCATCGTACAGGTTCCGATGGGTGTTTTGTCAGTTGGAGATGTTGAGGCATTGTCTAGCTCCCAGTCTTCGGCGTCAACTTGACGAACTACCGAAAAGCCTTGACGAGACATATGAGCGGGTCTTGAAGGAGATCGAGTCCACCAACCAAGGTCGATATGCGCGTCGCCTGTTACAGTGCCTTTCCGTGGCTTGTCGGCCGCTTCTTGTCGAGGAGTTCGCAGAAGTACTCGCGTTTGACCTTGACACGACCGAGGGAGAGATCCCGACGCTTCATGCGGAATGGCGGTGGGAAGATCAAGAGCGAGCAGTTTTGTCTGCTTGTTCGAGCTTGGTTTCGATTGTTGACGGCTATGGTGGCCGGGTTGTCCAATTTTCACATTTTTCGGTGAAAGAATACCTCACGTCAAATCGTCTTGTCTCCGCGAGCGGAGATATATCGCAGTACCACATCCTTCCCGAACCTGCACACTTGATACTTGCGCGTGCCTGCCTTGGGGTTCTACTCAACTTGGATAATCACGTCGGCAAAGAGTATGGCGAGGGCGGTGGCAAGCACAGCAACAAGGACTCCCCTCTTCTCGACTATGCTGCTGGACATTGGGCTTCTCATGCTCAAGTCGGTAGCGTATCGTCACGCCTGGAGGATGCGATGGAGACACTCTTCGACTTAGACGAGCCATACTTTTTGGAGTGGATACGGTTACATGACATCGACCCTCATGATCCTGTGTTTTGGAAAGCAGACTATCATCAACCCCTGTACTACGCAGCTCTTTGTGGATTCTATGACCTTGTTCGGCGCCTCGTTCTTAAATACCCGGAGCAAATAAATTACCGTTATGGAAATCTCGAGAGTCCCCTGGTCGCGGCCCTATCTAGGAATCACTTTCGGGTTGCCGAGCTTCTAGTTGAGCACGGTGCACGTATTAATGTTCGCGGATACCCCCCACTTTTCCACACAATCCGCTTTTTAGAGGATGCTCGTGTCGACGCCGTACATTTTCTGCTTAGACGTGGCGCAGATGTTAACGCCACGGAGGTGCATTTTTGGACACCGCTGCATATAGCAGCAGAAATGGGAAATCTCAAGGTAGCTCAGATGTTACTCGAACACGGGGCCGAGGTCGATTGTCGGAACGACAAGGGGCAAACTCCATTACACTTAGTGTCGAACAGGAAGTCCGGCGAATATGAAGGCGAAGGTGAACGTGAGCGTGCTATTCTTGCGCGAATATTGGTAGAGCGCGGTGCGGACGTGATGGCACAAGATGAGGACAAGGCAACCCCATTACATTTCGCATCATCTTTCGCGCGGACCGAGATTACCCGGCTGCTGCTCGACCATGATGCAAATGCCCGGGCAGAGAATATCCAAGGCCGGAGCCCACTGCACGAGGTGTCACGAGGCATCCACCAATATAAAACGTATCCTTACCACAAAGTTGGTTCTGGGGACCCGGCGTACCACCGCAAAATAGCTCCCGATGTCGCACTGCTTCTACTAGAACGCGGCATAGATGTGAATGCACTAGATAAGGACCACGCAACCCCGTTACATTTTGCATCCTCCCATGGGATGCTCGAGGTCACACGACTACTGCTTGATCATGGTGCGAAGGCCAATGCGGAGAATGTACGGGGCCAGACCCCTCTTCACCTAGTATCGTTGAACGAAGAGTACACTAACGAAAACCCCGATATCGCACGGCTATTACTGAAGCTCGGATTGGATGTTAACGCGCGAGATAAGGACCAGGCGACCCCTTTACATTTTGCGTGTTTCCGTGGGCACGTTGAGACGGCACTGGTGTTGCTTGACCACGGAGCTGAAGTCAATGCACAGAACGCCGATGGCCAGACCCCATTACACCGTGCCATAAATGATCATATGTACGATAATTCCCGTGTTGCACGACTAATGTTGGAGAGCGGCGCGGATGTGAATGCACGAGACAAGGAGCGACAAACCCCATTACATTTGGCGTCTTGCCACTACTCGACGGAGACCATGCTGGTTCTTCTTGACCATGGCGCAGAAACTGACGTACAGGATGCAAATGGCCAGACCCCATTACGCCGAGTAACACAGAGTCCACATTATACCGCACCCCTTCATGAGCTTGCGCAGCTATTATTAGAGCGCGGCATGGACGTGAATGCACGAGACGAGACCCAGGCAACCCCGTTACATTTTGCATCCCTCCATGGGCTGGTCCATGTCGCAAAGGTGCTGCTCGATCATGGGGCAAGTGCTAATGCGGAGGACATCCAGGGCCAGATTCCATTACACCGAGTATCACAGAGCTCACTCCATTCGGGATTGGGTCCCCATGTTGTACGGCTATTCTTGGAGCGCGGTGTGGACATAAACGCACAAGACAAAGAACAGGCAACCCCGCTACATTTAGCATCCTACTATGGGAATACCGTCGTCGCAGAGGAGTTGCTTGATCATGGGGCACAGGTTAACGCAGAAGACATCCGAGGCCAGACCCCCCTACACCGGGTGGTACTAGGCAATCATGAGTACCACAGTTTCACGGAGGCAGAGTCGTGGGATCGAAAATTCTATCCACGCACAGCTGCTCGTCTCGCACAACGATTACTGGAGCACGGTGCGAATGTGAATGCACAGAACGAAGACCACGAAACCCCGTTACACCTGGCGTCACGCCTTCGATTGCTTGAGATGGCGCGAATACTTCTCAAGCATGGAGCTAATGTCAACGTGAAGAACTTGGAGGGAAAGTCACCTTTGCAGCTCGCTTCTGGGAGAAAGAGGAAGGCGATGAAACGATTGTTGTCGGAATACTCCGCCAACCAAGCATGATACGTAGTCGGGATGAGCCTGCTCTATGATACAGTGTAGAAACGTTGCTTTGTTTGACAGATTCATTCGGATACACAGTTTGTAGGTAGTAGCCATATATGGAGTGTATTGAAGATGCCGCGCGTCACCTCTGCCCAACCTGACCATTCATGAAAACGTTATCCCCGCCCCTACCTTCGCTCATGACAACCGCTCAGCCCAACACGGGCAAGCATTAGCGCACCGCAATGTCACGCAACTTTATAGGGCCGTTGAGTACACCGCACACAACATCACCACTGGTGCCGGGTGGACGGGAGAAGACGCAAGCGCATGTGGTAAATGGTCAGGAAGTCAAACGCCCCACGAGAATGGATGGGGGGAATAGCGCCACAAGGCATAAAACACCGCGCTAGGGAGATGCGCGACACGCGGAATGACGCGATCGAGAAGCGAAGTGCCATTTATATGCGTTGGCTTAGTCCAGAAGGTAAAGAGAACTAGTGAACGACGGTAGACAGAGGACGCACATCAAGTAATTCGTTATATATGCCGAATCCTGGCAATGAATTGCTCGCCGGACGACAGGGGATCTGCGTCTGGCGCTGTGTGGGGAGAAACGAGAGGAGGGTAAAAGAGGGCTTGGTGGGGAAGTGTAGTCCTTGAAAAAGAAAGGTATGAGGTAGATGGTTTTAGTACAAGGGGTCTACGTTGCGCAGTGCTTACAATTGAAAGTTGGCGAATGCAATCAGTTTTCGTCACAAGCGGACCTGCGAACTTGACTTTTGTCAGTGGCGACCCGGAGTGGCACGGGCCCACCCTTGTACGAAGGTGATGTATCACATGTGTCGTGTTTTCACCACAGGAAGTGACGACGCGGAACAAACGGAGGGGTAGTAAGGACCCCTGGAGAAAAGTGTGCTGTGAGGATGTGCTGTGAGGATGTGCGTGAGTGAAGAAGTGTGACCTAGCAAGTGCAGGAAACACATCCACGCTGCGCATCTGATCACCACTCACTACACGGGACATTGTAAACCTCTCTACTGGAACCGCAGGCTGTGCTCTTGCCGCTCTCTCCCTCGCCCAAACGAGCACGTCAGGTGTCAATTTCACATCCGGCGACGACTCCGAGCAGAACAGACACTTCGTTGCCAAAGTTAGCATATACTTCAAAATATACTCACCTGTTCCGATTCCCTCCCTCACATAGATGACCAGGAGGTCGTGAGACTGCTCTTACATGTTTCCGATGGCCTCTGATGGCCATATTCCGATGAGGTATTTGTGCTTGGTATTGGTATCGGCATTTGGAGGTTGGGGGCCTGAAATCCTACAAGAACTGAACGAACCATTTCACTGGGCCAGAGAGGGGGGATGTGCACAAGATTCACGCTAGAGAGGATCGTGGTCGGAGGCCGTTCCGATTTGTGAGGAACGGGAACCTCAGACGGGAACCTCGGGCCGAGGTCTCTTCACTTCGGTCAATCTTCGGTCACCACGGTCCACGCAGTAGGGTATTCCAAGAGTTCCGAGTCGCCACTCACATAAACACTTTCAGATCTCGCCCCACTTTCCCCACACCTTCGTTGAGCATACTCGTGACCGATTGAAAATAGGACTCGGATGTGGCCTCAAATTACCCAGCCTTAACCATTTCTATCCTCCCCGTTATCATCAACCGGCACCCTACTAAAGGTCTGCTTGCATTACAGTGACGGCTACATGTATCCGCATATATCGTGACTATATGTGACTTAAACTGCACTGGCGCTGCACGAGATGTTTCGAAGAGACTTTACCTTGAATTTGGATGGTGCGTGGGTCGTGCTGATCCACGATGAGATAACGATGAATTCCACTTCACTCTAGGTCGTGACCGGCAACCCTAAAGCAGCAAGCGAGCCACTCAAAAAGCAATACTGGCATCGTGAAGCGGTTCGGATGTGACCACATCGTCTCTTCTGCCACGTGATTCCTCCCCGGCCTTGACCACGACTCCCATTCCTGTCTTTTGTCAAAGGCGACCTGAACCGGCTAGTACCAAAGAGAAGTAGCGCCGGGCCACTGGCAGAGGTTCTATAAATTGCGCGATCTTCGAGTTTGCTACAGCTGCAATCTTCGGGGCTACCACTGGCAGAGGCGGAGATACTATATATGTTACTAACACCCCGTGGAGACCCTGGATCTATCCTTACTTTTGGGCGCATGAGACTCCTATGTGAGGGCACGAACATGGTCTGGGACCTTGTGGCAGCACAAGCGAGCTAAGGAAGCTCGAGAATCCCCTGATACGTTCACTGATACCCGCCTGCTACGTGCACTTTCTACCTTTGTCTGGCTTGGTACACCATAGAAACCTGCCAGGAGAAGTGAAGAGATAGAGCGAGACGCTGGATTACTCGGTACTGGTGGCAGCTAGTTGCGCCTAAGCTGGCCGAAGGAAAAGGTGTTCTGCCAAGCAATCAAGGTATGTCGTTGTTGTGGCTCTGTACTACGATACATTAGGGTAGAAATGGGTTGTTTGATACGTGGATAGTATATACCATGGTAGTCATCTGTGAAGCGTAAAGGCCATCACATTCCATCCCTGTCAGGCCTGTCCACCTACAAATACGTGATCCCCGTCCCTACCTGCGCACGTGACGCCTTCCGTGCTCATCAGGGCGTCCTCGGTCAGTACCGGTCAGTACCGGGCACGCCACATGCGGCTTCTTTCGAACTGCCACCGGCCCCAGGCGGTCTTACAGATAAGACGCAAGTGGCCGGTAAATAGTTGGGAGGCCGAACGCCTCGCAGGCACGGGAAAAACAACGCCAGAGGCAGATCAGTACCGCAGCAGAGATATATGCAGTGCAGAATTTGTAAGTGAGAAGAGAACCGTGATTTGTATCCAGAGGCCGTCCATAATGAGGAGTGGTAGGCGACAGGAGCACGGAGCGGCGTATGGTGTATCTATTTGGGAAGGACGAGAGGAGTCGGTGAGGAAGTATGGCCCTTGGAAAAACGTATGACATCAACGACCCTTGTACGAGGAAACTGCTTGTGCACTTACATCTAAAAGTTGGCAAATACGAACGTATTTCATCACGGATGGATGTGTTACACCAAATTTTATCGGTAGAGCGAAGCGGGTCTGCAGTGAGCCTACTAGAAGGAAGTTGAGGATAGGAGGAGAAACGCGTGCTGCGAGAATATGCGTGAGCGGTCGAGGAGTTGCTGGAAACATACTCACAAGTCACACCGCTCGTCTGTTCAGCGCTCAGCGCTCGCTGCTCATATGTTTCCGCGCATTCGGGAGATTGACCATCCTCTCCAACTTTCGCTCCCCTCTCGGTGCCCTCGTGAACCCGAATCGACGCGCCATAAGCAAAGTTCCCATCCAGTAATGAGGGCAGATATTTCGATCCCAAAGTTAGAAAATACGTCGAAACGTTTGACTCTGCCCGCAGTTGCCATCACGCAGATGGCGTGCAAATTTTGGGATGTATTGCCGACGCGCAGTGGAGGAAACGTCGATATCAACCATCCAACGGGGTCGAGATTGGGGCCGAGATTGAGGCGGACAAGGCATCCTCGAATTTCGGGCTACGGTGTCGATGGTGGGGTGTAGGGGAAACCGGAGCCGTATAGATGGTGGGACGAACTCTACTGGATAGGCGATAAGGACGGTGTTGGAGACAAGTGCTCGCTGTATGCGTGGATGTGGGCGAATGGAGCAGAGATACCATTTGGCATTTGGGCGACATTCCGTTTGTGAGCGAGAGAACTGGAATAGGAGAGATAACGCACATTCCAACAGACCGAGCATTTTCTGACTCCGGCAACAAAAGTTTCGCTCCATTCACCACCGGAGTTATCACTTTGGAGAGGGCGATGTAGGAGGGATAAGGGAGCGGCGACCTAGTCCTACAGGATGTGTGCGGAGTCTAGATGGCATAATGGGGTGATAGTCAGGGGAGTTGGACCAGATCTGTTGGGTCGACTTGGCATGACACTTGTCGAGCGAGAAGACGATGAGAGTGAGTCGGAGATATCGGTTTGGCTGACAAATAGTACCAATCACCGGACTTCCGCGTTCCGTGAGTTCCGTTCCACATGAGTTCGCAAACTCTTCCAGTTCTCACCACGCAGTACTTTCGGCTCCATCGCGATGGAACATAAGCAGATACCGCTTTTAAATAAACCCCCCACGACAATTCCGTTTGCATTGATCGATCGACGCTCTGCTCCCCTGCTCCCTGTGTTACAACAACGTGCATGCCGAGCAACTACAGCCGTAGAACTACACGTATCACGGATAGATATGACTGCAATGACATTTCATAACACTCGAAACGTTTCGGGGACAGTTGAATAACTTAACGGGGGTCGTGCTGATCTGCGATAAGATAACGATAACTTAATTTGGACGCACCTAACTCGGTCCCATTTCCCTTCCGCAAGACCAACCGTAAGTGCCAAAGAGAACTCGCCCCGTACCGTACAGCTATCGTGGAAAACAAGACGGGTCTTGAGAATTTTGCAGCTGTTGCCACTATAGCTGCCAGAGGTGGAGAAGAGGGGTGTCAAGACGGCCGTGTAACCCTCGAGTCATTCTACTTTTGCGCGCACGAAACTCCAACGAGTGCGAGAACCTTGTCTGAGGTACTGCTTCACGCATGACTTGGAACGAGCTACGGGAAACTTGAAGCACTATGAACTTGTACGTTCACCTACACGTGCTACTTGCGCAGTTCTATCTTGATAGTACCCTTCTGATTAGCGCGCCCCAGAAATCCGCCATAGGAAACGCAGATTGGAAGTGATATGCGGAATTTCTCGACATAAAGGCGGTGATGGCGGCAGCTACTAGCACAAAGGCCAGTCGGAAGAAAAGGAAGGGGGGAGGGGGGCAGATGACTATTGTGAAATGGGATATGGTTTCGTCTAGTCGGTGGATATGCGTACGGATTCTGACACGGGACTTGAAGCTTGAAGGACAAGCGACCGCAACTTGTGTCAAGGGAAAGGGCCTAGATCCATACTCGCACGCCTGGCTAATCCCACCAGTGTGATGTCTACAGACACAGGCACACGCGGCGGCTACGCTGCGGCCATTGATCGAAACAAACGAACCGAAAGAGGACTGACAACGTTGACAGGTCGACACCTTTGAGAAAGATAGTCGTGAACAAATGTTCACAGACCACCCTGGAACGCACCTGAAAGCCATCCCCGCTGTCATCCTCGCTCGTGGTGGCCCTCCCAAGCTCTGCCACTGCCTTGGTGCGCGGCGCATCATGACTCATAGTGGGCTTATCGCCGGAAGCACTCGTCCAGTAGGCTGAAAGACTCTTCTTCCATGCTATCAATGACCTCCGATAACCGTATTCTGACTGGCGTACCGGTACCTGGCATCGGCGTCGGCGGCTGGAGGTTGGGAAGCGTAAAGTCCTACGAGGGCTGGACGAACCCCTTCACAGGACCGGACATAGGCAATGCGCACAAAATGGATGTGTGCGAGAGGGTCCTAGTTGAATGCCGTTCCCATTCGTGAGAGTGGGTGAACGAGAGTGAGAGAAAGAGCACACGTCAAGGACTGAGAAGGAAGTTGCGTCTCGCGTTTGAACCGGTCCGGATATATAACCCTCCCACGGTAATTACCGTTCGCGATAAGTACGTTGTCATTGATAGAATTTCCACTCTAGCTTTACTTCCTGTATTACAACGTGTACCGCGACGAGTATCTACCATAGAACTGTATGTTTCATGGATAGATGCAGTGTAACTACATCAGTAGCAATAGCACGCGGAATGATTCGGGGAGAACTATTACCAATGTTTTGCGAAGACCTCGTGATGATGGCGATCAGACAATGATAACTTCACTGAAATAACCTACTTGGCCCCAGGCCGTGATGAGCAACACCGAACCGACGTACAAGTCATTCAAGAGTGAGCTGAACCACAGATGTGACAATGTCGTCTGTCAATCCAACTCCTTTCTTGTATGCGACCCCCGCTGCAAGACCAGCTGGGACTAGTAAATACTGAAGGAAGCTCGCCCCTCACCGTACGGATGTTGTGGAAAACACGATGAATCTCGAGTCCGATATAGCTGTAGTCACTGCGGATGTCGGAGGTGGTGGAATGTCGTGGGGTGTCAAGACTGCTGATTGTGTCCTACCAATATGATGTGTGACCTTCGATCCCTTCTACTTTTGCGCAGACGGTACACGGCCTAATTAGTGCTCAGAAATCCGCTGTGAGCAATGTAGATCTGGAATGGGAAGCAGAGGTGATGGCGCCGGCATGCTCTAGCTCACAAGCCAGTCGGAAAGAAAGGTGCGAAAACGAGGGGAGACAATCACACGGCGACTACGCTCTGGTCATTGTTCGAAACCAACGAACGGAACAAGGGTTGATAACGTTGACATGTTGACGTCGACGCACCTGAGGAAGGTAGTCACGAACAAACACTCACAGGCTAGCCCTGTTACGCACCTAAAATAGTCATCCCCACCGTCATCATCGCCCGTGGTGATCCCGGTGTTTTGCCACCACCTTAGAGAGCAAGGCGTCGTATCGTCTAGTCAGCGTATCACATACCCCGAGCCAGCAGAGAGGCCGTTCTTATACACTACAAATGGCCTCCGATGACGATATCCAGACTGAGGTTATCGGTGTCCGATATTGGTGTCGGCTGTTTGGGTGTTGAGGAGCCCATTGGGAGCCTAACTTCCCACGAGGGTTGGACGAACCCTTTCACGGGGTTGTAAAGAATCGCAGAGAGGCCGCTCACAAAGTAGATGCCTGCTAGAAAGTTCCGTAGTCGGATGTCATTCCCATTGTGAGAGGGGGCAAAGGGATCGACTCTGAAGAGGAGAGAAAACGCGCACGTCGAGGACTGAGAAGGAGCCGCATAACTGCCGGAGAACGCCGGTATGAGCCGGTCCGGATATGTCTCATGAGCGCCTGTCTCTATCAAACGACGCCGGCGTTATCGTCATATGTGTGCTGTGCGCAAGGCTGTGCCCGTACACAGGGCACACGTTCCCACCCACGAAACCTGGTCCTCGTCTTACACCTACGTCTCATCGAACTCACAGTCGAGGTAAACACGATGTCCACCAGTCTCAAAGCATCCTCCTCTACTGCAAACATTCATCCGATCTTCGAGAAGGCCCTCAAAGAGTATAAGAAGAAGACCGGAAAAGAACTGTCTACCCATCCGCTCGCAGAGGAAATACAAGGCTGCGGTTCTATTGAAGCCATCCTCGCCGTACTTCAAGGGAAAGCCAACGAACTCAATCAATCTCAGAGCAGCGACGAGCGACTCACAAAGTGGCTTACGCCGACCGTGAATGTTCTCAACGCACTCTCTTCCACCCTTGGCGATGGCGTCGGCACAGTGAGTTCCAGTATCCTACCTGGTTACCAGACGTCCTAACATTAAGTTTCAGGTATTTCCCCCCACTAAAATTATCTTTTCCGCAATGAGTATCCTCCTTGTGGTGAGTCGACCTTCTGCATAGACTGTGACGCCCCGGGACAACGCCATTTCCCACAGGCGGCAAGGGATACCGCAGCGAGCCGCAATGTGCTTATCGAGCTCTTCGATAGAATTGAGAACTTCTTTGTACACCTCCAAACGCACACCGAAGTGCCACCGACGGCACAGATGGTGAATGTGATGGAGAAGGTCATGGTCGAAGTGCTGTCTATGCTTGCGATGGCGACAAAGGTGATGTACCAAAGCCGCAAGAGTTGGTTCATCTCCCCTCCCCTGAGTTTCCCCTTGCTGAAATTGGACCAGAGACGTTCCTTAAGAAGCTGCTGGGAAGGAACGAAATCGAGGACGCGTTAGTGAGGTTGGATAAATTGGAACAGGGGGAGCTCGGGATGGTGTCTGCGCAAGTGTTAAAGACCTTTAAAAAAAAAAAAAAAAAAAAAAAAAAAAAAGTGTTAGAGACCACAAGCGATCTGAAGGACACGACAAACGATATCAAGGATGTCACAAGTGATATCAAGGATGCTACCAGTGATATCAAGGACGGTGTGTAGATCTTTCGTCTCGCGGAACGATTCATACCGAACCTCTTCGGATTAGATACGAAGGAAACAAAAGTGATGGTAAAGCAGATCGTCAGCGATGTCACATCCCGCGAATGTTCGTTTGCTCACGACCTCACCACGAATACTTGTACAGCTCACATATAATTGTTGGGGAGCGGCTCCGAGGATGGTTGACTCCACCTGATCCATCAACAAACCACGCCAACGCGTGCAGCGCTCAGCACGAGAGAACCACAGCCTGGGTTTTCGACGACAACATATTTAAGGAGTGGGAGTCGTCCCACTTGGGATCCTTATTGTGGATCCACGGTAAAGGTATGAACGTTCCCACTCTGCGGGGTCCACCTCACTGACGGCCTCTGGTTTCGTAGCCGGTTCGGGGAAGAGCATCCTCTGGTTCGCCATTCAAGTTATTTCTCTCCGTATCCAGATGCTCATGTCCTCGATCAGCTCTGCATGTTGGAATTTGGTGAGTTCACGCGCGAGTTGTCTCGGCGTGGGATACTGCCCGCATCGGCGTCGGGCATCACCTGCACCTCATGTGTGGGTGTTAGGATGTGTGATCGTGTAGTCCGTAGTGACCGTGATCAGGGACAATCCCTCGATCTTCTACTTAGTTGAGACGTTGTCCGTGTTCGTTTCTAACAGAGGGCGGATGCCCGTCTTTGTTATTTCACGTGTAGGTCGACACATTATACTACAGTACTTACGATGTATTTAAGAACGCTTCGTGCGCTCCTGGCACCCCAGTCGTTAACTTGGTGTGCCAGGCGAGTAGTCTTTACTTTCTTCCGAATATAGTCGTTAACTTGGTGTGCCAGCCGGCTGCGTTTCATCACTGCAATCATCCAGCATGTCCTCACTCTGCGCGATGCTGGGTCAGCCGCCGTCGCCTATTTCTATTTCTATTTTAGAGACGTCGACAAGAAGAATTGGCGCAACCTCATCTCTTCACTTCTAATACAACTCTGTTCTCGGTACAAGCCTTGTCTCGATTTACTCTCCCGCATCTATTCGATCTATAATGACGGAAAGGAACAGCCCAGTGAACGAACTTTGGTCCAGTTCCTCAAAGACATGCTGATGGCGCTATCCTCGTGTCAACTCCCCACCTACATCATCCTCGATGCACTTGACGAATGTCCCAATACCTCCGGCATTCCAACTCTGCGAGAACGTGTCCTCGGACTCGTTGAAGATCTTGTTGATCTCCGTCTTCCAAATTTACGCATATGCGTTATGAGTCGCCCCGAGATCGACATCCGGACACCTCTCGAACCTTTGGCGTCAGGCCACTTTTCCCTTCATGATCAACCTGGACAGAAGAAAGATATCACAGTGTATGTCCGCGCTGTGGTCCAATCAGATAGCCGAATGAAAAGATGGAGGGAAGATGACAGAAAATTGGTTATCGAGAAACTGTCGGAGAAAGCCGATGGCATGTAAGGCGATGCTTCGTTCTTCCCATTACTTATCTTAACATTTCTCGCATAGGTTCCGCTGGGTCTTCTGTCAACTGGAGATGTTGAGGCATTGTCTCGCTCCGAGTCTTCGGGATCAACTCAATGAACTACCGAAAAGCCTGGACGAGACATACGAGCGGGTACTGAAAGAGATCGAGTCGACGAATCAAGGCCGCCATGCGCGTCGTCTGCTGCAGTGCCTTGCTGTGGTTATGCGGCCGCTTCGTGTTGAGGAGCTCGCGGAGGTGCTTGCGTTTGACCTCGATACAACCAAGGCAGAAATTCCGGTGTTTCATGCGGAATGGCGGTGGGAAGACCAAGAACAAGCTGTGTTGTCTGCTTGTTCGAGCCTTATTGCCATCGTCGGCGGCAAGGACGGTTCCCGGGTGGTGCAATTTTCGCATTTTTCTGTGAAAGAATACCTCACATCGGATCGTCTTTCCACCGCAAGCGCAGATGTCTCTCGATATTGCATTGTCCCTGAATCCGCGCATTTGATACTCGCTCAGGCCTGCCTTGGGGTTCTACTCAAGCATCAGCATTTGAACGTGTTCCTGGATTTTACTTTGGCCACTTAATTTGGAAATCCAGTAAATTTAAGTAAAAAGTGTTGGTCAAGCAATATCCGGAACAGTGTTTCACACCTCAGCTATTTAAACATCAAGTGAGTCCAAGTCCACCAGGGTGATCAAGTCATTCGAGCCATGTCCAGTCGAATATGTACTTGTTTGTATATGTTCTTGATAGCGTTGGGGGGATGGAATGAGGACAAGTTGGCAGGCACATTGGGAGTGCAGCAAGGTCGGGAACGGAAATGATGGTGCATGAAGCTGGGTTGGGTGATTGCTGGTGGTAAAAAAATGGTCACCCATGCTTCTGCATGGCACAATACTTTGTAGAGGTGGCTGCCTGGTTTGGGGATGCATTGGGTTTGAGTCGCTAAGGCTGCGCACGAATGCGGCACACTGGGGAACACAAGGGAGGAGCTACACTGAGCCCCGAAGTCCAAGGGGAAAAGCCTATACTATTGTCCAAAGTCAGAGTCATAAATACATGGGCCATGTACTTAGGAATAGGTTCCAAGGAAATATGGTACATGAGATAAACAAGGGAACAGGGGACTGCTAAAAACACAAAGGGAAATGTCCAGAAGGAATGGGAAGCATCTATGAAGGTGTTTCAAAAACAATACAAGTTGCGTTATCCGTTGATTGTTGTTTAGTTTGATCGTGGGAAGCTTCTTCGAAGTATTGCCATTCCCATGCCACCACATCCCAGTTCCCCCTCCGTCTTCCTCTGTCACCACCACCTTGCGGCCTCTCAGTCTACTTCGAGCCCACACTCATGACAGCCATTGTATACTACTGCCAGTGTATTCTCCCCAAAATGACTTGAGGCAGCACACCACACTCGATGCTAAGTGCCACTGAAGATAAGAATTTTTGTCGATGTAACCTCACGATGTACTTACACTATTTGCAGGTATGACCGCGCAACTGCCACGGCACTCCTCACCTACCATCTACAATACTTTAGCTTGAAGAGGGTGTTCGCTAACATATATGCATTCACCCTAGATGCCTCTGCGTCATATGGCTTGTAGTATGTAGTCTCAGGCTCTTGAACCCGTCCACTCTTCGTCTCACATATAGAGAGTATACGTCCGGTCGACCACTGGGCATAGTGACGACGCCAGTCATGTCACCGAGGTGTCACCAGTGCAGGACCCGAAGTATACACGCCCTCAAGCCTTCATTAGCACCCCTAGCACACTCTGTATGTTTCAGACATTTTCCACTTCGTTTAACTTGCCTCTTCGCGTCCCCCAGTGTTCTGCACCCACGTGCGGCCTTAGTGACTCGAGCGTGATGTGTCACCTACCACGACGACCACCTCTGCAAAGTTTCGTGTCGCGCGGAAGCATGCGCGACCATTTCCGATTGGCTGCAACCACCTGGACCAGCAGGGCTCCCATGCAGCCCACGGTTCCTATTCCCAACCTGCTGCACCTGTGTGCGGCTTTAGCGACTCAGGTACAACGCGTCCACGACCAATGTAGCCAGCTCGGCGAAGTTTCGCATCGTGCAGAAGCATGCGTGACCATTTTAGATCACCTACGATCACTGACCCTGTAGCCTGCCATTCCCTTTCCTGACCGTGCTGCACTCGCGCGCAGCCTTAGCTATTCGATACAGATGTGACAACAACCGCCATGGACCTACCTACAACACCTCGCACCCCACAGAAGCTTGCGCGCTCACTTGCGCTGCTTCACACTCCCTGCACATCTTAAACATATTCCGCAATCATTTAGGGTATATTGGATGCAAATTTGGGGTGACGAGCGGTCACGTCATCGAGGCGTCACCAGCGCAGGACTTGAAGTATACACGCCCCCAAGCCCTCCTTAGCGTCCCTAGCACACCTTGTATGTTTCAAACTTTTTTTCCATTTCGGCTATTAGCGTCGATTTTTGACTTGCCCCCTCACATCCCCCAGTGTCCCGCACCCATGCGCGGCCTTAGTGACTCGAGCGTGACGTGTCGCCTACCATGGTGACCACCTTTGCAAAGTTTCACATCGTGCGGAAGCATGCGTGACCGTTTCCGATCAGCTGCGACCACCCGGACCAGCAGGGCTCCCATGCAGCCCACAGTCCCTATTCCTGACCTCGCCGCACCTGCGCGCGGCCTAGCGACTCAGGTACAACGTGTCTAGGACCAATGTAGCCAGCTTGGCGAAGTTTTGCAGTGTGCGGAATCGTGCACGACCATTTTCGATCGCCTGTGACCACTGACCTTGTAGCCCACCATTCCCTTTCCTGACGGACGTGACTCACTGCAATGGACCTACCTACAACGCCTTGCACCCCGCAAAGGGTCACTGTGGTGGCCACCACGACGCAGGGGTATAGTGTTTATAGCAGTACTGTGTAGCATACAATTGATACTTTTTAAAATGCCTCCTTGCTTCCTGGATTTTACTTGAGCTCACTAGTGTTGTGAAAATGAAGTGAAATCAAGGCATACCGAGTAAAATCCAGGACAAGGACCTACTGGATTTTACTTGACAAAAATGCTCCTGGATTTTACTTAATCGGGTATCAAGTGAAATAAAGCAAAATCCAGGAACGTGCTCAAATGCTGATGCAGGCCTTGATGCTCTGTGATCCCGTCCATTTACCCGAACCTGCGCATGCACCGTTCTACCTAGGTGGTCCCCATAAAACCGCTTTGAGTAAGGCAGATCTAGATTTGCTCGACGTAGAGGCTGTGCTGGCAGTAGCTACCAGTGCACAAGCAGGTCAGAACTTAGTGGAGCATGAGTGCGTTTGGGTCTATTGCTCAGTCTATCGTTTCCTCACCAGCTGTCATAGGTCAACAATCATCAGTCACCAGTCATCTGGTGAAGCTGTCTGAATCCCCGCAGTCGTCATCGCTCATAGTGACCCCCCTGCACTCTGCCACCGCCCTGGTACGCCACACATCATGCCACCTGGTGGGCGTATCACCAGACGCGCTTCCCTGGGAGGCCATGAGAAGGTCCCTACACGCCGCTGATGGCACCCAATGACCATTCGAGAAAAAAGTATGTTTATATCCCCTTCATCTTTTGAGAAAGGCTTCATGACGCCCACAGACTCTTGAGGGTGAAGTTATCAGGGCCTGCAGACACCACATGGGAAGATATTAATATCAGTAACATGGATCGGGGTGAACTGCATCTGGGTTGCTGCATATCTAAGGTAAGCTCAGCTTTTTTTGAAGATCTGTTTCTATTCTGGGATACATATCGGAAATACAGACCGGTCACCATAATAGAGCTACAGTATCTATGGGCAGTTCTGCCTATGCAGAATCACCTCCCCAACACAGTACCTGCGACTAGCACTATGAATTAACGTTAAACAAAGGCAAAACCATATAGACAGAGGCTGGGAGGCAGTCCTTCGGTGATTGGGGGGGGGTTGAGGGAAACGGAGACAGGGGGTAAAAAGAGAGGAAGACGCGAAGTCCTCACACATACACTAACAGAAGGGGAATTTTCACCTCATGCCCCCCCTAGGGTAAGCTGCGTATACTTTGCCGAAGGCACTGTATCTAAGAATGGAGGGTGAGTCCATAATCGGTTAGTAGAGAAGCTGGGGAAGAGTTGTTGGGTAGGAAAAGAAGACAGAGCCGTGGGACTCCATCAAGGGTTGTTGACAGGCGGGGAAACATTGGCACAAGGCCGAATCTTCCAGCGCTGAAAGTCCCCCACGATCCGGTCGTGGTTGTACCGGACGCGAGTCGAACTGCAGCTTCCGAACCGATACAGTACATACACGACTCGGAGGCTGTCCCCACATCTCACTGGTCTCACATCTCGACCTTGTCCAACTCAGAGTCGCCATAAGCACGATGTCATCCAACAACCAGATGTCCTCCTCCACTCCAAATATTCAGCTGATCTTTGATGAGGCCCTAAAAGAGTACAAGAAGAAAACCGGAAAAGAACTTACTACCCACCCAATTGCAGACGAGATCAAAGCTTGCGATTCTCCTGAAGCTATCCTTACGGTACTTCAAGGGAAAGCCAATGAACTCAACCCATCTCAGAGCAACGATGAGCGACTCACCAAGTGGCTTACGCCAACCGTGAATGTTCTCAACGCACTCTCCGCCACCCTTGGTGTGGGTGTTGGTACGGTAAGCCCCGGCATGTTGTCACATAATGCTCGGTCTGTGTCATAACGTTAACTTTCAGGTATTTCCCCCAACTAAAGTCATATTTTCTGGAATCGGTATCCTCCTCATAGTCAGCTTTTGTGCCCACTCCAACTGTGTAGGCTGATAACACCGTCATGATCTCATGCAGGCAGCAAGGGACACAGCAGCGAGCCGCGATGCACTTATAGAACTCTTCGACCAGATAAAGAACTTCTTTATACGCCTCAAGACCTACACCAAAGTCCCACAGACCACGGAGATGACAAGCGTAATAGGGAAGATTATGGCGGAAGTGCTGTTTATGCTCGCTATACACATAATGATTGATGGTGACTTCCATCATTCATGGGCCAACCGACGGTGAGAGTCTTAGATATGTCATGGGCTAGCCGACGTCGGCCGATGCCCAAGATTCCTTCCAAGATTCATGGGCCAGCCGACATCAGTTCGGACGGACGAGATTTACAAACAGCTCCGTAGTAATCATGCAATGGTGACTTTTTATGGCTTCCGCATCTGAGAGATATGATCGGACACTGTACCAAATAGAATGTGTGCTTGACATCTGAGAGGTAAACACAGAGATGTTATCAAACATGGTCTGAGGTAGAATCTCGGACACATTCCATTGATCACTGTCTGAGGTACGATCTCGGACGTATTCCATTGATCACTGTCCGAGGTACGATCTCGGACGTAATCCATTGATCACCATCCGAGGTAGAATCTCGAACGTGTTCCATTTATCACTGTCCAAGGTACGATCTCGGATGTGTTCCATTGATCAATGTCCGAAGTAGAATCTCGGACGTGTTCCATTGATCACTGTCCAAAGTAGAATCTCGGATGTGTTCCATTTATTACTGTCCGAGGTAGAATCTCGGACGTGTTTCATTGATCACTGTCCGAAGTAGAATCTCGGACGTATTCTATTAATTACTGTCCGAGGTAGAATCACGGACGTGTTCCATTGATCACCATCCGAGACTTAATCTCAGATGTGTGAGTAGTGTGCTCCAACCATATCTATCAGCAGGACAACTTGGAAGAGTGATATGAATCACAGTCTGACAGAAAATTAGAAATGATATTATGTAGCCAGTCCACAGTTCAGATATAGATAGCCAATATATGTAGCTATAGAGTGTACAGTTTAATTCTGTCTCTCAAGGTAGCCCGGACCAATCCTCTGTGAACCCCTGCCAGTGTCCATATTCCTTCACAACTGTCAGAATGCTGTGTGAGATGTAGAAAGATAGTCTTACTTGGCTTTATCTGACTTCTTGATCTGCCGCTTGCCCAGACTGTGAGAATGAGGTGGTTGGTCCTCTGACATATGTCCAGATGTAGAGGCTAAAGTGCTCCCATGGTGAACTTGGAGGAGTGCCATCCTCTGGCCTGGTGTATCTTGATGGGTTGACAGTCCTCTGGCTAGATTACTTCCAGTGTGAATAGAATGGCTAACTATCAAAAGCATTTGTGAAAGTACTTACCTGGGTCTTGTGTCAATTCAGTGGGTGCCGTCTCAGAGGGTGGAGCATTACTGCCATGTGCACCATGGAGGTATGCTATATAAGCAGATGAGTGGAAGTCTGCACATGGAAGCAATGGCCAAACCCACAGGAGTGTTGTGGGACAGATGGAGGCTCTGGACATTCAGTAGACTCTACTCCTACTCTGGCTGGATGTTCAGTATTGGATTTGGAAGGACCCTTCTGCACTGCATGCAGAGAAGGCAGTATTTGTAGCGGTGATGACTCCGGACTAGGATGATCAGAGATCTTGTTCAAGTCTCTAGCAAAGTCCTCTTCTTCTTCATCTGGATTAGAGGTGGAAGGAGTCTGGCACCGTCTCCGAGTTGGTAGATGTTCGGAGGTCTTCTCCACTTCAGCAAGCAGCTCACATGATGGGTTCCAGATGAGGGGAGTCAGTCCATCTTCCTTCCGCTGCCTCCAGTAGATCAAAAGGTCATGGACATCATCCAATCGTATTTTTGATGGGTCTGCCCATTGAAATCCAGGTGGATAACACTCTTCCTCTATCCAGGCAGTAGGAGCTGTGGATAGCTTTGCCCAAGGGATGGTCAGATTACGCTTGCCAGAGATGAACCCTAATGCACATATCCACATAGGTGACTGAATACAATATATATTGTGGAGACCACTCACTAATATGGGCAGTACAATAGTCCCTAAGCGCTGTTTGAACCACCTTGGCTTGATGTCCACCACCCTTGACAATGGATGGAATTTCTGGTTCCCCTGTCACATCAGTGGTGATTTGGACAGGGGCCTTGAGTGTCCTTGCATGGTTCTTCTCAGCACCCTGATCATCGTCTGTATCACTTATGAGATAATCATATATGTTGATGAATGCATTCCAAACCTGGCCCAAAGCACTGCCTGCCATATTTCTTCCATTTATCCCAGAGCACAGAGGTCCTCCAGTTAGGACAGAAGTCTCCGAAATCAAGTCCTTCATCTACACCAGCATTCCACTCATCCCTGTGAATAGAACAGTTAGTGTCCGGCCAGCAATGTAACATAAACAACATACATTGAAACCTGCAGAGTTCCATCCTCCTTCTGGTATGCAAGGAGAACTATAGACCGAGCTCCACATGTTCTGTAAAGTTGGGTTTGAAAGTCTCTCACTATCCGGCCACGGATAGCAGCCGAAGCCATTCTGGAAGGTGAGTCAGTGTGATGCATGGAGTGGTGAGACTTCACTTACTTGGCCTGAATGCCCTTCGGAGGGCCATTGTCCGACCATTCTTTAGCAGTCTCCGCAAAGCGCTCCTGCTCCTCAATTGGTAACTTCTTCCATAACTCAGTGGTTGCCTCCTGGAGTGCACCTAAGAATTCCTGTGTTCCAGGCACAGCTCCGGACATTTCCTCCGCAAGCACAGTGATGTGTGCCTTATCCTCATGGTAGAAGACATTCCTTGCAGACCACCTCCGAGTGAACTTGATAACCTGACGATGAGGAGGGGAGTAGTGGTTGTAGAACCACTTTCTGATTTTCTGTAAAGCATATCTATCAGTAGACTTATAAGCATGCATGGAATATCAATACCTGTCTAGCATCTTTCTTATCAAACACAGAGTTGGCAGGCTGCCTCCGATACAGTTCCCCCATAGCCTTCTCCAGAATATTCTTTCTCATCTGTGTATCAGCCTGCTCAAAGTCATCCATATAGCCTCTAAGAATGGTTGCATCCTGTGGTGTGATTACAAACCCCTCCTTAGTGGGAGGCATTGGTCTGGAGTCTTGGCCAGAGTGAGTAGCAGATGAATCAGAGTGTTCAGACATGGGTGTAGACAAAGTTGTTGAAGGGTATGGAAGTCGAATGTATTTGGGAAATCAAACTGATCATGGTTGAGCATATATATAGTGCTCTCATAAGTCCCCAAGAGGATGACCCAGAGATATCACCTTAATACAGGGTAGGTGGATTGAATGATCAGAAAATGAGGACTCCGAAATCCGTGTGTTGACATGACACACATAACATGATAGGTTTCAACACAAAGTGTATTGGAGTGATATACTTAGAAAGACCAGTGACATACTCACAGTGTATTGTTTCATGGCTCTGAAACATAATACAATTTAGTTTGGAGAGGTGCGGTCTGTTTTCACGACTTCGGACGGAACGCACACCGGACCAATATGTCCGAAGTATGTCCGAAGATCCATTCAATTGTCAATCTGAGAAGGGTGTCCAGACATGTTATACTTACTTTAACAGGCTGGTGTCATGGCTTTGAAACACAATACAATTTAGTTTGGAGAGATGCGGTCTGTTTTCACGACTTCGGACGGAATGCACACCGGACCAACACGTCCGAACGATGTCCGAAGATGCATTCCATTGTCAATCTAAGAACGGTCTCTAGACACCTATATTCTTCATAGTAGATTGCGTTGTGGTTATGAAACAAAACACACTTCATTTCAGAGAGGTGCAGTCTGCCTTCATGACTCCAGCTGAAACGCCCTTCTGACACATGACTCCGAGTCATGTCCGAATATGCGTGCTGTGGCCAATCGGTGAATGATCTCTAGACGCTCTATATGGCATGTAAATATCATCTGATTGAATATGGTCACATCGTATGCTGCAATCACCCCAACAGAAGTGACCAAAACCTGAGGAGGAACAGTAGATTCACAAGGTAGACTACAGCTATGAACTTTACTACTCTGGAAGACTGGCCATGAACTCATCCAGCTTATCTGTAAACGCTTTCTCAGCTTCCAGACCGTCGTGAAGGGCTATTTGACGCTCTATGAGGTGTGCACGAAGATGAGACACCATCTCCCGGACCTTGGTTACCTCAACCATGGATGGAGCAGTGTCCAGTGAGGGGGCGAGTTCCTTGGTGTTCTTGGAGGTCGAAGCCAGCTGGGGCATGTCATATGAGTGGTTGGTAATGGAGGGAACACTGTGATAAGTGTCCGATAGTACGTACTGTGTGTTCCTCACTCTCCGGATCACTTCCGTCCGGTGCTGGCTCCGAGATGGAGGCTGTTGACTTGAGCAAGAATGTAGTAGGTTGTGAACGATGCGGAGGTGGATGATCGTCGTCCACCACCATCGCATCAGTCAGATCCTATTCAGAGATTGTGATAATGCCATACTGTGAGTTGAACTCGGACGTACCTTCGGAGTGGAAGCAGCAGTAGGCACCGCAGTTTGCACAGCAGGAGGAGGGGTAGGTGTACCAGCATCTTTGTAGAGGAAAGAGCGCTTGACCTTTGATTTCACTGGAGGCACCACCTTTGCTTGAAAGGCCGGAGCAAGAGCAGAAGCCAGAGATGGTGCTGCTGCAGTGGCAGCCACAGCTGGAGCAGGTGGGGTGGTAGCAGTTGGAGTAGGTGTGGCAGTGGGAGTGGCCTTGCTAGGCGCACTTTTCGCAGTAAGCTTTCGCGCATGTGGGGGCATCTTTCCGACGTATGCCCAATGCCCTATGGCCATATGACTCAGGTAAGTACTGTGGGTAATGCTTACTATATGGGGACACACTGGACTCAGACTCCGAAGTCTCATCTGGGAATGACATGTTGTGTGGGTGTGGCTGATAGTTCGCTGGATCGGTGATGACTATATTACTGTGCACGGACTAAGTATTGGAATTGGCAACTGTCTGAAGTATGGGCCCAAGACTATGATGTATGCATAGATGCATGCCACATGTCCGGAGTTGTGTACTGGGCGACTAGATCTATGACATCATATACTCTTATGAGATGTTCGGACACAATAGACTCGGTGTCCATGTGGGGCATATGCTTTTATTAGATGTCCGGACAGATCGGACGCGGCGTCCATGTGGGGCGTCCGTATGGGGCATGCCTTATCGGTCCAATCACATCAAACTTGGACGTCGAATATTCGGAGTCAGGTGTCCGAGTATGCGACAGACAGTATCTGATCGTTCAACGTTCACCCTCCACATTACAACGATGGCAGCATCCGACTCTATTACTCCTGCTGAGGCTCAGCTGTTGGGGATCGCCTGTAGGATAGACACTGCTCTCCGGTATAGGGATGAACATAAGGAAGCTGTGGACGATTCCTGGTACAACCAGGCATTGGAAAATGAGTTGGTGCGTGGTCCATCTGAATGCGTATCACGGCTCACTCACTGAGTGTCATAGGACGAGGTCAATGAGGTCTTTGAGAAGGAGGATGCCTGTGTCCCTCGCATGCATCCACTGCTGCGCATGGTTGGGGAGGAGAGTGTGCGTGTTGGTAATGGTGACATGGAGCTGGACAGGTTCAGCATCGATGCGATCCGTGAGGCCTGCAAGGCGTTCTCAAGTGCAAACCCTGGGTTCAACCCAGTGCTCTCCTTGGCTGACGTCCGGCGCCTTGCTAGCGAGGTACCGGACATGGTCGAGTGGTGGCTCCCTGGAGAGCCCACATTTGAGGATGAGGAGGCTGCTGAAGACGCAGCTGCTGAGGCTGCCGGAGGTGAAGGCGACGACGACGATGAAGTTGCAGAAGGTGAGTTCGCTGCTCATATGCTGAAGACACATAGCTAATCTAATCGCACACAATAGTCGAATCAGCTAGTACCGGAGCGAGTAGTGGTCCGCGCCGCTCCGGACGCAACTCAAAGGTGAAAGTATCCGGCCATACTGATGAAGACTCGACTGGTGACGACATCATCATGTTGGACAATCCGGATGTGGAGGCAACACTGCGCAAGCCAAGGGCGACCAAGCGCCCCCAGGCTGTTGTGGTATCACCATCCTCGGACATCCCTGCAAAGCGCCGTCAATGCAAGGCCAGCACATCTGCTAAGGCAAAGGGAAAGGGAAAGGAATCCCTTCCGGACCCTGTACGTCCATTTTGCTCTCCGAGTGGTGGTGCAATAATCTGGCATCCAGGGATTCTGTGGGCCATGCCAGATGTCCAATGCGAAGGAGTGTGTCCCCCAGGTCAACGCTCCAAAGGCCATAGCATGTGCGCTCTGCCGGAGTCGCAAGGTGCAATGCCAGCCTCCACCAGCTTGGGCACTCCCGATCATCGAATCCATCGAGCGCTCGAAGCTTGCGAAGGAGGAGAGGAAACAGCAGCCGCCCCGGAGGCGTTCGGCCACATGTGCGCAATTGACCGCAGTCCGTCCGAACTCATTTAACGTTCCCTTACAGCTGTCTTCGACGATATGACGCCGACACTTGACTCTCTCAAGCGCGGACAAGAAAGGCTTGAAGAGTGCCTTGCAGCTCTCCAGATTGGCCAGAACAATCTGGAACTACTCCTCCGTGCGCTGTGCATGCGCCACGACGTCATTCCATCGACCCTCAATCTCCATACCCCACCAGTCCCTCTGTTCAACTCAGCATCTGCCGTCTCGCCATCTATAGCTTCCACACTCAGTACCACAGCTTCCACAGCTGCCTCGACATCCTCCACTGGCGTTGACGTCTCCAGGCTGTCCATCTCAGCCAGTCCAGCCACAGGATCGTCCGGAAGCGGTGCTGGGAATGTGCCAGCTAATGGTGCATCGTCTGAAATCGGACTCTATTTCGGACTCACTTGCTTTATGTCTGACCCCTGTTAGTGTCTATTGGGCGCAGTGGAGCGACCATCAAGCCGGCCTCTAGGGCCCCAAGTGTCTCTAGGGCCCCTAGTGCTCCTGGGTCAAGGGCATCCTTGTGCAGTCGGCCATAATGGTCACAGTTATCATTGAAACCAAGTAATAGAATGTGTCGTTCATATGTAGTACCAGAGAATGTCTAGAAATGAAAGTTGGATTGCTTGCTTGCTTACCATATGTGGTCAGGTTGACCTTGAGTTTGGACTGAGCTTATGCACATTCTATGACTCACACAGACTTGGGCGAATTGGGTGTCGGATAGGCACTGTCTTGGATGCACACCAACTCGGACGCACCAACTCGGACGCACGCACACATCCTCGGATGCACACCGACTCGGATGCACACATACTCGGACGCACATATGCTCGGACATACACCAACTTGGACGCACACTTTCCCGGACGCACACCAACTCGGACGCATACATACTCGAATGCACACATGCTCGGATGCACATATGCTCGGACGCACACCAACTCGGACACACACATACTCGGACGCACACATACTTGGACGCACATATGCTCGGACACACACCGACTCGGACACACACCAACTCAGACGCACACTTGCCCGGACGCACACCGACTCGGACGCACACATACTCGGACGCACACATACTCGGACGCACACATGCTCGGACGCACACATGCTCGGACGCACACATGCTCGGACGCACACCAACTCGGACGCACACCAACTCGGATGCACACATGCTCGGACGCACAACTCGGACGCACACCAACTCGGACGCACATATTCTCGGACACACACCGACAGGAGTGCACATATTCTCGGACGCACACATACTTGCACGCACACCAACTCGCACGCACATATTCTTGGACGCACACCGACTTGAACGCACATATTCGCATACGCACACCGACTCGGACGCACATATGCTCGCACGCACACCTACTCGCACGCACACCATCTCGGATGCACACCTACTTGCACGCACACCAACTTGCATGCACACATGCTCGCACACACATATTCTTGGACGCACACCATCTCGCACGCACATTGACTCGCACACACACCATCTCGCATGCACACATCCTCAGATGAACACCATCTTGGACACACACCATCTTGGACAACACCTTGGACACACACCATCTCGGACACATACCATCTCAGATGCACTTAGTGTTAGAGTCACTCTATTTTGCACTCACAGCTGCCCAGCTCACTCTGTCTCTGATACTATATACTGTATACATCCTATTTCACCCCATGTTTGATGCACTTATTCTATTAAATATGTTCAATTGATTTAGGGAGATCATCTGACTAATTCCTCATAATACTCCTTAAGTCTCAATGTCATGCACATCTTGGGACACTATATATAATGCTATTCAGAGAACATCCTAAGCGACTCCAGTAATCTCAGGTCCACATCAGATGCCTTATTCTCAGTCCAGTTTCATCATACTTAGTGGATATGTACTGTCCTTGTCATGGAATCACAGTGATGCATATTGAGCACTCTGCTCCCATCTCTGTGCCAAACAGACAGGGGAGCACATGTGTCTGTTATGTTCGTATATCATTACATAGTGTATCTTCGGTACATGTGTTAGCATGACTTGGTGTACCTGTATCAATTAAGAGAACTGATGGCATCAAAGACTGTCCACTAATAGCCAAAACATGCATCCTGTTGACATCGGACATTTATTTCCGTGAATCTCGGACATTCATTTGCGCAGACATCGGACTTTGGTGTGTGTCAGTGACTAATATCCGTCCAAATTGGGTGTCTAGGCAAGGATGCTGATACTAATGCTAAGCAATCAAGTACGAATTGCTAGGCACATAGTGCATTCATTATGATCGTATGACTAGCAGACTAGTAATCCTTGTGTGTGTTGCCTATGCTGTGGTGACATCTCTACATATCCAATGCAACCCAAGAGATCTTGCAGAGTATTCACTCACTCCACATACATCACACATGTTTCAATTCAAACCCAGTGAAGTGCTATACTTGACAATAGGTGATCGGAGTGGGGTGGGGTACTGTGTTACAGATTATGCCATTATCCATGAGATATTGGATACTCAGATAGCTTATAAATGCTCACGAAACACTGTACTATACAACCACTGTATACACAACCATAGTCAATTCTGAACCTCACTCCGAATCCATCAGGAAGATGTTGCCAATGACAGAAACACATGGATCCTTGTTTACACATGACCATGATACACCTTCCAATCTCTCCGAGCCAGAGACCTGCATCTCATCAGGTTTTGAATCATTTGATGAAGAAGATATGTATCCGGCCCACTACAATGATGAAGGCATCAGCACTAGTTCTGATGCAAGCAGCTCAAATTTGGATGTCTCTGGTTTGGATGGTTCCAACTCGGACTTAGAGTCACTAGTTGCCTTGGGAAACCTGGTATGTGCATCACTCTGGAGCATATTTTACGGTATCCTTATGTGGGGCATAGTATAATCAGATCATTGTGGAGATCGACAGGCTCCACATTGACCTCCAGAATATGTGCATCATGGCTAAGGCACTTTGTGATGCACAGGGGATTGCGCTGCCTTCGGAGTATGTTGAGATGAGTGGATGATCCATCCAAAGCTTGCACCAGAGGTGCTGTCATGGGTGGGTGGTACTATTCACATAATGATCTGCCATGACTTCCATAACTGATGGGCCAACCGACGGTGAGAGTCTTACATATGTCATGGGCCAGCCGATGTCGGCCGACGCAGGAGATTCCTCCAAAACTCATGGGCCAGCCGATGTCGGCTCAGAGACATTTACTCCGGAGTTGTGGTCCGAAGGAGTAGATATGGGAGTGCACAGGGATTTTCAGATATCTAGAAATCATTAGTGGAGAGATGGAACTGAAGGAAGCACTCCAAGACCATATGTGTATAATGGAGTGGGATGTATAAACATCTGCAGGTCCAAGGAAATTGCACATGTTCTGGAGGAGCACATCCAAGATTATATGGGTGTGCCAGAGGGTATAAACATGTATGGGTGTCCGAGATATCTCGGACATGCTTCGGACCAATATGTCCGAGATTACGTCCACATACTGGAGGGTATTAACATGTATGGGTGTCCGAGATATCTCGGACATGCTTCGGACCAATATGTCCGAGATTACATCCACATATTAGAGGGTATAAACATGTATGGGTGTCCAAAAAATCTTGGACATGCTTCGGACCAATATGTCCGAGATTACGTCCACATACTGGAGGGTATTAACATGTATGGGTGTCCGAGATATCTCGGACATGCTTCGGACCAATATGTCCGAGATTACATCCACATATTAGAGGGTATAAACATGTATGGGTGTCCAAAAAATCTCGGACATGCTTCGGACCAATATGTCCGAGATTACATCCACATACTGGAGGGTATTAACATGTATGGGTGTCCAAGATATCTCAGACATGCTTCGGACCAATATGTCCGAGATTATGTCCACATATTAGAGGGTATTAACATGTATGGGTGTCCAAGATATCTCAGACATGTTATGGACCAATAGGTCTGAGATTATATAGGTGTACTGGAGGGTATAAACATGTATAGGTGTTTGAGATATCTCAGACATGTTCCAGAGCAATATGTCTGAGATTATGTGGGTATACCAGAGGGTATAAACATGTACAGGTGTCCAAGATATCTCTGGATGATTAGCCTAGAGTGTCTAGCCATGTGTATGCATTCAGAGACTAGGACCCCATAGATATATTCTGCATGAATTGTTTCCACAGCCAAGGCTTATGTATGTGTACTTATTATGTTCTCTCCCATTGTAATGATTACCCCATGTTACTTGATTGGAACATGTACACTCCCTTTATTATTAGTTATTAGTCTAATTGATCAGGCACAAAGGACAGTATGTGTCATTTCCATTCATTTCAGAGTATTTAGTAAGTTCTCTTTGTTATGACTTGACACATCCAGTGTCACAGTGTAAGCTCCACTCAACCATTTCTACACTTGATGACTTCCACAAAGCCTTGAAGTGTTTCCTGCCTGATAAACTCCAGCACACCCACATAATGTATTGCTCCAGAACATGTCCAAAATATCTTGGACATCCATACATGTTAATACCCTTTAGTATGTGCACATAATCTTGGACATATTGGTCTGGAACATGTCTGAGATATCTTGAACACCCATACATGTTTATACCCTCCAGTACACCTACTATATAATCTTGGACATATTGGTCCGAAGCATGTCCGAGATATCTTGGACACATATACATGTTAATACCCTCCAGTATGTGGACGTAATCTCGGACATATTGGTCTGAAGCATGTCTGAGATATCTCAGACACCCATACATGTTAATACCCTCCAATATGTGGACGTAATCTTGGACATATTGGTCCGAAGCATGTCTGAGATATCTTGGACACCCATACATGTTAATACCCTCCAGTATGTGGATGTAATCTCGGACATATTGGTCCGAAGCATGTCCAAGATATCTTGGACACCCATACATGTTAATACCCTCCAATACACCTATATAATCTCGGACCTATTGGTCCGTAACACGTCCGAGATATCTTGGACACCCATACATGTTAATACCCTCTAATATGTGGATGTAATCTCGGACATATTGGTCCGAAGCATGTCCGAGATATCTCGGACACCCATACATGTTAATACCCTCCAGTACACCTATATAGTCTCGGACCTATTGGTCCGAAGCATGTCCGAGATATCTTGGACACCCATACATGTTAATACCCTCCAGTATGTGGACATAATCTCAGACATATTGGTCCGAAGCATGTCCAAGATATCTCAGACACCCATACATGTTAATACCCTCTAATATATGCACATAATCTCGGACATATTGGTCCGAAGCATGTCCGAGATATCTCAGACACCCATACATGTTAATACCCTCTAATATGTGGATGTAATCTCGGACATATTGGTCCAAAGCATGTCTGAGATATCTCGGACACCCATACATGTTAATACCCTCCAGTATGTGGATGTAATCTCGGACATATTGGTCCGAAGCATGTCCGAGATATCTCAGACACCCATAAATGTTTATACCCTCCAGTATATGGACATAATCTCAGACATATTGGTCCGAAGCATGTCCGAGATATCTCGGACACCCATACATGTTAATACCCTCCAATACACCTATATAATCTTGGACCTATTGGTCCATAACATGTCCTAGATATCTCGGACACCCATACATGTTCATACCCTCCAGTATGTGAACATAATCTTGGACATATTGGTCTGGTACATGTCCGAGGTATCTTCACCATCTGGCCAAGATACATTCTCAGACATGGTTCTTAGCCATCTGTCCGAGATACATTCTTGGATGTGGTTCTTAACTATCCGTCCGAGATATGTTCTCAGACTCGGAGATATTTATACATTTTGTCCGTCCGAGCCGATGTCGGTTGACTCATGAGTCTTGGGAGATTCTTTGCTGTCGGCCGACGTCGGCTGGCCCATGACATATCAAAGATTCTCACCATCGGTTGGCCCATCAGTTATGGAAGTCATGCCGGATCATTGGCTGTACTATTGTAGTATATAGGTCTGCAGGTAGCTATTGCATGTACCTGTGTTCGGACTGAGTACCCAATCAATGAACTAGATCTACATGGTCTATATCATGAATGTTGGCATACCATACATTCTGTTACTGCTTCTGAGATGTATGTGGGGTAACACAACTCTGAGAGATGAATATGAAATATTAGATTGTCAAACTCCATGAAATGGAATCAGTGGACAATCTCGGACTGAGAATCACAGACTGAGAATCATGGACTGATAGTCTCAGTCTGACAGTCTCAGACTGACAATCTCGGACTGACAATCTCGGACTGACAATCTCGGACTGACAATCTCGGACTGACAATCTCGGACTGACACTCTCGGACTGACAATCTTGTACTGGCAATCTCGGACTGACATACCCATATAGATTCAGTGTCCGAGACACCTGCCACAAACTATCAGGTATCTCTGAGATCGATAATGGACATATATGAGATGTGCATGGAGCAGCAGATATAAAAGGAACATTGATACATACCGAAATAGCATCATCCTGTTGATAAGTGGCCCGCACGCAGTTAGCGGCTCTAAAGGACTTGCAGATATGGACTGCTTTAGATAAGATATATTGGACCTGTAGATTAGATTATATGATCTGTACAATCTCGGACTTCTTAGCTTATCTATGACATCATGTACAATGACATCATGTAGAACACTCTGGACATTTCATTGTACTCTTCCCTTTGTTCTCTTTGTGGCGTTATCTTTATTGTGATGTCATTATGATATCATTTACTTCTAGACTCTCTTTGAACTTTCTGTCCTTGTTCTCAGAACGTCCACTCCTTTGTCCGTTTGTAGAACAATAACTGCCTTGTAGTGTGTGACTAGTGTTACATCCCTTGTATAGTGTCACTCCCAGAAAGTGTATAAGTAGAGTAGCATGTACGCTCCTGGTCCACATCAGTTCTCACTGTTTGTGTGCCAGGTAAGCTCCCTTTCCTCCAATGTATAACATCAGTTCTCACTGTTTGTGTGCCAGACAACCTCTGCTTCACTCTGCTTGACTTCACCCCTGTTGCTGCCTTTCAGCCACCTTTGATATCTCACCACAGTCTTCTTGTCACTGTGAGTATCATCTTCATGTGTGCTGTTCATCAGGTTATGGGCCCTGGTGCCCTAGCCACTCCACTTGGCTGGTCACTGTCTTCCTAGGAAGACACACCAGGCTAAGGTCTGTCTGGGGCCTTACCAGCCTTGCCCAAGGCAGAGAACAGTGGGGCGCTACTTGTCTCTGCTGAGGAACCTCCTGTGTATGTACTGCCCAGTAGTCCTACTTTCACCCCTACTGTTTTCCTAGCCCCTGCGCTATGCGCAAGGAGACTGGGTCTGGTAGCCCCTTAACTTCAAAATATCCAGGCGTGCATGACCCACTGGGTTGTGTATTGTGGAGCTTAGCGCCAGCTGTCTCTGGTGCTCCACACTGGGCGCAGGATCTCCTCACCATGGGAGTGTAAAACCTGGTTCAGGCTCTGGGGGGTGTTCACCTTATGGTGTTCTGCAACCAGATACCTGCCTTGTAGCGGCAATGGGAAAGGATTCAGTAAAGCCACTTGTGGCGATGAGGCAACCAACAGGCCGAGGAGGCTGAGGTAGACAGCCTTGGGCTCTGAAAGCAATCCCTTCACCTTCCCCCTGACGCAAACCATTTGAGCTGTGTCTTAGACACATCCTGGCTGGCAGCTAGCTCATGGTATGGCAAAGGGACTCTCCCAACCTGGGCCTAGCCCTTGTATCACTGGCATACTATCAGGAGGCAGGACGCGTTAGCGCTCTGGCCTTACAGAATCACAGACAGGAGTGGTACACCCTCTATCTTTGTCTTGCAAACTATGAAGCACTGTCGCTGACTGCTCCTCGGCGATAGATAAATCATCCCAATGTCTTCTCGTGCACCATCTCCCACTGGCGCTGCTGCCGGTGCTACCGCTACTGCGGGGGGCTCTACGCTTCCCCCCACTGGATCCTCACCCTCTGCTCGTATCTCTGCTGCCTATGGCGCAACGTTCGGCATGCCTTCTGGCATTCGCCTTGAACAGTTCGATGGCACTCACTGGAATGAGTGGTCTGGGACGATTGAAGCCATCCTCACGCTGCACGAAGCAGAGGATGTGTTCACCCTCCACCATGGACCAGTTGATGTCCCTCAAGACGAATGGGACTCAGTACAACGACGGGCGAAGGCATATCTCCGCCTTTACCTCAAACCTGACGTCTACTCCCTCGTTGCCGACAATACCGCCTATCCCACCTTCAAAGCCAAGTGGGACAAGCTCAGAGATGTATATGCTGGTGCTTCGGGCAGCACCACTATCTTCAATTTGTGGATCCAGTTAACACAAGCCCGTCTTGACGACTCCGCACCCATGGCCACTCAGTTGGCCAAGCTCAATGAGCTGCGGGTTGCCCTTTCCAACGCACAGATGGGTGTCACTGACACCCAATTCTGTCTCATTCTCCTCCACGCATTGCCGCCCTCTTACGAGGTGTTGGCCTCTACCATCCTCGCCAGTGGGGCTCCTTCTGGACTTAAGCACGCTGAGATCATAGCGCGCATAGTGTCGGAAGAAGCTCGCCGTGCTGGGCCCTCTGGCTCCTCCCTCAACAAGGTGGCCCCCGTCAAGCCGACGGGCAAGAAGGGCAAGAAAGACCACTCTGGTCTAACTTGCCACTACTGCAACAAAAAGGGCCATATCAAGCCTGACTGCAGGAAGAGGAAGAAGGACGAGGCTGACGCTAAGGAGAAGGAGAAAGCAGGCAATAAGGCCGCCAATAGTCACATACTTGTACCTACCACCGCCTCCATAAAGGAGATCGAAGAGCCCGCCATAGACTGGGCTTCTGAATCGATTGGTGTTGCCTTGTATGCTGCCTCGCGTGTGCGTTGGATGATGGACAGTGGTGCTACACACCACATTACACCACATCGGTCTGACTTCAAAGATTACACCCCAACTAAAGGCACTGTACGCCTAGGTGATAAGTCTACCATAGACCAAGTGGGTGTCGGGTCTGTCGTCTTTACAACGAGCCAAGGCATCTCTATCACCCTCAGTAATGTGCTACACCTACCACAGGTGAAGACGCGCTTCTTGTCGACGCGCGCCCTAGCACAAAAAGGTGCTGAGATTGCCTTTGATAGTGGCTCTTTTAAAATATCTATCAACCAAAAGTGTGTGGCCAAAGGCTACCTTGAGGACAACCTTTACTGGTTGGACGCAGCCAGCGTCGGCCTCAATGCCCACACAAAATCAAGTGCTGCCACACTTGATATCTGGCATCAACGCATGGGACACATCTCCTCTGCGGCGCTGAAGGCGCATGGTCCCTCTGCCACTACTGGCATGGACATAGATAGCTCCACCACGGCCCACACAGTCTGCCGTGGGTGCGAGATGGGTAAATCCACTTGCCAACCCTTTTCTGCGTCCTCCAACAAAAGGACAACTCGTCAATTTGAGATTGTGCACAGTGACCTCGCTGGTCCTATGCAAACTCAGTCCCTGCAAGGCTCGACATACACAGCCACCTTCATAGACGACCACACTAAGTTCACTGTGGTCCACTTCCTTAAGTCGAAGGATCAGTTTGCTAAGTCGCTGCAAATGTATTTGGCCTGGGGTGAAACCCAGTCTGGCCATAAACTGCGCGCTCTGCACTCTGACCGCGGTGGCGAATACATGTCGAGTGTCACACAGGACATTCTTAAGCAGAAAGGGATAGAGCATCACCTCACGATGCCGGGTTCACCACAGTCTAACAGGAAAGCTGAGCGGTTTAACCGCACCATTATGGATAAGGCAATGTCCATGCTTCACACAGCTGGCATGTCTAAAGGCTTCTGGGAGCATGCAGTGTGCGCAGCTGTGCACATCTATAATCGCTCTCCAGTCCGTGGACTTAAGTGGCGCACTCCCTATGAGCTCTGGCACTCTGGCAAAGTGCCTGATGTCTCACATCTTCGCGTCTTTGGATGCAAGGGGTACATGCATGTACCCACTGATAAGCGTCGCAAATTGGATGCGAAGGCCATTGAGGTCACGCTTATTGGGTTTGAGCCCGAATCTAAGGGCTATAAGCTCTGGGACCGCTCAACCCGCTCCGTCCGAGTGTCCAGGGATGTGACATTCGACGAGAGTAGCTTCCCGTCCCTCCAGGGTGTTGAGACACACCCCACACCTTCACCACCAGTCGTGCCTAGCACAACAGTGACTGCCGTGCCTCACCCGCCGGCATTACCACCAATGCGAGCCCCCTCCCCTGCACACTCCAGTAGTAGTGAGGAGGAGGATGTTGAAAAGCTCCTAGACCCCCCACAAGTCCAACCACGCCCCACCACTCCACCACTGGCTCTGCCGGCTCCGCCCACCACACCAAAGCGTGAGCAAACCACTCCCACTTCACCCCCGCCGCGACCTAGTGCAACGCGCATTATGCACCATGTCCCTCCTCCCTCACCAGAAATGCCTGGGGGATTTGAGGATCGTGCACAGCGTAGTCAGCTGTTGCGCGAGATGGACAATGCACCAAGGCGCAGTGCTCGCGCCCCTGTGCCCAATCCGCGTTACTTCAATGCGGACAATGCGGCATGGCGCGGCAGGCGTCTGGGGTATGCGGAGTTACTGGCTGCTGCCTTTGTGGGCCGAGACCCTGCAACTTATGCAGAGGCCATGCGGTCTGCAGCTGCAGACGAGTGGACTAAGGCATGTCAGTATGAAATGGACGCCCTAGCTAAGAATGGGACTTGGGAGTTAGTGGATCTCCCGCCTAATCGCAAGGCAGTAAAGTCCAAATGGGTCTTCAAGCTCAAAGCGGATGGCCGCTACAGAGCTCGCTTGGTGGCTAAGGGATTCACGCAGATCCCTGGCGTAGATTTTGATGAAACCTTCTCTCCCGTCGCACGATTTGAGTCGCTACGTTTACTTCTGGCGTTGGCCGCGCTGGAGGACTGGCACATCCATCAGATGGATGTTAAGTCTGCTTTTCTCAATGGCGTACTTGACGAGGAGATATACATGGAGCAGCCACAAGGTTTCACTGTCACTGGCTCTGAGACGAAGGTGTGTCGCCTAGTTAAGGCGATCTATGGTCTCAAACAGGCCTCCCGCGCATGGAACTTGCAATTCCATGGAGTGCTCACTGCACTCGGCTTTAAGCGGACGTTTGCTGATGCTGGCATATATGTGATGCCTCAACGGGAGGGGTATGATCCACTCTTCGTTATTGTCTACGTTGACGACATCACTATACTGGGTCCCTCGCTAAGTGGTATCAAGCGTTTGAAGTCAGACTTGTCTGAACGCTATGAGATGACGGATCTCGGGGAGATAGAGTCTTATCTTGGCATGCGCATTGTGCGCAACCGCTCCCTTAGACGCATCGAAATAGATCAGTCTGGCTACATCAAGGATGTCCTTGAACGCTTTGGCATGTCTGATGCCACACCACACAACACACCCTTGCCCGCTGGTGCTGACGAGCACCTGGTTAAATATACGTCGCAGGCAACTGCCTCAGATATTTCCCACTACCAGTCCTTGATTGGGAGTCTGCTGTATGTGCAGATTGGCACTAGGCCAGATATCTCCTTCGCTGTGTCACGTTTGGCGCAGTACGCAGCGAACCCTTCACCACAACATCTGCGACTTGCGCAGTATGTCCTGTCCTACTTAGTAGGAACTATGGATATGCGTATTGTCTACGATGGCGCCAATGGTGATGGCCTTCACGGCTACACTGACTCCAGTCTGGCTGATCAGACTGATGACCGCCACTCCACCTCTGGTTATGTGTTCTTACTAGCTAACGGTGCAATAAGCTGGTCTTCGCGCAAGCAAAAGACTGTTGCCCAAAACACAACGGAAGCGGAATACATGGCCATGACCGACGCGGCTAACCAGGCTGCGTGGTATCAGAGCTTCCTCACGGAACTCGGGTACGAGGTCGACGACCCCATCCCACTGCATGGTGACAACAAGGGTGCCATTGATTTGGCCTTAAACCCTGTCACTGGGAGACGGTCTAAGCACATTGCCATACGGCATCATGTTATCAGGGAGTACATCGAAAAGGGGACCATCACCCTCATTAGAACTCCTACTGTGGATATGGTTGCAGACGGCTTTACAAAGTCACTACCGCGTGTCCTGCTACAGAAACACAACGATGACATGGGACTTCTGTGTACTTAGATTGTAGATCACGGGGAGATGTTGATAAGTGGCCCGCGCGCAGTTAGCGGCTCTAAAGGACTTGCAGATATGGACTGCTTTAGATAAGATATATTGGACCTGTAGATTAGATTATATGATCTGTACAATCTCGGACTTCTTAGCTTATCTATGACATCATGTACAATGACATCATGTAGAACACTCTGGACATTTCATTGTACTCTTCCCTTTGTTCTCTTTGTGGCGTTATCTTTATTGTGATGTCATTATGATATCATTTACTTCTAGACTCTCTTTGAACTTTCTGTCCTTGTTCTCAGAACGTCCACTCCTTTGTCCGTTTGTAGAACAATAACTGCCTTGTAGTGCGTGACTAGTGTTACATCCCTTGTATAGTGTCACTCCCAGAAAGTGTATAAGTAGAGTAGCATGTACGCTCCTGGTCCACATCAGTTCTCACTGTTTGTGTGCCAGGTAAGCTCCCTTTCCTCCAATGTATAACATCAGTTCTCACTGTTTGTGTGCCAGACAACCTCTGCTTCACTCTGCTTGACTTCACCCCTGTTGCTGCCTTTCAGCCACCTTTGATATCTCACCACAGTCTTCTTGTCACTGTGAGTATCATCTTCATGTGTGCTGTTCATCACATCCACCACAGATACACCCCTCCTGTTTATACTTTCTGATCACCAGAGATGCCTCGGAGACGTGCAGCTGAATCTCTTCTACCAGCTGAGGAGGGTATTGAAGAAGTTATCATTCATCACAGACGGACCAAGAGGGGCATTCGGACCACGCAGAAGTCTGTCCCCATTCTCCTCCCAACCAAGGCAAAGGCTGGAGAGTCTTCCAACTCAAAGAAGGGAAAGAAGGACAAAGCATTAGATCCAGCCACAGCAGAGGGATCTCAAATGGCCTCAGCCTCCTTCAAAGATACACAAGCCGAGCAATGGATAGATGAGCAAATGGATGAGCTTCCAAATGATGAGACCAAGCAGTCTCAACCACAGGCACCTGTATGTACCAGATATCCACTACATGGGGTGAAGGATGCTAATTTGATGTAGACTGTCATGGAGCAATGGCTTCAACTCTGGAGCAGATATCTCCATATACTTTTGGCCATGGAGAGTCGGCCTTCTTCCTCCACATGCTCTATATGCCATGGCCATGGAGAGGTCAAGTGCCCTGACTGTGTCGGAGCACCACTGTTTTGTCAATCCTGCTGTGTCAAGTCTCACAGGCATTCACCATTTCATCGGCCACTTCTATGGACTGCAACACACTATACTCCGGTTTCACTGCACTCACTGGGATTTGTGCTGTTCCTTGGGCATGCTGGTGCACCATGTCCATTGACTGTTGAAGTATAATACCATTGCATTGTCTCATGTGTACCTGTGCTCATGCTCATCTAGGGAATCAGAGCAGCACAGGGACCCCATGGCAAGATAAATAAACACACCGGACCTGGGTTGTCATCTTCGCTGCACTCTGTTCAAGAGGAACTAGAATCTCTCCAACTTTCAGACCACTCAGCCACACCCCAGGATACCCTGAAGCCTTGTGGTGTATCAACTACTCCAATCATTTCAGATGCACTATTTGACAATTCGGACATCTTTCTGGATTCAAGTGACAAGCACATGTCCATGGATCAGGCACCCAGAGAGCTCTCAGGAAATCAGATTCTAACAATTGTGGACAGGAGTGGTATCTTTGAAATGGAGACAGTGTTCTGTGTCTGCTCCGAATCGGATAACCAAGATGAACAGCTGCTCCAGAGTGGTCTATTTCCTGCTACCTTCAAGCAAGTCAGGACTCTGTTCACATTCTCAGTTCTTGATGACTTTCTGAATGACAACTTGGAGTGCAAGACCACAGCCCAACAGTACTATTCCAAGTTGCAAAGCCAGACCAGTAGAATGTTCCCAGGACTTGTTCTGGTCCGTTCCTCTTCTTCCACATCACCCACAGTCAATAATGAATTGTTGCAGAATTTGTATAGACAACTATTGAGGACATCACGCCAATGGCGAGACCTCAGGTCCAGAATGGAGCAGGGACTCGGACACCAGTCGGAGGAAATGTCTCCGGATGGCTCCATGGCAGTTTTCTGCCCAGCATGTCCACAGCCAGGAGTCAACCTCCCAAGAGATTGGAAGGCCAGATATGAACCGTATGTGGAATCTTCGGACACTGTTTTCATGTCATTGACCCCCTATAGGAATGAATTGATCCGAACATTCATTATGGATGGAAATTTCTCTGCAGAGCACATGAGGCACAGGTCTGGAGAGAAGGATGTTGCACTGTCTGCTGGAATGGCCTTCATGGCGAATCCAGAACTGTACAAGGCTCATCTTAAAAGTGGCCATGAAATTGTCCAGGTATGTTGTGCCTCCCTACCAGGTTTGGTTTGGCTGATGGCCCAATAGCCAAGCACATGTAACACATACAAAGCCATTGAACAGGCAAATTCAAGTAGGGCACATCTTGATGTCACAGGGATTGGTGCAACAGCTTGCTGCCATGGATTCTTTGTTCCAACTTCTGTGGTAGACTTCCAGAAGGGAGAGAGGCATGCCCCATTCACTAAAAGTCTCAGTCTGCAACTGATTTACAATGATCACCAGGCAAATAAATATGGACTACAGCATCTGCAAAGCTCTTTCTTACAACATGGAAGACATGCCAGTTGCACTGGTGATGTATGACATCATGTGCCAATACAGAGTGCACTTCCAGGAGCGAGTAAGGAACAGTCCAGGATTGTCACTACCCAGCTCCGAGGCCTTGGACATCCGGATGGGTATCGGACTGTTCCACATACATGGCCACCAAGATTCTTGCTTACCACGATTCTCTCTGAGCTACATTCCTGGTGCAAAGCAGGTTGATGGAGAGATCATAGAGACCTTATGGGCCCCACTGAATAACATATCACGGAGCACACGAGGGATGTCCCTGGCTCATAGGCAAGAGGTCCTAGATGCCCACATGAACCACTCCAACTGGAAGAAGCTGGTCCGGATCGGTATGGCCGGATTATACATAATGGCATACAGAGTTAACATCACTTGAATATGACAGTTCCATCACTTCTCAAGCGGTGGAAGCGCTCGGAGCATGGCCTAGATGCAAGCAGCAAGGCATTTGAATCTCTTAGTGAACATTTTAAGGACAAGACCAAGCAATGGCTAGAGGAGGACATGGCCGCACAGACACGGAGAGGTGTGGACCCTTCTAGCATGGACATATATGACACAGTGAAGCAGAAAGGTTCGGACACCAATCATGGATAGCCTCCTCTGAACTAATGCTGGATTTAAGCACCTTCTCGTGCCATGATTCAACAGCAACTGATGGCAGATGAGGATGGGAACCATTCCATTCGTGGTGGGACATCATGGATTTCATGTGGCCTGAAGATTCAGGAAATGCAGTCAGTTGGCCATCAGTGTTAACATCACCGGAATTGTACACCTGATGGCTTGCTTAGATTGGCCATCAGATATCAGCTCCGGACCCATGGCTCACACACAATTGAAGAGTTTCAGACAATTGAGAACAAGCGGATCCACCTGCAGAAGCTGATTGACATGTTTTCACACCAGGCAGATGCCTTTCTGCTCCACCATCAACCACTGGATGCACCCATCCCATCACTGGGTGACTATGGAGAGTATGACCATGTGGATGATATGGAGGATTCCACAGTTCCAAGATCCAAGACTCAGATATCGGACATCTCTGGATCGGAGGGTACCAATGCAGAGGACATTCCGATTTTACTCCCATCAACACTTGGAGCAGAATGGTGTATCACTCATGGTGTCAAATCTCTTGCACTTAAGGAGGCTAAGTTGCGCTATGCCCAGGCAAATGATTCGATCCACAGGATTCGCCTGGCATTGGGCTTCAAATCGGCACTGTTCCGGACCCAGGTCTGAGGTGCGCGAACACAGAAAACGAAGACTCATGCCTGGACTGCAGTCCAGAGCGTTGATAACACAGTCCATGAGCATGCTCGGACATATAGCATGGCAAGAGATGCATACATCAAGGTGCAGCAAATATCGAAAGATTTACAAGAACTACCATTACTCCAGGCAACAGATCTCCGTGTTCATACAGCCATCCTTGGTGCTGGAGTAGTGGGGCAGCGGAACACACAGCTTCCATGGCTCTGGAGCTTTGGTACTTCTGAAAAGAGAGGTGGTGCATGGTTTGATGAATGTGAGTGACTACTTTTATGCATGCCCATGACCCATGCTGATTGAATGAATAGTTAACCGTGTGCATTGGCTGCGAGCAAAGTCACAGCTTGAACGATGGAAGGAGGAAGATAAGAGCATCAGAAATGAAGCATTGTGGGTTCCAGCTTACTTCCATGCAAAGGCAGAGTGTTGGAAGACATGGATGGATGTGGCAACAAAGGGGAGGTTGGATGGGCACAGTGCATATGCATCATACCAGGTGCACAGATGGGAGGAGATGTGTAGGAGTTCAGTCAAGGCACTCACTCCAATAACATCTGCTCATAATAGATTGGAGGATCAATAAATCAGATTACTGTGGGCCCATATCTTGGGCAGATGACATTGAACAGCATCGAAGAATATATCATTTGTGTAACATTTCCAAGAGATGGTGTCCAGAAGTAATTTGGGTTATCAGTATAAGATGTATTCTTACAAGGGGCTTCCTGGTAATTGGTGGCTACTGATATGAGCTCTCGAAGATATACTTTTTGAAGGTGGTAATTATCACCTGTCTGACATATACTGTGAAAGAACACACAGTAATCTGTTTGAGATCACATCATGAAGGGTGTTCGCAGTTATCTGCCTGAGATATATTGTCGGTGGGCATGATCAAGACCTATCATTGATCTGTATACACAATAATGTGTCCGAGATATATTCTCGGACAATGTTCTTGATCATCTGTCCGAGATACATTCTCGGACAATGTGCCTAAGCATCTGTCCGAGATATATTCTTGGACAATGTTCATGATCATCTGTCCAAGAATACATCTCAGACAATGCTCTTGATCATCTGTCCAAGAATATATCTTGGACAATATCCTTGATTATCTGTCCAAGAGTATACCTCGGACGAAGTTCTCAATCATCTGTCTGAGATATATTGTTGGATGTGGTTCTTCACCAACCATCCGAGATATGTTCTCGGACATAGATCTTAAGCATCTGTCTGAGATACATTCTCGGACGTAGATCTTAGCCATCCATCCGAGATACGTTCTCGGACGTAGATATTAACCGTCCGTCCGAGATAGTATCTCGGACGTAGATCTTAAGCATCCGTCCGAGATACTATCTCGGACGTAGATCTTAGCCATCCATCCGAGATAGTATCTCGGACGTAGATCTTAAGCATCCGTCCAAGATAGTATCTCGGACGTAGATCTTAACCGTCCGTCCGAGATAGTATCTCGGACGTAGATCTTAAGCATCCGTCCGAGATAGTATCTCGGACGTAGATCTTAACCGTCCGTCCGAGATACTATCTCGGATGTAGATCTTAAGCATCCGTCCGAGATAGTATCTCAGACGTAGATCTTAAGCATCCGTCCGAGATAGTATCTCGGACGTAGATCTTAAGCATCTGTCCGAGATACTATCTCGGACGTAGATATTAGCCATCCGTCCGAGATACGTTCTCGGACGTAGATCTTAGCCGTCCATCCGAGATATGTTCTCGGACGATGATATTAGCCATCCGTCCGAGATATGTTCTCGGACGTACTTCTTAGCTGTCCGTCCGAGATATACTCTCAGACAATAATCACGATCATCTGTCCGAGAATGATGGTCCTTGATGCCATATATCCCATATCTTTGAAAGTGTCTAATGTGATTCTCCTGACAATACACCCTTGGTTTGCGTTCGGTCATCTCACTCGGAGGTATTTATACATTTTGTCCGTCCGAGCCGACGTCGGTTGACCCATGAGTCTTGGGAGATTCTTTGCCATCAGCCGACGTCGGCTGGCCCATGACATATGAAAGATTCTCACCGTCGGTTGGCCCATCAGTTATGGAAGTCATGCTGGATCATTGGCTGCGCTATAGCAACAAAGGCGATGAAGCAAGGACGAACGAGTGGGTCCAATTCTGTCTCTGAGCTTCTCCTCACTTAAATTCGACCAGAAACATTTCTTAAAAAGTTGGTGGGAAGGAACGACATCGAGGACGCGCTACTGAAGTTGAATAAACTGGAACAGGGGGAGCTTCGTATGGTATCTGCGCAAGTGTTGAAGACCACCAGTGATCTCAAGGATGTTACAAAGGATATAAAAGACGCTACTGGTAATCTCAAGGACGGTGCATAGCTCGTTCGTCTCTCAACACAATTCACACTAAATATCGGATCAGATGCGAAAGAAACGAAAGTGATGGTGCAGCAGATTGTAAGCAATATTAGCTCCGGGAGTTGTAAGTATTGTCATGATCTCATCGCGAATAAGTGTAAGTGTTCACACACAATTTCAGGGGAGCGACTCCAAGGATGGTTGACTCCGCCTGATCCATCGACGAACCACAACATCGCGTGCAGCGCTCAGCACGAGGGAACTGCGGTGTGGGTTTTCAACGAGGATATTTTCAAGCAATGGGAGTCGTCGGGCTCATTATTGTGGATTCATGGGAAACGTACGTTTTATACAATGGGGCCCGCATCTCACTGACAACTGCTGCTTTTGTAGCGGGGTCGGGGAAGAGCATCCTCTGGTTTGCCATTCTGTTTTATTTCCGTATCCAGAAGCTTATGTTCTCGATCAGCTCTGCAATCATTCAGCACATCATCACCCTACACGATGCTGGGTCGGCCTCCGCTGCCTATTTCTATTTTGACTTTAGAGATGACAATAAGAAGCATCGGCGAAACCTCCTTTCTTCACTTCTGATACAGCTTGCTTCCCGGTCCGCGCCTTGTCTCAATATACTCTCCCATATCTATTCCCCTTATGATGCTTGCAAGGAGAAACCCAGTGAACGTGCTTTGATGTGATGCCTCAAAGACATGCTCATGGTCCCTTCCCTTTCTCAACTCCCCACTTACATCATCCTTGATGCCCTTGATGAATGCCCCAACACGTCCGGCATACCAACTCCGCAAGGACATGTCCTTGAACTCGTAAAAGATCTTGTTGACCTCCGCCTTCCAAACCTACACATCTGCATCACCAGTCGCTGGGAGAATGATATCCAGACCACTCTCGAGCCACTGGCATTGGGGCACCTCTCCCTTCATGACCAACCCGGACAGAAAAATGATATTGTTGAATACATCGGCGCAGTTGTTCAATCCGACCCTCAAATGATGAGTTGGCGGGACGATGACAGGAATCTAGTAATCAGGACACTCTCGGAGAAAGCCGATGGCATGTAAGGCAATGTTTCATTCTCATCAGTACCCCCTTCCCTAATATTCGTCATACAGGTTCCGATGGGTGTTTTGTCAGCTGGAGATGTTGAGGCACTGTCTGGCTCCCAGTCTTCGACGTCAACTTGACGAACTACCGAAAACCCTGGACGAGACATACGAGCGGGTCTTGAAAGAGATTGAATCCACCAACCAAGGCCAATACACGCGCCGTTTGTTGAATTGCCTCGCTGTGGCTCGTCGGCCGCTTCGTGTTGAGGAGTTCGCAGAGGTACTTGCGTTTGACCTTGATACAACTGAAGAAGAGATCCCGATACTCCATGTGGAATGGCGATGGGAGGACCAAGAACGAGCCGTGTTGTCTGCTTGTTCGAGCTTAGTTGCCATTGTCGACGACGGGAATTGCCGGGTTGTCCAATTTTCACATTTTTCAGTGAAGGAGTACCTCACGTCGAATTGTCTTGTTGCCGCGAGCGGAGATATCTCACATTACCACATTCTTCCCGAACCCGCGCACTTGATACTTGCGCGTGCCTGTCTTGGCATTCTACTCAACTTGAATAATCGCGTTGACAAAGATTGTGATGAGGGGAGTGGCAGGAACGGCGACAAGATCATCCCTTTGCTCAACTACGCTGCCAGGTACTGGGTTCCCCACGCACAGGTTGGGAGCGTCTCGTCACGCCTTAAGGATGCGATGGGGATTCTTTTCGACTTGAACCAACCATACTTTTTGGAATGGATAAAGATACACGACATCGACCCCTATGTATATGAACACCGGGAAAAACACCACCAACCCCTGTACTACGCCGCTCTCTGTGGGTTCTATGACCTAGTTCGGCACCTCGTCGTTAAACACCCAGAACAAGTAAATTATCGTAGTGGCAACCTCCGGTGTCCCCTGGTCACGGCCCTATCAAGAAAGCACTTTCGGGTTGCCGAGCTCCTCATTGAACATGGCGCACATATCAACGCTCGCGGATGCCCCCCACTTTTCCACACCATCCGATTTTTAGGAGGTGCTCGTGTTGACGCTGTGGAGTTTCTGCTCAGATGTAGCGCAGATGTGAATGCCATGGAGGAACATTTTTGGACTCCACTGCATATAGCGGCTGAAAGGGGATTTCTCAAGGTAGCTCAGCTGTTACTCGAACACGGGGCCGAGGTCGATTGTCGAAATGACAAGGGTCAATCACCATTACACCTGGTGTCGATCAGGAAGTCTGGCGAACACGAAGGCGAACGTGAAGGCGAACGTGCTATTCTTGTGCGAATACTAGTTGAGCGCGGTGCGGACGTGATGGCACAAGATGAGGACAAGGCAACCCCGTTGTCTTTCGCATCATCTTACGGGCGGTCCAAGATTGCCCGGCTACTGCTCGACCATGGCGCAAAGGCACAAGCAGAGAACATCCAAGGCCGGAGCCCACTGCACGAGGTGTCACGAGGCATCCGCCAATACCAAACATATCCTAACATCGGACTTAGTTCCAAGGACACGGCATTTCGCCACGAAATGGCTTCCAATGTCGCGCTGCTCCTCCTTGAGCACGGCGCGGACGTGAATGCACTAGATAAAGACCATGCAACCCCATTACATCTTGCGTCCTCTTACGGGATACTCGAGGTCGCTCGACTGCTGCTCGACCATGATGCGAAAGCCGACAGGGAGAACGTTCAGGGCGAGATGCCTCTACATCTAGTTTCACAACACGTGCCGTACAGCAACGGAAATTCCGACGTCGCACGACTTCTACTAAAACTCGGCATGGACGTGAACGCACGAGACAAGTCCCAGGCAACCCCTTTACACTTCGCGTGTTTCCGTGGGCACTTCGATACGGCATTGGTGTTGCTCAACCATGGAGCTGAAGTCAACGCGCAGAACGCTGATGGCCAGACCCCATTGCACCGTGCTGTAAATTCTTGCGCATACTATAATGCCCGTGTTGCACAGCTAATGTTGGAGCGCGGCGTGGACGTGAATGCACGAGACAAGGACTGGGCAACCCCGTTACATTTGGTATCTCCCTTCTACTCGGCGGAGGTTGTTCAGGTGCTACTTTACCATGGTGCCGAAGCCGACGCACAGAACGCAGACGGCCGGACCCCATTACACTGTTTATCGCAATGTTCACATATCCGCCACCTTCATAACTTCGCGCGGCTATTGTTGAAACACGGCGTGGACGTAAACGCACAAGACAAATCCCAAGCAACCCCGTTACATTTTGCATCCCAGCGTGGGCTTGTTGATGTCGCCGAGGCGCTGCTCGACCACGGGGCAAGCGCGAATGCGGAAGACATCTGGGGCCAGACACCATTTGTTATGATCCGACGCTTCGGACCTAACCCACAGTATGTCTCCACCCTGCCTTCCCCTTCTGTACCATACCTTGTTACCAAAGGAGCTACTATTACTAGTGGCGCTGTTTCTTTGATCCGAACTTCTGCTTACTCCGTTTAGTTTCTTTGATATTGTGAGGACTTGTGTTCATGTTGTTTGGAACCCTGTCCTATATAAACCTGTACCATAGACCGTAGGAAGCCAGACTTGGCTTCGTTTGCAATCTAGCAATCTTGTCTCCGTACTTTGGTGTGACCTCGCCTTATCCCTCTCTTCTTGTGCATCCCCTACCTCAGTCCCTAACCAGGACACTTCGAAGTCTTTGCAGTTGAACTATATCAACGCGTTACACCTGTTATACTCTGTGCACTAGCAAGATCAAGTGTAGAGAAGTGTTAGACACTTCGGACGAGGAGTCCTACATTACAGAGTAGTGCTGCACCTTGTGCCACACTTTTATCACTCGTATTTCATAGCAATAAGACAACAGAGGTCTTCGCTTGATACCTGTGTAATTCAGAACCTTTAGAACCCACGCCCCTGCTAGGGCGTAACACCATTACACCGAGTATCACAGTGCCTAGACCATCCTGGTGAACACTCTTCCCGTGTTGTGCGGCTATTGTTGGAGCGCGGCGTAAACGTGAACGCACGAGACGAAGAACAGGCAACCCCATTACATTTAGCATCCTACTATGGGAATGCCGGTGTCGCAGAGCTACTTGACCATGGGGCATGGGTTAACGGGGAGGATATCCGAGGCCAAACACCCCTACACCGATTACTACTAGGAAATAACGACTATCACAGTTTCACGAAGGCGGAGTCGTGGGATCGAAAAAGCTATCCAGACAGAGCTGTTCGTCTCGCACGGCGATTACTGGAGCGCGGCGCGGATGTGAATGCACAAAACGGAGACCGCGAAACCCCGTTACACCTGGCGTCACGTCTTCGGTTACTCGAGATGGCGCAAACCCTTCTTGAGCTCGGTGCCGACATCAATGTGAAGAACTTGGATGGAAAGTCGGCTTTGCAGCTTGCTTCTGGGAGAAAGAGGAAGGCAATGAAACGATTGTTGTTGGGATGCTCTAACAACCAGGCGTGATAAATAGTCGTGATGGGCCTGCTCTACGATACATCAGTGTAGAAACGTTGCTTTTTTCGACATATTTAATCAGATACACAGATAGTAGGTAGTAGGTGTATATGGAATGTATTGAAGATCTTGCAGGTCACCTCTGCTCGACCTGCCCATTCACGAAAACGTTGTCGTTGCCCCTATCGCCGCTCATGACGACCATGCTCCATCAACAACCCAATAGGGAGCAAGGATCAACGCATCCCATGTCACGTAACTTGGTGGGGCTCTAACTGTATGTAGCATCACCATTGGCGCCTGGTGGCTCACTGGAGAAGATGCAAGCGCGGGTAATAAATGGCCTGGTCAAACGCCCCACGAGAATGGATGGGGTGAATAACGCCGCAAGGCAGAAACCACTGCACTAGTGCGATGCGCGGCACGCGGAATTACGTGAGGGAGAAGCGAAGTGTCATCTGTATGGGTCGGCTTAGTCGGGAAGGGAACGAGAAGTAGTGAGTGCCAGTGGCGGTAGATAGAAGACGCACGTCGAGTATATTTGCCGAACCCTAGCGAGGAATTGCTCGTCAGCCGATGGCTGACCTGCGTCGGGCGCTGTCTGTTGGGAGAAACGAGAGGAGGGCGAAAGAGAGATTAACGAGGGAGAGTAGTCCTTGAGGGGAAATGGTGTGATGTGGACTGCGCTGCGCAGTGCTTACGCTTGAGAGTTGGCGAATGCAAACATTTTTCGTCCCTGACGGATGTACGAATCTGACTTTTGTCAGTGGAGCCCCGGAGCGGCACGGGCGTGCACTGTGTCGCCCATCTCCGCCATTTCACAAAGGTAATGCATCGCATGCATCACAGTGTCACCACCGGAGCCGCCGACACGGAACAAATCATGCAGGAGTAGAGGAGCCCAGGGCAAACGTACGCTGTGAGAAGACACATGAGTGAAGAAGTGCGACCACGCAAGTACGGGAAAAACCCCCACGCTTTTCATCTGCTCAGCGCTCGGCGCATGGGACATTGTCACCCTCTCCACCAGCTACACTATCGCTGCCCTCTCTTTCGCCCAAACGAATATGCCAGACATAGATTTCACATCCGGGGATGAGTGGAACAGATATTGGTTGCCATATACTATACTCACCTGTTTCGGTTTCCTCCCTCACACAGACTGCCAGGACATGTAAACATTGGGTTGCGTAGCTGACACGTCGTGGAGGCAAAGGCGATGTCGGTCATGGATCAAGCCGGAAATGCGGACCAAGGTCAGTGTCCTTGGATTTCCAGGATTCGGTGCCAATGGTTGGCTGGGGACCCGATGCCTTGCAGAGGCAAGAAGAGGCCTACCAAATGGCAGATAAGGTGATTACTCGTTGAGTAGATGTACAGAGAGTAAAGAAGACCATTTGAATGCCATTCCATTTATGTGAGAGAGAACCAGAACGGGAGAGACAACGCACTCTTCAACGGACCAAGCTAATAAATAAATACGGGGCCCTGCTTCTGGAGTGCCGATGTTGGGTCGGAGAACAATGGTAAGAATTGCGGAGAGGAGGTAGCCTATTCCTATTTTCAGGTGAGCAATGAGAGGGAACAGCCCTATTTGAGCTTAGATTGCTTGATTAGAACCGACATGACACTCGTCGAACGAGAAGATGGTGGTCTGTCGGAGGGACGGTTTGGCCCGCGGACACCGGTTGTTGCATTCAAATGAGATCCCGCTTTTAAATACAGTAGCTAACCCACTTATAAGCTATTTATAACCTTCCCACGACAATTCCCGTTCACATTGGCTCCAGCTCTACTTCTTACATTACAACGTGTGCGACGAGTAACTACCGCTGTAAAACAAGCTGTATAACACATGTATCGTGGTTTGAGGTGGTTGCAATGGCATCGATAGGACAAAACGATTTTGGGACCGTCGAACGTTGAAGACTTGTGCTGATCTGCGATAACGTTAACTTAATTTTGGAATGCACCCGACTTACCTATCCCCAGGCCATGGAGAGTAATACCGACCCACAAAGTAATTCAGATGTGACGACGCCATATCCTCTGGTATGCAACTTCTTTCGTGTTCATGACCCCATTTCCCTTCTGCCGTAAGCCCGACCGGCACCAGCAAGTACCAAAGATAACTCGCAACGTACCATTCAGACTTGCGAAAAACAAGATGAGTCGTGGGCTTGCTATGGCTGCGGTCACCGCGGCTGCCACAGGTGGAGAGATGTCGTGCGGTGTCAAGACGACCGTGTGACCTTCGAGCCCTTCCACTTTTGCGCGGATGAAACTTCTACGTCATGCGAGAGCTTGATCTGTGGTATTCCGTCATGGCACCACCCGGGGAGAGCCGCGGGAAACCTGAAGCCCCGTGAACTCGTATGCTCACCCATACGTCCTTGGTGGCACCCTGCCTGATCAGAGCACCCCAGAAATCCGTCAAGAGCAGCGTGGATTGGGAATGATATGCGGGATTGCTCGACGTGGAGGTGCCGGCAGCAGCTGCTAGCGATTGGAAGATAATGGGTGAGAAGGAGCAAGGAGGGTCGACAATCATCGCGTGATGGGATGTTGTTTTCGCTTAAGTTTACAAATACATAGGAATTCTGGCACGGAACATAATGTCTACAAACGCAGGCCCGTGTCACTCCGGTGATTGATTGAAACAAACAAAGCATGAGGGTTGACACGTTGACGTCCTTGAGGATAATCGTGAACAAAACTCAGAGGTCACCCTGGTACGCACCTAAAAGTCTGATCCCGGCCGTTGTCCTCGCTCGTGGTGACCATCACTCGCTCTACCACTCCTTTGGTGCGCGCAACACCTAGTGAGCGTATATGCTCTCCTCCAGTCGGTCGCAAGACTGTTCTTGCAGAGTACCAATGGCCTCCGATGACCACCTTCCGACTGGGGTATCCTGGTATTGGTGCTGGCAATTCGAGTTGAGGGGCCAGTGCCTTAAATTCCTACGAGGGCTGGACGAATGCTTTCAGACCACAGATGGGACGCGTACAACAGATGCGCACTAGAGGGACAGTAGTAAGATGCCATTCACATCTGTGAGAGGAAACGAACGGGAACGAAGGGGGGAGAGAAAAGGCGTGTTGAGGACTTTGAGAAGGGGCCACGGGATCTGGTTGAACCAGTCCGGATACTGATGAGCGCCTGTTTCAATCAAACCGTCATGCGTGCTGTGCGAAAGGCTGTGCGCGCTACCTACGCACGTTCCCACCTGAGAAACGTGGCCCTCGGCTCGCATTTTCGACCTACACTCTTATCGAACTCAAAGTCACCAGAAATACGATGTCAACCAGTCTCCAGCCGTCTTCCTCCACTCCAAACTTGCACCCGATCTTCGAGAAGGTTCTCAAAGAGTACAAGAAGAAGACCAGAAAGGAACTTTCTACCCACCCACTCGCAGCGGAGATACGAGGCTGTGATTCAATTGAGGCCATCCTCACCGTACTTCAAGGGAAAGCCAACGAACTCAATCAATCTCAGAGCAGCGACGAGCGACTCACAAAATGGCTTACGCCAACCGTGAATGTCCTCAACGCGCTCTCTTCCACCCTTGGCGAGGGTGTTGGCACAGTAAGTCCCAGCGTATTACCTGACTATCGCTTGTGTCCTAACGTCAATTTCAGGTATTTCCTCCAACCAAAATTATATTTTCCGTGATGAGTATCCTCCTCGTAGTGAGTTGACCCTCCGCGTAGGCTTTGATAACCCATGATAACCCCCCATTTCCAATAGGCAGCAAAGGGTACCGCCGCGAGCCGTGATGTGCTTATCGAGCTCTTCGAGAGAATCGAAAACTTTTTTGTATGCCTCCAGACCCACATCGAAGTCCCGCCAACAGCACAGATGGCGAATGTGATGGGGAAAGTTATGGCTGAAGTGCTGTCTATGCTTGCCGTCGCGACGAAGGTGATGTACCAAAGCCGAAAGAGTTAGTTCACCTTCGCCGCCGAGCTTTCCCTCTCTGAAATTCGCCCAGAAACATTTCTTAAGAGGCTTGTGGGAAGGAATGATATCGAGGACGCATTGGTGAAGTTGGATAAATTGGAACAGGGGGAGCTCCGGATGGTGTCTGCGCAAGTGTTAAAGGACACCAGTGATATCAAAGACGGTGCGTAGCTCTTTTGCCTTGCGGTACAATTCATGCCGAACCTCTTCGAATTAGATACGAAGGAAACAAAGGTCATGGTCCAGCAGATCGTCGGCGATGTTACCTCCCGCGAATGTTCGTATTGTCATGACCTCACCACGAATACTTGTAAAAGCTCACACGCCAATTCTAGGGGAGCGATTCAGAGGATGGCTCACTCCGCCTGATCCGTCGACAAACCACGCCAACGTGTGCAGCGCCCAGCACGAAAGAACCGCAGCCTGGGTTTTCAACGAGCATATATTTAAGGAGTGGGAGTCGTCCCAGTCGGGATCGTTGTTGTGGATTCATGGCAATGGTGTGAATGTTCTCACCGCAGAGTCCACATCTCACTGACTACTCCCACCTTCGTAGCGGGTTCGGGAAAGAGCATCCTCTGGTTCAGCCAATGATCCGGCATGACTTCCATAACTGATGGGCCAACCGATGGTGAGAATCTTTGATATGTCATGGGCCAGCCGACGTCGGCCGACAGCAAAGAATCTCCCAAGACTCATGAGTCAACCGACATCGGCTCGGACGGACAAAATGTATAAATATCTCCGAGTCCGAGAACATATCTCGGACGGATAGTTAAGAACCACATCCAAGAATGTATCTCGGACAGATGGCTAAGAACCATGTCTGAGAATGTATCTTGGCCAGATGGTGAAGATACCTCGGACATGTACCAGACCAATATGTCCAAGATTATGTTCACATACTGGAGGGTATGAACATGTATGGGTGTCCGAGATATCTAGGACATGTTATGGACCAATAGGTCCAAGATTATATAGGTGTATTGGAGGGTATTAACATGTATGGGTGTCCGAGATATCTCGGACATGCTTCGGACCAATATGTCTGAGATTATGTCCATATACTGGAGGGTATAAACATTTATGGGTGTCTGAGATATCTCGGACATGCTTCGGACCAATATGTCCGAGATTATGTGCACATACTGGAGGGTATCAACATGTATGGATGTCCGAGATATCTCGGACATGCTTCGGACCAATATGTCTGAGATTACATCCACATATTAGAGGGTATTAACATGTATGGGTGTCCAAGATATCTCGGACATGCTTCGGACCAATATGTCCAAGATTATGTCCATATACTGGAGGGTATAAACATTTATGGGTGTCTGAGATATCTCGGACATGCTTCAGACCAATATGTCCGAGATTATGTCCACATACTGGAGGGTATTAACATGTATGGGTGTCCGAGATATCTCGGACATGCTTTGGACCAATATGTCCGAGATTACATCCACATATTAGAGGGTATAAACATGTATGGGTGTCCAAAAAATCTCGGACATGCTTCGGACCAATATGTCCGAGATTACGTCCACATACTGGAGGATATTAACATGTATATGTGTCCAAGATATCTCGGACATGTTATGGACCAATAGGTCCAAGATTATATAGGTGTACTAGAGGGTATAAACATGTATGGGTGTCCAAAAATCTCGGACATGCTTCGGACCAATATGTCCGAGATTACATCCACATACTGGAGGGTATTAACATGTATGGGTGTCTGAGATATCTCAGACATGCTTTGGACCAATATGTCCGAGATTACATCCACATATTAGAGGGTATTAACATGTATGGGTGTCTGAGATATCTTGGACATGCTTCGGACCAATATGTCTGAGATTATGTCCACATACTGGAGGGTATTAACATGTATGGGTGTCCAAGATATCTCGGACATGCTTCGGACCAATAGGTCCGAGACTATATAGGTGTACTGGAGGTTATTAACATGTATGGGTGTCCGAGATATCTCGGACATGCTTCGGACCAATATGTCCGAGATTACATCCACATATTAGAGGGTATTAACATGTATGGGTGTCTGAGATATCTCAGACATGCTTCAGACCAATATGTCCGAGATTACGTCCACATACTGGAGGGTATTAACATGTATATGTGTCCAAGATATCTCGGACATGCTTCGGACCAATATGTCCAAGATTATATAGTAGGTGTACTGGAGGGTATAAACATGTATGGGTGTTCAAGATATCTCAGACATGTTCCAGACCAATATGTCCAAGATTATGTGCACATACTAAAGGGTATTAACATGTATGGATGTCCAAGATATTTTGGACATGTTCTGGAGCAATACATTATGTGGGTGTGCTGGAGTTTATCAGGCAGGAAACACTTCAAGGCTTTGTGGAAGTCATCAAGTGTAGAAATGGTTGAGTGGAGCTTACACTGTGACACTGGATGTGTCAAGTCATAACAAAGAGAACTTACTAAATACTCTGAAATGAATGGAAATGACACATACTGTCCTTTGTGCCTGATCAATTAGACTAATAACTAATAATAAAGGGAGTGTACATGTTCCAATCAAGTAACATGGGGTAATCATTACAATGGGAGAGAACATAATAAGTACACATACATAAGCCTTGGCTGTGGAAACAATTCATGCAGAATATATCTATGGGGTCCTAGTCTCTGAATGCATACACATGGCTAGACACTCTAGGCTAATCATCCAGAGATATCTTGGACACCTGTACATGTTTATACCCTCTGGTATACCCACATAATCTCAGACATATTGCTCTGGAACATGTCTGAGATATCTCAAACACCTATACATGTTTATACCCTCCAGTACACCTATATAATCTCGGACCTATTGGTCCATAACATGTCTGAGATATCTTGGACACCCATACATGTTAATACCCTCTAATATGTGGACATAATCTCGGACATATTGGTCCGAAGCATGTCTGAGATATCTTGGACACCCATACATGTTAATACCCTCCAGTATGTGGATGTAATCTCGGACATATTGGTCCGAAGCATGTCCGAGATTTTTTGGACACCCATACATGTTTATACCCTCTAATATGTGGATGTAATCTCGGACATATTGGTCTGAAGCATGTCCGAGATATCTTGGACACCCATACATGTTTATACCCTCCAGTACACCTATATAGTCTCGGACCTATTGGTCTGAAGCATGTCTGAGATTTTTTGGACACCCATACATGTTTATACCCTCTAATATGTGGATGTAATCTCGGACATATTGGTCTGAAGCATGTCCGAGATATCTCGGACACCCATACATGTTTATACCCTCTAATATGTGGATGTAATCTCGGACATATTGTTCCGAAGCATGTCCGAGATATCTCGGACACCCATACATGTTAATACCCTCTAATATGTGGATGTAATCTCGGACATATTGGTCCGAAGCATGTCCGAGATATCTCGGACACCCATACATGTTAATACCCTCCAGTATGTGGATGTAATCTCGGACATATTGGTCCGAAGCATGTCCGAGATATCTCGGACACCCATACATGTTAATACCCTCCAGTATGTGGATATAATCTCGGACATATTGGTCTGAAGCATGTCTGAGATATCTTGGACACCCATACATGTTAATACCCTCCAGTATGTGGACGTAATCTCGGACATATTGGTCCGAAGCATGTCCGAGATATCTCGGACACCCATACATGTTTATACCCTCTGGCACACCCATATAATCTTGGATGTGCTCCTCCAGAACATGTGCAATTTCCTTGGACCTGCAGATGTTTATACATCCCACTCCATTATACACATATGGTCTTGGAGTGCTTCCTTCAGTTCCATCTCTCCACTAATGATTTCTAGATATCTGAAAATCCCTGTGCACTCCCATATCTACTCCTTCGGACCACAACTCCGGAGTAAATGTCTCTGAGCCGACATCGGCTGGCCCATGAGTTTTGGAGGAATCTCCTGCATCGGCCGACATCGGCTGGCCCATCAGCCAATGATCAGCGATGGCTTATATGATTGATACCCCCAACCGACGGTGAGAATCTTGAATACTTGATACTCAGCCGGCGCCGGCCGACGGCGGAGATTCCCCCATAACTGATAGTCCAACCGACGTCGGGTGGGAGTTCCGACTAACTCCGGACCACTGCGGACTTTGGAATTGCAGTTTTAAGCAAGTATATATGTACAGTTCATTCAATTGCATATGGCAATGATCAGGCATATGGGAACAGTGAATTAATCCACTTAGATATGTGTGGCAAGGTGCAAGTATATCAGAAGCTTATAATTACAGGAAAGTCCGATAAAATGAATAAAGCATTATTGATGCATGTGAGGGCAATGGAATAGAACGGAAACTCCGATTGTATGAATACAGTGATCATAATAATGGTGAACATCCAATATGGTGAGGAACATCCAATAAAATGAATGGAGCATTATTGATGCATGTGAGGGCAATGGAATAGAATGGAAAATCCGATTGTATAAATACAGTGGTCATAATAATGGTGAACATCCAATATGGTGAGGAACATCCGATAAAATGAATGGAGCATCATCCATGCATATGAGAACACTGAGACATTAACATAATGGTGTTGGATATCCCCACAATAGTATGGGACATCCCTACAATGGTATTGAATGTCCTTACAATGTGCAGGACATATTGACAGAATGTGGGATATCCTGATGGATGATGTTGGACATCCCCATAATGGGATAGGACATCCCTACAATGGTGTTGGATGTCCCGACAGATAGTGTGGGACATCCCCACAATGATGTAGGAGATCCCAAGGGAGATCCTCACAATGGTGTAGGACATCCCCATAATGGTGTTGGATATCTCTGCAATGGTGTCGGATGTCCCGACATATAGTGTGGGACATCCCCACAATGGTATGAGATGTTCATACAATGATATGGGACATCTCTGTAATGGTGTTGGATGTTCCTGTAATGATGTAGGACATTCCTATGATGGTGTGGGACATCCTTACAATTATGTGGGACATGTTCATAGATGATGTGGAATATCCTCACAATGGCATGGGAGATCCCTATAATGGTGTAGGACATCCCCCTGTTGGTGTTGGATGTCCTGACAGATCGTGTGGGACATCCTCACAATGGTATGGGAGGCTCATACAATGATATGGGACATCCCTGTAATGGTGTCAGATGTCCCTGTAATGATATGGGACATCCCTGTAATGGTGTCGGATGTCCCTGTAATGATGTAGGACATCCTCATAATGGTGCGGGACATCCTTACAATTATGTGGGACATGTTCATAGATGATGTGAGATATCCTCACAATGGCATGGGACATCCCTATAATGGTGTTAGATATCCCTGGAATGGTGTTGGATGTCCCGACATATAGTGTGGGACATCCCTGCAATGGTATGGGATGTTCATACAATGATATGGGACATCCCTGTAATGGTGTTGGATGTCCCTGTAATGGTGTAAGACATCCTTACAATTATATGGGACATGTTCATTGATGATGTGGAATATCCTCAGAATGGCATGGGAGATCCCTATAATGGTGTAGGACATCCCCCTGTTGGTGTTGGATGTCCTGACAGATCGTGTGGGACATCCTCACAATGGTATGGGATGTTCATACAATGATATGGGACATCCCTGTAATGGTGTCGGATGTCCCAACATATAGTGTGGGACATCCCCACAATGGTATGAGGGGTTCATACAATGATATGGGACATCCCTGTAATGGTGTCGGATGTCCCTGTAATGGTGTAAGACATCCTTACAATTATGTGGGACATGTTCATAGATGATGTGGAATATCCTCACAATGGCATGGGACATCCCTATAATGGTGTAGGACATCCCCCTGTTGGTGTTGGATGTCCTGACAGATCGTGTGGGACATCCTCACAATGGTATGGGATGTTCATACAATGATATGGGACATCCCTGTAATGGTGTCGGATGTCCCGACATATAGTGTGGGACATCCCCACAATGGTATGAGGGGTTCATACAATGATATGGGACATCCCTGTAATGGTGTCGGATGTCCCTGTAATGGTGTAAGACATCCTTACAATTATGTGGGACATGTTCATAGATGATGTGGAATATCCTCACAATGGCATGGGACATCCCTATAATGGTGTAGGACATCCCCCTGTTGGTGTTGGATGTCCTGACAGATCATGTGGGACATCCTCACAATGGTATGGGATGTTCATACAATGATATGGGACATCCCTGTAATGGTGTCGGATGTCCCGACATATAGTGTGGGACATCCCCACAATGGTATGAGAGGTTTATACAATGATATGGGACATCCCTGTAATGGTGTCGGATGTCCCTGTAATGATGTAGGACATCCTTATAATGGTGTGAGACATCCTTACAATTATGTGGGACATGTTCATTAATGATGTGGGATATCCTTACAATGGCATGGGACATCTCCATAATGGTGTGGAACACCCTCCAAATATTGTAGGGTGTGCTGACAGATGATCTAGGGCATCCCCATAATGGTGTTGGATATCCCTGGAATGGTGTCGGGTGTCCCAACATATAGTGTGGGACATCCCCACAATGGTATGAGATGTTCATAAAATGATATGGGACATCTCTGTAATGGTGTTGGATGTCCCTGTAGTAATGTGGGACATCCCCACAAATGGTGTCAGACATCACCACAGTGGTATGGGACATCCTGGAACTGGTATCAGAAATGTCCACACTGGTATCAGACATCTGTACAATAATGTAGGAGATCCACACAATTGGGTGGGACATCCTCATAATGGTGTGGCACATCCTGACAATGATATGGGACATTACAACAGATGGCATGGGACATCCCCACAATGACATAGGAGATAATAGGACATCAACACCATGGTGTAGGATATCTCAACAATGGTGTGGGATATTCCAATAGATGGTGTGGGACACCACTACAGTGGTATGGGATATCCTGACAATGATATGGGATATTCCTGTAATGGTACCAGATATCTCTACAATAATGTAGGACAACCACACAATGATGTAAAACATCCCTACAATGGGGTCAGCATGTCCTACAACATTTTGAGGGTGTCCCACACCATTATCGGGATGTCCCACAGATGTCCTATGCCATTGTGGGGATGTCCCACATCATCAATGAACATGTCCAACATAATTGTAAGGATATCATACACCATTAAAGGGACATCCGACACCATTACAGGGATGTCCCATATCATTGTATAAACCTCTCATACCATTGTGGGGATGTCCCACACTATATGTCGGGACATCCGACACCATTACAGGGATGTCCCATATCATTGTATGAACATCCCATACCATTGTGAGGATGTCCCACATGATCTGTCAGGACATCCAACACCAACAGGGGGATGTCCTACACCATTATAGGGATGTCCCATGCCATTGTGAGGATATTCCACATCATCTATGAACATGTCCCACATAATTGTAAGGATGTCTTACACCATTACAGGGACATCCGACACCATTACAGGGATGTCCCATATCATTGTATGAACCCCTCATACCATTGTGGGGATGTCCCACACTATATGTCGGGACATCTGACACCATTACAGGGATGTCCCATATCATTGTATGAACCTCCCATACCATTGTGAGGATGTCCCACATGATCTTTCAGGACATCCAACACCAACAGGGGGATGTCCTACACCATTATAGGGATCTCCCATGCCATTGTAAGGATATTCCACATCATCTATGAACATGTCCCACATAATTGTAAGGATGTCCCACATCATTATAAGAATGTCCTACACCATTACAGGACATCCAACACCATTACAGAGATGTCCCATATCATTGTATGAACATCCCATACCATTGTGAGGATGTCCCACATGATCTGTCAGGACATCCAACACCAATGGGGGGATGTCCTACACCATTATAGGGATCTCCCATGCCATTCTGAGGATATTCCACATCATCAATGAACATGTCCCATATAATTGTAAGGATGTCTTACACCATTACAGGGACATCCAACACCATTACAGGGATGTCCCATATCATTGTATGAACATCCCATACCATTGCAGGGATGTCCCACACTATATGTCGGGACATCCAACACCATTCCAGGGATATCTAACACCATTATAGGGATGTCCCATGCCATTGTGAGGATATCTCACATCATCTATGAACATGTCCCACATAATTGTAAGGATGTCCCGCACCATTATGAGGATGTCCTACATCATTACAGGGACATCCGACACCATTACAGGGATGTCCCATATCATTACAGGGACATCTGACACCATTACAGGGATGTCCCATATCATTGTATGAGCCTCCCATACCATTGTGAGGATGTCCCACACGATCTGTCAGGACATCCAACACCAACAGGGGGATGTCCTACACCATTATAGGGATCTCCCATGCCATTGTGAGGATATTCCACATCATCTATGAACATGTCCCACATAATTGTAAGGATGTCCCACACCATCATAGGAATGTCCTACATCATTACAGGAACATCCAACACCATTACAGAGATGTCCCATATCATTGTATGAACATCTCATACCATTGTGGGGATGTCCCACACTATATGTCGGGACATCCGACACCATTGCAGAGATATCCAACACCATTATGGGGATGTCCTACACCATTGTGAGGATCTCCCTTGGGATCTCCTACATCATTGTGGGGATGTCCCACACTATCTGTCGGGACATCCAACACCATTGTAGGGATGTCCTATCCCATTATGGGGATGTCCAACATCATCCATCAGGATATCCCACATTCTGTCAATATGTCCTGCACATTGTAAGGACATTCAATACCATTGTAGGGATGTCCCATACTATTGTGGGGATATCCAACACCATTATGTTAATGTCTCAGTGTTCTCATATGCATGGATGATGCTCCATTCATTTTATCGGATGTTCCTCACCATATTGGATGTTCACCATTATTATGACCACTGTATTTATACAATCGGATTTTCCATTCTATTCCATTGCCCTCACATGCATCAATAATGCTCCATTCATTTTATTGGATGTTCCTCACCATATTGGATGTTCACCATTATTATGATCACTGTATTCATACAATCGGAGTTTCCGTTCTATTCCATTGCCCTCACATGCATCAATAATGCTTTATTCATTTTATCGGACTTTCCTGTAATTATAAGCTTCTGATATACTTGCACCTTGCCACACATATCTAAGTGGATTAATTCACTGTTCCCATATGCCTGATCATTGCCATATGCAATTGAATGAACTGTACATATATACTTGCTTAAAACTGCAATTCCAAAGTCCGCAGTGGTCCGGAGTTAGTCGGAACTCCCACCCGACGTCGGTTGGACTATCAGTTATGGGGGAATCTCCGCCGTCGGCCGGCGCCGGCTGAGTATCAAGTATTCAAGATTCTCACCGTCGGTTGGGGGTATCAATCATATAAGCCATCGCTGATCATTATGTGTATCGGCAGCAACTATCTCAAACTTCCTGACAGCCTGGAGCTCAGGTTGGGCATTGGTCTTTTTCATATCCATGGGCATCAAGATACCTGCCTAGCTAGGTATTCGCCCAGCTTCATCAAAGGAGGCCGACAAATAGATGGCGAGACCATCGAAACACTTTGGGCTCCACTCAATGAGATCTCCAGAAGTACGAGGGGGATGTCAACATCGCATCGCAGGGAGGTCATAGATGACCATATGAATGACTCAAATTGGAAGAAGCTTATTGACCTAGGCAAGTTCCCTCCTACAGATACCACATCAGTGCTTACGTGGGTTGGGTAGTCAATGCTGTGTCTAGACGCTACCGAAAGGCACTTTCGGGAGCCACAATCAGCACGGCAGCATTTGAGTCCATAAATGTATCGGCAAGTACGGAGAGTGTTGAGGCTTGGAGCGCCGAAGAGGAGTATGCACAAAGGGAGCGAGGTCATGACGTCAAAGTCATGGACATCTATGACATCAAGAGGAAACAATGTGGGTACAATTACTCTATGATATGTTTGCCTGACATCAGGTTTCAGTCCCATTGCGTGCAGAGATACTTCTTGAATTGACACAGAAGGAGACTGAGGGCTCTAGCCATAAGGGACATGCTGTATGGCTTAGCAGTGGATTGAAGATTCAGGAGTCACAGTAGGATTCTCGGCACCTTCTCCAGTGAGACATCTGATCATGATTTCACAAAAAACATAGGTTATCCCTTCAAGCACTGGTGAGGAAGATTGGATCCCATCCAACACCAGATCAACAGAGGGATATTACCTTGAAGCGTGCCCGACTCCAAGAAAGAGTTGACGCATTCCAAAAGCAGGCAGCTAACATTCTTCAAGACCCCCACGACAGCGGAGATGACTACTGGGACAATGCCCCAAGAAGAGAAACCTATATTGGTGTAGAATTTGATGGCACTGATGAAGGAGAAGACGATGAGGATTGCACTTCATCTGCCGAAGAACATGATCAAATGGAGTTTCCAGGAAATTGCTCTACCAATGGCAGTGTGGATGCAGAGTATATCTCGTTGCATCTTCCTTCACATCTTGGACGTGACTGGTGTGATGGAAATTCTGCCAAAGCCCTGGCGAAGGCAGAAATACATCTACGGGAGGGACAACTGAACGATTCCCTACATCACATTCGCATCTCCCTAGGCCACAAATCTTATCTGTTCAGACAGGATGTTCGTCCGGCACGTACACAAAGACTCAAAACACGCGCTTGGGCAGAAGTACATGCTGCCGAGTCAACAGTTCAGCATCATGCCTGTAGCGGTATGACTTATCGCTTACAACTAGACCAAGGTGAAGGTTAGCGAACTGAACTGGGAGCACACCCAAGCCTAGCGCGGAGACAAGTCACGCGCCGAACGTACAGGCACAGCGGAGAGTAGACACACGTGAGGACTTTATTCAAGTCCAAAGGTCAGGTGATCACGCTGTGGCACGCTGAGTGGAGAACCAAGAGGACAAGTTAATATTGGAGAAGGTAAAGGGAAGTACAAAGGATACGCACCTGAGTGGAGAACCAAGAGGACAAGTTGGTTCCACTCAGGACGCTACATGAGGGTTTATATACTATGCTGCGGCTGAGTTCGAATTACTACGGAACCTTGTTACTAAAGGTATGTGTAATAGTAATGAGTCAGACGCTGACGCGTCATGTCTAATAATAGCGTTATCTATTGTGCTGACTGATGCACAGTCATTAACGCTGACAGAACAATGACGTGTCCTTATCTATGAGTCACAACCCTATGACAACGTAGTCTAGAACTATCTAGAATCTTCCCTGCTTATTGTCCAATACGAAACTGCTATACTAATGAGGAAGGTGACCTAAAGGGGTAACATCCTATAAGGAAGTTACTATCCAGGGTCACGTGCTTGTGGGTGCGCATGTTGGCATCACGTGACTAACTATCTTATCATATCTAATGATAAGGACTTGGATGTTTGAGCGCAACGTTGGAGTCTCATATCTCCACCAAATAAATCCGTAAAAATACGGAAAAATAAGGCAAAAATAGAGCGTCCGTGACATCACCCCCCTCCTTAAGGGTCGACGTCCGCGTTGGCCAATGTATCCACATGATGAGCTTGCCAAGGCAAGGACGCGTAAATGAGAGCCGCTATTTTTCTAGGCGCGCCCGGGTTTGAGGAATGGAATTCCTTAACCGCGTCAGGGGCATGCACTAGGTTTTTTGCCGGTTCCCAAGTATCCTCACCCTCACCATATCCTTTCCAACGGACGAGGTACTTAAGAGTACGACCAAAGAGTTTAGAATCTCTTATATGGTCTACTTCGTACTCTTCTTCTCCCTCGACCGTTACTGGATCGGGTGGTGGAGGCGTAAGCCCATTAACTTCGTTTCCTTTGTAAGGAGAGAGGCGATCTACATGAAATACATCATGGATCTGTAATGCAGGGGGTAGTGCAAGCTTGTAGTCGACGTCACTTATGACTTTAGTGACTTCAAATGGGCCTAGTTGCTTAGGTCCCAATTTGGACGACTGCTGATGTATCTTTATCTGCTTAGCTTGCAACCAGACTTTATCCCCGACGTTGAAGGAGTATGGCTTAGTCCTTTGTTCAACGTCTGTCTGCATTCGCCTTTTACTTAGGCGTAGAGCCGCCTCTGCATCCTTGCGAGCTGAAACTAAGTGCTGAAGGCGCTTGTCGAGCAGTGGAATACCCGTAGGTCTACCAGCAGGAATGGTGAAGTCCGGCGTAAAGCCGTATAGTAGCTCAAAGGGTGTGTGACCCGTAGCTGAGTTGAGCCTACTATTGACTACGAATTCTGCTGTAGGAAGCAGGTCTGCCCAATCATCCTGTCTTTTGCTAATGAACATGCGCAAATATATTTCGACTTCTTGATTTTTGCGCTCTACCTGTCCATTAGCTTGAGGGTGATAGGCTGTGGTTAGACCTGCGTCTATTCCAAGTCGCTTGTATAGGGCACGCATGCTCCGCGCTGCAAACTGGGGTCCTCTATCGCTGATGACTTTGCGAGGGATCCCATGCAGGGGGAAGATTTGCTCAAAGTAGATAGATGCCACTCCATCAGCCGTAATCTGAGAAGTCACGGGAAACAGATGAATCTGTTTGGTGTAATGATCCACGATATTTAAGATCATATCCTTTCCACGTGACATAGGCAGTGGACCGATTAGATCGATCCCCACTATCTGCCATGGTCCCTCAGGAACTTCTTGCGGCTGAATGGTTGCTTTGGGGTGTAGATCTTTGCGATAACGTTGGCATCGATCACATCCTTCTACATATGAGGCGATAAAGCCTGACATGCGTGGCCACCAATAATAGCGACTAACTAGCTCTATGGTTCCGTTCTTTCCGGGGTGTCCGGTGGTGATCGAATCGTGGCAGGACTTTACCACGTCCCTGCGAAGGGCACGATCATTTGGGACATATAATTTACCCCTGTGGTAAATGAAACCATCTTCTTCTTCCCACATTAAGACGCCATCGGTGAGAGCTTTGGGAGCGGTCTTAGATATACTTTTAAGACCCTCTATAACTTCAGCTTCTCGGATGGATGCGAGCTTAATGCAACTCCCTAAGGAGTCTGTTTCGGGGACGAAGTGCGCTTTAGCGGCAGCTAGGAAGTGCTCAGGTTTTAATACCTGAACCTGGCGGTTGTCTTCAGAGTCTCGGACTTGGTCTCGTGAGAAGCGACTTAATGCGTCGGCCTGCATAGATTCTCCCTTCTTATAAGTGATTTTGAAGGCGAACCGACTTAAGAATAGGGCCCATCGAGCTTGACGCCTATTTAAGTCTTTCATGGTTGCCCACCATTCCATATTCTTATGGTCGGTGATCACTTCAAAAGAGATGCCTTCGAGGAAATGTCTCCAGTCCTCTAAGGTGCGGATTAGGCCGAGCATTTCTCTGTCGTAAATCTCATAATTGCGTTCTTCCTTGCTCATAGACTGTGAGCGATACGCAATGGGGTGCCAGAGACCGTCCGGGTATTTCTGAGTCAGAATACTGCCAGTAGCAAATCCTGAAGCATCTACCTCGACTCTAGTTGGGAGGTTCGGATCGTAAACCTTAAGAATAGGTTCTTGTACGAAACGTTCCTTCAACAAGTCGAAGGCTTTCTGCTGTTCAGACTGCCAGACCCAAGGAGTGTCTTTCTTAGTAAGGTCATGAAGGGGTCGGGCAATAGCCGCGAAATCCTTAATGAACCTCCTATAGAAATTGGCGAACCCGATAAATGCTCTTACTTCTTTGAGCGTAGTCGGGGTTGGCCACTCCTTTACTGCAGAGACCTTGCCAGGGTCCATCTGCACTTCTCCGGGGCGGATAATCATCCCAAGATACTCCATTTCTTGCTTCTCAAAATCGCACTTCTCAGGCTTGAGATAGAGGTCGTATTGTTCTAACCGTGTCAGCACTTCGCGTACTATTTTGCGATGGTGCTTAAGGTTATTACTATAGATGAGAATATCATCCATGTATACGGCAACCTCTCCTTGTGCGATAAGATCAGCAAAGACGGCGTTCATTAAGGCTTGGAAGGTGGCGGGGCTATTAGTCATACCAAAGTACATGACTTTTGGCTCGTATAGACCCCTATTGGTAACAATAGCACCTTTCCATTCATCGCCTTCTTTGATGCGGATGTTATGATATCCCCATCAAACGTCGAATTTAGTGAAGTATTGAGCTCCCTTAAGCCTATTGATAATATCGGCAGCGAGTGGAAGTGGATATCGATTTTTAATAGTTATCTTATTAAGACGTCGGTAGTCTTGGACTAGACGGAGCTTGCCGTCCTTTTTCTTAATGAAAAATACAGGGGATGCCATAGGTGACTTAGATGGCACTAAATATCCCTTCCCTATATGTTCATCTAAGAATTTGTCCAATTCTACTTGCTCGCTGGGTGACATGGGGTACGTTTTGACCTTCCAATGCTTAACTGCATCTGGTTCTAGGTCTATGGCGTGGTCCCATGGTTGATGCTCAGGGAGTCTCTGGGATTCTTCCTCAGAGAAGACTTTTGCGAAGTCACGATAGTGCTCGGGGACCATCTCTTCGAAGGTTTTCTTAGGCTTGGAGGTTATCGCTTTCTCGGCAATCTGCTGAGAGTACGTGAAACCGGCCAAACAGAAAACTTCGTCAGAGACCGTGTCCAGCACTTTCTCCGCAAGGAGACGGCGACGTTCCATACGGTTCGCCATAATGCGCGTCACCTCTATCTCTATCTCCGGTGCGGCTATTTCAGCGCTGGAGTTGAGACGCATTGTGCCTTCCTGCCAATTTATGTGTGGGTTCCGGTGTCTAAGCCAAGGCAGTCCCAATATGACTCGTTCTGGGCCTAGTGAAGTGACCATGAAGTCGAACTTTTCTGCACTAGGACCGACTTTGAGGACGAGTGTTACTTTATGGGTGATACTGCCGGCTTCATTGAGCGTCCCGTCTATGTTATAGAGAGTAATGGGATGCTCCAGCGGAACTTGCAACATCTTGTGGCGGTCAGCGTACTTCTTGTCTAGGAACAATGATGTTGCCCCAGAGTCTACCATGGCTGCTACTTTTACAGTACGATGACGTCCTTGTAATTCAACAGAAATATGAAAATGGGATCTGCTATCTTTTGTTTCGGGAATAATACATGAAGAAAGCGCTGCATCAGAAATCATCACTTGCGGCGCTGCTACAAATTGTGGAGCAATCGGAACACTAATACTATTGTTCATCTCCGAGGCAGATGTAGATGTAGAATCAGAACAGGAAGCCGAGACATCACTACTATCAACTTTACAGGCAGAAACAGAGTGGTACGTAGGAATTACAGATTGGTCCGAGTCCGAAACGAGGCGAGATCGTAGGCATATCTTACAACTACATGAAGCCGAGTCAACCGTATCTGTTTTACAGGGGGAGTCCGCAGCTATGACTACCCCTGGATCTAAAAAGCCACCTTAAGAGCGTTGATTTGCTCTTGTTGGGCTGTGAGCGCCGCCAATAACTTTGCCACGTCTGCCTGGGACGTATTGGCTTTGGGCGGTGCGGGAATACTTGATTGGGTGGTGGAAGCCGCCGACTGACTGGAAGAAGGTTGGGAGGGGGTCTCCTCACTACTGGCCGCAGCTTTCGCTTTGGCGGGTTTCCCCATGAATTTGAGCATGCAGACGGGTGCCCTATGTCCGACCTTTTGACAATGGTGGCACACGTCGCGTTCGTGATTTCCATCCTTCTTTGAGTGGTCCTTAGAACCACACCCGTAACACTTGCCTTGCATGTGTTTTTGATAGTCTTGCCGGGTCTTTCCGCCGGATGCGGGCTTGCTCGTGCCGGATCCCTGCTGACGTGATGCGTCAACTTGCATTGCGTCTGGATCGGACGGCTTGCCTGCAGGCAAGATCGACTGGCTGGACGAACCGCCCTTCTTCTCCGAGTCCCTCTGTCTCAGTCGCTGATCCAGCAATTGTGAGACTTGCTTGAGGTCGTCGAAGTCGACGTGGGCCTTGTCCGTCAAGGCTAAGGCGTCTTTTACGCGGTCCGAGAGACCGTCGTAGAAGCGGGTGCGGAGGTCTGCTTTCGACCATCCAGTCTGTCCAGAGTACTGTTCGAACACGGATCGGTACTCTGCAACCGATCCGCGGCCCTGTTTTGTCTTCTTCAGCTGCTCCCTCGCTGTCTCTGTAGTGTCGAGGGGCGAGAACCGTCGGTTAAACTCTTTGACGAATTCGTCCCAAGAGCTACCGAACGGAATGTTGTTTGACTGAAGTTGTTCGAGGTAGGGGAGAGCCCATGACTTGGCTTCCCCTTCCATAAGGTTAAGAACCGCCATAATCCAGCGGTCTTCTGCCCGGAAGTACATGCCCTGGGTCGGGTCCCAGGTGTTCATAGCGTCCTGCTGTGAGCCTGCCCAATTATGGAAGGCTGCAAGGAAGTGACGGGCATCTGTAGAGTTGCCTTTCCCATCCCATGCTTTGGGACGGGCCACTACTTCCTTGTGTTTGGTGCTGGGCTTGGCCGCGGTTGCTGAAACCTGTGCGGTCAAATCCGTGACCTTTTGTGTAAGTATGCCGACTACTTGGCCTAAATCGCTTATTAGGCGCAGGCAGTCGTTGAGAGTTGGGGGCGGAGCAGGAGCTGTGGGGGTAGGTGGAGCGGCGGCGGCGGCGGACATCTTGTCTAACTCGTCTTGTCTCTTTCTTTCCTCGTACTTTTTGATCGACTCCCGTCTGTCTTCGATGAGGCGAAGCTGTTCGTCTTCGTCGAAGTCGTCCCAGTTGTCGAAGTTCTTGATCCACTCTTTTTCTTCTTTAGAGAGGATCGTTTTGTACTTGGACGTTACTCCGGTGGGATACTGAGCTTGAGCTTGCGCTGCTCTCTGTTTCCCTTTGGGAGCTATCGTGGGAGTGGACGGATGGGGGAGGAGAAAGTTCGGGGACTAGTGCTGCCGCGAAGGCGATCAGCTGAGGGACGGTGAAAGGGGTGCCTGCAACAAGGCCAAATGCTCCGTGGAGTTCTAGAAGGGCGAAACGGAAATCTCTATCGTAGTAGATAGCGTGGACGTATGCTTCCGCGTCGTTCTGTGGTTCCCTTTCTAGAGAGAAGATATAATGTACTTCTTCACCAGCAAAAACTTCTTGTTGGTGAATGACGGGGGGTGCTTGGGGGTCGTCAACGAGTGTCTCGTTGGAGGAGGAATGCGCCGAGTGGTAAGAGTGCTCCGAAGCTACTGTCGGAGTTGGAGATGCAAATCGGGGTGAAGGGATTGGATCGGTGGACGATCGATCTGCTCCCTGAACGTGTAGCGATGCCGAAGCAGAGGCTGAGTTTGGAGTGAAGTATGAACGTGGGGGTGACGGGGGCGCTGGGACAGGAAGTACTGTTTCCTGTCTTCTCTGGAAGATACGTCGAAGACGCTGACGAACGTTCGCAAATATGCGAGGCAGTTTGAAAAAAAGGGGGTGGTATAATATGACGACGTGTTACGACGACCGCGAAGCGCTAAGTCGAAGATGATTGGAGAGTCCGATCAAGCAAGACCAATACACAGTGGTGTTTCACACTGCGCGAGGCTGTGGCGATAACGGAACACTCAGGAATGGGGTAGGGAAGTGTGTAGAGCCACAAGGCTGTCTGCCTCAGTCTTCTCGACCTGTTGGCTGCCTCTCACGCCGAAGCGCTCTCAAACTTTTCTGTTTACTTCGCGTACAGCTGTCGCAGGCTAGGCCTGGCAGGCTTCTCTTCCACTTGCAGCTTATCTGGCGTGGTGACCAGTTCTGCAAGCAGTACCCAAACGTTCTACTGATGACCAGATAGAACGCCTATAGGCAAGCACAATCTATGCCGACTTTACGGACAATAGAGTTGTACCAAGATAGCGCAGATTCTGCGTACGAAGGTCCACAGGCAAAGAATGAGGTGGATAACACAAGGGACTTGTGGTCGTCAACCACCTAGAAAGGAAAGTAGAATACGCCGGTAAGAATAAAGGGGCGTGTGAAAAGGAACTTGTCCTAATGTAGCGGTATGACTTATCGCTTACAACTAGACCAAGGTGAAGGTTAGCGAACTGAACTGGGAGCACACCCAAGCCTAGCGCGGAGACAAGTCACGCGCCGAACGTACAGGCACAGCGGAGAGTAGACACACGTGAGGACTTTATTCAAGTCCAAAGGTCAGGTGATCACGCTGTGGCACGCTGAGTGGAGAACCAAGAGGACAAGTTAATATTGGAGAAGGTAAAGGGAAGTACAAAGGATACGCACCTGAGTGGAGAACCAAGAGGACAAGTTGGTTCCACTCAGGACGCTACATGAGGGTTTATATACTATGCTGCGGCTGAGTTCGAATTACTACGGAACCTTGTTACTAAAGGTATGTGTAATAGTAATGAGTCAGACGCTGACGCGTCATGTGTAACAATTCCGCATTGAACCCTTACCGTACCGGTTGTGACTACGGTGGTAAGGTAGATTAGTCACGGACTTACGGCCTTAGGGCTTTACGATGTAGTACGATAGGAGATTGCGCGTGATTGCTGACTGGACTCTGACTCGATCCTAATACTAGTAGTAGTAGTACTAGGATTGCGCTACTTACGCGACACGTTGGACGCTACATTACGGTGACTCATAGCAGCGCTTGAAAGCCTGCTCTTTCTGTATTTAAGATAGCTGCAGAAGACCAAGAAACGCCATCTTGGTCTTCTTCAATCGTCATTCGTCTCGCCTTCTATCTCAGGATCTTTCTGCCGCCTTCGTCAAGGAAGTGCCGTCTACCTTAGTGTCTGCGAACATCTAAGAAGTTGCCTTCGTGCCATACGCCTTGGGCATGATCAAGCTGAGTAACAGTCGCCTTCGCCCAAGCTCAAGTCGAGCTAACGCTGTGACGGCGTTACATTAAGACCAAGATCCCATTGTGGCGACTGTCAACACCCGTGATCAGTGGACGAATTTTCGTCCCTACTATTTGGAAAGAAGAGGGGATCGCAACGTACCAACCCGATTCCTAGGAGCAGCCCGGTGGAGAGAACGAGGAGACGAAACCGGATATTTCGTCGAGTTTAACGGACCTACTAGGTTTCGACCAGTTGAGTTCAACTTCGACCATTTGTGCTGGGTGGAGGTTACGTGGAACCCAATAGATCATCGCTGGGACGTTATTAGACCAGCAGGAAGACAATATCAGTGCGATATCGACGCACGAGAACTCAATTCACGCGCAGATTGGGGACCGATTGACGGCCAACTACGAGAACATTCGACTGGAGACACGGTAAGCGAGGAAACCGAGGAAGAAGAAGAACAGAGCGAGGAACATCGCCCAGCAAGCGTCGGGCCCATCGAGCAATATACGATTCAACAAGCTGAGTCCCTCCATATTTCAGAACAACCAGAAGTAATCCACGTACGATCGCCTGCAGCAGAAATGGCAACCACAACAATGACGGCGGAAGAAATCATAACCGTCAGAGAACAAACAGCGCGAGAAGCAGCAGAAGCAATCAGACAAGAGTCTCAACGACATCTTATGCCCATCAACCCCGAAACGGGACATAGAATGACCGCAGATGACGCGGCAATCTTCCGTGCCATCGGACCAGACCAGGGCGACCCCCCATCAGGAGGAGGACCACGACGGGAATTACCACTCGATCCCCCGCCGGGGTGGGGCGGCCCCCCAGGAGGAGACTTCCCGCGACGACCAGGAGGAGGAGGGGATCCACCCGATCTCCCTCGCAGAGGACTGCCAGAAGGAGGGGGTGATGAAGGAGGCCACCCACCCGTTGGAGGAGGAGTACACGGGCATGAGAAACTCACAGGTGAACCTCCCACTATCTTCGACGGAGACCGCACCAAAGTAGACTCATTTCTCACGCAATGGCACGTGTACTGGGGGATGAACCTCGACACCCCCGTTATGCGCAACGACTACCGACGATGTCTCCTATTTCTCTCATACATCAAAGGGGTAACCGTCAGCGAATGGGTACTGTCGTACCTCAAATGGCTCAACAGACAGATACAACGAGGAATCGACCAATATACAAGAGATTTGTGGAACGCTGTGGCAGAGGGGTTTAATCAAAGGTTCGTCAATACCCTCGAACGAGAACAGGCTCAAGCCCTGTTACGAAAGGGACTCAAGATGATCGATGGTGACATCGACAAATACGTCAACGAATTCGAGGAAGCAGCCCAAAAGGCAGGCTATCGCCTCAATGACCCACAAACCATCGACCTATTTACGAAGGGACTGCCAAAGAAGCTGTATGAAAAGACCTACGATCTAGACGAGCCAGAAACCTTCGATGAATGGAAGCGAGCAACGCTTCGCCGACAGCGGAACTATATCCATATCCGAGCAAGAGTAGACGAATATAAGGACCCCAAACCCAAGAAAACGGGCAACGCCAACTGGACGGTCCCGCAGAACCTCGCAAACCCCTGGGCAATGGACACATCCGCCGATCGAACAAAAGTCAGGTTGGCAGGGTCGGAAGAAATCGACTATGGAAAACCACCATATACTCATCTACCCCCGTTTTCCCCAAGAGGAGGGCCGGGAGTACGAGGGCGAGGAAGAGGAGGAATGTGCCGTGACCTAAGGACAGTCCTGTGCTATAATTGTAACGCACCGGGCCACCTCTCACGAAATTGCCCCCATCCACGACAGCCCCGGCAATGGCAGCCCCAGAATCCAGGACCGTCCGGCGTCCGGATGACAGAAACCGACTATCACACACAAGACATGCCACCAGCCCAGATACAGGCTGCCACTACAACTAAGACTGCCGAAGAACGAGCTAAGGAGTGGCTCACTGGAGTAGCGAACGCCCCCGACGACGTAAAAGATCTGATATTGCAGGATCTATGGGGAAAAGAGGGTTTTCGGAGCGCCTGAACCCATCGGCCTGGGTGAGGGCTTTAAATTGTAATTCTGTAATCATGACGCGCTTTCGTTCTCTTCGAATTCCAGTCTCGATTCGCACGAATTACCGAATGGCCGACGTAAAAGCATTAGTCGACTCAGGGGCGACCGACAACTTTATACACCCGATCTTCGTCAAAAAGTTAGGCATCGGAACTCAACCTCTGCCTAGTCCACGAAAAATATGGAACATAGACAATACGGAGAATAAAGCTGGGTCTATCACTCATTTCACCGACTTAGATGTATACGCCAAGGGATATCACAGAACTATGCGCTTCCTCATCACCGATCTTGGAAGCGAGGAGATTGTCTTAGGATATCCCTGGCTGGCAACCTACGAACCGACTATTAATTGGCGAGATGCCGTAATACACGAAGAGATCATGCCGGTTGTGATCAGTACACAGGACAGTCCAGATCGACGTACCGTCATTGCAACTACACTTACTGACGACGAAAAGGAAGCAATTATCCTTGATATGGACGAAGAGGATACATACCTACGGGTAACTACGTCTACGGAACTGGCCATCCAGGCAAAGACGGAAGAGAAGCCTGTAGAACTGCCGGCAGTATATCAAGCTTTTGAGAAGCTCTTCAGTGAAGAAGCATCCCAGCGATTCCCCCCAGCCAGGCCCTGGGATCACGCCATCGACTTTAAGCCCGATACCCCCGCTGCAATAGATTGCAAAATATACCCATTAACACAAGAGGAAGAAGGGAAACTCAAAGAGTTCCTGGACGAAAAACTCAAGCAGGGATACCTGCGACCGTCCATCTCCCCGTACGCCTCGTCATTTTTCTTTGTTAAAAAGAAGGACGGAAAACTGCGCCCCGTACAGGACTACCGCGTTATTAATTCACATACCATACGCAACCAATACCCACTCCCCCTCATCCAAGACCTTATCTACGACCTCAGTAACGCCCATATCTACACTAAACTCGACATTCGCTGGGGGTATAACAATGTCCGCATACGCGACGGTGATCAAGAAAAGGCGGCTTTCAAAACCAAATTCGGTCTCTTCGAACCAACGGTCATGTTCTTTGGCCTCACAAACTCACCAGCCACCTTCCAAACCATGATGAACCACATCTATCGCGACACCATTGCAAAACATGAACTACGGGGGACAATCATACGGGTCTACATGGACGATATTGGAATCGCCACCCGAGACGGCTTTACGTCTGCTGATCACATTGCCGCCGTAACTGACGTTCTCCGCGTCGCCCAGGACCATGATCTCTACTTCAAGCTTGAGAAATGCCTGTTTCACCAACCGCGGATGGATTACCTGGGGGTAATCCTTGAAAAGGGGGTAACACGTATGGACCCGGTAAAAGTTCGCGGCATCAAGGACTGGCCAACTCCAACCAAGGTCAGGGATGTACGATCCTTTTTAGGCTTCTGCAACTTTTACCGCCTCTTTATCCGCGGTTTCGCTACCCATGCACGACCTTTGAACCGACTCACCCGTAAAGATGCAGAATGGAAGTGGACAAAAGACGAAGATCGCGCATTCAACACCCTCAAGCACCTCGTTACGGAGGAACCGGTATTGGCACATCCCAACCTACAGGACCAATTCAAGCTAGAGGTCGATGCGTCCGGATTCGCGGTAGGTGCCGTACTCCTACAAAAGAAAAGTGACGGTCGCAAGCACCCAATAGGATATTATTCAGCCACGTTAAACGAAGCGGAACGCAATTACGACATCTACGATCTGGAACTCCTAGCCATCGTCAAAGCCCTTCGACACTGGAGACCTTTGCTCGCAGGATCCCCACACAAAATTAAAATATTCTCCGACCATCTTAATCTCCAATATTGGAAAACCCCGCAAAAGATCAGTCGAAGGGTCGCCAGGGAAGTATTAGAACTAATGGAGTACGACTTTGAGATCCATCACATCAAAGGGAAAAACAACGGGAGAGCAGACGCTCTATCCAGACGACCGGATTACGACCAGGGAGAGGGGGATAACCAAGGTGTAGTGGTCTTACCCCCCGAAGTATTCATACGAGCGGCTAATGCGGCGCGTGCCTTGGAAATACACCCAATGCTGCAAACGCCGAGACGACGGCAAGACCCAAAAATCATCCAGGGATGGGTCGATGCCCACCAACTGAAGAAAATCGAAGGAGAATGGTACAAGGACGGACGACTGGTGATCACGGGGCCCACGTCCACACACCGGGCGATCATACACGACCATCACGATCCCCCCGTTCATGGACATCCAGGTATTAGCAGGACGCAGCGGATAGTGGAACGACATTACTGGTGGCCGCGTATTCGTCGAGACGTATACGAATACGTCACGGGGTGTGCTGACTGCCAACGAAACAAAGTCAACACAAGACCAACGCGTGCGCCCCTACATCCCATCACGGCAGTGACAGACGCTTCCCCCTTTCACACTATTGCGTTGGATTTCATTACTAAATTACCAACCTCCCAATCCTACGATAGCATTCTCACGGTCACCGATCACGACTGCAGCAAGGCCTCAGTATTCATCCCGTGCAATGAAGAAATCACGGCAGAAGAAACCGCCGTTCTGTATGTCAATAATGTATTCAAACGATTCGGACTGCCGCGCAAAATTATCAGTGACCGCGACCCCCGATTTACGTCCAAGTTCACCAGGGAAGTATGCCGAATCCTGGGTATCAAGCAGAACATCTCTACGGCGTATCACCCACGAACCGATGGACAATCGGAACGGACCAATCAGTGGCTAGAACAATATCTATGATTCTGGGCCAACGAGCGGCAAGATAACTGGGCGGCATACCTCCCTGTAGCAGAATTTGCTCACAATAACTGGCCCCATGAGCATACGAAGCAGTCACCATTCATGCTACTTATGGGTTACGACCCAGTAGCTGATTGGACGGATAAGCCGTCCCCTATTCCAAACGTAATCACCCGACTCACGCAGCTTAAGGAAGCGCGACAGCTGGCCCAGACCCTTATCAAAAAGGCCCAGGACAGCTGGGTGAAACACCGAAACACCCCGAGATATCAAATAGGCGACCAAGTGTGGCTAGAAGGAAAACACCTTCGAACCAATCAACCTACAGCAAAACTCGCGGCGCGACGCCACGGCCCTTTTAGGGTGCTCCAGGTGATGTCCCCGTACAATTACCGCCTCGAACTTCCCACACAGTGGAGCATCCACCCAGTGTTTCACATAGATCTTCTCACGCCATACAAAAACACAACCATGCATGGTGAAAACTTCCCTCGCCCGCCACCGGATCTTGTGGAAGGAGAAGAAGAATATGAAGTTGAGGCCGTTTTGGACTCGCGGCATTTCGGCCGCCGCAGAAAGCTCCAATATCTCATCAAATGGAAGGGATACCCCGACTCGGAAAACCAGTGGGTCGATAAAGAAGACGTCTTTGCCCCGGAAGCAATAGAGGCGTATCAAGCGGCCCGAACGGCCGTACGAAGGCTTAAAAGCGAGACCGAGGAACACCAAGGAGAGTATCACTCCTACCTCCGATCCACTTCTACGTCTATGCCCACTTCTCCTCTCAGACATGTCACCACGGCGATCCTCCTCGACCAAGTCGCACAAGACGCCGCCGCCATCATCCAAGACGACGAAGAAACCGTGGTTCCAGCGGTCCAGCTCACTCCGTACACACCTGCAAACGTGCGACCGGGGCATATCACCGCTCAAGAGTGGGCTAGCCTCCTACAGAGGTTCCCAGACCCCACGCGCCAGCCCAGCGACGAGCAGCAGTCTGCCGTCGCTCACATCTTCAGAGACGACAGTGGGGCACGGGAACCCATCGCAATCATCCCCCCAGACGACGCTCTTATCGGTATTAGGGGAGTTTTCCCGACCGATCGACCTAACGAAGGACCAGGAGGAGACGGAAGCGGAGGAGGCCTGGCGGAGGACGGCTCAGGAGTGGGCCAGAGAACAGTTGCGGTTAGCGCAGGAGAGATTGAACGAGTTGCGGCAGCGCAGGCAGCGATGCCGGACCAAGCTGACCATGACGACGGAGATTACTACCCGGTCAGCCACCCCCTCCTTCGAACGAACCGCGACTCTGCTAATCCCGGAATCACCCCGTGGCTCTTGCACACCAACGGAACCCCCATGTCTCGAGGACGTGTGCGACTGCCCGGCGTCGCATTACACACCCCCATTACGCGCGACGACGACCCGGCGCAGGTCCTCGCGCCTGAAGGGTTCCGGGCGAATCGACAGCCCCATCACATTCACTTCCCCATCACCGGGCCGGACGGAGTAGAGTTACAAGCGAGTCATGTGCAGATCGTCGGAGGTGCGAATCCTTTCATCCTGGGAGTGATCCCGGGATCCCCTTATCTCTACGGCAAACCCCTCTACGCCACTCCCCATCTCTCGGCTGCGAACTGCGCCTTCATTGCCCACGAGGACCTTGTGATCCTCGCCGCCGACAAACTTACGGACCGCACACTTAACCGCATAGGGGATGAGTCCCTGGTTGCGGAGGTGACGCGGTACCGCGCTGCGGCACACGAGGAGTCGCGCTTACAAGCGCGTATCCGCCAACTTCGCGGAATGGTCCTCGCCGCCCGGGAAGATAAATTGGACTGTGTGTATCGCCTGGAGCGGGCTGACGTATTCCGTCGTATCGAAGACGAGCAACGCGAGTGGATCGCGCGAGACTTCCAGTGAGTCTGGGGTCTCACGCTGAAAGGAGGGTGATGTAACAATTCCGCATTGAACCCTTACCGTACCGGTTGTGACTACGGTGGTAAGGTAGATTAGTCACGGACTTACGGCCTTAGGGCTTTACGATGTAGTACGATAGGAGATTGCGCGTGATTGCTGACTGGACTCTGACTCGATCCTAATACTAGTAGTAGTAGTACTAGGATTGCGCTACTTACGCGACACGTTGGACGCTACATTACGGTGACTCATAGCAGCGCTTGAAAGCCTGCTCTTTCTGTATTTAAGATAGCTGCAGAAGACCAAGAAACGCCATCTTGGTCTTCTTCAATCGTCATTCGTCTCGCCTTCTATCTCAGGATCTTTCTGCCGCCTTCGTCAAGGAAGTGCCGTCTACCTTAGTGTCTGCGAACATCTAAGAAGTTGCCTTCGTGCCATACGCCTTGGGCGTGATCAAGCTGAGTAACAGTCGCCTTCGCCCAAGCTCAAGTCGAGCTAACGCTGTGATGGCGTTACATCATGTCTAATAATAGCGTTATCTATTGTGCTGACTGATGCACAGTCATTAACGCTGACAGAACAATGACGTGTCCTTATCTATGAGTCACAACCCTATGACAACGTAGTCTAGAACTATCTAGAATCTTCCCTGCTTATTGTCCAATACGAAACTGCTATACTAATGAGGAAGGTGACCTAAAGGGGTAACATCCTATAAGGAAGTTACTATCCAGGGTCACGTGCTTGTGGGTGCGCATGTTGGCATCACGTGACTAACTATCTTATCATATCTAATGATAAGGACTTGGATGTTTGAGCGCAACGTTGGAGTCTCATATCTCCACCAAATAAATCCGTAAAAATACGGAAAAATAAGGCAAAAATAGAGCGTCCGTGACAATGCCCGGGTGTATATTCGTGCCCGGCAGGCAATGGTAAACCTTGGAGCCGGCACCTCTCTCCTTGATCGATACAAAGTCTTGAGGTGCCAGGACTTGAGTGTCAAGACAAGTGTAATTGCCCCTCATGTACGTGGCCAGCGGAATAAATCATTGCCCTGGTTTTGGACAATGGACATTCAGAGAGATGCCGACATTGGGGAATGGATGGAAGACTGTGCGTAGCTCTCTGTTCACACACACTCAAACAATATAACGCTCTATACAGTCTACCGAGTACATTGGCTTCGGGCAAAAGCTCAAAAGATGCGATGGATAGAAGAACTTCAGTGTCTTCAAGTTGAGATGGAGTCCGCTGTCAGGTTTTTTAGGCATCAAGAGCAATTTTGGCAAGCAAAGCAGGAGCTCCTTGAGCCCCAGTCACAGTCAGGGCATGCTGCATGGGCAGCCAAACAGAGTGCAATGTGGTGCTCGATGGCTATTCAGGCAGAGTCCAGGTTTACTGCTTTACTCAGGAGTAATCCGCCTCCTGAGTTTGCTAAAGTTCTACCGCTGCAACCAAGTAGATGAGTTTAATAACTTTCGCATAGCGCTGCCAATTAGCTATCGGTAGTCAGTGGGAGCTTAAAACTACAATTCCTTTAGAAATAAATCTGTTTCATTCCCTCATTTACAATTAGGCCTGCTATATAGTCTCCAACGGAAAGTCAGAGTTATCTCTATAAAGGGAAACAGATTGGATGTTTTGCTTCACTGCAGCTAGCCATGAGTCACCGGTAGGTGTTTGTGGCTTGGGCTGCCGGTGGAGGGTCTCTGCTAACGACATTCTATTAGCACATAGCTGGCGGGAGGGCTGCCGATATATGGGCTTGTGACAGGCATGTGCCACAGGCATTTCCTCACACAAGCAACAGAAACTTCAAATGGAGATGTCTCGGAGTCATGTGCATGATGCAGCATGGGCGTATACTCACTTAAGATCATCAGCACTCATCGGCAGCTCCCGAAGGCAGCTTCTTAAGCATAGAGATTCCATTCCATTTGCACATCAATTCACATCCGCATACCATGTCCACTGAAATCGGCACCTCCATACTAGACGCTGCACTCGCCTACATTGGCCAGAGAATATCCATTATCCTTCTCAAACCTGCCGATATTGACAAAAACTATATCGGCAGCTTACACAAGGAAGTGGTAAGCATTACTCAATGTGCTAGGAATATCTTTTCACCAGAAATTGGACTTAGCTTGCTGCTGTATGGATTATTGGCCTTCTGTCGTCTAGCGGCAGCTCCCCTCAAGTGCCAGAGTCGGTCAGGATTGCCTTTCGTGGGTTTTCAGACATTAGGAACCCAGGGTCCTATATGGCTCCCGAAGCAAACCAGCAGCTAGAGGGAATGTTCCAGGCAGCTGGCATTCCTCAATTTAATTTTACAGAGTGGTGGAAATTTGAAGGGGAGACAATGAAAGAACCATTCGATGTCCGTGAGGAGGTAGTAGTGGGGTTGCTGCGTGCTCTAGAGATGGTATGTACCTCGTTTCATTTACTGATCCTCAAATTAACCAGTGCTGTAGCAGGAAGCTAGCACGCAACTTCGCGCTAGAATAGTAGGGAAATTCAAAGAAGCACAGGAACTGGTCAAGGAAATTGAGAACCAGGTTAATTCCCTTTACGATACGATCTCCAATGGTTTTGAGAGTCTTGAGGGAGAGGCCTCTCGTTTGGAAGAAAACATGGGTTAATGAGAATTATATTTCTATGTCTTCGTGAAAATCAACTACAGTTTTCCATCCCCCCCTGCTAAGACATCTACCAAAACCATCTCATTTTCCAAATCACTCAAAAGGTCTTCCAATTTTTCTTTCCTTATCACCTTCCACTTTTTCAGGAAGCCAGCATTAGATCTGGCTTTTGAAAGCCATTCCGCAGAAACACCCTTTGGACGGTCCTGTGTTGTGTTAGCTTCGGCAGATCAGATGACATTCCAAATCACCTTATCTATGAGCTTTTGAATCACAGGTTGTAAGAGCACCACATTTTTTGGGACCTCACTAAAACCTCCGTTGGAGGGCCCTGTCATTTCCCTCTGATGTCGACCTGCATCAGAATCTGTTTCACTGAGGAATGAAACACCCTTCCAGAATTCAGAGCGCATCTACAGGCATTGGTTTAGTGCCCTGGTTAGGCATTAGTTTGATCCACACACTGCCTCCTTAAAGTTGTTCTCCTCTAACTCAGAGACATGCTTTTGTATCTCTGAATCGTTTCCCTGCATGGTAGATGGAAGCATGTTTCAGCGACACAATCAGGTGCTGCCGATAAGCTCGCAGTGACCCAATAAGTTTCTGCCGATAAACTTACAATGGCCCAATCAGGTGCCGCCGATAAGCTCGCGGTGGCCTATCAGTTGCTGCCCATAAACCTGTTGCTGCTGATCAAGTTGCAGTGGCCCAATCAAGTGCTACCGATAAAATTACAATGGCCCAATCAGGTGCTGCCGATAAACTTGCACCAGCCTAATTAGGTGATGCCGATAAACTTTGCGGTAGCCCAATAGCCCAATCAGGTGCCGCCGATAAGCTCACGGCAGCCTAATCAGATAATGGCCATAAGCTTGCCATGGCCCAATCAGCAACTTTTGATATATTTGGAATGGTCCAGTCAGGTGCTACCGATAAGCTTGTAGCAGCCTACCCGGTGATGCAATAAACTCATAGCTGCCCAATCAGACGCTGCTAGGAGAAATGCTGTGATGGCCTGTATTATATACCCACACTAGCTGCCGACAGAACCCGAACGCTCTGATAGGACAGTTGACAATATATCTGCATGGGCCATGATTACAGACCTGCATATGCGCTCTGTACTGCCTCCCCCTGGATCTACTACCAGCTCTATTCCATGTCAACATCCATGCTCGGTCTAACCAAAGATGAACAAACTCTTCACCACCATGCCGCTATGCTCAAAAATGGGCTAGAAGCATACCGCACATGCACACACCAAGATGAAATAAAGTGGAAGAATTTATTGAGAGCACGCTTGGTATCCTAGTGTGCTTTCCATCTGCTTCTACAAGCTAAGCTCAGATATTTCTAGAGAGAATCGATGAACTATTTTGTTGATGCGAATACAAGAAGTCCCACACCTCCCCGTGTTCACCCACTCCTATTGAGCCTTGCTTTGATGTTCAACGAGTCTGAAACCTCCCTGAACATGAGAGCTGTCTCTGAGGATAATCCAAAGGTGTTAAGTAGCAACTATTATACTTCACCCAAAGATCTTCCACCGCTGGACATACATCTACCTGGTCAAAATGGTACGGTACTGTTCTCTGATGTTCATGGGTCTCTACTTACATCGGCAGCTTCCTGTGGCGAATGTATGGTACCTAAGCTTCAAGAAGGTTCGGCGATGGTAAGCAATGTAGCAATGAGTATCCCGTCGGCAGCTTCCGTTCTGGAATCTATGGCACCTGAACCTCAAGACGATTCAACAGAGGTTGACCATTCAATAGTCACTATTCCTAGCAATGGGAAGAAGCAGCAGTGTGCTGCTGGTGGCGGTCTTCGGAGTGAGTCCCATATTTTATCCCACAGATGCACTGAGAAATAAAATTGCTGCCGAAGAAATTGTCACAAGATCGGCAGAAAAACAGAAAGCTGCCGATGACTGTACTAAAGCAATCACCGGTACTATGCCAAAGAGACAAGATAATGGAAACGTAAGTGATTGGATTGAAACATAAAGCTGGCCCAAAGATCCAAGATCTATTATTCCTGCAGGTTCTACACGACACTCCAAATACCTGTAGTTCAAAGGTAGCTAGGCTACGAGATAAAGCCAAGGGTAAGATGGCTAAGCACACAAACCCGCCAAAGGGAGATGGGCCAAATGTCAGGGACGAGGGGAAGCAGTCCAAGACAGTGTTTATAAAGGACAAGCCTTCGCCCCAAGAAGAGAACGCCGATGAAAGCAGGGAGGAAGGCAATGAGCCAGCAATCTCATGTGTGTTCACTGAAGTTTACATCTGGTTTTACACTCATCGTGCATACTGTCAGTTCAAGGCGAAGACAACAATAGTGTCGTCAGAGACCTAGAAAAAGAGGTCCAGGCTCTGAAAAGTAGATGCGAGGGGCAAGACAAGATGATTGAGGACCTGAAATCGAGATGTGAGACACATGAGAGGGTCCTTGAGATGCTTCGGCAGGAAATTGTGCAGCTTCATGACGGCCAGAAGACTCTAAATACCATGTATGATGGAAAGAGCTATGATCTCATGCCATAACTATAGTTCAAGTAGACCCTGTGGCTATTGCGAGTGTAATCAGGTTCATCAGCATCAATCATACATGCCGATTATGGGCCCACACGAGATATATGTTCGGCAGCCGTTGCTACCTACTGTGGGCCATTACGAGCTAATCGGCAGTAGCACAAATGCCTTCCTATGGGCCCAGACATGCATATTGTCAGATACATGATAGGTTGAATGCGAGCTCATCGGCAGAATATACAAGTGGCCATCGTAGGCCAATACAAGCTAGTTGGCAGAATACATGCATGGCTGCCATGGGCCCACACGAGATATATGCTCGGCAGCCGTCGCTACCTACTGTGGGCCATTATGAGCTAATTGGCAGTAGCACAAATGCCTTCCTATGGGCCCAGACATGTATATTGTCAGATGCATGATAGGTTGAATTGGGCCAATGCGAGCTCATCGGCAGAATATACAAGTGGCCATCGTAGGCCAATACAAGCTAGTTGGCAGAATACGCACATGGCTGCCATGGGCCCACACGAGATATATGTTTGGCAGCTGTCGCTACCTACTGCGGGCCATTACGAGCTAATTGGCAGTAGCACAAATGCCTTCCTATGGGCCCAGACATGTATATTGTCAGATACATGATAGGTTGAATTGGGCCAATGCGAGCTCATCGGCAGAATATACAAGTGGCCATCGTAGGCCAATACAAGCTAGTTGGCAGAATACGCACATGGCTGCCATGGGCCCACACGAGATATATGTTCGGCAGCCGTCGCTACCTACTGCGGGCCATTACGAGCTAATTGGCAGTAGCACAAATGCCTTCCTATGGGCCCAGACATGTATATTGTCAGATGCATGATAGGTTGAATTGGGCCAATGCGAGCTCATCGGCAGAATATACAAGTGGCCATCGTAGGCCAATACAAGCTAGTTGGCAGAATACGCACATGGCTGCCATGGGCCCACACAAGATATATGCTCAGCAGCCGTCGCTACCTACTGCGGGCCATTACGAGCTAATTGGCAGTAGCACAAATGCCTTCCTATGGGCCCAGACATGTATATTGTCAGATGCATGATAGGTTGAATTGGGCCAATGCGAGCTCATCGGCAGAATATACAAGTGGCCATCATAGGCCAATACAAGCTAGTTGGCAGAATACGCACATGGCTGCCATGGGCCCACACGAGATATATGTTCGGCAGCCGTCGCTACCTACTGCGGGCCATTACGAGCTAATTGGCAGTAGCACAAATGCCTTCCTATGGGCCCAGACATGTATATTGTCAGATGCATGATAGGTTGAATTGGGCCAATGCGAGCTCATCAGCAGAATATACAAGTGGCCATCGTAGGCCAATACAAGCTAGTTGGCAGAATACGCGCATGGCTGCCATGGGCCCACACGAGATATATGCTCGGCAGCCGTCGCTACCTACTGCGGGCCATTACGAGCTAATTGGCAGTAGCACAAATGCCTTCCTATGGGCCCAGACATGTATATTGTCAGATGCATGATAGGTTGAATTGGGCCAATGCGAGCTCATCGGCAGAATATACAAGTGACCATCGTAGGCCAATACAAGCTAGTTGGCAGAATACGCACATGGCTGCCATGGGCCCACACGAGATATATGTTCGGCAGCTGTCGCCACCTGCTATGGGCCATCACAATATCATCGGCAACAGCACAAGCTTGGTCTTATGTGCACATCGTCGGCCTACACAAAGCTCTTGTTCGGCAGCTTTCCTGCTTGCCCTGGGCCATTACAATTGCATCGGCAGCAGCAAATGCCAGTCCTATGGGCCCATATGTGTATATTGTCAATGACATTGCAATTTAATTCTGGGCCAATACAAGCTCATTGCCAGATACCCCCCATTTGTCCTGGGCCTATACATGGACCTTGTGCAGTTTCCCTATATGTGTTTGGTTGGCCCATACGATGCCTATACAGAATACATATTCATGGGCCCATACATCTATATGCGCTTAAGTCACACAATGGGCCCACGTGGGCTTTGCCGATGCGCTCGTGAAATTGTCACGTGGGCTCTGCCGAGTACAATGACCCAAATCTGCGTCATGGGCTCCAGGATCGTGGTCGAAGGCCGTTCCGATTTGTGAGGAACGGGAACCTCAGCCGGGAACCTCGGGCCGCGGTCGTCTTCACTTCGGTCAATCTTCGGCCACCACAGTCCACGCAGTAGGGTATTCCATGCGCCTCAATTGACCCGGACTGACCTGGCTGACTACGACCCATTTGACCCTGAGTCAGGCTGACCCATACAACACTGGTCATGCGTGCTGTGCGAAAGGCTGTGCACGCTACCTACACACGTTCCCACCTGAGGAGCGTGGTCCTCGGCTCGCATTTTCGACCTACACTCTTATCGAACTCAAAGTCACCAGAATTACGATGTCAACCAGTCTCCAGCCGTCTTCCTCCACTCCAAACTTGCACCCGATCTTCGAGAAGGTCCTCAAAGAGTATAAGAAGAAGACCAGAAAGGAACTTTCTACCCACCCACTCGCAGAGGAGATACGAGGTTGCGATTCAATTGAGGCCATCCTCACCGTACTTCAAGGGAAGGCCAACGAACTCAATCAATCCCAGACCAGCGACGAGCGACTCACAAAACGGCTTACGCCAACCGTGCATGTCCTCAACGCTCTCTCTTCCGCCCTTGGCGAGGGCGTTGGCACGGTGAGTCCCAGCGTGTTACCTGATTACCAGCTTGTGTCCTAACGTCAATTTCAGGTATTTCCCCCAACCAAAATTATATTTTCCGCGATGAGTATCCTCCTCGTAGTGAGTTGACCCTCCGCGTACGCTTTCATAACCCGTGATAACCCCTCATTTCCCACAGGCAGCAAAGGGTATCGCTGCGAGCCGCGATGTGCTTATCGAGCTCTTTGAGAGAATCAAAAACTTTTTTGTACGCCTCCAGACCCACATCGAAGTCCCGCCGACAGCACAGATGGCGAATGTGATGGGGAAATCTATGGCTGAAGTGCTTTCTATGCTTACCGTCGCGACGAAGGTGATGTACCAAAGCCGAAAGAGTTAGTTCACCTTCGCTGCCAAGCTTTCCCTCGCTGAAATTCGCCCAGAAACATTTCTTAAGAGGCTTGTGGGAAGGAACGATATCGAGGACGCGTTATTGAGGTTGGATAAATTGGAACAGGGAGAGCTCCGGATGGTGTCTGCGCAAGTGTTAAAGGACACCAGTGATCTCAAGGATGCCACGAGTGATATCAAGGACGGTGCGTAGCTCTTTTGTATTACGGTACAATTAATACTGAACCTCTTCGGATTAGATACGAAGGAAACAAAAGTAATGGTCCAGCAGATCGTTGGCGATATTACCTCCCGCGAATGTTCGTTTTGTCACAACCTCACCACGAATAATTGCAGAAGCTCACATTCCAATCGTAGGGGAGCGGCTTCGAGGATGGCTCACCCCGCCTGATCCATCGACAAACCACGCCAACATGTGCACCATGCAGCACGAGAGAACCGCAGCCTGGGTTTTCAACGAGCATATATTCAAGGAGTGGGAGTTGTCCGAGCCAGGATCGTTGTTGTGGATTAACGGGACGGGTACGAATACTCTGACTGTGGGGTTCACATCTGACTGACTACTCCTTTCGTAGCCGGTTCGGGGAAGAGCATCTTCTGGTCGGCCATTCTGTTTTTTCTCCGCGCACAGATTTTTATATCCTCAATTAGCTCTGCAATCATCCAGCATGTCATCACTTTACGCGACGCCGGGTCGGCCTCCGTCGCCTATTTCGATTTCGATTTTAGGGATGTCGACAAGAAGGATTGCCGCAACCTCGTTTCTTCACTCCTAATACAACTTTCTTCTCGGTCCAAACCTTGTCTCGACTTACTCTCCCGCGTCTATTCAACCTATAGCGATAGAAAGGAACGACCCAGTGAACGTACTTTGGTGCAATGCCTCAAAGACATGCTCATGGCACTATCCGCGCCTCAACTGCCCACTTACATCATCCTTGACGCCATTGACGAATGTCCCAATACGTTCGGAATACCAACTCCGCGAGGAAATGTACTCGGGCTTGTAGCAGATCTTGCTGACCTCCACCTTCCGAATTTACACATATGCATAACTGGTCGGCCGGAAAGTGACATCCAGACTGCTCTCGAACCTTTGACGTCGGGCCACTTCTCCCTGTTGAGGTTCACGCGCTAAGTCTCAGCATTCGGGAAATGAGGTCTATCACGTAGTTGGTATGGATTGGCAGAAGAGTTGAGATACGAGCAGGAACTCGTAACACGATCACTTAGTTTCTTAGGATACTCTCGGACTTTAGTTTATGCTTGTGATCAGGGACAATCTGTTGCATCTCGGCACACTCGACCCGGCCGACTCGAACCCACACAAAACAACACCGCCGCGATAATGCGCGGCTGTGCAAGTCTCTACCTCCGTATTAATTTCGATTTAAACGCTTCAAGTCTTATAGGGGCTCAGCACCCCTTTCTGCTCCGTTCTGGACTCCTCTTCGCCCCTCATTCGACTCCTGTTTCATGCCTCAAATGGCCCGTGCGTCTTTGTATTCCTTTACTTCACTTTACTTTTATTTCTGTTAAAAACGTATCTAAATTGTATAAAAACACGCTCGTATGTACTCGAAATACTATCCAGTTGTAACGATAACTTGATTAAAACGCACCCAACTCGGCTCCTTTCGTGTCCGCGATCCATTCCGCAAGACTGACTAGAAGTGCCAAAGAGAACTCACCCCATACCGTACAGCTGTCAGCTGTCGACGGGTCTCGAGTTGGCTACAGCTGCAGTCAGTCACCGTGGCTGCCAGAGGTAGAGAGGAGGGGGGTCCGCCGTGTAACCTTCGGGCCATTCTACTTTTCCGCGGACAAAACTCCTACGAGTGCGAGACCTCCTGAGGTACTGCGTCACGCACAACTCGGAGCGAGCCACGGGATCTTGTACATTCGCCAATACATGCTACGTGCGCCGTCCTACCTTGATAGTACCCTGTCTGGTCAGTGCGCCCCAGAAATCGCCATGAGTAATGCAGATTGGGAGTGAAGTGTGCGGAATTGCTTGACGCGGAGGCAGTGCTGGCGGTAGCTACTAGCGCAAAGACCAGTCGGAAGACAAGGTGTACGAAAGGAGGGTAGTCGTCGTGTGGTGCGATATGATGATATCCTTTTCGTCTATAAGTTGGTGAATGTGCATAGTGACTTTGGAACGGAACTTGAAGGATAAGTGAGCGTAAGCCAAGGGAAAGGGCCAAGGTCCACACTCGTCTGCTATCCCTATCAGTTATGTCTACAGACGCAGGCAAACGCAGCGGCCACGCTCTGGTCATTGAGCAAAACAAACGAACAGAACGAGGGTTGACGATGTTGACAGGTCGACCCCCTTGAGGAAGATACCCGTGAACGTTGAAGGCCACCCTGGTGCGTACCTAAGGCGACATCCCCGCCGTCATCCTCACTTGTGGTGGCCCTCCTGCGCTCTGCCACTGCCTTCATGCGTGGCGCATCATAACTCCTAGTGAGTGTATCGCCACTAGTAGACCGCAAGACTGTTATTACATATCATTAATTGCCACCAATAACCATATTCTGACCGAAGTATCGGTGCCTGGCATCGGTGTGGGCGGTTGGAGATTGGGGGGCCTAGCGTCCTACGAGGACTAGACGAACGCTTTCACGGGATTGGACAGATGGGAAGCGTACAGCGTAGATGAATGCGGGAGAGGATCGTATTTTACAGTTGGATATCGTTCCCATTTGTGAGAGGGGGCGAACGGGAACGAAGGGGGGATAGAAAGAGCACACATCGAGGACTGAGAAGGAGCTAGGTATCGCGTTTGAACCGGCCCGGATATGTCCCGATGAGCGCCTGAGCCAACTTTATCCAACCATGTGTGCTGTGCGAGAGGCTGTACGCGCTACCTGCACACGTTCCCACCTGAGAAACGTGGTCCTCGGCTCGCATTTTCGACCTGCACTCTTATCGAAATCAAAGTCACCACAATTACGATGTCAACCAGTCTCCAGCAGTCCTCCTCAACTCCAAACTTTCATCCGATCTTCGAGGAGGCACTCAAACAGTATAAGAAGAAGACCGGAAAAGAAATTTCGACCCACCCGCTCGCGGAGGAGATAAATGGTTGTAGTTCCATCGAAGCCGTCCTCACAGTGCTTCAAGGGAAAGCCAACGAACTCAATCAATCCCAGACCAGCGACGAGCGACTCACAAAGTGGCTTACGCCAACCGTGAATGTCCTTGATGCTCTCTCTTCTACCCTCGGTGAAGGCATTGGCACAGTGAGCCCCAGCGTGTTACCTGATCATCGCTTGTGTCCTAACATCAATTTCAGGTATTTCCTCCAACCAAAATTATATTTTCTGCCATGAGTATCCTCCTCGTAGTGAGTTGACTCTCCGCGTACGCTTTCATAACCGTGATAACCCCCCATTTCCCACAGGCGGCTAAGGGTACCGCAGCGAGCCGCGATGTACTTATAGAGCTCTTCGAGAGAATTGAAAGCTTCTTTGTACGCCTCCAGACCCACACCGAAGTCCCGCCAACTACAGAGATGACGAATGTGATGGGAAAGGTTATGGCCGAAGTGCTCTCTATGCTTGCCGTCGCAACGAAGGTGATGAATCAAAGCCGAAAGAGTTAGTGCATCTCCTCCGCTGAGTTTCTCCCCGCTGAAATTCGACCAGAAATATTTCTTAAGAGGCTTGTGGGAAGGAACGATATCGAGGACGCGTTATTGAGGTTGGATAAATTGGAACAAGGGGAGCTCCGTATGGTATCTACGCAAGTGTTAAGGGCCACGAGTGATCTGAAGGACGCTACAAGCGATATCAAGGACGTTACAAGCGGTATCAAGGTCACCACGAGTGATATCAAGGACATCACAGGCGATATCAAGGTCACCACAAGTGATATCAAGGACGCTACCAGTGATCTAAAGGACGCTACCGGTGATATAAAGGATGTTACCAGTGACATCAAGGACGGTGCGTATATATTTCGTCTCGTGGGACAATTTGTACCGAACCTCTTCGGATTAGATACGAAGGAAACAAAAGTGATGGTCCAGCAGATCGTCAGCGATGTCACATCTCGCGAATGTTCGTCTGGTCACGACCTCACCACTAATTCTCGTAAAGCTCACATACAATTGTAGGGGACCGGCTCCGAGGATGGTTGACTCCGCCTGATCCATCAACAAACCACACCACCGCGTGCAGCGCTCAGCACGAGAGAACCGCAGCCTGGGTTTTCGACGACGATGTATTTAAGGACTGGGACTCACCCCAGTCGGGATCCTTGTTGTGGATTCATGGAAAAGGTATGAACGTTCCCACTCTGCGGGGTCCACCTCACTGACGGCTCCTGATTTCGTAGCGGGTTCGGGGAAGAGCGTTCTCTGGTTCGCCATTATCTCTCTCCGTATCCAGATGCTCATGTCCTCGATCAGCTCTGCAATCATCCAGCATGTCATCGCTCTGCGCGATTCCGGGTCGGCCGCTGTTGCCTATTTCTATTTCGATTTTAGAGACGTCGACAAGAAGAATTGGCGCAACCTCATTTGTTCACTTCTAATACAGCTCTGTTCTCGGTCCACGCCTTGTCTCGATTTACTCTCCCGCATCTATTCAACCTATAACGATGGAAAGGAACAGCCCAGTGAACGTGCTTTGGTGCAATGCCTCAAAGACATGCTCACGGCGCTATCCTCGTGTCAACTCCCCACTTATATCATCCTGGATGCACTTGACGAATGTCCCAATACCTCCGGGATTCCGACTCCGCGAGAACGTGTCCTCGGACTCGTTGAAGATCTTGTTGATCTTCGCCTTCCGAATCTACGCATATGCGTTATGAGCCGCCCCGAGATCGACATCCGGACCGCTCTCGAACCTTTGGCGTCAGGCCAGTTCTCCCTTCATGATCAACCGGGACAGAAGAAAGATATCACTGAGTATGTCAGCGCTGTGGTCCGGTCAGATAGCCGAATGAAAAGATGGCGGGAAGATGACAGAAAACTGGTTATCGAGAAGCTCTCTGAGAAAGCCGATGGCATGTGAGGCGATGTTTCGTTCTTCCCGGACTCGTCTTGATATTTGTCGCATAGGTTCCGCTGGGTTTTCTGTCAACTGGAGGTGTTGAGGCATTGTCTCGCTCCGAGTCTTCGGGATCAACTCAATGAACTACCGAAAAGCCTGGACGAGACGTACGAGCGGGTACTGAAAGAGATCGAGTCGACGAACCAAGGCCGACATGCGCGTCGTCTGCTGCAGTGCCTTGCTGTGGCTATGCGGCCACTTCGCGTCGAGGAGCTCGCAGAGGTGCTTGCGTTTGACCTCGATGCAACCAAGGCAAAAATTCCAGTGTTTCATGCCGAATGGCGGTGGGAAGACCAAGAACAAGCTGTGTTGTCTGCTTGTTCGAGCTTGATTTCCATCATTGGCGGCGACGAGGACGGTCCCCGGGTGGTCCAATTTTCGCATTTTTCAGTGAAAGAATATCTCACATCGGATCGTCTTTCCACCGCAAGTGGAGATGTCTCTCGATATTACATTGTCCCCGAACCCGCGCATTTGATACTTGCTCAGGCCTGTCTTGGGGTTCTACTCAATTCGGATAATTGCGTCATCGAAGAGAGCGAAAAGGGCAGCATAGAGTACAAGAACAAGAACATCCCTCTGCTCGAGTATGCTGCCGAACACTGGGCTTCGCACGCCCAGGTAGGGAACGTGTCATCACGCCTAAAGGATGCGATGGAGACTCTCTTCGACTCGGACAAGCCATATTTTTTGGCTTGGAAACGGATACACAACATATACCCTTATACACTTAGCGGCGGATATGACCAAACCAACCCCCTGCACTACGCCGCTCTTTGTGGATTCTATGACTTAGTTCAGTGTCTCATCGCCAAACACCCAGACCAAGTGAATCACGACGGTCGTCGCTATAACTCTCCCCTGGCCGCGGCACTATTCAGAAAACACATCCGGGTCGCAGATCTCCTATATGAGCACGGGGCGAGTGCTCATGTTCGAGGAAACCCTCCACTTTGCCATGCAATCGAATTCTCAGATGATGCCCGTGTCAATGCCGTGCAGTTTCTACTCAGACATGGTGCACACGTGAATGCTGGATATCAGAATCTCCGGACTCCTCTACATCTGGCGGCGGACGTGGGAGACCCAGAGGTAGCTCGGATATTGCTCACACATGGGGCAGATGTCGACCTTCGGGACGACAATGGCCAGGTTCCTTTGCACTTAGTGTCGACCAGCTGGCGCGAGTTTAGGAGGGATGAAGGTGGCGAACGTTCAATTATTGCACAGTTGTTAGTGGAACGCCGCGCGGACGTGAATGCACAAGATAAGCACGGCTCAACTCCGTTGCATTTTGCATCGGGTCATTGGCGGTTCGAGATTTCCCGATTACTACTCGAGCATGGCGCCAACGCCAATGCATTGAATGCCCAAGGCCGGAACCCGCTGCACGAGTTGTCACAAAGCTACCCTACTCTTCACGCTGATGGGCCACGACAAAGGCTGAGCGGAGTAAAACTTCAGAATGTTCTCAGTGTCGCAAAGCTTTTACTGGAGCACGGCGTGGATGTGAACGCACAAGATCAAGACTACGAGACCCCATTACACTTTGCATGCTCTTACGGGATGCTCGAGGTCGCACGACTGCTGCTAGACCATGGTGCAAGATCCAGCGCGGAGAATGTACTAGGAAAGACCCCTCTCCACATGGCATCTCAATGCGAATCCTTCTCCAGCGAAGACCACAATACCGCACGGTTATTACTGGAGCTTGGTGCGGACGTAAACGCACGAGATAAGGACCAGGCCACCCCTTTACATTCCGCCTGCTCCTATGGGAACTCCGAGACGGTACTGGTGTTGCTTGACCATGGCGCAGAAATCAACGCGCAGAATGTTGATGGCCAGACACCATTACACCGAGTATTACTCATCTCAGATCGACACACTGTCGACAATCCCCATGTCACACAGCTAATGTTGGAACGTGGCGCGGACGTGAATGCACGAGACAAGGACCAGGCAACTCCATTACATTTGGCATGCTCCATGTCGATGATCAAGTCGGCACAGATACTACTCGACCATGGTGCAGAAGTTGACGCACGGAATGCAAAAGGCCAGACACCATTACACCAAGTATCGCAGAACCCATCATCTTACAGCCCATATTCCAGTGATAACCGTGTCGCACGGCTATTGTTGGAGTGCGGCGTGGACGTGAATGCAAGAGACGATGATCAGGAAACTCCTTTACATGTTGCGTGCTCCTATGGGGACACCGGGACCGCACTGGTGCTGCTTGATCACGGCGCCGAAGTCAGCGCGCAGAGTGCTGACGGCCAGACCCCATTGCACCGAGCATCCTGGGACTCACGTGGTTACTCAGGTGACCGTGTCGCACAACTATTATTGGAGCGTGGAGTGGACGTAAATGCACGAGACAATCACATGGATACTCCATTACATTTGGCGTCTTACAAGATACAGCTCAAGGTTGTCGAGGTGCTGCTCAACCATGGCGCAGACGCAGACGCACGGAATGCGGATGGCCAGACCCCACTGCACCGGGTATCACAGAACTTGGTCCGTAGCGGGAACGACGGTTTTATTGTGCCGTATCAAGGGCCTCGTGCTGCGCGGCTATTGTTGAAGCGCGGTGTGGACGTAAATGCACGAGACAAGGAGCAGGCGACCCCATTGCATTTGGCATCCCGGTGTGGCTGCGTCGAAGTTGCAGAGGCGCTGCTTGATCACGATGCATGGGTCAATGCAGAGGACAGCCGTGGACAGACACCATTGCACCAAGTGCTACTGGGAAATCACAACTATCGGAGTCTTGATCTGAGTGACGTGAGGAGACCACCAAAGAGCGACCCAGGCAAAGTTCTTCGTCTTGCAAAACGACTACTGGAGCGCGGTGAGGACGTGAACGCACAAACCAAGGACCACGAAACGCCGTTACATCTCGCATCACGCCTTCGGTTGCACGATATTGCGCGATTTCTCCTCAAGCACGGTGCCGATGTTAATGTGAAGAACTCGGAGGGCAAGTCCCCATTAGAGCTCGCTACTGGGAGAAAAGGGAAGGCAATGAGGCGATTGTTGTCGAACTATTCTGCGAAGTAAATGTGATACGTAGTTGTGACAGGTCTGCTCTACGATACATTGGTGTATAAATGTTATCGTATTTGTTCGAATACGCGGATTATATATAGTAGTCGTCTGTAGAGTGTAAAAAGCTATCGCGGAAATCCTGCACGTCACCCCTGCCTGATCTGTCCTGCCCATTCGCGAAATGAAGTCGGCTCCTACCCTCACTCGTGACGACCATCCCGCGCTCCATCAACGCCCCCACGTTAGCCAGCGCACCTCATGTTGAGTTCCTGGCGAGGCTACCACACATGATACAATCACTAAAGTACTAACGTCCAATGGCTTCGCTTCACGGGAGGAGACGCAAACGCCGATGGACCATGGTCAATGGGCAAAAGTCAGAACGCCTCCGGGAATGGAGCCGACAGCCCCGGAGGGTGGTGAATAAAGGGCGCTTCGCGAGAAGAGAAGTAGTGATTGAGGATAGCGAGAGCACATACGTAGATCGTTCAATATATTTGTGACAAATTGTTCGCTGCACTGGCGCGATCGCTGCGTATAGCGCGTCTGCTTGGGGAGCGAGGGGGGTCAGTGAGGAAGTGGACGCAAGAGGGCGGCTTGCGCACTTGCATTGGCGAATGTGAGCGTGTTTCATCGCGGATAGAAGTGTTACCTCGACTTTTGTCGAGAGAGCTGCTCAGGCCTGCAGTGCGCCTCCCCTCTCGCATTAGGACGGGGTCGCATGGGTGACGGGATCGCATGGGTAATCCTGGGGGCGGTGGGGTTCACAAAAAAGATGCACGCTGCGAGATTGCGCGTGAGGAGGAAGCGCGACCTATGACCAGGAAATGTAATCACGCAGCTCGTTCGTCCAGCCCTAAAGCGCTCATACGTTCCCGCGCATCATATAGGACATTGTCAACTTTCTCTCCACCCTCAGCTCCTATCTTGCTGCCCTCGCCCGACCCCAAACACTAACCGATGCACTATATGCGGGACTCCCATCCGGTGACGCGGTGACGGGGGTAACATCACCAAGTCAGAAAGTACGTTGAAATGCTTGCTCTCCTATTCTTTTACCTTTCTAAAGTAAAGTAATGTTGTGTCGCCGACAGGCTGACTCTATCGGATCTTGCTTTGAGAGAATCATCGATCTCAGGCATGTCAGGCTAGTCATCCTCGGAGTCATCTTGACTGAGTCGGAGATGCGGCCGATTCGGGCCGATGTCTCATGGCCGGGGCGGTCTACAACTGGCAATGTCCTCCATGAGCTCGCCAGTCATCCTCATATAAAAAATTTCCAGCTCTCGTCGCCCCGCGCTTACAACACCCCCCAACTTCATCCATAACATCTGCGATAGTAATACAAACGGATGGCGCTCCCTAAATACCCGACGGAGCAATTCCCCGCCTCCCATTTCCTCATCTGCGGCGGATCGATCCTGTTCGAGTCGACACGCGCACCCTTGCGAGTCTGTCTCCTGCATCACAACGTTCGCGACGAGTGGCTTCTTCCCAAAGGCCGCAAGGACCGTGGCGAAGACGTGACTGCGGCGGCAGTGCGTGAGACGTTCGAGGAGACGGGCTATCCGTGCCAGCGTCTGCCGCTGGACCTGATCACGCGGGCTCCCGAGGCGGGCGCGCAGACTAAGGACGCAGCGGTGCCCGTTCCTGGGAGCGAGGAGCCGTTCATGCTCACGTTGCGGCGGACCGAGGATGGGGTGGTCAAGTTCATCTGGTGGTTCACGACGGTGCGCACGGGGGAGGATAAGGTCGAGGGCACGCAGACGGCGGTAGAGAGCTTCGAAAGCGCGTTTTTTGACGTGGATGAGGCGTTGGAGGTGGCGACGTTCCAGGCGGACAGAGAGGTGATCGCGAAGGCTGTCGAGCTTGTGCGTACGACGTATCCTGAGGCCATCGAGAACGTGGTAAAATAGGATACCGTATATGGTAGTGGATGCCGAGTTTCCCCGTGGACATAATTAATAGTCAATTTCAATTTGATATCTCGCACGACCTACCTGCTTGTGATGCCGCGACCATTACCACTCCCTGGCCCAGTCTCACTCGATAAATCTGTCCCTTCCACCTTCCGCGTTCCCTCCATATCTACCGTCCCCCGTCGTGCCCGCGGCACTTTCTTTGCCTTCCTCCTCCTCGCTGCAATCACCCTTTTCTATCTCCGCAGCATAAAAATTTCTTCTGGCTCTGTCCCCACAGACCTCCTCCCCTTTTTGCAAGACCTCCCCCCATCAGAAGGCGGCTCAAACCCACCCCGATTCTACCAGTGGCATGAGCGAGAGAAACAGCTCCCACAACACGACCCCGACTTGCCCTACCCCCAAGGCCGCGAGGGCCGCTACATCCGTTTTTCGAACCAAATATTTGGTGCGTTTTTTCCCAACTTCGCACCTCTGCAGCCCGTTGGCGAGCTCTGAGCGTCGTCACCCCTTTTCTTCGCAGGTCTAGGATGGGGCAACGCCATGCAAGAGTTCCTGTTCAACGCCCACCTTGCCTACCTTTCGAACCGGATGTACGTTTTCCCAATCAGGGCTGTGTTGTGCTGCGCACCCACCACTCACCTTCCTTTTTTTTTTTTTCTCCAGTTACGTATTTGACAACTATACGTGGGACAAGACTCCCGGTGACTTTTCGAGCTTTAATGGCAAGCCCATCCCTGCGCGCGTCCCTTTGACCGCCTTACTGTCTGGTAGGTCTCTCCTCCTGCTCGCTATGTGTATGTATGCGTGCGCCTCATCCACACTGCTCTAGGCCCTATTGCTGGTGACCCGTTCCCATCCTCCGCAGTATCTCCGCCCGCGGTAATTCCCGAATTCTTCAACGAAGTGTGCCCAAACCGCACTATCATCGATCGCGAGGCATTCAACGCCCCGCTTTCTGGCGCATCTGCAGCGACCATCCTCCAGGCGTGGCTCAACTTGCTCGAACGTACAGAGGACCGGTGCATAGAGGTCAAAGAGTTCTCGGGTCAGATTTTCGATTTCTGGTGCGTCAACCCCCCTTCATTTCTCTCTCAAACTCATCTCGGTTAAGGCTATTTGGCGATTCGTCACGGCTCCTCGATATATGGCCATCACTCACCAAGTCCCCCATCTTGACTCACTTTTCTTGGTCGCCTCTCATCATCGCCGCGATCGCCGCAAACGCCAACATCATCCACCCTGCGCTCTCCTCCGTCACCCCATCCTCCTTCATCCCGTCCTCTCACCCACCTCTCCTACCAGGTCTCCTCGCGCTACACATCCGCCGCGGCGACTACGTCGATCACTGCATGCAGCTCGCCAACTGGTCCGCACATTTCATGGGCTTCAACGAGTTCCCGGGCTTACCCGACCGGTTCGAGCCGCCGGAAGTGCCTTCGGCGGGCAACGCGCCACCAGAGGAGCTCGTGCGGTACCGCGCGCACTGTTTCCCGGACATCGCGCAGATCGTAGCGCGCGTACGCGAGGTGCGCGCCGCGCTGCTCCCCGCGACCCCGCTCTCGCGCGTGTACGTGCTCACGAACGGCCGGCCGGAGTGGCTTGCGGAGCTCAAGGAGGCGCTGCAGAAGGACGCGCGTAGCGAGGGCCTCGACGAATGGACGCATATAGGGACGAGTCGCGATTTGCGTCTTACGCGTGAGCAGCAGCATAATGCACAGGCGATGGATATGGCCGTCGCACAGCGCGCCGAGGTCTTTCTCGGGAACGGGGTTCGTTTTTTTTTTTTTTTTTTCTCGCTGTTTTGTGTCTGTAACTGATGATAATGGACAGTTTTCGAGTTTGACGTCGAATGTGGTCATGTTGCGCGCGGCGCAAGGCTACGAGTGGGACAAGACGCACTTTTGGTGAGAGGGTTTGAGAACCCGCGGCTCGTTCGGACTCTTGGACTTGCTTTATGGACGAAAACGACGACAGATGATACACGATTATACGCATATGGTATATGCCCCCTTGTGGCACACACACACACAGTAATAAACACAGCTTTGACATCGTAGCATACACGCAATCGCTTCGTACTTCCTTGATACCACAACTTTTTTTTTTTTTGCTTCCTTTCTCTCTTTCCTTCTTGTCTCTATATGTCCCTTGCTTCTTAGCTAGATACACGCAAACGAACATATGTATGCGTCAAACGAGCCTCAGGAACGCGCGATGAACAAGTACAGACCAAATCAGGTGACCGTATCCCGCACGGTGTGATGCACGGTACGTAACGCGACCTGAGACCGAGCCTTGCAGACGGCAGGTGGCCCCACGACGGCTACTTGTTGCTCCAACCTAATTTTCTCTCAGGTCGGACTCGGTCCAATTTATCATTTACGAAGGCGCAGTCCCAGATTGCAGTTTTCTTTCTTTCTTTTTTTTTTGGTTCAGTGGCACATAAGACGCTTGGTTGAGACGCGGTTTTCATCAGTCACCCGTCGAGTTCAAAGAGGTTCCCCTGTGAGTCTCCTGGTGGCCAAGATAGATCCAGTGGGGGGTACCGGGGCCGTACTGCCTCAGGCTTCTGCGGCCATCCTGCGTCTCTCAGTGGGAGGAAAAGGACATGGGGCAGAATTTGCTCGTGGAAGAACGGCGCTCGACCGATTCCAGCGCAGTAGCAATAGAGATGGAGATCGGCCCTCATCTCTCAGTGACTAAGTAGTCGAATGCAGAGGTTAGATCTGGCAGCCTCGGCGGACGATGTTGGATTCTTCGGCTACTCTCTAAAAATCACAGATCCTGTGAGGGACGAGGACCATAGGAGGAGACACTACTGGTACAGTTGTCGTCGAGGAGGGCGCGAACCTAGTGAGCACGAGAAAGGCGTACGGCGAGCGGCGCCACCAGCAGCGGAAAGACGTGGGGGAGGAATTGGGGAGAAAGTCGAAAAGTGGGGCAGTTATCTCCGCACCTAGTTGTTGGTTGATAGCCTGCAAAATCCGCCTTCCATCAGTTCGCGCGCGCGGCACAAAATTTTGCCAGTGTAAATATAGCGCGGTTTTCGACGGACCTTCGTAGCACATGGTAAGTTACTGTGGAGATTGTTGCCTGAGCTCGGTAAAAATTGCTGTCGGACATTGAGGTGGACGCAGGGACCGTGAAAGAGGGTTGTTGCTTACAATATCACAATTCAGTCGGGTTATTTCACGAAAATTGATTGGTCAGAATCAGCGGATTTAGCCGATGAAAACTTATAGCCGTCGCTGCCTTGGTCGTTGCTGACTAGAGCGAGATGGCTTGAATGGCGCTCCTGAAACTTCCTCTCCTACTGAGAGCATGATTTAGCACAGGTAACAGAAGTCTTTCGTGACTCGGAGACTATATGGCCTTTCATTGGCAAAAGCGACTTACTGTAGTAGTAACGGGGCGATGTGTGGTGTCCGCACTGTCTCGGTCAAGATCTCGGTATCCAAACACAAACCATGACACAAGACAACATACAGGAGCAATTGCGATGGCCCCAGTCACATGCATCAAGAGCATCTTGGAAAGCGCCCTTCCAAGTTGCTAGTTTAATCAAATGATGGTCGCCAGCGTATACGCAGATGATATTTGGCTGACACGCCATCCGATCGACCGATTTCGGACTTCCTGCACACTCCAGTGAGGTGGGTTGGAGGTTGGATCCCCGTGGCGGCGTAGCCATGTTCCTATCGACCACATACTACCGTAGAGCGCAGCAACCGCTGCAACCCGGTTCGGTGTTAGATAACCAAGCAAAGTCGGTAGGGTAGATTCCAGCACCCTCTGTACTGTAATGAGGAAGGGGGTACTTCTACAGTAGCTCGTGTTGATAAGCCACCCGATTACATGGCGTGGAAACCGGTGGGGATGATGTTACATCAAAGACCCATTTGAGAGTACCACTAGTATTCTCCTTGGAGACTGCGTACCAGCGGGCCAGCCGCGGGGACCGCGGGAAACCTTAACTTACTCCCATACATTTTCAAAAAGCAAAAATGCCTCTAACTGCGCTGTGAACGAACTTGCATTCCGTGTGGGGTCCTTGACAAATGGACACGAGAGTGACAGGAAAAGTCCGAGTTCAGTTACGAAACATTATTACGACAGATGCGATCATTGCGATGTGACGTTAGGGGAAGGGGAATCGATCAGATGGGCCGCCGCTGATGTTGTGATCCCCGTACTGTATTCTTCCGAGCCAGGCAACATCAGGGCGGGAACGGTAGGCGGCGTTAGCGTGGCGAGACGTCAGCTATCGCGGCCAGGGTGACAGGAGGAGAGGGGCCACGGAGTATGCATGGCGTCGCTTTGATGAGAGGACTGATTATGCGCATCCCTGGACGAGGTCATAACAGTTAATTTATCCGAGTACCCGAGCCAAACGCAGATTATTTTTAGCGAGCGGTGAGCCGAAGCAATAGGAAACTTATGGGCCGAGGGCCATTAGAGACTCAGTACTTTATAGGTGACGGCGAAAGTCAGCCATACCGAAGTACCAACGAGCGTGATGTCTGGGCATACGTACTATATTGTACTGAAAGTTGATATAAAAAGCGCCGGAGCCAGGGTTTGGAATGCGAGAAAGAATGGAAACCGTGATTCCGTCTAATAAAGAAAGGCTTGTCGAGGGAACTTGTTAGAATGGAGGTAAGGTGGTTTGGTATCTGCAACGGGCCATCCCGGATTCCCGGGTAATTAGGGGAATCTCCCAGCCTTTGTTTTTTTTTTTTTGTTCCATTACGATCTCTAGGATGCACGAAGTTTTGGCAGTAGTGGGAATTTGGGGGCCGAAGCAATATATGTAGGAAATGTTGGAGGCAGATCGACGCACTCTGAGCAAAGGAACTCGGAATTAACAGAAAAAGAAAGACAGATCCAGACATACTTTGAGTCATTTGGAGGAACTGCAGTAAGGGTGTGAGTGGCCTGAGGACCTTTTACTATTCTAAACAGGGCCTCCCTCTCCGGTACCCACCAGTGTCTTGCTACGCCTCGTATCGCTTCTCCTATAAACGTAGTGGGTCATGTTGTGACCCATCTTTGTACTAATTCACGTGCGTCCGGGGATACAAATTGAATTTTTTAAAAAAATAGAAAAAGGGTGTGAATGATGTCGTGAAAAGAGTAGTCGCCCTTGGGGGACCGGGCAGCCCGACCGCGCACCCCAATACAACGCGCGCCAGGTAGAAGCGACGCACCCACGTGTATTTGCGGTTTTGGATCTGTGTATGTGACGACAGGATACCGTAACACGAGATTGAGTACCTAAAAGCAATTGCAAGTAATACCACATCATCACAATACGCAGCGTGATTGTACGCGTACTGTATCCCCGAATTTATCGTAATATGTGCAGCTTCTGATTCGGCGCCTGCGTTCCGAGTTAATAATCTAAGACTTGGTTCTTGATGTTAGCCGAAATTTGGCACATGGGTGTGTGAGTGAGAATAGCGAACAAGCAAATCGGACCGGTCTGAAGTGAACCAGTGAAGATCTCGTCTCGCCTTAGCAAAGAAGTTATACACCCTGATCCTACAATCATACTGTTCGGGCTAGAGGCTAATACTTGTGTCGACTTTCAGTAACAAGAGGATTTAGGCTTTTCTGACGTTCCCGGACAACCTTAAGAGAAAGGGCGTGTATTGCGTAAGCACATAGAGGCGAACAACTTGAACAGACCCCATGCTGCATTGGGCTTCGGCACTCCTCTCGGACCTCACGCGGCCTCACGTTCTACACCGACGACTATACCACTTCGGGTATTATCATCCCACGTTACTATGGACTCAATTCCGCGGCCACTACAAGTTACGGCATACAGACATGGAACACACAGCATTCGTAAACATCAGGTCCCGGAACTCCTTGAGTGAGCCGTCGGTTGGTGCTCCTCATCAGGTTACGCACGCTTTACTTTAGGCTGCGCGTCACGATATCCCGAGGATCCACTCAAAACGGCGAGACACCCGGCGCCCTTCTCCGTCCCGCGAGCAATAAGTTATTAAGAATTATAAAAATACAACTATTGTAGTACGTACCGTCGGTTGGAGTTCCCGAAATCGGCCGAGTTGACCATAGTGACCGGTGATCTGTTCCACGTTCGTTCCATTTCTCTGACCCGGAACGACGTCACGATGCCATTAAGCGCTATGCGAGTCGCGCTTTGTGTCCTCTGAGCCTCTGGGTCTGCAGACGTTTTGCATCGCAATGCATACAATCTAACCCTGAAAACCTGACTGGTCACATTTCCAGGACCGAATGGATTGTAAAATTCCCGCGGTATACTTCATACTGAGGCTGGTTTGAAAATCCAAGACTTCCCCAGTGAGGTCTATGAGGTTCCGAGCGAGCCCATCCTATCTCCTCTACCGATCCGAGCTTACTCCTATTAGCACTTCCGGTGTTCGGCTTAGTTGGGATTATCAACAGATGTCTAATGAGTCCTGGTTCCACGACCGTGTGTATTTGCTATTCTCGGTATGGTCGTGGATCACTCGCTTGGCCACCGGTCGTACGGCTAGGTGCGCACTACTATTATGCCCAATTGGATAGACATGTTCCTTACAGTGTTTAAACCGTCGCTAAGCGCACATGATGGCTAAGTGTCTTGCCCCTTTCAGTTCTCAAAGTGACTAGACCATGTGCACGGCGGTCTTTTGTCAAGTGGGCAACTTGGATCTCATCGTAACCCGACTTTTGTATAAATGCTCTACTCTGGGTGGGCCTTACCCCCAGTCTTTTCGGGTTCTCCTCTCCACCGGCAACCCTTCTCGCGATGTCGCAGCTTCGCACTCTTCTCTGCTTCCTGTCTGTGTCTATTCTTTCTGCAGGCGTCACTGCCTCTATTGGTCCCGGTGCAGTCCTCCAAATTGTTAATAAACAGATCGCCCCCGATGGTTTCCTCCGCCAGTGGGTTTCCTGCGGCTGCTGTCAGAGTGATATCGAACCTAACGCGTCCGACACCTTAGAACCACACTCGCTGGGGGTACTCATCCCGGCCCGATAATCCGGGGACAGAAGGTGATGTTTGTTGAAGGGCTCGCAAAGATTGGTTCTGACGGCGCTCCGCAGAATGCCGAGTTTACGATCGACGTTGTTGATCTTCTCTCCGACCAGACACTGGACTTGGCCACCTCTATCGTGAGATTTCGGTTTCTTCCAAAATGCAGATCATAATCTGGACGTATGTCCCCTGCAGCACTGGCATGGCCTTCTTCAGAAGGATTCGAATTACGAGGACGGCGCGGCATTTGTCACGCAGTGTCCTCTCGTTCCAAATGAGTCATTCACGTACGACTTCAAGGCTTTGGACCAAGCAGTACTTCTCTTTCTTGCACAGTAGACGAGCTCGGATTGACATCACCACAGGGGACGTATTGGTATCACAGTCATTTTAATGGCCAGTACTGCGATGGTTTGCGCGGGGCTTTTATTGTTGAGGACCCGGACGACCCCCAAAAGAGTTTGTACGATGTTGACAACGGTGAGACATTGGTGCTCTACCTAGGAAAATCGTTCGCACGATTGAGACACAATTCTCCTTCAGACGACACTGTCATTTCCCTTTCAGATTGGTACCACTACCTGTCAACGAGTCCTCCAGCAATCCCGTGAGTCCAAAGTCGTTTTGCAGAAATTTCGATGCTGACGACCTTTGTAGTGCGTTCAATTCAACGCTGATAAACGGGAAAGGTCGCTACGTTGGCGGTCCTCAGAACGTACCCCTTGCAGTTGTGTCAGTTACACAAAGCACTCGGTGGGTTTTGATTCTGTTCGCCTGTCTCGGGGTAAGATTGACACACGCTGTCGCATCAGATACCGGTTCCGCGTTGTCTCTATATCCTGCGACCCTAGCTTCTTGTTCTCCATCGATGGTCATCAATTCACTGTGATAGAAGTGGAGGGTACAAACGTCCAGCCTCTATTGGTCGACTCCATCGAACTCTTCGCTGGTACGCATGACTAAAACGACTCTTGCTATTTTATTAACCAGTTTCTCGACAGGTCAGCGCTATTCTGTTGTTGTAAGCCAAGCTTTTTGTCGATTCGTCTGATAGTTTCCCTCACCCGCATATAGCTCAAGGCAGACCAACCAATTGGCAACTACTGTGAGTGCCTCGCTTATTATGCTGTTTCGTTGTCTGGTTCGACACAGCCAAACAGGGATCCGTGCTCTGCCCAAGGTTTCGACTCGGGTTGTCGATTTCAGTGACCATACCAATGTAGCCATTCTTCGTTATTCCGGAGCTCCTGATGCAGATCCTTCCGCGGACCCCAATGTAAACGTTCCCGTGAGCCACCTGCCGCTCGTAGAGACCAATCTCCACGTAAGTTACTCGGTCTTCCGTCTGTATATATACGCTGACTCGTCGCCACCATACATAGCCACTTGTTGCCACTCCTGTGGTGAGATTTACCCCTCTGGTAACTTGCGTTCCGTTTCTCACTGCGTGATTTAGCCTGGATTGCCACATCCTGGAGGCGCAGATATCAATATAAATTTGGATGTCGGATTCGTGAGCACCTTGCATTGCATGTACTTAACGTGTATGATCTCACTCGAGGATCAGACCTCTCTTCCCAACGGTTTCCAGTTCAGCATCAATGGCGTCCCATTCCAGCCTCCCACTGTTCCCGTGTTACTCCAAATCCTGAGCGGTGCACAGAAAGCCTCGGACCTTCTTCCCGCGGGCTCCATTTATGGTCTTGAAGCAAACAAGAGCGTCGAAATCACCATTCCCGGTGGTTCTACCGGCGGGCCGGTGAGTGTGCAACGAGTGATGATTGTTGGGACCCCGTTATGGTACTGACGACGCGATCCGACACAGCACCCGATGCATTTGCACGGGCACACCTTCTGGGTGGTCCGTAGCGCTGGGAATTCGTCCTACAACTTCGTCGATCCAATACCTCGCGATGTCGTGAGTATCGGCAATACCGGCGACAATGTCACCATCCGCTTCTTCACCGACAACCCCGGCCCGTGGTTCCTCCACTGTCACATTGATTGGCACTTGGCGAAGTCCGTCATATCTCCACATATTGTCATGATTCTTGTATTGACGCGGCGCTTTATTTAGCGGCTTTGCCGTTGTCTTCGCTGAGGATGTTCCTGACACGCAGTCAGCGTTCACTGCCACTGGTAAGTTGTTCCCCTGCCATGCTACTTGTAACTCATTGAGGGCGGTCTTGTCTAGACGCTTGGAAGCAACTTTGCCCCACTTACAACACATGGGCCAACATTACGAGGCGCTAATCCGTTGTTCTTGTGGTCCATGTCTAGAAGTCGTCTCTTAAAAATTATTTGGTTGGAGATGTCTTGTGTTGAAGTATTTGGAATTAAAATCGCATAATTTGCGTTCTTACACCCGCACATGGCAAAGTCCGAGTTTGATCGCTACAACCTGAACACGTGGAGCTGGCATTACTCTGTATATCGCCTGTAATCCAGCTCAACTGACGGTCGATGCGTCAACTTGAAGTTTGCGTCAAATGTCGATCAACTCGGTCTCCAGTCTGGCCCGATTGATCCCCAATCCCCAACCCAGTAAAATGGCTCCGTCCATTGTGAAAAAGATCGTTCCCTCACCCCACAGCTGTCCTGAAAACGACAAGCACCGGAAAGCCTCTGGGTGTTCACCACGCGTTGAGGCGGACGTAGGACTGTGAGAGACTCGGAGGGCTGCCGCTTATCTCACGCTCGGTCCGAACTTGACTCATGTTTCTCACGTACGGACATCATTATCAGTCCATCTACAAGAAGACCTCTCGTATAGATGGATCTAGACTTGAAAGACGTTCATGTACTTGTTACTGGTACGTGATGCGCCATCCACTACTAAGACCCTTACGTTATGGGGCTCCTGCAGGCGCGAACGGGGGTATCGGTCTCGAGACCACCCGACTCTTTCTCGGTGCGTAACTATTCTTTCCTCCCATACGCTGGGATATTTTTCGAAGACGATATACTAGAACATGGCGCACGCGTAACTGCACATTATCGCTCGAGCAACTCTGCTCTCACTCAGCTCACAACAGAGATTAACCACGAGCGTTTGCATATGGTGCAGGCAGACCTGTCCCATGAAGCACAGGTCCAAGCACTCTTCTCCGGTCTTGGTTATACCAGGTGGGGAGAGGTGGAGATAGCGGTAATCAACCACGGCATGTACCTGTGGGCCGACGTCCCGCTCAAGGACATGCCGATCGAGCAGTGGGAACGCACGTTCAGCGACAACCTGACATCCTCGTTCCTTGTGGCGCGCGAATACCTCCGCGGCCTCGAGCGTGGGGTTCGTGGTGGGCTGGAAACAGAGACCGCCGCCAGTGGGGGAGGCAGGAGGGTGTTCGGGGAGCGCGCCGCGGTCGTGTTTGTTGGGAGCACGGCGGGAAAGTACGGCGAAGCCATGCACGCAGACTACGCCGCCAGCAAGAGTGGTGCGCAGTTTCTCCTCCTCTGACGCGGCGACCACTTATGCTCTGAAGCGATCATGTACGGCCTCACACTCTCGCTCAAGAACGAGATCGTGCAAATTACACCGCGCGCCCGCGTCAACTGCATCGCGCCGGGATGGGTCCGCACCCCGATGGCTTCTGAGGCGCTCCAGGACCCGTTGACGGTTTATCGCTCGCTTGCTACGTACGCCTGAGGCATGGGCCTACAGTATGATGGATTTGTTTGATCTGTTGACAGGACCCCGTTGAGGAAAGTCGCGGAGGCGAGCGACGTCGCGAATCAGATCGTGCTGGTTTCCTCGGCAAAGGTCTCTGGGCACGTCACTGGCCAGGTGGTTATGGTCGAGGGAGGGATGGAAGGCAGGTTGTTGTATATGGCTGCCGATTTCGGCTTGGGTGCTTGATGAATCTGCCCCCTGTGAAGGAGATGCTAAGGGTTCCTCCAATACCAGATCAACACGATAATCGCAGTCCATCTTTGTAATGTAATGAGATCTGAGGTGTATACTGCATCCGGATTTGCACTTGAGAGGTTATGCGTCAATAATGACCAAACTTCAGAGTTTCTCCGACGTTTCTCAGCCACTGGAACCAGGGAAGACCTCCCGTGCTGGTGAAGGAATAATGACACAATAAATTAGCAAAAATTACAGTAAAATCCTCAAATCATCAGAGGCCAGTTAGAGGAGAATCGTTCCCTTCGGCCTGAAATCTTGGCCGCTTGCGCCGACCGAGAGCCTGAACAAGTACAACCCCGCAGCTGGATACACGCAGCCGAGATATATATACTACATATGCTCAAAACGAGTTCCGGAACCCGCGATTGATTGCTTACAATGCGTTGGGGACCACCGATCGTGTTTCGGACATCCATGTTTCATAAATGTAGTAGGTACACGCCCTGACTCCTCTTTGTCTCAGGGACATGTACCCGGGGATACAAATGGATTTTTGTCACAAAAAAAAAAAAGAACGCGCGATTGAATATGTACAGACCAGACCAGGTGACCGGTGACAGTTCAACCTGAGAGCTAGAATGCAGTTGCGTAGCCGCGCTAGGTTCAGGTGGCGGTGCAGTACAGTGGCCGTACATGACGCAACTTGGGACTAAGCCTACAGGTAATAGCTAGCCTGTGGCAACAGCTACTTTCTGCGACTTATATTTCTTTCTGTCGGTGCAGCAATATAGTTATATTTACGAGGACGACCCGGACAAATTGATTTCATTCCCAAAGGTGCAGCCCCAGATCTTCTCTCTCTTTTGCAGTGGTGCACAAGTTGCTTGGTTGAGATACGGTTTTTATCAGTCACCGTAGAGTTCGAAGAGTTTTCCCTGGTGCTGGGCCCCGCGCATCGTCATCGGGTTGGGGACTCCTGGTGACCAGGACAAATCTACATCTAGAAGTGGTAAGGAGCGCTATCACGGATCTCGTGCCAGTGGCCCCTGTACCTCAGACTACCGTGACCATCCTCCATCTCTCAGCGCGAGGAAAGGATCATGGCGCAGAATTTGCTCGTGGGATGACAGCGCTCGGTAACCTCGGTAGGTTACTACAGCGCAGCGGCAATAGAGACGGAGACTACTTTATCGCGGAATGTGAGGCGCTCTCTCTGGCCTACTAGCGCAGAGGTTAGATCTGGCAGCCTCAGTGGACAATGTCTGAATCTCCGGCCACTCCACAAATACCGACCCAGTGGGGCAAGATTGAGTATCTCAAATGGGCCTCAGCAGATAGATCAGGCAGTACACTACTGGTGACTACTGGTGCAGTTGTCGCGGAGTAAATTGAGTCGAAGAAGGGACGATGGGGTATCTCCGCACGTGCAAAAACAACGGTTGGCGGCACGGAGTTTGGCGAGTGCGATGATCTCTACCAGTGCAGCTACTGAGTGGTTTTCGACGGGTCGTCCCAGAACATTTTTAACAGAGTATTGTGGAGAAGGCTGCCTGAGCTCGATGAGATCGCTGTCGGACTGGGGTGGATGTCACGGTAGGACTTTGAGAGTGTGCGGCCGTTTATCTCACGCTCAGGCTTGATCCGAACTTGACTTTCCGAACTTGACTTATGTCTCTCACGCACCAATCATTATCGGTCCATCTACAAAGACACCTCGGATACTGTAAATGGATCTTGACTTGAAAGACGTTCACGTACTTGTCACTGGTGCGTGACACCATTCGCTACTCACTGAACCATGGCTACGTTATCTATTACCTCGTTCCTGCAGGAGCGAATGGAGGTATCGGTCTCGAGACCACGCGTCTCTTCCTCGGTGTGTAACTGCTCTTTCCTCCCATGCGCTGGGATATTTATCCACTAGAACATGGCGCGCGCGTAACCGCAAATTACCGCTCGAGCAATGCCGCTCTCACTCAGCTCGTAACAGAGACCAACCACGAACGTCTACGCATGGTACAGGCAGACCTGTCACATGAAGCGCAAGTTCAAGCACTCTTCTCCCAACCTGGTAACACAGGGTGGGGAGAGGTGGAGATAGCGGTGATCAACCACGCCGTGTCCCTATGGACCGATGTCCCGCTCAAAGACATGCCGATCGAGCAATGGGAACGCATGTTCAGCAACAACATGACGTCCTCGTTCCTCGTCGCACGCGAATACCTTCGCGGCCTCGAGCGTGGGGTCCGTGCTGCAGCTTCCGAGTCGTCCCTTGGGCCGAAACCGGAGACCGGCGGTGGGAGGGGGTTCGGAGAGCGCGCTGCGATCGTGTTTGTCGGGAGCACGGCGGGAAAGTACGGCGAAGCCATGCATGCAGACTACGCCGCCAGCAAAAGTGGTGCGTAATTTCTCTTCCTCTTATGCGGCGATCATTCACTCTCTAAAGCAATCATGTACGGTCTCACGCTCTCGCTCAAGAACGAGATCGTGCAGCTCGCACCGCGTGCACGCGTCAACTGCGTCGCGCCGGGATGGGTCCGGACGCCGATGGCTTCCGAGGCGCTCCAGGACCCGCAGACCATTTATCGTTCGCTTGCCACGTATGCTTGAGGCATCGTGGACCTCTGGATTGTGTTTGATCCGTTGACAGGACTCCGTTGAGGAAAGTCGCAGAGGCGAGCGACGTCGCGAATCAGATCGTACTGCTCGCATCTACGAAGGTCTCAGGGCACATCACCGGCCAGGTGCTCATGGTAGAAGGAGGGATGGAAGGCAGGGTGTTGTATATGGCTGCTGATTTCGGCTTGGGTGCTTGAGGAGTCTGTCCTTCCTACAACACATGTGGACCGTCCTCGTAATGTAATTCGATCTGGGCTGCACTCTATACCCGGGTTTGCACTTGACAAAATAACAGCCAAACCTCAGATTTTTCATCTCAGGAAAACCTCCCGTGTTAGCAGTGGATAATGACACAATAAATTAGCAGTAATGACAGTAAATTTATAAAAGTAATATGGCCTCTTTCTCCTAACTGCGGCCGCACCGCGTTGCTCTCTTCGCCATAATCTACTGTAAGAGGTTCACGAGCGTCTACCCTCAGATAGGAAGAAAAAGAAGGGACGGGAAGCAGTGTAACCTACAGACCTGCCGGCCCATAAGCTCAAGTAAATCCCAAAAATCGTCAGAGGCTGATTAGAGGGGAATCGTGTCCTTCAGCCTGAAATCTCGGCTGCTTGCGCCAATTGAGAGCGAGTACGACCCCGCAGGGCGTATCCACGACTGGCTGACGACGTCCCAAATCGACAGGTCGTAGCGCGAAAGCGTCATCGTGATGCCCTGCGCCTCGCCTGGCTGCAGATCGACGTCCGTGAATCCGCGCAGGACGGACGGAGGCTCGCCCGCGCGCACAGGGAAGTGCAGATAGAGCTGCGGAATCTCCGTCCCCGCGACGGGACCCGTGTTCTTCACCGTGAAGGACACCTTGAATGCCGGACGGTGCAGCCAGAGCGCCGTAGAGGAACCGACAACCTGTGGGCTCGGCTTGCCCGCAGCCCAGTTCGCCTCTAGCGCTCCGTCCTGGTCCTGTCCACCGACAACCGGGGTGATCGACAAATCAGAGTATTCGAATGTTGTGTAGCTCAGCCCGAAGCCGAACTCGTAGCGCGGCGCGATGTTAGCTGCATCGAAGTGGCGATAATCGATAAACAAGCTGATTTCAAATCTATCGCATCAGGGAGGCTTACTACAGTTGTTGGGAGAGACGACGCACCCTTCAGAATAGGTGATATTCAGGATCTGTTTGCCGGTACCTCCAGTTGCGAGTTTTGCAGAATAGTCGCTTGGCGACTTGGCAATCGTATATGGAAGACGCCCGCTAGGGTTCACAGTGCCATATAGTACGTCCACGAGCGCATTTCCTGTCTCGGTACCACCGATCCCAGCCCAGATGACTGCCGTCACATTCGGGTGGTCGATCCAGGGCTCGAGGATGATCGGGCCGACCGAGTTCACGACTACGATTGTATTGTTATTTCGTGCAGCGACCGCTTTGACTAGCGCATCGCCATTGTGCCACGCCGTCAAGTTCCTCCTGTGGGGTGGGCGATGGTGCATTGAGTTTCCAAAGGGTAAGTAAGGAGAGCGGTCACATGCCTATCACCCTCATTGCCATCCACAGTAATGTAGCCCTCGCCAGAGTCGGACTGCAAGAAGACGATTGCGGCATCCTGCTGTATCGCAGCGGAGCCTGCGCCAGCAAGGTTGAAATCGTCGAAAACCCAAGAGAAGGAAGTGTGGTCCTTGCGTGCGCGAGCCTGTAGTGCCTCGTATGGCTATTCGGCGGTGTGCAATCAGTGATTCATCGCGTGAGAAAAGCAGACAGCTGCGAATACACACCGAGATTAGGTACGTGAACTTTGCGGTTCTGCCCGGTTTGTGAGCCATAATTTTCCGCTACCCGATCTGAATCGCTTACCCAGATCCCCATCCCATGGCCAGGATCCCGTCGATACCGGTCTGCGTACTGAACCCATTTGGACCCGTAGCGTGTGCTGGACCCGCATCGGAACCAATCAGCACTAGCGTGCGTGGCTTCTTGAGCGGGAGCGCGCCGCCTACATTCTTCAGTAGCACCACGCTAGCCGCGTCGATCTCGCGCACAACAATGTCATGGTCGTCCTGCACATCGATGTGCTCGTTCGTCGCCTGGTCCAACGGGTGGAAGGCATTGAAGTTCGTATGCGGGTAGCTGGGCGAGTCCTGGCCAAGGAGATACCAAGCGGCGAGAATTCGAGCTGCCATGTCGTCCACACGCGCCTCAGGAATGGTGCCATTCCGTACATACGCAGTAAGGTTCGCGCCGAAATACGATGTACCCGAATTGAAGGTGATGTCACCGGGCATCGTCATGTCCAGCCCGGTGATCGCACTGATGGTTGAGTGCGTGGCGCTCCAATCAGACATGACGAAGCCCTGGAAGCCGAACTCGCTCTTCAGGATCCCGTTCAGCGTGCTGTTGTTTTCGCAAGCGTATATCCCATTCACAAGGTTGTATGAACACATCACCGAGGCGACCCCGGCCATCACGCTGCGAAGGAACGGCGCCGCGTAAATTTCGTGCTGTGTCCGGTCGTCGACATTTGAGCTGGACTGAGTACGGCCGTGCTCCTGTTCGCTGGATCGCATTTGAGTCACTGACGTCTATAGCCTGATCCTCACCATGGACACTTACTTGTTGATGTAATGCTTTGCGCACGCTTGCACACCGGCGGACTGCATACCAAGGATCGTCTCATATGCGCCAACTCCTGCCAAAAACGGGTCGGCGCCGAAACCTTCCCAGTTTCGACCTCCCTGGGCAATACGGCCCATGTTCATCATTGGACCCAGTGCGATGTTAACTCCCTTTCCGACATGTTCTTTTCCCATCGCGACGCCACGCGCACGGAGTAGAGAACGTTTCCATCTGTATTCGTCCAAAAATCAGTTTAGACGATTCTCGATGACGTCAAGACTTACGTGGTCGCAGCATTGATGGCAGCAGGAAAAACAGTCGCAAAATCCGCAAATCGTACGCCGAGTGGAGAATCGTCAAGGCATAGACCGGGAAAATCGCCTACAGAAGGTATGTTCCCAACACAGCGGCCATCCTGCCAGCCCACACCAGTGGTAATATTGACTTTTTGGTCGAGTGTAAAAGTGGCAACCTTAAACCCAAAAAAATTACGAATTATTACTGGATTCGGACGGGACAACGAGTCAGGTGACCGTGACGCGACGCGTTCAAGAGGGAAATCATCGTGAATCCTCGGGCCTCAGTACTCGGTATGATATCGCCCCACGACAAGTAGATATATGCGGCTGATCCATCGCGCACTCGTTGGGTGATCGCACAACAAGATGTCGCAAAACAGTTTAACAATCTTACCTTAGCTTTTGCCTTTCCGTAAGCGCTCGTCCACGCTGGTCCGAAATCTGGGACGAGCCCAGGGGTATCAACAGGTGGGGGAGTATTGGGTGAGGCCAGGGGGTATACTCTAGGGGATGGAGGCTCCGAAGATGGCGATGGGAACGGCACGAAGGGGTACGAACTAATGAGGATACCAGGTGGCAGCGGCTGGGTGAGGACGCCGGAACCACTCGTGGATGAGCTGTGAGGACCTGAGACAGAGGAAGATGGGGTCCCACTTCCAGACAAAGACGAGCTGACCGGGGATGTTGGGACGGAGGATTGCAGCAACGACAGGCCTGAGGACGATGAAAAGGATGACGACTGAGAAGACGGGGAGGACGCGGCCAGGGTGCAAGCTGCGGCGCACAGAAGAACAAGGAAGGCGGGTGGCCGCATGGACTCGCAGTGTAGATGCACCAACAAGGAAAATCGAGGGAGGGGCCGTGAGTCTTTTTTACTTACACTGGTAATAGACCAGGCGAACCCTGGGCTTATATGTCGGGCCTATTGCACGGCGAACCGTTCATGCCGCGGCAACTATGGCTAAGAACCCATGCTAAACCGAACAAAAAGCGTCATCGAAGCGACATGGAAGTGCGGAGCCAGGCTTCTGTACATGTAACACTTGCCTACGCCGCTCACTCTAAGTTTTTTCACATGTTCGACGTGTCCCCATCTCTTCACACGCGATGCACCATACTGACATGGTACGACAGGCATATACTGCCCAGTACCTTTGCTTGAGAGCACACGAGAAAACAGACTCTCGTCGTTCGGTAAAACTGTGACTGATCGGCGCTAACCCGAAATGTCCGTGTCCGTTACAGTATTGTAAGCGAAAGCCCATGCCATGGACTTCCCTTACTGTAGTTTTGGCCGAGCTAAAACATTACGGTTCGTGTTGGAGGGCAGAGGAGAGCAGGTTGTTTGTTGTGCCCAACCGTGACCACTGGCAGGACACCGAGTCGGTAGCAAAATCGGGAAAGGCCAGGTTTATATAACTTGAACGTTTATAACGGGTCCCGGTGTACTGTAACCGAAAGTATTACCAAATTACAGCTTTGTAAAGAACCGCGTTACACATCCGACTCGTATCACCACCTTCTCCCTTAGCAGTGCTCTGGTGCTCTGGTCCCCTCTTGAGGGCTGCAGCCGCCTTCTCAGGCTCCGGAGACGCAAATATGAAGATCCCGGAGCTCTCGACGGCGACGTCGACACCACCCAACCCACTAGACCCTGCCTTGGGCGGGATCACTTTGTGCGCATGTGCACTGTACAATTATTCTGGGCCCCTTCCGGCCACACCTTTCCCATGAACCCCTTAGCGCTCCACGTACCCAACCATACCCTCTCCATGTACTGCAAACCCCTTGCCGTGGAGCCTCTAAAGCCTGGGCTGTTTCCGTACCCTCGACCTGCCCTCCCTGGCCTCGTCTTACCACCCCGATTTTATTCCCCTGCAGGCTTCGGCTTTCTCGCTTTCGTCTGGGGCTCTCTCCGCTACTAGTACCCTTTCCTCAAAATAGCCTCGTGCTCTGTTTACCGCCTACCAGACTTGTATTCAAAGCGTCCGGCATCGGGTGTTGGTTGAGAGACGTAGAACCGTCTGGTACAAAAGATAGACTCGTACGTAGCATCCAGTCTTGTACGTCGTATATTGTCTCGGTATAGAAACGGATGATTAACAAAGCGTGTTGTGGGTGTTTGCATATTTCGTTCTGGCGCGTGAATTGGGCGCTGATAGAGCCCGGTAGAACGTACGATGGCTTCCTTGATGGCTTCAGCCTCTCACTGGCAAGTAATATGAATACATGATGATGCTGCATTTCGCGTCTCAAGGCTGCTAGGCTGCCTGCTTGGCTATTGAGCGCAATTTCATCTATTGCGCTATATATCGTATGCTGTACCAACTCATTCCAGGCTCGCGCAGAACCCATAGCCCTCTTTCAAAAACTGCGTTAGTCATGTCCAGTCTGGGTCCGTGGCCTGCGCTCCGAGGTATAAATTGATTCAAAAAAAACAACATTCGGTCACATTCCATTTTATCCGATTATTTTATCATAGAATGTCAGAGGTTGTATCATATAGCGATGGTACTTAAGTTGGGAAATGAGATTTAATGAAACGCCATCACCTCAAATTGTCCCGGTATCCAGCCCACATCCTCATTCGTTCACGTGCTCGGATATTAGTCGGACGATCTCTGTGTATCCTTCTGCCTCCGCCAAGTCCAACGAGGTCTTGCCGCGGTTGTCGCGCGCGTTCACGTCCGCACCGTGCTTCAATAATAGTCGCACAACTTCCGGATGTCCACGTCTTGCTGCGTCGTGCAACGGGACTCGGCCTTGGTCATCGCTCGCATTGAGCTCAGCGTTGCGCTCAAGAAGTATCTCGGCAACCTCGTGGTGTAAAGGTCGGGCGATAGGGGCAATCCGGCTAAGTGTGCCGGTCGGGTGATAAGATCCGAAAGGCCGGTTCGATTGGCAAAGAGAAAAGCGCGAAGTCGAGCGATGGTAGAGAACAAGCGAAGATAGGCAAAGGCGAGGCGAAGCTCGCTTTGGAGAGGGTCTCAAGGGCACACGAGGGAGAGGAGGAATACAACTGGATAATATTTGGAGTACATACGAGCGCGCTTTAATACAATGTAGATAAATTTTTAACAGAAACAAGAATAAAGTACAGTAAAGAGACATAAAGACGCACGAGCCATATAGGATGTGAAACAGGAGTCGGATAAACATAAAAGACGGAGCGAGAATGGGGAGAAAAGGGGGAACGACCCCTATGGAACTGGTGACGTTTGAATAGAAATGAATACGGCGGTAATGGATGTTGAGCCGCCGCGCATTATCGCGGCGGTGTTGTTTTGGTGGGGTTCGAGTCGGCCGGGTCGAGCGTGCCAAAATGCAACACTCCCCCTCACGCTCGACGGAGTCTGAGGTTCTGCGAGTGAAACGCGACCTTGAACTTCGCCAGCGGCTTGGTGAGGATGTCTGCGGTCATATCTTCAGTTGGGCAATACTCGATGTTGATGAGTCCGTCGGAGATGGTTTGACGAATGAAGTGAAAGCGAATATCGATGTGTTTGGTGCACGCGTGGTAGTTGTCTTCAGTGGCGAGATGGAGCGCGGCCTGGTTGTCGCAATGGAGAAGAGTGGGGGAATGTGATATGCCGAAGAATGGCTCAGTGAGTCTCCTGAGCCAGATGCATTCTTTTGCCGCGTGAGTTGCGGCGACATATTCGGCCTCGGCGGTGGAAAGGGTGATAATTTCTTGTTTCTGTGAGGCCCATGCGACCGCTCCGCCGTCGATGAGGAATGCGAAGCCGGATATCGCATGGCGGTGTTCCTGAGATGCGCCATCTGCGTCAGTATACCCTAGGAGGTCATGGCGCTCGTTGCCGAAGGTGAGAGAATGGTGTTTGGTGCCGGCGAGATAGCGGAAGACGCGCTTGACGCCTTCCCAATGAATTTCGCCCAGGTTGCTGAGGAATTGGGATAGGGTGGAAATGGCGAACGTGATGTCGGGGCGAGTGGCGACGGCGGCGTACATTAAGCTGCCGATGGCCTCGCGATAAGGGACCTTCTTCATATGTGCCGCTTCGGTGGCATCGGAGGGTGCATCGGATTTGCTATAAGACGCCCCGGGAATAATGGGAGTGGCGACGGGTTTAGCGTTGCTGAGGGAGAAGCGGGAGAGGATAGTGTCGATGTATGATGTCTGTGAGAGGGAGATGGTGCGCGACTTGCGGTCGCGAGTGATTTTGATGCCGAGAAGTCAATGGATGGGGCCGAGGTCGGTCAGGGAGTAGCGGGAATTGATCTTCCGCTTGTAGTATTCAATGAGCTCGTCTGAGCTCCCTGTAATCATGCAGTCGTCAACATGGACTGCGAGGATGGTAAGATGGTTCTTGTTGTGGATGGAAAAGACACCGGGATCAGCGTTGTTGACGCCGAATCCCAAGTCCATGAGAGCGCGGCGCAGGGTATCATACCATTTGCAGCCGGCTTGCTTGAGTCCATAGAGGGATTTGCGAAGGTGTTTGACCGACTCCCCCTGAGTGTCATATCCGGGGGGTGCTTGCATATAAATGTCTTCATCGTCACTTAGCTCTCCCTTGAGGTAGGCGCCGTTGAAGTCGAATGTGTCGATATCCCAGTCGTTGCGAGCGGCGATGGCAAGGATAACGCGAAAGCTCGCGAGCCGCGCGACTGGGGAGAATGTGTCAAAGTAATCAACGCCGAATTTTTGAGTGAATCCGCGCGCTACGAGGCGCGCCTTGTATTTTTCGATAGACCCGTCGGCCTTCCGTTTGATGCGGAAGACCCACTTGCTGCCGACGATGTTCTTGCCGGCGGGTCTGGGGACTGTTGACCAGGTCCCGGCTTCTTCAAGTGTGGCAATTTCGCGATCCATCGCTTCCTGCCACTTGGGCCAGTCTGAGCGAGATCGCGCTTGAGCGATTGTCTTGGGATCATCTTGAGAGTCGTTGAGGGCAGCTTCCATGAGTTCCTCGCTTTCTGCAAGGAATGCGTATTCTGGAATCTGATTGTCAGCCGTGTATGCGCTTGAACCTTCGTCTCCGGGCCAGTCCGGGTGAAACCACTTCCGGGCTGCCGCGCTTGGCTGTTCTTCTTCAGCTTCAGGTTGAGCTCCTTTGGTGAAGAGCCCAGTGACTTTGAATGTTGGTTTGGGAATGCGCGATGACTTGCGCGTCGGTTCTTGAGGTTCCTTGGTTTTTGCCTTGCCTTTGGCAGGCGGCGGCACTTGTTGCCGCTGCTTGGTTGATGTTTCTTCTTCTTGAGGTGGAACCGATGAGGTGGTGGATGGTGTGAGAGGAGTGAGCGCCGAAGGTGACCGGTACGAGGGCATTCCACCCGGGACTTGAGGCGTGATTTCCCGGCTTGCTTCTTCAGGAGGTTGCTGCTGCTGTTGAGGTGTGAACGGTACCAGTTGGATAGGTACCGGTGCTGTGGTAGGAGGAAAAGGATGAGGCGCTTGAGGCGCCAGTGGTGCTTGAGGTCCAGCGGGTGGTGCCTGCGCCGCAGCTGGTTGTGGCGCAGGGATAATGCGGGGCTGGCCGATGTTGATGACTGTAAGAGGGGAAGTGAATTTAATGTTGCATTTGACTGATATTGAGTTCTTGTTGGGCCAGTAGATGCAGTGTGCATGCGTGCTGTCCGCGTCGTAACCGACCCAGTGCGCTTCGATTCCGCGCGCGTCGAGCTTTGAGCCGGTGCCAGAGTGGACCCAGATGGTTTGTCCCCATTCGGGGACACCGGAGATGTTCGGTTTGTTGCCGTAGAGCATTTCGTAGGGCGTTGTATTGTTGCCTAGAGCCCGAGTAGATGTGCGGTTTTTGAGCCAAACCGCGAACTGGAGAGCTTCAGCCCAGAGAGTTTTGGGCAAGCCAGAATGGTGTAAGATAGCCCGCACGCGCTCTAGAAGCCTGCGGTTGAGCGATTCCGCGACTCCGTTGTGCTGCGGGGTGTCGTGGGTGGTAAGGTGGCGTTCGGTTCCTTCGTCCTGAAGGAAGCGAGTGAACTCGCGGCCGGTATACTCGCCACCGCGGTCCGATCTAAGTGCTTTGATTTTGGCGCCATGCTGAGTGCGAGCCCAAGCCGAGAAGGCGCGATAAGCATCCAGAGTTTGGTCCTTAGTGCGCAAGATGTCGACACGAGTAAAGCGAGTGTGGTCGTCGGTGAATGTGACATAGTAGCGGCAGCCCCCGAGACTAGTGGTTGGCGAAGGTCCCCAGAGGTCAGAGTGAATCTCCACTCCAAAGTGCCGAGCTGGAGGAGCCTCGCGCTCAGCTCGAATGACCTTTCGAGTGAGCTTAGCATACTGGCAAGAGTCACAGATGATAGGAGAGCCGTCGTCGATAAGTTGTACACCTTTGATGGCGTTGTTGCGAATGAGGGAGCGAATGGCGTCGGCCGAGATATGACCGAGGCGACGATGGAGAGTGTGTATGTCGACTTGTTCAGTAGAAGAGGCGACGCTAGCTGCCAAGTAAGAGTGTTCAACCTTGTATAGGCCGTTAGAGCTAGCAGGGATATTGCCTATAGTGTCGCCAGATCTGTTCTTGATCTTGCACGATTGTCGCTCGAAAGAAACAGAGTAGCCGGCCCCAGTGATACAGCCGACAGAGACAATAGTAAGCGCCATTTCAGGCACGTGGAGGGTGTCGCGGAGAAGAATGGGAGTAGTGACGTTCCCGTTGGGGACGTCGATCTGTAAGTCCCCGGTACCTATCGCGTAGAAGATGCGTTTGTTAGCGGCGGTAATGGCACGGGGAGGAATAGAGCGGTAGTTAATGAAACGGTGGTGGAAAGGCGACATATGCCGAGACGCCCCGGAGTCGTAAAGCTCGATCTCGATGGGGGGATGCTGAATGGGTGGCCCCACGCTGTACGCGGAGGCCTGTGGAGTGGAAGAAGTGGAGTCGTCGTCGATCTCCTCGATTGCGGCCCAAGCTTCAATGTCGTTGCTGGCCGAGTTTGCGTTGTCGGAACGATTGTTGTTCCTGTTCCTGTTATTTCGGTTGTTGCTATTGCCGTTGCGATTGTTGCGATTGCCGCGATTGTCGCGATTGTCGCTTGAGTTGTTGTAGTTGCTGTAGTTTGAGTTATTGTCTCTTCGAGGCAGGCGTTGGCCCTCTTTGTCGCCTCCCTTGGCCCAACAATCGGATTTGAAATGGCCAAGCCTATGGCAGTTATGGCACTCTACGTTGCGCTTGTCGTGTTTCTGTCCGTTGGCTAAGAAGGCCTCTTCTGGGCCGTTAGTCTTGCCTTTCTGGATGACGCGCCGATCGTACTGATCGGTGACCAATCGGATTACCCGATCGGGTGTGACTGATTCGTCTGCTTGATCGGCTGCTGAATTAATGGAATTGATGAGGGATTCATAGGAGGGGGGGAGTGAGCCGAGGATGATGGACGCGAATTCATCGTCGGTGTTACGATTCAACCGGTTATGACTACGGACCGACTCATAGTATTAGTCATGGACATTTACATTGTATCAGTCATCATAGTAGTACACATGTGATTGTGGCTCGCGTATGACTCATTCCTAGGATAGCGGTACTAGGGTTCGAGCTAGTTACGCTATTGGTTTCCTATCGTTATAGCGGCGCTTTAAAGCCCGCGTGTATCTGTATAAATAGTTGTCTCGGAAGACCAAGAGCCCCATCTTGGTCTTCTTCAATCCACCTTCTTCTTAAATCTTCTTGCCTTAGTCTCCGAACTAAGAGTACTTCCGCTACTATCCACCAAGGGATAGTACTTCTTCATCTTAGCTGCAGTGTGTGCCGAGAAGTGCCCCTGTTCAGCTTGCATTGGGTTGATACGAGATCCCCATTCGCCCTTACTTTGCTAAGTCGATTACGCCTTTCCTGAGTCCAAGTCAGACTGACGCCGGTGGAGCGTAACATTAAGACCAAGATCCTCATCGTGGCGTACTCGACCAGAGATCAGTGGACGCCTTTCCGTCCCTACCATATTGAACGACGGGGAGACCGTAACGTACCAACAAGATTCTTGGGAGCAGCCCAGTGGAGAGAACGAGGAGAGGACACGGGATACTTTGTGGAGTTCAATGGTCCAAACCGTTTTCGACCTGTTGAGTTCAATTTCGAACACCTCTGTTGGACCGAGGTTACTTGGAACCCTATAGACCATCGCTGGGATATCGTACGACCAGCCGGAAGAAATTACAACTGCGACATCGACGCGCGAGAACTTAACAGCCGCGCAGACTACGGTCCCATTGACGGACAAGCACAGGAACATACGGACGAAGGAATCAGTGGGGAAGAGACCTCCGACGACAACCAATCACCAGACCGAGGAAATACGCCAGCAGAAGAAGCCAGCCTAGGAGCTATTGGCGACCATATCATACAACAGACTGAGTCCCTGACTATCCATCAACCTGAACCAGAAACAATCCACGTTCACAGCCCAGTAGCTCCAATGGCAACAGCCACCATCACGCAAGAAGAAGCACGGATCACCATAGAAACCAGGGATCAAATAGCCCTAGAAGAACAAAGACGCATCGCAGCGGAATCGCGAGCCAACCTGGCTCCTATCGACCCATACACCGGTCACCGAATGACTGACGACGACGTAGCCATCCATCGTGCCATCGGACCAGACGTAGCGGACCCTCCCAGCGGTGGAGGAGGACCCCCTGGCGACTTACCAGGCGGAGGACCCCCACCCCGAGGGACAGGATTCGGAGGGTTCCCTGGAGGATTCCCAGGAGGTCCACCAGGAGGAGGACACCCCGGGGGAGGATTACCAGGTGCAGGCCCCGTTATTCCCCCTCCAAATAGTAAATTAGCTGGCGAAGCACCCACAGTATTCGACGGAGAACGCGCAAAAGTCGAAGCATTTCTCATCCAATGGCACGTCTACTGGGGCATGAACGCAGATGAGGACATCATGGCCACACCGTATCGACGAGCTCTCCTCTTCCTATCATACATCAAAGGCATTAACATCAGCGAATGGGTGTTGGCAATGCTTACCTGGCTCAACGGTCAGATACAAGTAGGAATACCCCGAACAAGTGAAGGACTATGGAACGAAGTCACGCGCAGCTTCATGCAGCGCTTCAGAAACATGATGGAACAAGAACAAGCCCAATATGAGTTGAAGAAAGGGCTCAAAATGATTGGGGGCAATTTAGATGAGTACTGTACTCAATTTGAACAACTAGTGCGACGTGCACATTATCGGCTTGACGACCCCCAGACACTCGATCTGTTCGCAAGTGGATTACCCACCGACCTATACTCCAAGGTATACACCCTCAACTCCCCACGAAATTACCGCGAGTGGAAAGAAGCGGCCACTACCTGCCAGCAACAATACATGCACCTCAAAGCGATGCTCAACAAGGGGGCGCCGCAAAAACAAGAAAGATCGCAAAGACAACAACAGCGCCCCTGGCAGGGACCGCCAAGAAGCTCCTGGCAGCCCCGAAACCTCCCACAAGACCCAAACGCGATGGATACATCTGCAGATCGCATCAGAGGGCGATTAACAGGAGCAGAAGAAATACTCACTCCTCGCCCTCCATATTGACCTCGTGGAGGATTTCTGCAGAGGGGGGGGGGACGTAATAACCCAAGGCCAGTCACTTGTTACAATTGTAGAAAGGACGGACACATGGCCCACGATTGCAGACAACCACGAAGGGATTACCAATCCCACGCATCTACTAGTCGGTATATCGACACTGACTACCATCAACAAGAACCCGAAGTCGCTACCAGGGCGGTCCAAGACGTACCCCCTCAACAGCGCGCCAGTGACTGGCTTAACGGGGTGGCAGGAGAATCGGACGATGTAAAAGACATTATCCTCCAACAATTGTGGAAGAAGGAGGGTTTTCAGGACGCCTGAACCCATCGGCCTGGGTGAGGGCAGTTAATTGTAACAGTGTAATCATGACTCGCTACCGTTCTATGAGAGTCCCAGTTTCAATCCGCACAAGTTACGCAATGGCCGACATACGAGCTTTAGTAGACTCAGGAGCAACCCACTGCTTCATGAGGCCCTCCTTCATCAAAAGGATGGGGTTCAGGACCAAACTGCTAGACGTCCCGAAGAAAATATGGAACATCGATAATACCGAAAACAAATCGGGGCGTATTACCCATTATATCGATGTGGACGTACAAACTAAAGGGGTTAATAAGGAAATACGCTTCCTTATCACCGACATAGGAGATGAAGACGTTGTATTAGGATACCCATGGCTCGCAACATACGACCCTCACATCAAATGGTCACAGGCAGCCATACACGAAGCAATGCTCCCCATTGTCATCCGATCAGTAAACCCTCGCATCGAACGGATCACACCGGTAGTGGCAGCCACCTCCGTACAAGACAACGAATATGAAGTTGTACACTCCTGCGTCATCACCGACGAACAACGACAACAATTCGAAGAAGGATGTCGGATCAGGGCAACAGCGACGGAACTCGCCATCGCGGCCCACCAATACGTCAACAAAGCTGAGTTACCCTCCGAGTATCGAGAGTTTGAACGTCTCTTCAGTGAAGAGGCGTCGGACAGGTTTCCCCCTAGTAGACCCTGGGATCACGCGATCGAGTTCAAGCCAGGAACGGCGGATGCCATTGACTGCAAAATATACCCCATGACTCAAGAAGAAGACAAGAAATTACGGGAGTGGATAGACGAACAACTAAAGAAGGGATACATAAGGCCTTCCAAATCCCCATACGCGTCATCCTTTTTCTTCATCAAGAAAAAGGATGGAAAACTACGGCCGGTGCAAGACTACCGAAAGATCAATGCGGTTACCATTCGCAATCAATACCCGCTCCCCCTCATTTCCGACCTTATCACGGACCTCAGTAACGCCCATATTTACACCAAGCTTGACATTAGGTGGGGGTACAATAACATATGCATCAAGGAAGGAGACGAAGAGAAAGCAGCGTTTAAAACGCGATACGGACTATTCGAACCCACGGTGATGTTTTTCGGCCTGACCAACTCCCCTGCGACGTTCCAGACCATGATGAACTTTATATTTAGAGATATCATGGCAAAGCACGAAGCACGTGGAACGATTATTAGAGTCTACATGGACGACATCGGTATCGCCACCGGGCTCAAGCATTCGCTGACAGACCACATTGAAGCGGTCAAGGACGTCCTCCGCGTATCTATGGAACACGACCTCTATTATAAGCTTGAAAAATGCCTCTTCCACTCCCCACGCATGGATTACCTGGGGGTAATCCTTGAAAAGGGGGTGACACGCATGGACCCAATCAAAATTGCCGGCATCAAGGACTGGCCTACGCCAACCAAAGTTAAGGACGTCCGCTCTTTTCTCGGATTTTGCAATTTCTATCGACCTTTCATATGAGGCTTCGCAACCAGGGCACAACCACTTAACAAGCTTACACGAAAGGACACCGAGTGGCGTTGGGGAACCGAAGAAGAGAAAGCATTCCAAGACCTCAAAACCCTTGTCACCAGCGAGCCCATCCTAGCACACCCCGATCTCACCCAACAATTTGAGTTGGAGGTCGATGCGTTGGGTTTTGCAACGGGAGCGGTCCTCCTTCAACGCAAAAAGGACGGCAAACGACACCCCATTGGTTACTACTCATCTACTCTCAATGAAGCAGAACGGAACTATGACATTTACGATCTCGAACTCCTGGCAATTGTCAAAGCTTTCCGCCATTGGAGGCCCCTTCTAGCAGGCTCCCCTCACAAGATCAAGGTCTTCTCCGACCATCTAAACCTACAATACTGGAAGTCACCGCAAAAGATTAGCAGACGCATTGCCAGGGAAGTACTCGAACTCTCCGAATATGACTTCGAAATTCACCACGTCAAAGGAACCTCCAACGGACGTGCTGACACGCTGTCGCGAAGACCAGACTACGACCAAGGGGAACACGACAACGAAGGGATAACAGTACTACCAGACAGCATCTTCATACGCGCAAACATCCTGGAAGAACTGCGAAACCCTCACGAGAGGCCGGAGATCCTACCAGTAGAAATGATCCCTATGCATCCCATTTACAAACAAGACATAGCTAAGTTGAGGCCGTGGGTCGACGCGCATAAACTAAAAGACATTGAAGGGACATGGTATAAAGACGGACGTCGAGTGGTCACCGGAGGCGTCCATGACAAACGCACCATCATCGCCGCACATCACGATTCCCCTGTATACGGCCACCCAGGCATTAAACGCACCCTCCAACTGACAGAACGACACTACTGGTGGCCACAGATGAAAAATGACATTACAGACTACGTGAAAGGGTGCGCGGAATGCCAACGACACAAAGTCAATCTCCGCCCCATCCGAGCGCCTCTGCAACCCATCTATCCCAAACCAGAAGCCCTACCGTTCGAGACCATCGCAGTGGACTTCATCACTAAACTCCCCATATCTCGCGGCTATGACTCCATTCTAACAGTAACAGATCACGATTGCACCAAAGCCGCCGTCTTCATCCCTTGCCATGAAGAGATAACCGCTGAAGGGACAGCTGCTCTGTACATGTCACACGTCTTCCCACGATTTGGACTCCCTTCGCGTGTTATCAGTGATCGAGACCCACACTTTGCATCCAAATTTATGCGAGAAATATGCAAGATCCTCGGCATCAGCCAAAACATCTCGACCGCTTATCACCCCAGAACTGACGGCCAATCAGAACGAACCAACCAGTGGCTGGAGCAATACCTCCGCTTCTGGGTAAATGAGCGGCAGGACGATTGGGTTCGATATCTACCCATGGCAGAATTCACGCACAATAACTGGCCAAACGAGACCACGTGGGAGTCCCCCTTCTTTCTCTTATCAGGGTACAACCCCCGCGCTGATTGGACCGATAGGCCGTCCCCTATCCCACAGGTATCATTACGACTAGACCAATTCAAACAGGCACGACAACGCGCCTTCTCCTGTATGTTCCGGGCACAAAGGTCATGGGTCAAACACAAAGATACGCCAAAATTCAAAGAAGGAGACCTCGTGTGGCTCAAAGGACGCCACCTACGTACACATCAACCAACCGCGAAATTAGCTGCAAAACGGCATGGACCGTTTAAGGTCGTCCAGGTGATGTCCCCTGTCAATTATCGCCTCGAGCTTCCCACGCAGTGGAGCATACACAACGTCTTCCACATAGATCTTCTCACACCTTATCGTGAGACGCCCACACACGGACCAAACTACCAGCGCCCACCACCGGATTTGGTAGATAACGAAGAAGAATACGAGGTCGAGAAGATTCTGGACTCTCGGCGATTTGGCAGAAGACGTCGGCTCCAGTATCTCGTCAAATGGAAGGGGTACCCAGACTCGGACAACCAGTGGGTCGATAAGGATGACGTCTTCGCAGACCAAGCCATTCGGGACTTCAAAACCTCAAACCCCGACCAAGAAATACATATAAGGGCTGCGAGATGTTGCACTAAGTCTCCATCCCCTACTCCTGAATCTCATCTCCTCATGACTACCAATGCCTCCACACCGAACCCCACGCTCGTCGAACACCTTGCCCGGGGCGCAGTGGCCCGTAATACACTACACACCTTCAGAGCTCCTAAAGATGTCCCCAACGAAGAGGGGCTTATCACCCAGCAAGAGTGGGACGCTATCCAGAGACGCTTCCCCTTACCTACCGGAGGGGTCCTCGCCGACGACACCACCCCCACTTACAACCTCATCGACCCCGATACCAGTCGACAATACAATACCACCCCCATCACCATTGAAGAACTCGCCGCCCTTCGAGCGGCTCTCCCAAGCGCTGACGAGTGCGCAGTCACTCCGAGCATGGGAGAGACAGTGGAAGGAGACGGCGCGCAAGTGGCAGGACGAACAGCTACACCTAGCGGAGATGCGAAGGAAGGCGAGGAAGGCGAGGCAAAAGTATTGGAGGACGATAACGCTATCTATGACGATAGCGATCAATACCCGGCAAGACACCCTTTCTGTCACGATCACGTGACATCACGGTCACGCGTCACAAACGCCAGCGAACAAGTATTGCGAAAGACTGACTCAGAACCTCAGAAGTAGCACGCCTTATGGTGCTATCATGTATGCATCACAGAAAACAGCCACGTAAACCCCAGTATTGTATGAGTATAAGAGTAGTTGAGTAGCCAAGTAGATAACTTGTCTACTCTTAGTCCTTTGAAACCAATCTACAGTTGTCTTGTCTTCACTTGCCCGAATCCCCCCCTCTCTCGTGCGATTGCCTTCGGCCTGAGCCACGATCACCCCAACTTCAACTTAGTCATTGACTAAGTTCCGACACTACCTGCCCTTGCCTTGGGCCCGAACTCGAACGCGTCACGGACGGTCCGTTGGTACCGTGACATAAGAGTAGACCACTCTTACCCTGCCACGAACGAGGCGCAAGTCGTTCGTACGAACTACTGGACGAGACGCTTGATCTCTCCTGTAGCCCGAGACCCTGAACTGCTGTAGGAAAGGACGATAGATCCTCCTCACACGAACGAACCCCGATTGCCGCAGAACGAGGCAAAAAGCGTTCCCAGAAAACCGCGAATTACAGAATGAGGCAATCGCCCTCCTCTGTAACCAGAACCGTGCGCGTAACAGTTCCCGAGTGGACGCGAAGCACACCGACACCCAGTGCGATCGATACTGCGAGTCACCAACAAAACCGAACCACGATGGATAATCTTAGAACGGAAACTGTTGCTGCTGGACGAGGCGAAACGCGCCCCCACGAAACCACGACTTGTGTGCATGACAGTCCCCACGCGGACGTACAGCACCCAGAGTCAGGGCACATGACGGATAACCTTCGACAACACGAATATATTGAACCAACTAGCGGACACAACGTAAAGTGTTCGACAGATAGAACGACACCCTCGAACCGCGCAATGTACTGCGCAAACGAACGACGTACAGAACAGAACCTGAACAACCCACGGAAAGAGTCAGTGATACTCGAGCAGCCCACGACGCTGGTGAACGAACACGGACGACTCACGAAACAAGCGCAAAACAATGCGATGACACAGAACTTGAAGAACCCCACGCTCAACGAATCGAGCAAACGGGCACCTCCGCGTGTGAAACCTACGAGGGAACGCGTAATCGAACGACACAGCACAGAACCAGTAGGAACGCCACCCAGAGATCACGACAGCCGAGTAGACGGATGTCAGCAGAAAGAACCTGACAGCCACAAGGAAGAGCAACGTACGGACACGCAGAGATCGATGAACGCCTCATCGATAACAAAGAATCATCTCCCATACGCGGACCCCGAACCACGACCAAGTGCTTCTCGAATGGAAGAACGATACGGAACCCCAGGGCCTAACGGCAAAACAGACCACGGCGCAGAGGAAGTCATTCGACCCCCGAACGAGACTCGACTGCCCAAAGAAAACGGACCGACGAGGACTTTATTCAGAGACCATACTGACTGTTGTCAGCTAGGACATGACCGGACCGAGACAGAACCACGTACTCACGAGCCGTCGAGGAAAGACCTACACGAACTCCGAGAGGAGTTGAGTAACAACGACACGAACTTGGTCAATCGATACCAACACGACAGAACCAGAATAGACTCGTGTACTGATATACGCAACGCGACACGATTAGTCAACGAAAGAGATGAGGAATCAACGACAGGGGATCACGCCCGATCCGCGAACTTCGAATTGCAATCGATTACTTCTCAGACAGGAGTGCGACGAGGCCCTCGATCAAAGATCCTGATAACAGATAGTGAAACAAGAACTAGGAACTTCTGCGACGACGAGCTACCGGAGGTAACCAGCCCAGAAACATCGACGAACGAAGTGATGTTACATGCCTGGCGAACGGACGTCAGCAACACAGATGATACGATAAGGAAGTGTCCACCGAACTTGTATGACAGATACGTGGAAAACGACCAAGTCGAAACCCGTGTAGAATCACTACGCGAGGAGACGCACGAAGCGACATACCCGAAACGGACAAATCGAAACCCATGTCAAACCATGACGAGTGGAGGCGTACCGAACAACGAATACACCGATCAGATAAGTCGAAGCCCGTGTAAGGCCGTTACACGCGGAGACGCACCAGATGACGCGCGTACCAACCAGGTAAGGCGAAGCCCGTGCAATAGAAACGCACGAGGAGACGCACTAGGTGACCGAATCACTACGCCTGTCCAGGTGATGAAAATGAATCGGAACGAACCACGCTTCGAGGAATTCAAAAGCGAACCCCCATCGAAAACGGTGTCGCAATCCCCGCGAAACAACCGGGACAAACCAGAGGCAGCCAAAGAAGTCACCACGTTCTTACCAAGGAAACTCGTGACACGAGAGACATCAATATACGAACAATTGTCGCCAGAACAGATCGCGATCGGAATTCGAAGAATGAACGCCACTGCTAGGCGGAAAATAATCGCGCGAATACTGAACGTCGACGAGCTCACACTGAAACGAATCGCGACCAAACTCCGAGGTACGGACGTCAGTACGCGACGAAAAGTGGTATCACGACTCGCAGAAAGACTGAGAAGCGAACGGAAGGATGAGAACGCCGGAAGCGATGACGGTACGGCAGTAAAAACACTCACAAGTCATATGCCCGTGAAAGAACATCACGACAAAGTTGCAAAACTCGCGTTGCAGACGTTGAACAACCCCGACAACCAAAGCGAAAAGAGAAAGGAAACCCCAGACGGACGCATCAAAATCCACGAAAGTACGTCGACTAAAGTGATCGCGACACACGAAGAAGAACATCGAGGTGACGCGCTTGCAATGAGCAACTCAAGAACCTCGGACAGAATCACCAATCACGGTAGGAAGGAGAAATTGAACCTCGAACTAGAATTCTGCGAACTTCGCCCCATCACCAGTATAAGCGAAGCATCGAACCAACGAGACGACATGGTTCTTGCGTACCAAGAAACGACCCAATGGGAATCACTCACCTACGCAACACCTCCATACGCCGTGAATAAAGGAGGAACTCACCCAGTCATCGACCGGACCGACAAAGAAATACCAGAAGTGAAACCACACATCACACTGCCGCGAGGCACCAAGGTCGACACCATCGCGCAGTCGGTGAAAGAACAACTCCGTAAGAAGGGAGGAGAATCGCCGCCGAGACAACGTACGAATCGGAAACCGAGGTTCTCGGGGGAAGCCGCGCGAAAATCCCCAATGCCACGCACAAACGATCACGTGATCGCATCGATACCCGATGAACCAACAACCTCGCAATACAAGAGACACTCACTAATCACAAAAGGACGTGAATGCTCAAACAACTCCTTAATGGAACGACTCGCTGAAAGATGCCTCCGCGAACCTAAGAAGTTGACTATGTCACCTCCTATCTGCTCGGCAAAGGAAGAAGGAAAGCAACCACCATTGTACGAATGGCTAAGCCAATTAACTGTACGAAACGCGGGTACGATCCCGTTAATCTCAGACGTCTTGAACCAATTGTCGGACGACACACCCCTCATCGCGCTCGACATATGTCAAGTGTACTATGTCACCTGGCGTCAGGTTATGGAACAACGCCAGATGCTCTTCGCACAAACAACAAACCACGACTCCTGTATCCTACGTCGGACGTATCCCATAAAGTTGTTCAACTACACGTGCGATGGTCTGATCATCGTACTTCCCGACAAAAACACGACTAGTATCTACGGAACCATCCGAATGGACAATAATAAGGTCGTCAGATTACACGACTGCCTGCAAATACTGCCCATCACTAAACCTGTACACCACACGCTCGACATCCTCGGATATCGACAACCCGAAGATGTCCCCTCGGATTGGACACATGATTGTACTACCGCCCTTAAAACACTCCACGCCCCCCCCCTTGTTACAGACATCATCCATGACCAGCAAAATCGGCGCACCACAACGCAAGTCGTCAATCACGTCGCTCAAACACTCTCTATTGCAGCACGACATTACGACCACTGCGGTCATCAACTCCTGCCTAGGACTCATGACCTCGCACACCGCCAGTGGCACCCTTTACTCGCCCCTACTACGACCCCCCCTGATCCTCCGAACCTCTTGCGTTACCAGCGTATTGTTAGACGTATCCCACGTCTTGTCCTTACTCCTCCCGACTACAACCTTCACCGTCGTCACAACCGGGGCACACCCCCTCATGCAACTACCTTTTCTTGCCACCATACTCCATCCAATCGCACCAAGCCTACCGTCGTCGGTCTGCCCTCCCCTTACCTCCGCACGACCGCTCCGACCGCCTTGGCTGACGATCAATTTCTCGTTCACCCGACACCCTGTGCTGACGGTCCCCGATTCCCCCGTACCCATCTTGTGATCGTGGACGATCCCCTTCTCGGGAGGGGGGTAATTCAGTCGCCCCACGACTCAATCACCGCAAAACACCCAGACAAGAACAAAAAACCGCTTACCCGTCGGCGACTTCCTATGAAAACAGAAACTGCTAAGCATAACGCAGGAGGTCTAACACACCAGGGAAACAAAAATCCCCCTAAATTACTCCGCGCACCCTCGTCGTCCATCGACCCGCAACAAGATACACCCTGTTGCAACACATTCATCCGGGACTCCGACGCTAGGACCTCCAGGTCTCCCGATTTTGTTACCACCGTACTCACACACATCCCCCACACTCCCCCACACATCAACCAGAATAATAATTCAAAGTATCGCTCATACACCAACGGTCGACCAAAAGGTCCGAGTCGACGATGGATGCAATATCTCAAAACTCGCGCCAACCCTCGACGGTTTAACGAACATACAACGCAGCTATTGGTAACGCGATCCACCCACGACATACAACCGTCTAAAGAGACAACACGGTCCCCATCCGAGATACTCACGAGGTCGATACCCTCGACACGTCAGCAGACACCCACCAGCTCGCAAACAAGTGATAAACATCTCCCCATGCGGGGCACACTCCACAGAGATCTCTCATCGATTACAGCGATTGGGAAAGGATCGATTAGAAATCTTCCAACGACACACGGAGAACTCACGCCACAATCATGCAAACCATCTCATATTTCAGATAAGACACGTTCACCGAAACTGGGGAAGACCCACTACATATTCTATGAGGAACTGCGCACCCCCGATCGTACAATCAATACCATCAGAAGTCAAAAGAAGACGCCGCTAATTCAGGTACCCTGGAAATATCAAACCACCGTGCACCAGGAAACCATAGACGGTGTCTGTATATCGGTATGGTTTGTACGATATAAGAGACAAGTACAGTCAACCGTCAAACCCACCACCTTGAGTTCCCCACTAATGCAGGAACACCGCTCACAGTCCCTAACCGTTACAGCAGAACAGGTTCCCAGTCAATGGACTTTCGAATCAGAAACCCTTGCGCCTCTTCCCATTGACACCACTCGACCCATCTGCCCGTCACCTCAGCATCCACCTCCTGACTCTACAGTAGACGAGACGGAACGGCCAGCCTCCGTTCTCCATAATGATGCTAACAAAATAACTACCAGCATGGGAAACGAACCATCGCCAACTCAGGTTAATCAACGAACCACGACTCTCAAACGACACCACCTATACGACCTTCCGAGTGCGGATGCTATATTCACAACAAAGGACTTCGAGTTTCGCGTCCACAGCATTTTCTTCACACGCGAGTCCTCACATTTCCGACGACTTTGGGGAATCCCTGGGTCGAGCCTCGAAAAACCCATCCACGTAGCAGACGAAGGACCGGTCTCAGCCAGAACCGACGTCACTGAAATATACCACGTCGACCTTGACGACATAACGTCCGAGGAATTCGCGCTACTCTTGTGGGTTTTCTATAACCCGACACATTCAGTCTATGAGGCTACCGCACGGGAATGGACACTAATCCTTCGATTAGCGCAGAAATGGGGATTAGCTGCAGTCGAAGCACTGTGCTGGAGAGAACTTCTAAACAACGACGACATTACTCGCTCTCGTCTACAGGTACCACGCAACCGATCTCCCTGTACGAACAATGACGTTCGTCACCTTCCCCACCCACAAAGGGGCCAGATGCGGTCGACCACCCCTAACGAATCCGACGAAGTTCGTCACCTCCCTCACCCACGCGCGATCCACGCGCAACCGACCGCCTCTAACGAGCCAGAACCCGAAGCACGACAGTGCCTACCCATCGTAATCGATCTCGTCGAAGATCACAATCCGACGCCAACACGAGGACACCCTAACGACCGCCGAGGCATACGAACTAGTACCTACCATTGCCGCTACTGCCAGGGTATCGGACACACCAAGGCCTTCTGTCGCCAACCTCACACTCGGTGTACCCCGCAGCGACGGTGTGTCGTTCCACCTCGCCACCCCTACTATGGACTCCGATGTCCTGCGTCGTCGACTCCACCTGCTAATGAACGCACCCGTACGTGGATACGTGACTCGCTCTCCCCCGCTCGAGCGATCCAACCGACCACGCGCCCGCGACACCGCCACCATCGCACCACAGTTGGCAGTCAACCAGCAGACGATTATGAATATCCCTACGACGTCGACTGGGAGGCCGCCGATCGAAGCCCTTAACTCATTCGCGGACGAATGAACCTAGAAAGGGGGCTATGTCACGATCACGTGACATCACGGTCACGCGTCACAAACGCCAGCGAACAAGTATTGCGAAAGACTGACTCAGAACCTCAGAAGTAGCACGCCTTATGGTGCTATCATGTATGCATCACAGAAAACAGCCACGTAAACCCCAGTATTGTATGAGTATAAGAGTAGTTGAGTAGCCAAGTAGATAACTTGTCTACTCTTAGTCCTTTGAAACCAATCTACAGTTGTCTTGTCTTCACTTGCCCGAATCCCCCCCTCTCTCGTGCGATTGCCTTCGGCCTGAGCCACGATCACCCCAACTTCAACTTAGTCGTTGACTAAGTTCCGACACTACCTGCCCTTGCCTTGGGCCCGAACTCGAACGCGTCACGGACGGTCCGTTGGTACCGTGACACTTTCCTCAGAACACGAAGCCACACTGACGATCCCAATGCCACCCCTTACGTCGTCTACACCAACGGAGACCCCATGTACAGGGGAGACATCCGAGTCTTCCGAGTGGCGCCCCACGAGCCCAGATCTCCCGAAGACGATCCCGCCTCCCTCATGGTGCCAGAAGGGTTCCGGCGCAATAGGGGACCCAATTCAATTCCCTTCAAGGTCACCCTCCCCGGAGGGCGAGTTGTGAACGCTGACCATGTGCAAGTGGTCATGTGCGGCAACCCATTTGTGTTGGGGCTGGTGAGTGGTTCGCCGTACGTCTACGGCCAGCCTCTGTACACCCGACCACACCGCCCTCACAATGACCGGGCCTTCATTGCCCACGAAGACCTCATCATGATCAAAGAGGGGAACACCACCGACCGCGCCCTTGAAAAAATAGGGGATGAGTCTCTCACCGCAGAGATCCATCGTTTCCGCGCGGCCGCGTTTCACGAAGACCGACTGCTGGCACGTATGAGGGAGATTAGGCTTCAGTTGGCGAACGTCACGCAGGATAAGTTGGATTCCATCTATAGGATGGAAAGGGCTAACACCTTTTGGTGGATTGAGGAGGTGCAGAAGGATTGGCCGTTGTCGGCTTTTATGCGAGGTGGGCCTCGCATCTGAAAAGGGGGTAATGTTACGATTCAACCGGTTATGACTACGGACCGACTCATAGTATTAGTCATGGACATTTACATCGTATCAGTCATCATAGTAGTACACATGTGATTGTGGCTCGCGTATGACTCATTCCTAGGATAGCGGTACTAGGGTTCGAGCTAGTTACGCTATTGGTTTCCTATCGTTATAGCGGCGCTTTAAAGCCCGCGTGTATCTGTATAAATAGTTGTCTCGGAAGACCAAGAGCCCCATCTTGGTCTTCTTCAATCCACCTTCTTCTTAAATCTTCTTGCCTTAGTCTCCGAACTAAGAGTACTTCCGCTACTATCCACCAAGGGATAGTACTTCTTCATCTTAGCTGCAGTGTGTGCCGAGAAGTGCCCCTGTTCAGCTTGCGTTGGGTTGATACGAGATCCCCATTCGCCCTTACTTTGCTAAGTCGATTACGCCTTTCCTGAGTCCAAGTCGGACTGACGCCAGTGGAGTGTAACAGTCGGTCTTGGTGGCCCCCATGGAAGCGAGCTGCTCACGCATATCTAAGAGATGAGTCAGATGAGCGCGAGCGTCTTCATCTTCGCCTAGTTTAGTGCCTGAGAGTTTCCAGCCCAGGTCGACGGCGATCATCTTCGATCTCTTCTGGAATATTTCCTTGACGGCGTCCCAAATATCTTTTGTGTTTGTCTTCGTCTTGATTCGGTTGAAGACGTAATCGGGTACTGATGCCGCGATCAAATTCTTGGCGGCGGCTTCTTCCGCGTCCCAGCGTTCCTGAGGAGGGACGCTATTGATTGGCGTCCAAGTCGTGGGGACCGTGGTGCTGGTGAGATGTTCGGACCATCTTCGGTTATCGAACGCCCAGACCATGCGGTCTCTAAAGGTGACCCAGTTGGATCCATCGGTGGCCAGTTTGACGATAGTGAGTTTGTAGTCTTCGCTCATGATGACAAATATGGTAAGCGAGGTTTCGGATAATGAAAAGGTACGCGCTGATGATTTTCTCGGTAATGTCGGATTAAATTGCAGCGGCAGGGCCCATAACCTTGGTGTAAAGGTCGGGCGATAGGGGCGATCCGGCTAAGTGTGCCGGTCGGGTGATAAGATCCGAAAGGCCGGTTCGATTGGCAAAGAGAAAAGCGCGAAGTCGAGCGATGGTAGAGAACAAGCGAAGATAGGCAAAGGCGAGGCGAAGCTCGCTTTGGAGAGGGTCTCAAGGGCACACGAGGGAGAGGAGGAATACAACTGGATAATATTTGGAGTACATACAAGCGCGCTTTAATACAATGTAGATAAATTTTTAACAGAAACAAGAATAAAGTACAGTAAAGAGACATAAAGACGCACGAGCCATATAGGATGTGAAACAGGAGTCGGATAAACATAAAAGACGGAGCGAGAATGGGGAGAAAAGGGGGAACGACCCCTATGGAACTGGTGACGTTTGAATAGAAATGAATACGGCGGTAATGGATGTTGAGCCGCCGCGCATTATCGCGGCGGTGTTGTTTTGGTGGGGTTCGAGTCGGCCGGGTCGAGCGTGCCGAAATGCAACACCTCGAAGTGCCCACTGAATGCTGCATGGTGCAGTGCGGTCGATCCGGTGGTCTCCACGGTTTCCATGTCCACGCCACGATCGAGTAGCCACCGCACAACATCAGGGAAACCTTCGATCGATGCCCAATGTAAAGGAGTTAGTTTCCCGCTGCTGCGAATATTCACATCAGCGCCGTTCTCCAGTAGCAGCCATACAATCTCGACGTCGCCTTTGGAAAATGCTGCGTGCAAGGGAGTCCCGTGGTAACCACCCTCGGCGTTCACGTCCTGCGGACGCTTCGAAAGTACGTGCTCTATCAGGGTCCGGTTTCCAACCTGTACGGCGTAATATAAAGGAGGTGCTTTTGGTTGTGCTGGGCTTGTCTTGGACATCGAGGATCCGTCAACATCATGGAGCCAGAGCCACGCGGCGAAATGCGGCTTGTCAACGTCAAACAGTTCGTCGATCCCGTCCTTCACCTGCGACAAAACATTCTTGAAATTGACGTGCTCGGGCCAGTGCTTTGCTGCGTATTGGGCCAGGGGAAAGCCTAAGATGCTGTCGTGGTCGACTCGCTCGTCCAGTCGTAGGAGGACACCTAAAGAAGCTTGCGCAAGAATCGTGTTGGCAGACTCCAGCCGGATATGGAATCGTGACTCCTCTCCAAGAGAACTTGCCAGGCGACTTGACGTCAGAAACTCTTTGACGGAGAAGTGCGAGAACTGAACCACCCGCGAACGACCATTCATGACTACCGCCACCAAGCTCGAGCATGCTGACAGTACCGCTTCTTCATTATCTTCCCATCGCCAATCCGTATTCAACTTCGGGCCGCCACGCGCGTTGAAGTCGATGGCCAGGACTTCGGCAAGTTCCTCAACTCGGAGCGGACGGACGGCGACGGTCAGGCATTGTAATAGACGATACGCGTGGTCTCCATTCGCCCTGCTGATCTCCCTCAGTATTCGCTCGTATGTCTCGTCCAGAGATTTGGGTAATTGCTCGAGGATGCTGAGAACGCTGGATGGGAAACAATGACGTAATATCTCCAGTTGACAGAACACCCATCGGAACCTGCGTCAAATCTTCAGCAAGCACGACAAGCGGGTAGCGACGAGCTTACATTCCATCGGCCTTCGCTGAGAGTGTTCCAACAACCATGTCCCTTTCCTCCGCTCTCCATCTCCGCATCCTCGAGTCCGAGTAAACAACTGAGCTAACATAGTTCGCGATGTCTGCATTCTGTCCGCTTTCATCGTGAAGAGAGATCCGGTGGGCTGCTAGTGGCCCAAGAGCGTTACGGATGTCGATCTCGGGTCGACTCGTGATACACAAATGCAAGTTCGAGAGTTTCAACCCGACGAGTTCCTTGACAACTCGCAGCACCTTTTCGCGAGGCGATGGCACCCCCGATGTGTTGACACATTCGTCGACCGCGTCTAAGATGAGATAGATTGGGGTTGCTCCGAGGGCCGCGAGCATGGTCTTGAGGCATTGCATGAGTGCATCGTCGTTTGGCTGTACCGAGCCGCGACGATGGGTGGAGTACAAGGTGTGAAGAATGTCGCAGTAAACATCGGACTGGTCAGAGAGCTGGATGAGAATGGAGGAGAGGAGAGTACGGGAATCTTGCTTTGCGGTGTCCTTGAAGTCGAAATAAAAGTAAGCCATCGACGCAAACCCGGCGTTGCAGATGACTTCTAGATCTCGGATGATCACGGAACTAGACGAAAGTTCAGCTGAACCCGAAAATAAGGGTAAGAAGTCAGAGAGAAACAAACCTAATTATACTTTTCCTCGAGCCCGCTACGAGGTAGGAATGGGTTAATATCAATTCGTTCACAGAGGAAGGAAACATACGTTTTCCGTGAATCCACAACAAGCAGCCAGAGGTCGTCCAAGCTTTGAAGGAATCGCCTTGAGTGAGCCATGCTGCGGTACCCTCGTGGTGGGCACCGCAGGCGGTGTTGTAATTAATGGACGGATCAGGGGGAGAGATCCAGTTTCGAAGGTCGCGTCGAACCTGGTTACCTGTTGAGTATGTGAGCAACCGTGGCAAATGATAGCGTGAAAATTACTGACGGTTCATATCATCAATGGTGTTCACGATCCGTTGGATTACTGCGCTTCTTTCTTTCTCTCCTAGCGAAGCTGAAGGGTGAGGATGGTGTATAGGACAGATAAGCACGCGATCACAAACCATCGACGATTAACTTCACATTGTCATTGACGACCCCTACCCTATCATTGATGGCCCGCACTCCGTGGTCAACGCATTGGACCCTTTTGTCGACACCCTCCACCTTTCCATCAACGTCTTGCACTCCCTTGTTGACGCCTTCCACCTTGACTTCGACGGTATGTGTCAACCTCAGGACTTGTGCAGTCGCCATCCGGGCCTCTTCCTGCGTCAATTTGTCAAGTCTCTGCAACGCGTCCTCAATATCTCGTCTTCCAACTAGCCGTTTGAAGAATTTTTCTGAATAACGCCCAATGAGACGAAATATGAGTATACGTGGGGAATAACGCACTCGCTCGCCCTTGTCTTATCTCCTTGGTCGCTATCCCGAAGATAGACAGAACCTCAACCATGATCTTTACGATAATTTCCGTCATCGCTGCCGTCTGTGGAACTTCTGTATAAGCCTCGAGCCTTTTGAAGAAGTTCTCGATGCGTTCGAAGATGTCGATGAGAATATCGTGACTGGCAGCAACGTCCTTGGATGCCTGAGCAATCGCGCGGTCACGATGGTCCACAGGGTGAGGCCAACGACAATACTCACCAAGAGCAACACTCCGATTCCGGCAAAGATCACCTTGGCGGGAGAGAACACCTAGAAAACGGATGTGAGAGCGCGAATTTCGTACGAGACATCCTCAAGAGACTCACCAAGCCAACGCCCTCACCGAGTGTAGCAGAGAAAGCGTAAAGGACATTCACGGTTGGATTGAGCCACTTTGTCAACCTCTCGTCATCTTTCCGAGATTGATCAAACTCCTCGACCTGGGCTCTAAGTATGGCAAGAATCGCATCGGGAGAGTCGCAAGTCTTGAGCTGGGCGGCTAAGGGATGAGAGATGATATCTTGCCCTGTCCGCTTTTTGTAGGCTTTGAAGGCAGTTGTGAAGATGACGTCGAAGTTGGAGGAAGAGGTGCTGGGGAGAGGGGAGTGAGACATGGTGTAGCTGTACGGTGTTGGTTGGACAGGAGAGGAAAAGTAGGCGACCTGTGAGCGTAAGTAATGAAGACGGCCTGAGGCAATGCAGGGCACAGCCTCGTGTACTGCAATATTCGGACGATCCAGATAAGGAGGATAGACGCGCTACCTAGTCGATAACGACTTGGATGGCCTCTCAATATCTCAATATGAATGATGCATGGTACATGGTGCCGTACTTCGCGCCTCAAGCTCATGACCCCTGGACAATCTGCTCGGCCATTGGATGCGATTCCATCACTTGAGCGATATGCTACATCGTGATGCCGTAGTCACAATAGCAACTCCCAGCGTTGTGCACCTATTTCGACGAGGTAACGAACTGTTTCTGGAATAATGGTACAGTATTAGACCCTGTCCGGCGGCGCGATCATCGCTCGCGGCACGTCCGGGCCGAGCATACCCATTTCGAGCGCAACTGCCAACAGCAAGAAACGACTCTAGAGTTGCTTCTCACCTCTTTCTCCTTCTGAGTCCCATAGACGTGACACAAATTAATTATAATGTGATATCAGTCGTTCTATTACTGCAACACATGCACGACTATAGATTGACAACTGGGGCTCGCGTGCGTTCGGATTACAGAAACAGACGATAATGTACAATGTTTTTTACGCGCTTTTGTGTGTATCTAGGAACCCGCCGCTACCTGAGATCCCGGAGCCTTTCCATCGCGCCTTGGATGAGAGCTGTGCGCGCACCTCGAGACTTTATCGCGATATAAGCACGTGCAAGCTCTGTGTTTGCGACGATACAACTCGCCGCGCAGGCGACGTCGTTGTCCGAGAGGCCCTCTTCATCTTCAATCATGTTCATGGCAGCAGTACGAATGTCGGTGGCGCTGGCAGTATCCGATGGGGCGGGAGGTAGGATGGGGTCGACCACTCCCGTCAAGGCCCCGACCAACGTGGCATCCGGAGCAGGAGCCGGGGACATGTTCTTGGCCATATCGGTCAAGGCCCCAGCGAGCGTTTCGGCGGCACTTTCCATCGATGCTGCTATATTCGACATCCCTTCACCTGCCGAAATGCGCTGGGTTTCGGTGGGCTCGCTTCCCGATGAAGATGCAGCAGAGCTCTCGGGGCGCTTGCGTTCCACGTCAGCCTTGTCGTCGTCCTGATGTAGTCTATCAGTGGTAATATGAACGTGTATAAGTTTGGCTTACGCTCCCTGTTGAGGGCTCCCCTGCAAGCTCGCCCGTGTGTAACGGAATTTTATCAAATTGCGAAGAAAGCGCAAGCGCAGATGCCCCAGCCACAGACAAGAGAAAATAGCCAGCAACAACAGTGAAACATATCACGAAAACAACAAGCTGATCTCTAGTCTCGGGCATATTTGTGTGTAGAGAGCAGTAGGATCGTATATGCGCGCAAATGCCTTTTCAGTGGTATAGAGGTCATGTTATCATGCATGCATCAATTTATCTGTTGAGACCAAAGTAGCGTTCGGAAACGCGACGGAGTTCTTTCGCAGTCGCACCCCACCTCTTTCTCCCAGGTTGGATGCGACCGCCGCTTTTGTCGCCGGGCAGGCTTTTAAATTTGTTGCACTCGCTAACTCAAGCATCGTCGCCATATGTACAATTTCAAACGTACTACGATAAAAGAATTCGGATACGATATGATAAAACGTCATCACTGGCAAACATAACCCCGCAGGTACCAGCTCTACGCCCTCATTCGTTCAGGTGCTCGGATAGTAATCGGACGATCTCTGTGTATCCTCCTACCTTCGCCAAGTCCAACGGGGTCTTGTCGTCGTTGTCGCGCGCGTTCACGTCCGCACCGTGCTTTAATAATGATCGCACAACTCCCAGATGTCCACGTCTTGCTGCGTCGTGCAACGGGACTTGGCCTTGGTAACCGCTCGCATTGTGCTTGGCGTTGTGCTCAAGAAGTATCTTGGCAACTTCGAGACGCCCAAAGAATGCTGCAAGGTGCAGTGCGGTCGATCCGGAGCGATCCAGGGCTTCTACGTCCATGCCACGATCAAGTAGCCACCGCACAACGTCAGGGAAATTTTCGACCGATGCGAGATGTAGAGAAGTTTCGCCATAGTGGCTACGAATATTCACATCAGCGCCGTTCTCCAGTAGCAACCATACAATATCGGCGTCGCTTTTGAGAAATGCTGCGTGCAAGGGAGTCCCGTGGTCACCACCCTTGGCGTTCACGTCCTGCGGACGCTTCGAAAGTACGTGCCCTATCAGGGTCCGGTTTCCAACCCGTACGGCATAATACAAAGGGGGTGCTTCTGGTTGTGCTGGGCTTGTCTTGTACATCGAGGATCCGTCAACGTCGTGGAGCCAGACCCACGCAGCGAAATGCGGCTTGTCTGCGTCAAACAGTTCGTCAATCCCGTCCTTCACCTGCGACAAAACATTCTCGAACTTCACGTGCTCGGGCCAGTGCTGTGCTGCGTATTGGGCCAGGGGAAAGCCTAAGATGCTGTCGCGGTCGACTCGCTTGTCCAGTCGGAGGAGGACGCCTAAGGAAGCTTGTGCAAGAATCGTGTTGGCAGACTCCAGCCGAATATGGAATCGTGACTCCTCTCCAAGAGAACATGCCAGGCGACTTGACGTCAAGAACTCTTTCACGGAGAAGTGCGAGAACTGAACCACCCGCGAACCACCATCCATGACTACCACCACCAAGCTCGAGCATGCTGACAGTACCGCCTCTTCATTATCTTCCCATCGCCAATCCGTATTCAGCTTTGGGCCGCCGCGCGCGTTGAAGTCGATGGCCAGGACTTCGGCAAGTTCCTCGACTCGAAGTGGACGAACAGCGACAGTCAGGCATTGTAATAGACGATACGCGTGGTCTCCATTCACCCTGCTGATCTCCCTCAGTATTCGCTCGTATGTCTCGTCCAGAGATTTGGGTAATTGCTCGAGGATGCTGAGAACGCTGGATGGGAAACAATGACGTAATATCTCCAGTTGACAGAACACCCATCGGAACCTGCGTCAAATCTTCAGCAAGCACGACAAGCGGGTAGCGACGAGCTTACATTCCATCAGCCTTCGCTGAGAGTGTTCCGACGACCATGTCCCTTTCCTCCGCTCTCCATCTCCGCATCCTCGAGTCCGAGTGAACAACCGAGCTAACATAGTTCGCGATGTCCGCATTCTGACCGGTTTCGTCGTGAAGAGAGATCCGGTGAGCCGCCAGTGGTTCAAGAACATTACGGATGTCGATCTCGGGTCGACTCGTGACACACAAATGTAATTTCGAGAGTTTCAATCCGACGAGTTCCTTGACGAGTCGCAGGACCTTTTCGCGAGGTGACGGCATCCCCGATGTGTTGATACATTCGTCGACCGCGTCTAAGATGAGGTATATTGGGGTTTCTCCAAGAGCCACGAGCATTGTCTTGAGGCATTGAGCGAGTGCGTCGTCATTTGGCTGTTCTGAGCCCTGACGGTGGGTGGTGTACAGGGTGTGAAGAATGTCGCAGCAAACATCGGAGCGATGAGAGAGCTGGATGAGAAGGGAGGAGAGGAGAGCACGGGAATCTTGCTTTGCGGTGTCCTTGAAGTCGAAATAAAAATAGGCCGTCAACGCAAACCCGGCGTTGCAGACATCTTCTAGATCTCGGATGATCACCGAGCTAGACGAAAGTTCAGTTGAACCCGACAATAGGCGTAAGAAGTCAGAGAGAAACGAACCTAATTATACTTTTCCCTGAGCCCGCTAAGAGATAGGAACGCGTTAATAGGAATTGGTTCGCAGAGGAAGGAAACATACGTTTTCCGTGAACCCACAACAAGCAGCCAGAGGTCGTCCAAGCTTTGAACGCGTTGCCTTGAGTGAGCCATGTAGCGGTACCCTCGTGGTGGGCACCGCAGGCGGTGTTGTAATTGATGGACGGATCAGGGGGAGAGATCCAGTTTCGAAGGTCACGTCGAAGCTGATTACCTGTCAAGTACGTGAGTAACAATCACTGTGGTCACTGGAAGATTACGGACGGATCATATCGTCTACAGTATTCACGATTCGAGCGATTGCTGCGCTTCTTTCCTTCCCTCCTAGCCAAGCCGAATGGTGAGGGTGGTGCGGAGGACAGATATGCACGATCACATACCGTCGATGATTAACCCCACATTGTCGTTGACAACTCCTACTCTATCGTCGACTTGCTTCACTCTGTCATCGACGGCCTGCACTTTGTGGTCAACGCGTTGGACCCTTTCGTCGACGCCCTGAACCCTTTCATCGACGCCCTGAACCCTTTCGTCGACAGCTTCTACCTTCCCGTCAACGCCTTGCACCCCCTTGTTGACGCCCTCCACCTTGTCATCAACCCTCTGAGTCAGCCTCAGGACTTGTGCAGTCGCCATCCGGGCCTCTTCTTGCGTCAGCCTGTCAAGTCTCTGCAACGCATCCTCGATATCTCGTCTGCCGGCGAGCTTCTTGAAGAATTTCTCTGAATAAAACCCAATGAGATGAGTTTGATGCATGACTGGGGGAAACGTACTCGCTCGCCCTTGTCTAATCTCCTTGGTCGCTATCGCGAAGATAGACAGAACCTCAACCATGATCTTTACGATAATGTCCGTCATCGCCGCCGTCTGCGGAACTTCTGTATAAGCCTCGAGCCGTTTGAAGAAGTTCTCGATGCGTTCGAAGATGTCGATGAGAATATCGTGACTGGCAGCAACGTCCTTGGATGCCTGAGTGATCGCGACGTCATGGTGGTCCACATGGTGAGGTCAACGAAAATACTCACCAAAAGCAAAACTCCGATTCCGGCAAAGATCACCTTGGCGGGAGAGAACACCTGGAAAACGGATGTGAGAGCGCGAATTTCGTACGAGACATCCTCAAGAGACTCACCAAGCCGACGCCCTCACCGAGTGTAGCGGAGAAAGCGTAAAGGACATTCACGGTTGGATTGAGCCACTTTGTCAACCTCTCGTCATCCCTCCGAGACTGATCGAACTCCTCGACCTGGGCTCTAAGCACGGCAAGGATCGCATCGGGAGAGTCGCAAGTCTTGAGCTGGGCGGCTAAAGGATGAGAGGTGATGTCTTGCCCTGTTCGCTTTTTGTAGGCCTTGAAGGCAGTTGTGAAGATGGAGTCGAAGTTGGAGGAAGAGGTGGTTGGGAGAGGGGAGTGAGACATGGTATAGCCGTATGGTGTCGTCGGTTCGGGTTGGGAGGAAAGGGAAAGGATGACCTGTGACCTAGAAAGAGTGCGCGAAGCGCCGGAAGGCAGATCATGATCTGGATAAGGACGACAGACGCGCTACTGGGGTGATAACGAGAAACATAGCAACATAGCCGGATGGTGTCGACAGATAAATAGTTCAAATTTGAGGAAGAAAGGACAGTGATGGTGACGACTTGAAGCTCATAGCTGTTGGATAAGTACTAAAGGACTGGCTATATATTCTTCTTTCGTACAACATGGCTACTACTCTACCATCCAATGGGTGTAAGATCCAGATTGTCCTCAACCATCTCTTCTTAAACCACCCCCCGCGGTAAGCTAGACCCACAGAATTCTATCCAGCGATGGCGGAGAATCCATCGGTGTTACAGCCCCAGGTTCAAGCCAACTGTGATGCCATTGAGGGCTATGGGACCACTGTCGTACGGCCAGGGGAAGGGCCTGCCTTCAGAAAGCGAGTACTCATTAGCCATCGAGCAGCGAGATTGTGCGAGCTATGGTCCGCAATCAGCTGGGTCTCGAAATAGACGGCCTAGGAAAGACGCACAGGAGCCGCTTGTGCTGGATGTAGCTCGACCCCATGGGGAAGATTTGGAATCTGATGTAGATCTGATGGCCCGGGCCTGTGCGGCGACGTCGGGGATGTCACAGCCCGTAGCGCTGCACGAATCACAGAGTACAAATATGTCAGATCAGGTCACGGAGGCGAAAGCACGCACAGAGGCTTGATACCGCTTGCCGGGGCTCTGGATGAGCGGGTGCGCGGCCTGCGGGTGGAAACTCGCGCGCTGAAAGTAGTTCAAAAGGACGCCACCGGAAAGGCTCGCCGCGATCTCCGGCTCGTAACACGTCGTCCCACCGACGGGAGTAATCTGAAGACCTACAAAAGTGTGGTGGTGTGATGGGCGACCCATACGTAGCGACACTTACAGTTTGCGTGCGAACACAGAAGCATAAACTGGACGGACTCGGAGCCATCATTGGTCACCCAGTCCCCTTTTCCGACGCCGAAATTGTAATTCCTGAGGACACTGACCCCACCTACGTCGAGCTGCGCAAACCGTTTTCATTTCACACATACCTTGCATAATGCCCCAGTCACATGACGTGCTGATCGTCGGCGGGAAGCCTGTGTAGCCGAGGGTGTGTCTAAAGCGAAAAACCAGTCGTCCGTGCCCAGCGACCCGCGGTCGTATCCCTCGTCATTGACCGGTACGATGGTGAAGGTACTGCAGCATCCGACTTGGCACCTTCAGTACGACATCCGAACACGAACACGAACACAACAAGGTCCGCTGATATTGCCCTAGGTATTTTGCGTTCCCAAGCACGTTCTGGTCCGTCGCAGCGGGTGCGTGGGGAATGTGTGGCATAACCAGCGCATCGTGCATCCGCGTGAGGTGTTGTCAGCCGGCACTACCCGAAAGACTAGTAATTAGTAAGCACAAAAAGGGAGGGAGTGTATGCGGTCCGGTCGGACAGCGAAAATGGGGGTTGTAACTTACCTCCTACCATCATCACAATCTCTCCACGGCATGGTCACGGTCTCTCCCGATACAGACTTTGTGATCCCGTTGCGACCCGTCGGAGTGCTTGCCTGGTGTCTCCCACTATGTAGGTGGGCACGTCGGAGCCACGGTCCTGCATATGTGCTTGGTCGCAGAGGAAGTCGATGAAGAGGCGGTGTCCGTGCGAGACTGCGGAGAGCGTAGCTGCGGTCAATTGCGCTGACAACGGTCTCGTTCGTCTTGGTTGTATTGTAGTCGTTCCGAGCCTGGCCTGAGCTTGCAATTTGTCGCTCTAGGCTGGGATGGTTCTGGTAGTGGTGGTGCATGAATTCCCAGTAATTCTTATTGTATAATACCAAGTTAGTCTGCACCGGCGCGCTCAGAGTTGTCGAGAAAGGTATCAAGTATGCGACACAGCTAACGGCTGAACTTTTGAAGCGCTGATCAACTCCCGACACCGACAGCGCCTGTGAGCACGTCACTTAGCAACGATCTTACTGTAGTAGGGATATCATGGTAAACAGAACCCCAACACTCAGGGCCAACGAAGTTGCTTTCCTCGGGCCCGCATTGCCACTCAGATGAAACATGATGTCGGTCCGGCATTGTCATCCGTCCTATATGTACTAGAGACGCGCAGTCCAAACATCGAAGTCCGGCAGCATATAGTGGCGTTTTAAAGGACTTACGAGGCTCCTATTCTCCATAGAAAGCTAATGTTTCAAGTCCCAAACGCAATCCAACGGCGTAACTGCACCCACCCCCTTATGTACCCTACAGCGGAAGGTCAAGCGAGAGATCAATAATGAAGTCCATCCCATCAGAGCGGTATGTGTCTTGCGTTATAGTTATGTTTTTGGCTTGGCTATCGACGAGTGTCAGCAATTTCCGCGACGAGGTGGTATACTGGGGCCATTGCGGGCTCGATCCGCCATTGGGATCCAGGTTCGTGGCAAAGTGGATAAGGTAGTCCGTCAGTTCTCCAGGACCGTAGATGTTCGAAACATCGGACCCGTGAACCGAGCCGAGTATAGGCAGCGACTTCAGGCGCTTGCTCACTGTGTGGACATCGATAAGTGAGTGGGGGGAGACGATGACCTGCGCATATAAGCGGGGAATACGTGACGTACGGAACGACCAGGCCTTCTGCTTTTTGGATAAGTTGTTCAGGAAAAAACGACGCGGGGCTTGGAACGTAATATCGCCCAGGATCGAGGCAATGCGTTTGAATTGTGGTGTAAGCGCATTTTTGGCACCCGTGTCGTATGGAGAACCCTGAGTGACGTCCTGGGGATACAACGTGAGCAGCTCGTCCATCTGGTCATCTGTTGCATTAGACAAGATGAATTCCGATAAGTAAGTGCGTAGTTGCTCATCGGTCCTACAGAAAATCTGTGATCACTGCAACGTCCGACCTGCCAAAAGAATTATGAACTCACGTAACGTTCAGCTGAGAAAGGGAAAACAAAGTCCCTTCGTCGTCGCACTCCCCTGCGACGAACGGGATGCGCGCAACTTTCCCTCGTTGAACGAGTTTCTGGGGATCATCCACCAGAAATACGCCATCTACGCGGGGAAGCCAGGCGAGAGCGAGAGACTGTAGGGTGGGTCTGTTAGCCGCCGCGAATTCGGAAAAGTAGTGAGGAAGTAGGCCACGCACCTGATATGCGAAGATTGACGGGGTACTATCCACAGCGGCCTTCAATTCCTGGTATGGTGCCGCACGCAGACACGCCAGGGTGTTAGAGGAGCCCGAGCAATTGGTGCGTTCGACGAGGTCGTCATAATACTGTTGACCCTGCAAGATCGCTCAGAATTGTGTGAATTCGTAATAATATATGCCCTTACATGAGTGATATCGCCAATCGATATGGGCGATCCAGACTGCATGAATGCAGCACGGAACAGGCCTTCAGTGTCCCCACCGTTTACCAGCATTTGGAGAGATACCGAGATTGACCCAGCACTTTGACCCCAGCTTCAGGATGTCAGCAAACTCCATAGTGCCAAGTGGTGACTTTACTCACATCGTGACTTTCGACGGATCGCCACCGAATGCGTGAATATACTTTTGTACCCAACGAAGTCCCATACGCTCTGTAAAGCCAGTTGTTACGACATTGATAATGCCGACTGCCCGAACGCTCACGGTCATGCAACCCGAGATTGCCGACGCCAGCATCTTTGACTTCTTGACTGGCTAGGAACCCGAAAGCTAGCGAGGCATCAACTTAGAAAACATATGGAATCAACTGGAGGCGCGGACGTACCTGAAAGGCTGAGAGAAGGACGGATGACCCACAAAGTCACGAACAACGATTCGAGTTGTGCTCACCGATAGTTTATACTGACGTAAACCACCGGCTCCTTGAGCGCAATTGAACGGTTCACTATGACACCACCATCGTAGCTATGCATTTCTCTATATTCCCCCCACACAAATGAAGGAAGTAAATTTGAGCGTACAGCGATGACGACCCAGTTTCGAAGCCGCCTGTGGTGCAATAGCTCGAGTTAGTGCGAGTAACAGATCAAAGACATTGCGTGCGTCTCACCCCCGTATATCCACTTCCAAGTAGTTACTATTAGCACACGTGACAGCCTGGGTATATCACAAATACACACCACTACAACCGGGAGCCTTGAACCATATCTGGCATGTGCTGGGGCAAAGATGTTGAGCGTCAAACCTATAGCCATGCGTCAGAATTCCTCTCCCTATGGTACAGAGCCTCCATAATGGCCTCCTCACAATCTTCGCCGTCTAGAATCGTAGTTCCGGAGCCGCTCGCAAGGTAATTGATTGTCTCTTGGGGTAACCCGTTCGGAATCGCCAACGTAGCTGCTTGTTGGGGGCACGAAAGACCGAACGCAGTTGTATTGTATGTAGCAGAGTAGGGACCAAGCGGCTGGGGCAGACGGAAGCGCAAATCGCCAAGCCTGTCGGCGAAGGCCGATTCGGTGGGTCAGTCAAACAGGATAGAGAGCTAAAGTGACGCCAGCTATACTGACGGTGGTTTCGCGAAGGGGATACCGAGGAACTTGTTTACGCCGTCGGCCGTCGTCCCCGTGAACTTTCCCCTATCAAGCGTGACGATAGGTGGAGTGGCATGTGTCGTGGGAGCGGCAGATACCATGGAAGTCGAGGCGCAGATGGCAATAAGCACTGGCAATTCCCGAAGAAAGACCATGACTGCCAGAGATGACGATTGGCGAGATCAAAGGGGGGACCTCTGGGCAGGCATCGTGAAAAAGCAAATAGGTCTTAAGTAGGTGCATCGCCCCCCAGCCTCGGATTGAGAACCCTAAAATCAATTGCCGCAGTTAAGAAACGTCGGGCAACCTTGGGTCCGGTCCGGAATAGTCGGGGGATGTTGAATGTTGCGCCCGCGGGCCAATTTGGTGGGATGGGCGGTATACGCCGGGAGAGAAGTTAGGAAGGCGGCTTCTTGGGCGGCTTTGGGTAGCAACTGGAACTAGGGAAGGCGTAGCCAATACCATAACTGGGTTTCCTGTCAATTCGCACCTACACGGGTCGCAATAAATGGGCTCTTCGGTTGGAGCGAGTTGACGCCCCACTTCCCCTTATAGTGTTTCTACGCACAGGATGGGAGGGATATGAAACAGATACGTAGTATGTAAGTTATTGCTGTCCTGGTCATGGGTCACCGGTCACCCGGTCACGGTGTTTCGTAGTAGAATTCGCGGCATCGTGCCTTTGATCGTGCCAATGGCACGCTCGTGTACGTAGGGACCAATTCTCACGATCCCACTGTACATGTGGTCTTCGAGCTTACTGTAAGTTATGTCTTATACCCCTCTCCCTTGACCCTGAAACCCTCCCTTTGGGATATTCTGAAGCATCCTGCATTCAGGTTACAGTACGCTTCAAGCTTAAATCTCGAGACATGGTGACATCTTCCATTCTCATGTCACGGTGTTGTTTTCTTTTTCTTCTTGCGCCCATCCCACCCCTCTGGTTATGCCCAACTTAGTGTAAGTTGATAAAGTTCACGGAGTTATTATACGTGTGGGAACACGGAGTGGCGATAAGGTGTGCGGAAGAAGCGGCCCAAGGAATGACAGTGCATGCTACTAGTTGGTTATGCTAACGCTACGTAGAAAACACTGAGGACTCGTCGGTTTGTTCGCTCTTCACCCCCGAACGGAGATCTCGATATCAAGTCGGTTAGACACTAGGTAATGCGGCGCAATCTCCCGAGGAGAACCTTTGCCAGCGCCTTCTCGTTTAACCTGCTGAGGTCGAAATAGCAGCGAAGCAGCTTTTGGAAGACATACAAACAACCACAACGGCCACCTTCGGGAGTCGGGAGTATCGTACCAATAGTGGAATGAAGGCTGGTGCCATTAAAACGCGTGAGCCGAATCCACTCGTCCGTCCCTCCGTTCGAAGGATATCTTTGCGCACTTACATGGCGCGACTCCCGCACCCTCCGCAACCATTTGCTTGCGCCTTTGGTCCAACCGTACATCAGACTTTTGGGGATGACCACATGCAGCACAACCTTTCCATCCATTTCTCCGGGTCCTAGGCAGTTGAGAAAGGCGCATTCGCAACTTTTGCACCGCATTACGTGTAACTGGCCCATTGAAAGGCCGCGTTTGTGTCGTCCAGAAACAAAAGTGGGTTTATTATACCCTCACTAAGAATTTTAACCCATCTTGCTCCTCGAATTACTGGAGAGGCTCCCGGGAAGGTTATCAACAAGCGCTTCAAGTTCGCTACGACATAACGATCTATGTATCTATTACTTGTCCCTACCAGCTAGTTTTGGGACCGCTATGTGGGCCCTATGTTGACGCAGACGTTCCATTCACGATAGTGCTGTCTGTGTGTCCCCATAGAAAGCCGGTGGCACGTAATCTTGCTCGATGGTGATTCTTCTGGTTTTGAGAGTTTGCGTAGCAACTCGCCATTCTTGTAGCACGTGGGACGTTAAATTCCGCGCTTTGTGGAAAAGAGCTCTCGCTCCCACTGAATTACATAGGGACATGAAAGCATAATGTACCGAAGTGAGTGCATCGCCACCTGGTCTCGTTCAATATAATCAATCGCCTAGGGACATGTCAGCATCTGTAGCGAAATCGATGACAGACGGCGGACCGAGCTTAAAATATTTGTCCTTAGTTTTTGGTTTCACATACATAGGCAGAGGCAGAAGCAACACCGCACACAGTCAAGGAGGCTCAGATTGCTCTCTTCGAGCTTACGAATCATGATCTTTTCCTTTACAGCGATGGAAACCATCTGAATGTTGGACGTTTCGGTGGCCTGTGCGATTCTGTTATTGCAACAAGGTCAGATACAGCTACTGTGGGTGTTATACAGTGATTTACTGGAAGTACACGGTTAAGTGTGCGCGATTGGCCTGCATGAGTTGCCCCAGAATGTAGTCAACAGCTTCGTTGACGTCCGCACCACTTGTATATTCTGGGAAGTATGTTTCAAGAGGCACCTGACGAAACTAATATAAACCTAGATAAACGGGGAAGATAGACGGAAACTGCAGTATACCATGGGAAGTTTGGCCACAAACTCGTTGAATCCAGTGAAGAATAGGACGATCGACGTATGTTGAAACCAGCGCGAGTTTATGACTGATTCAAAAAGGATAAATGATTCTTCTAGCTGATTCTGCAAATTCGTCGCAGTTATGGACATCAAGGCGAAGCGAAGACATCCACATACCCGACCATCTTCATCAACTTGATCATAGTCTAAGAGAGAAGCGCAGAAAACGACAATTGTCACATCATCGAAGTGATGAAACCACTTCCTTTGTTCGCCCGGCCGACCAGTGATGTAGCAGAGGCGAAGTGAAAGTTTATCCATCTTGAAGTAGGTCTCCGTAATTCCTGCGTCAGTCCTTACAGGTGCACGGAGAATGTCTTCGTTCGATGGAATATATTCACTTGCAGTGATTCTACATGCCTCTGAAAAGAAGCTGTATACATAAATCGTCAACACAATATCCAGAAGGGCGCATAGTAGCCAGCCATAGCCTTGCTCCAATTGAGATAGGGGGCAACTCCACCGGCATAGCAGATGGGGCAGATGAAAGGCACTCACTATGCTGCGTTGTCTGTCAAAGAAAAATGAGATGGGCTTTCCAATAAAACTGGAATCATGTCGTCGGACCACAAATCCCGAACTGCCTCAGCGAGCTCGGGACTTAATGAGAAATCGGTGTCATCAACGGCGGTCGGATGGTTCACAATGCGCTCCCAGTTTTCCTATAAGGGTCGTCTAATATAAAACGAAAAGTTTGCGACGCGAAAAACGACGCACTTCACTTGCGAGGGTCGCAGGAACCACGTGTAAATCTCGTATGACTTGAACAATACTACGGGAGATTTCGAGGAGGTATTGCCAAATAGTTGGACGGAACTCCATGCGTTCTTCGTGAGTGTAACCATCATGATGTCCGATCTTCATCTGCCTGAGTATGATAGAAACATCGTAGTCATTGCATCCTAGTGGAAGGATGAAGTTAGCATATCTGTACACGCAGTACTTGCTCAAGTCGGAAGTGCCGAAGAACTCCAAAAAAAATAGACGAACCTATCAACAAGATATTGTGGACCTTCCGAATTTTTTTTGAGTCCTCTTTGATCTGGCGATCAATTTCGTCCGAGATGGCCCGGGCGTCTATCGTTGCGTTTACCCGCTTTGATGCCTGTTTCTGAGCCCGCTGTGCCTTCCAGGAGCGCAGAATCCCAATAGACATCGCAAGACCTCTTGGTTCGAAAACTCACTGGGCTGAAAACAGAGCGGGGAGGATGAAAGTAGTCGTCAAGGAGTTGTGAAACCGACAGTGGCCACTGGCCTGGACAGCTTTGTGCGCCATTGTGTGCACAGCCAGTATTCGGAGACTGCCGTACATCAAACAAAAATTTGAGAATCTGATATGGAACTAGATATTGGGTCCCCAGTATTGCCTGGCCGTGCATTAGCCCAAACGCCATGATATTGTACAGTGCGAGGATGAGAAGCTGGTGCCGTCGCCCACGTCGCCCACGCGGCAATGTGCTTAGTAATCGGACGGTCTCGACTCCGAGTCGCTTGAAGCGCTCAAGCTTCCGGGCCACCGAAAATTCGACACCGCACCATCATCCTCCGAGTCGGGTCGCGTCAAAACGGGTTTCGTGATTATCACTCACTGCATTTTGAGTGTGTTTGGTTGTAGGCTGTGGTCTTTTTATTTTTATTTTAAAAATTCGTTTATATTTTAATTTATATCAGAAAACTAGGCTAAGACGCCGGGTCACTAAACTTCGTGACAAACAGCCCATGGCAGTCGCATGGGAGCCCCCCCTCAACCCCTATCCCTCTGCCCTACGCAGTGGCCCTCCGACTCCGAGTTGTAGGTCGTAGTCCGGAAAGGAAGCGAGCTAAGACGCTGTTGCCGGTGGGTGCAGCAGCCGAATACGATTCAGATCGTGAGGAGACGGATGAGTAGGCCGATCACGAACTGACAGTGGTCATAACGGCCAGCAACGGCCAGAAAACACAATGTCGAGCTCTATCTCGATGTTTTCACAGCAGTTTTCATTTCCTGAAATAACTTATTTCGCGGCGAGACCTCAGCTTTTTCTCTCTGAATCGATAGCCGGGGTCAGGACCCTAGCTCCGTGCCTGCGCTTCAATCATCTGCGCCACTTGAAAGGTGGGATTCGGCCTGGTACAAGTTCCAGTCAAACACAACGACGACGGAGGAAGTCGCGATGAGGCCCGAATCGTCGTCTCCGAGTGACGGGTTCGTAACAAAAGCAGTCAGCTCCTTTTCTTCAAACAGACGATGAAGAGTGCTATATGGGTATACTCTAAAAAAAAGTACTACAAAGTAAAATACGACCGACAGACTCGGCAAGTCTGGGTTAGATTAGAGAGGAGACTGGGCACTCAATCTGAAATCTCGGCTGCTCGCGCCGACCGAGATATTGTACGACCCCGCAGCGCGCATCCATGACTGGCTGGGCACGTCCCAGATGGACAGATCGTAGCGCGAGAGCGAAATCGTGACGGCCTGCGTTTGACCGGGCTGCAGATCGACGTCCGTGAATCCGCGTAGGACGGACGGGGGCTCTCCGGAATTGGCGGGGAAGTGCACGTAGACCTGCGGAATCTCAGTCCCCGCAACACTGCCCGTGTTCTTCACATTGAAGGTCACATCAAGCACAGGGCGATGTAGCCAGAGTGCCGTGGAGCCGCCGACGACCTGCGGGTTGGGTTTGCTCGCTGCCCAGTTCGCCTCTAACGATCCGTCCTGGTCCTGTTGACCCGTGACAGCGGTGAGCGACAGGCCGGAATAATCGAACGTCGTGTAGCTCAGCCCGAAGCCGAACTCGAAGCGCGGCGCGATGTTCTTCGCGTCGAAGTGACGATAGTCGATAAAGAGGCTTATGGGGAAGACAGAAGAATGCGTCAGGGATGTGACCTACAGTTGACGGGGGAAGATACAACGCACCCTTCTGAGTAATCGATCTGCGTGCCCGTTGCAAGCTGTGCAGGATAGTCATCTGGCGATTTGGCGATGGTGTAGGGCAGACGCCCGCTAGGGTTCACATCGCCGTACAGTATATCTACGAGCGCATTTCCCGTCTCGGTACCACCTAGCCCAGCCCAGATGACTGCCTTCACATTCTGGTTGTCAATCCAAGGCTCGAGGATGATTGGGCCGACCGAGTGTACAACCACGATCGTGTTACTGTTGTTCGCTGCGACCGCCTGGACTAGCGCGTCACCATTGTGCCACGCCGTCAAGTTTTTCCTGTATTATGGGCAACGGCAAGCTGAGTTTTCTGAAGCTCAAGGGGGGAAGGGGCTACGTACCTGTCACCGGCGTTACCATCCACGGTAATGGTCCCTTCGCCAGAGTCGGCTTGCAAGAAGACGATCGCAGCGTCTTGATAATAGGCAGCGTTGCCTGCGCCAACAGTGTCGAAGTCATCGAAAAACCAAGAGAAGGAAGTGTGGTCATTGCGTGCGCGAGCCTGGAGTGCTTCGTATGGCTACTCAACGATTCGCGATCAGTGTGATCTATCGCGTGAGAAAATTAGGCAGCCACGAAATATGCACCGAGATTAGGTACGTAAACTGGGCAGTTCTGCGCGCGCGGTTATGTGAGCCACAGTATCAGCTTTCCCCAGCTTCACCCACTTACCCAGATCCCCATCCCATGGCCAGAACCCCGTCAACGCCACCCTGGTTCATGAACCCGTTTGGTCCTGCAATATGGGCTGGGGCTGCATCAGAACCGATCAGTACGAGCCTGCGTGGTTTCTTGAGCGGTAGAGAGTTATCATTCTTCAATAGTACCATGCTGGCTGCGTCTATCTTCCGCACGAGGGCTCCGTGGTCTGTCTGCACATTATTGTGCCCGTTCGTCGCCCCGTCAAATGGATTGTTTGCGTTAAAGTTTGTCTGGGTGAAGTTGTATTGGCCGAGGAAGTACCACGCGGCAAGAATTCGCGTCGCCATATCATCCACACGCGCCTCTGGAATGGTGCCTTTCTGTACGGCCGCGATAAGGTTCGCACCAAAGTATGTTGTACCCGAGGCTTGAGTGGTGTCACCGGGCATCGTCATGTCTAACCCGTTAAGCGCGCTGGTGGTCGAGTGCGTTGCGTACCAGTCCGACACGACGAAGCCTTTAAAGCCGAACTCGCCCTTCAGGAGGTTGTTGAGCGTGCCGTTATTCTCACAGGCGTATGCTCCGTTGACGAGGTTGTAGGAACACATGACGGAGGCCACGCCGGCCATGACGCTGCGAAGGAAAGGCGCTGCGTAAATCTCGTGCTGTGTACGGTCGTCGACATTTGAACTGTAGGAATCACGCTGGGCCTCCTGCTCGCTGTGCCGCGCTTCAGTCAGTAACACCAAAAGATTGACTTTCACGACGGGCACTTACTAATTTATGAAGTGACCTGCGACCGCTTGCACGCCGGCGGACTGCAGACCAAGGATCGTCTCGTATGCACTGACGCTTGCTAAAAATGGGTCACCGCCGAAGCCTTCCCAGTTGCGGCCTCCCTGGGCAACACGGCCAAGGTTCATCATCGGGTTCAGGGCGATGTTAACGCCCTTTCCAACCTGTTCGTTACCCATAGCAGCGCCACGCGCGCGGAGGAGCCAACGTTGCCACCTGTAGTGTCAAAACCAGCTCGAAAGGTCACATTGTATAATTAATGCCAAGGCTCACGTGGCTGCGGCGTTGATAGGAGCGGAAAAAGCAGTCACGAAATCCGCATTGTGTACCCCTAGCGAGGAACCTTCAAGGCAAAGACCAGGGAAACTGCCCACAGAACGGATATTCCCATTGCAACGACCGCCCTGATAGCCTAAACCAGTGGTGATGCTGACCTTTTGCTCGAGTGTAAAGTTGACAACCTCAAAACTATGTATTAGTGCCAGATAGAAAAAGATAAAAACACCACATGGATGCAATGCACCGTGCTCAAGAATTATATAAGGTGAATACGGCGCGTCACAAGCTCGAGTAAGCTACCACGGCACACACGTTCGTGAGGGCTGTGCGACTTTGACACGTGCCAAGAAAAAGCCCTACAAGAAATTACATGGCTTACCTTAGCTTTTGCTATTGTGTACGCGTCAGTCCAAGCTGGCACGAAATCAGGGACAAGTGCGGGTTGGTCGACAGGTGGAGGACTGTTCGGTGAGGCCAAGGGGTACACGCCCGGGATTGGAGGCTCCGAAGATGGTACTGGTGTTCCCGAGGTCCCAGAGGGCGTTGTGTAGGTTCCAGGCGTCGTTGGAAGGGTACTAGCTGGTGTCCCAGGTGAAGTTGGTGTCCCAGGTGTCGTTGCTAGTGTCCCGGGTGTCGTTGCTGGTGTCCCGAGTGTCGTTGCTGGTGTCCCGGGTGTCGTTGCTGGTGTCCCGGGTGTCGTTGCCGGTTTCACGGGAGTTGTTGTTCCAGGAGTTGTTGGTTTTTTCGGCGTTGTTGTTGTTGGGGTACCGTGGGATGTTGAAGGGGTTCCGGATGATGTCGTCGGTGATGTCGTCGGATCCGCCAAAGTGTACCCTGCAGTCAGGAGAACTATGAAGAAGGATGGCCACAAGGATAGACGCATGGACTCGTTGTAGGTGCACCAGGCAAGAATAAGTTAGGGAGAGTGGCTTGGGTTCCGGTAAAGGAGAAATGAGGCTTATAATTACGCGGAGAGCCGTTGTCGTCGTCTACAGTAGCGGCTAGGTCAGAGGATATTTATAGAACGCTATATGCCATGAGCCAAGCGCCACGGAAATGCGGAACAATCCAAACGAATTGCTTCCTACGAAACGGCCAACCACTTGTCGCTATGTCGCCATATCTGAGTACTGAGTCCCTATCTCTATCCCGCGGGCGACTGTTTGCGTGTGCCCTGGGGAAAGGAAAACCCACGGTCACGCACGATGCCCAACTTAAAATTGATACGGAAATGATCCAAAAGGAGAGACGACCAACATCTTTCGCAAGAGCGGTCTTGCAGGCAGGGAATAATGCAGTATTCGACCAGACTTTACGTCGCACGACTCCACCGCATTCGTTGACTTCACGCGCTCCGGGTGCGACATCGTGCTATACTATGCCTGGGACAAGGGTTTCCCTGCGCCTCTGCAGGCCGTGTGTTCCGTTGAACAACAGGAGTGGGCCAGTAGGCCCATCTCAAAATCGATCTGTGGTCTATCGCAATCTGGCGTCCCAGCAGGCCCACGGACAAGACTCCATCCTTCTGTTTGAAGGATGGCCTTGCAGTTAGCTCGCACACCAATACGAGGATATCGTCTGCAGCCACGCTTTTCTCTCTCCCCCATGGCCATACGGTAAAATTTCGTAGATAATCTCTCAGCCGCGCGCCGCGGCACTTCCATATATTTTCCGAATTCTGAAGTGAGACCTCAGCTGGCCGCTCTAGAGAGGATTGCCACACCATCTTTGTCAAGTCTATGGGGAAAACTTCTCGAAAAGGTAAAGCACGCAACCTACTCGCTTGCCCCTAGCACTAATTGTAACCAGCCCCGGGAGCTGCGACGGGAACTCTATCCCTGATGTAGAGCCGACACTTGTGCATGATGTCGAGGCTGCACAAGTCCTCGGCTGCCGAAATAGCTTCTTTAGACTGGCAACTTTGGACGACGCGAGCTACAACTTCAACTAATATAAATATCATAGAACATGGTGTTATAAATAAGGTATTTATTTATACCACTGATCTGGGCCTCGACACTGAACTGCTCGGCCAGTATTCCCCCTTCATCTGCAAAACTGGAGCCTGTCAGGACCAGCCCTGACAGCTTTTGACAGGTCCCAATTTTACAGATGTTTCTACTCGACTAGAGAGCGCACCTGCGCTTTAACTGTGCCACGTCTGATCCCTCCCTTTCTGTCAACTATACTTCTCCTTTTGGTCACTCAACGAGAGTGTGAAGTAACTTCGCAGCAGGTGTGTAGTCCGAGTCGATAATGGCGCTCTCTTCTATTTGGGCAGAGGTGGGATCCGCCCTCCGTGGATTGCATGCGCTGGACGACCCACCCACGCTGGCGAATCTGCCAAACTGCTGATCTTCGAAGCTGATGCATCGGGATAGAGTGGGTTCTACATCAAATCTACCTACAATAAGGCTACCGGGTCAGCGTGGCATTCCGACTCACGCCGCGGTACACTAGTCAAAGGTTTCGGGCCCTGGCCAATGCAGTTGGATGTCTCCGCTTCATTTTGTAGTAGTATATGGCAAGTATATTGTGCGGTCCTTGTGCAGTCACGCAGTGAACAGACACCAGATTGCAGTTGTGCCCCCAGCTGGGTCGACTCGCAGCGCAAAGTGGGCACGGTCTACTTTACCTGAGAGTTATTTTCGTTTCCTGTTTGTTTTGCCTATCGTCATGGTACCAGTGTGAGGTTCTTTCAAGCTTCAAGTTTCTTTTTGATTCGGAATAGTGCACTTGCAGCAATCCGGCTGAGATGACACAAGTAGCACGAACCGTGCCCTTGACCATGCCGCGGCCACAACCTCCTCCGAAACAGAAGATCGACCCATAGAACTGTGTTGCATAAATGCAACGGTTTTCACGAGTAGTGTTTTCTCCCTCACAAGCACCTTTAGCCGGACCTCATGCAGCATTGGAATCGCCTTCAAGTGTAGGACCGTAGCCAGGCGGCATATGACACTAGAGCTGCGTAACTCTATTGAAATACCTAGCGAAAATAATGCAAACGGAGAGAGAAGGGGTTTGTGAACATGGTTTCCGGCCAGAAACTTGACACTCCACAATTTGAAACATTACCCCCGTGAGAACATCCCTCATGCGCTTTTTTAATTGGTGCACCCACTACAGTGTACATTCTGGCGACCAAGACTATAGTACAGCCCGAGACAAAAAGGAAAATGTTATCCGGCCGGAATTCGGTGAAATAGCACCACATGTGGTTCACCGCTCAACTATGTTTTTGTCCACTTCCGCGGCTCCACCACAGTCGGAGCCAAAATCATATCCTGGCAAGCATCCTGGATACTTACTTATTAACCTTATGTACTTCCACGTCATGTCGGAGACCGGCTTTGTATTTCCATACTGCTCCGGAATATAAATTCATCAAAAAAAAAAAAAAAAAAAAAAAAGCATCCTGGATACCATTTGACGGCTTCGATAACTGGATGGACGCGTGGTCGTGCTTCTACCTCCATTCTGACAACGCTGCCGCCAAGTTCAGTTCCGACGCTGAGATGTACCACAGAATTTCTCCTTCCCAAGCGCGGGTTTCAGCCTGAGAGACTCTATCCTTAGGACTCTTTGGACCAATAGCATTTTCAACCGCACAAACCTATCGTATCACGGACACGTGCGCCATGACCTGTAATCATGTACTTCCACCTGCCCTCAGCCCCCTCCGCATTCATCGCTAGGACCCTCAACCAATCACTGATGGCACGTGGAATGGTTGTGCCGTGAAGTACACGTGGCATGCCGTTCCAGCCAAGAGTTGGGAGTGTCGCAGCCCCGTTGGTTGGATACGGCACATATCTACACAAAGAACAGGTAGGTTGGCTTGTCACGCCTCATTCAGGCGTACTCGAGCTCCTCTCCAAGTCGATTCCTGGTTTGGACCCTACGACCTTCATTCCTCTTGCGTCCTAGTGACACGTAGAGGCGACCGGCCAAGGCGGTCACCAGCGTGCTCATGTCCCGGGCCAACGTTCTCCTCGGTGCGCTGTACCGCTGGCAACTATAACGGCATAGCGGAAACTGCTCATACAAACCGTCGCGCTGACGACGCGCTTGGTGCTGTCCGCCCACACCGCGGCTGGGCTGCAACAACACTAGCGAAGGTGGCATCGAGAGACCTCGTCATGGTACTATCAAGCTATCAAGCTGCAATAGATTGGGTTTACGCTGTCGTTCCTGCGCTTACTGTCAAAAATGGCGGGCTTTGTTCCCTTGGTGGCGGACCAGAAGGTACTTGGATGACCTGACGAATTCCATGAACGAACATTGAACCGACAGCGCTGGTGCATCTTTTAGCTATGTAGATAGCTATGCGAGTGTATGAATGAACACGTCGACCCAAGGGAAGGACGTAGAGAAAGACAACAGAGAAGATAATCGATGAGTCACGTGGTAGTGACTACGGATCGGGAATCGATGCATCTGCAAAAACTGGTGGCTGTTCGGAGCTGTTCGGAACTATTCGAGAATGATTCCAAGCGATTCCTAACACTTCCAACTTTGCAGATGCTACGGAGGCAACACGCACGGATAACAGGGTCAGTCCGAAGGCTAATGTCCATTGTGAGACCAGGCTCGAACCCTTATCTACAAGTAGCGTACGTATCAGAGGTATCGATAGGGGGGGTGCCAATGCGTGCCAGTAGGTGACAGCGAGGCTTGGTGGCGTTGGTATTGACGCTGAGGAGGCTGAGGCGTTCGCAGGTGTCGGGAGAGCATAAGCTACATGCGCATCGCTCCAGTGACGTCGGGCTCGGCGCGCTCGCGCTCAATCCGAGGAATTATCCTAGATACAACAGTAATCAAATGGAATGGGGACGGTGGAGCATTGTACAGTAGTGGCCAAAGGCCGAATTCTAAAATTGGGGCAGAGGACGAGGCGGAGGAAGGCTCGGGACTAGGCGAGACCTCACGGGAACCGACCCGGTCCGATCCGGTTCCAGGTGCAGTTGGTCACTCCCCCCGCAGCCAACCCCCGCAAGGTCGGGCAATCCGGTCATCCCGACAAAATAAATATTTTACATTTCCCAAAACAAGTCACGGGGGAGCGTGAGTGTCGGATCCGACAACAAACAGATTCAAAGCAAAAGAAGAAATAAAACCAACCATATCCGTCTCCGAGTCTCGATCAAAATCACAAGAAAAAAGTCAGAAGACGATCAGAAGGGGATCGTGCCCTTCAACCTGAAGTCCCGACTGCTCGCGCCGACCGAGAGCGAATACGTCCCCGCGGGGCGTATCCACGACTGACTAACGACGTCCCAAATCGACAGGTCGTAGCGCGAGAGCGTTATCATGACGCTCCGCGCCTCTCCGGGCCGCAGATCAACGTCCGTAAATCCGCGCAGGACGGACGGAGGCTCGCCAGCGTCCGCAGGGAAGTGCAGGTAGACCTGCGGGATCTCCGTGCCCGCGACCGCGCCCGTATTCTTCACCGTGAAGGACACGCTGAATGCCGGAAGGTGCAGCCAGAGCGCCGTGGAGGAGCCGATAACCTGTGGGTTAGGTTTGCCCGCCGCCCAGTTCGCCTCTGGCGCTCCATCTTGGCCTTGTCCACCGGCGACCGAGCTGATCGACAGACTGGAGTATTCGAACGTGGTGTAGCTCAGCCCGAAGCCGAACTCGTAGCGCGGTGCGATGTTCGCCGCATCGAAATGGCGATAATCGATAAACAGGCTGGTTGCGGTGAATTACGTCAGAGGCACACTTCAACTGGTAGGAGAGACGACTCACCCCTCAGAATAGGTGATATCCACGATCTCGTCGCTGGTGCCTCCTGTCACGAGCTGCGCAGAATAGTCGCTTGGCGACTTGGCGATCGTATATGGAAGACGCCCGCTAGGGTTCACACCACCATATAATATATCCACCAGTGCGTTTCCCGTCTCGGTACCCCCGAGACCAGCCCAGACGACTGCCGTCACGTTCGGGTGATCGATCCAGGGCTCGAGGATCAGTGGGCCGACCGAGTGTACGACCACGATCGTGTTGTTGTTCTGCGTCGCGACCGCTTTGACTAGTTCGTCACCATTATGCCACGCTGTTAAGTTGTTCCTGTGGGGTGGGCGATGGCGCGTTGAGTTTCCAAAGGGTAAAGAAGGAAAGCAGTCACATGCCTATCACCCTCATTGCCATCCACGGTAATGTAGGCCTCGCCAGAGTCGGACTGCAAGAAGACGATCGCAGCATCCTGCTGTATGGCAGCGTCGCCAGCCCCAACGAGGTCGAAGTCATCGAATAACCAAGAGAAGGAAGTGTGGTCCTTGCGTGCGCGAGCCTGTAGTGCTTCGTATGGCTATTCAACGAATTACGATCAGTGTGATCTATCACGCGCGAAAAGCAGACAGCAGAGATATACGCACTGAGATTAGGTACGAATACCACGCAGCACTGCGTGGTTTGTGAGTTACGGTATTCGCCGATCCTATCCGAACCCACTCACCCAGATCCCCAACCCATCGCCAAGATCCCATCGACGCCACCTTGGTCGGAAAACTTATTTGGCCCCGCAACGCGCGCCGGGCCAGCATCAGAACCGATCAACACCAGCTTCCGTGGCTTCTTCAGCGGAAGCGCCCCATTCACGTTCTTCAGTAGCACCGAGCTAGCTGTGCCAACCTCGCGCACGACCTTGTCGTGATCGTCTTGTACATCGATGTGCTCATTCGCCGCCTCGTCGAGTGGATGGAACGCATTGAAGTTCGTATGTGGGTAGCTGGCCGAGTCCTGGCCGAGGAGGTACCATCCGGCGAGAATCCGGGTCGCCATGTCGTCCACACGCGCCTCAGGAATGGTACCATCTTGTACATACGCGGTGAGGTTCGCGCCGAAATGCGTCGTTCCCGAAAATGGGGTGATATCACCAGGCATTGTCATGTCCAGCCCGGCGACCACGCTGATAGTCGAGTGCGCGGCGGTCCAATCAGTCATGACGAAGCCCTGGAAGCCGAACTCGCTCTTCAGGATCCCATTCAACGTGCTGTTGTTCTCGCAAGCGTATACCCCATTGACGAGGTTGTATGAACACATCACCGAGGCAACCCCGGCCATCACACTGCGGAGGAACGGTGCAGCGTAAATTTCGTGCTGTGTACGATCGTCGACATTTGAGCTGGATTGAGTGCGGTTGTGCTCCTGCTCGCTATGTCGCATTTGAGTCTGCCGCCTATAGTCTGATCCTCACAATGGACACTTACTTATTGATGTAATGCTTTGCGCATGCTTGCACACCGGCCGACTGCATACCAAGGATCGTCTCGTATGCGCCAACACCGGCCAAATACGGGTCGGCCCCGAAACCCTCCCAGTTTCGACCTCCCTGAGCAATACGCCCTAAGTTCATCATCGGGCCTAGCGCGATGTTAACGCCCTTGCCAACGTGTTCTTTTCCCATCGCGATGCCACGCGCGCGGAGTAGCGAACGTTTCCATCTGCGTTCGTCACAAAATCAGTTTAGAAGACTCTAGATAACATCAAGACTTGCGTCGTCGCAGCATTGATCGCAGCGGGGAAGGCAGTCGTAAAATCCGCAAGACGTACCCCGAGTGGGGAATCTGCGAGGCATAAGCCAGGAAAATCGCCCACAGGAGGTGTGTTCCCAACGCAGCGGCCACCTTCCCAGCCCACACCGGTGGTGACATTGACTTTTTGCTCGAGTGTAAAAGTAGCAACCTTAAAACCAAAAATCACGCGTGATGACCAGATTTGGATGACATAGATTATCAGGTGACTGTGACGTATCGCGTTCAAGAAGGGAGGAGGGAAATGATAAGGCGCATGACGAATCCTCAGTACGTTGTCGCTCCACAACGAGTAGACACATGTGGCTAGTGCATCGCACGGTGATCGTGCGATAAGGTGTCCCAGACAAAACAGTTTCAGAAGCGTAATCGCTTACCTTGGCTCTCGCTCTTTCGTAGGCGTTAGCCCACGCTGACGCAAAATCGGGGACGAGCGCAGGGTTATCAACAGGTGGGGGAGTATTGAGTGAAGTCAAGGGGTATACGCCGTGCGTCGGAGGCTCTGAATATGGCGATAGGAACGGGGAGTGCACAGTCAAGTTGTGTCCTACACCCAGAAGAGCAAGCAACTTGAAGACGGATTGCTGCATGGGTTCGTAGTGCGGATGCACCAGCCAGGGAAAAAAATTTTGAGGGAGGGCCGTGGGTCTTAATCAAACGTGAACACAGGGTTTATATTATCTGGCGAATTATACGGCGAACTGTTGCGCCGTCCGGCGACTATGGCCAATAGTCCATACGATAACGAAAGAATGTTATCGATGCATGGAACTTGGAAGTGCGGAGAGTGGAGCAAGCGGAGTAAAACTTACGTTCCCAACGGTGGAGGGCCGGGTGTCGAACAGGAAACCTAGTGGGCTCGTCTCCAAGGATGATACGATGAAATTTCGGGACGAAACAGCTGGGACGAATTGAGTTGAACCAACCAGTTACTGTGTAAGGTGCGAACGCGTAGTGGCCGTGAAGAGGCCATTGGTAAGAGAAACCCCACCATCAATCGCGAGATGCACTTCGGCCCGAGAAACATACCCGACCCCCGTAATTAGATAATTAGATAATTTCCGGATTCGAGTTTTCTTTTGTTGGGCCACATCCCTGCAATCTCAGGCTCCTGCGTTGAACGACTGTCCTGACTTATTTTACCGGACATATAATGGGTATCTTCGCAGGTTGGGTCTTCTTGTTAGTCAAGGGATGAAGACCTCTTGGAAGTTGAAACGTTCTCCTGAATATTTGGTATATCGCTTCTCCACCTCGAATCTTGCCTCGAATCACCTGTTCTGCTACCAGTGACCAAAGTGCCTTTTTGTGGTTGATATCGGTATAAGACTCGGAACGCATGGTTTTTTCATCCGTTCGTGGTTCCAAGTCTGGAAAGATCGGACTAAGTTACTCCTCCTCCGAAGGCCCTGATAATCATCGATCAACACAATCAAATCGGCTCGACAACGGTTCTCTTCTTTACTCTTCTACCTACCTCCGAAAAAACGTGAACGTCTTCGTCGGGGCATAGATTGATGAGGGATCGGTGCTGGTTATAAAACAATCACATAGAAAGGGGGGTACCGTTAAAACAACATTCATCCACAGACCAACCCATAACACATTACCGTTCACCTAAAGACACGCCAACAGAGCGGCTTATAGCCACATCGTCACAGCAGTTTACAGCCACCAACAAGTGCCCGTTTTGCGCTTCTCGCCTACTGTTACATTCCACGCTTGACTGCTTTCGTGGGGATCACTGGGATGACATACGAGCCTGAGGTACCTAGAGGGGCTGGTGATACTCGCCGACGGTCTGTCTCCTTCTCGCCCCTTCCTTTTGCAGTGCATCAGAAAATCACACCCACAGGCCCTGCCCCATACCCCCTTCGACGCCTTTCCTCTTCTACTGTACCTTCTTTGAGCCTTTCGGATCACCATTGAACCGGCGGCCCTTTCACTGCTTCTCAAGCTTCTTAAATTTTATGGTATATTAGAGGGTAATCATAATGGAATTCTGTGCGTGTGACGATCTGGATATTTATTCACAAAAAAAATATTTAAAAATATATATAAAGACGTGAAGAAATCAAATTTTGGGGTTGAAGGAAGGAAATTTGAACCAGTGAGCCCGGCTACAACATGTTAGACAGGGCTGATATCTAGTCTGACATTATTTTAAGTACAGTAGTTACTTTATGAAGCGTGCTTGAAATGAAACACCCTTCCAAACAAAGGATAAAGTGATTATGGGAGAAAAAGAGTGTTCTTCATTGTCTGGGTATAAATTACTAGCAACAAAATAAATACTACAATGTCCAAAACGAATGACGGAGGAGCGGACTGTCCAGCGACAAACAAGTCCAAAGCAAAAGCAAGAAGTAAAAGTCCCAGCTCGTAGACCGATCTACCAACAGACCAGACCACACATCTACCTCTGGGCCTCGATCAAACCGCAAAAACGATCAGAGGGGAATCGTGCCCTTCAGCCTGAAATCCCGACTGCTCGCGCCGACCGAGAGCGAATACGTCCCCGCGGGGCGTATCCACGACTGGCTGACGGATTCCCAAATCGACAGGTCGTAGCGGGACAGCGTGATCGTGACGGTCTGCGCCTGGTCGGGCTGCAGATCGACGTCCGTGAACCCGCGCAGGACGGACGGGGGCTCGCCCGCGCGGACGGGGAAATGCAGGTAGACCTGCGGGATCTCCGTCCCTGCAACCGCGCCCGTATTCTTCACCGTGAAGGACACGCTGAATGCCGGGCGGTGCAGCCAGAGTGCTGCAGAGGAACCGACGGCCTGTGGACTAGGCTTGCCCGCCGCCCAGTTCGCCTCGAACCATTTGTCCTGGTCAGGACCGCTGGTGACTTTGCTGATCGACAGTCCGGAATACTTGAACGTGGTGTAGCTCAGCCCGAAGCCGAACTCGTACCGCGGTGCGATGTTCGCCGCATCGAAGTGGCGATAATCGATGAACAGGCTGGTTGAAATGGATTGCGTCAGGGTAGTTATACTACAATTAGCGAGAGACGACGTACCCCTCAGAATAGGTAATATTCAAGATCTCGTCGCCGGTGCCTCCGATTATGAGCTGCGCAGAATAGTCGCTTGGCGACTTGGCAATCGTATATGGAAGACGCCCGCTAGGGTTCACACCACCATATAGTATATCCACCAGGGCATTTCCCGTCTCGGGACCCCCGAGACCAGCCCAGACGACTGCCGTCACGTTCGGGTGGTCGATCCAAGGCTCGAGGATGAGCGGGCCGACTGAGTTCACGACTACGATCGTGTTGTTGTTCTGCGCAGCGACCGCTTTGACTAGTGCATCACCATTATGCCACGCCGTCAAGTTGTTCCTATGGGATAGCACTGTTGAGCTTTCTGTACAAATTGTGAAACGAGAGGAAAGAGGTCACGTGCCTGTCACCCTCATTGCCATCCACGGTAATATAATCTTCGCCAGAATCGGACTGCAAGAAGACGATTGCAGCATCCTGCTGTATGGCAGCGGTGCCCGCGCCGGTGAGGTCGTAGTCATTGAAAAACCAAGAGAAGGAAGTGTGGTCTTTATGCGCGCGGGCCTGTAATGCTTCATACGGCTATTCAACGATTCAGGATCAGCGCGAACATAACGTGAGAAAAGCAGTTGAGATACGCACCGAGATTAGGTATGTGAACCACGCAGTTCTGCACTGATTGTAAGTCACGGTTATTGGGTGATCCTACTTGAGCCCACTTACCCAGATCCCCAACCCATCGCCAAGATTCCATCGACGCCACCTTGGTCGGCAAACCCGTTTGGACCCGCAACGTGCGCCGGGCCAGCATCAGAACCAATCAGCACCAGCTTCCGTGGCTTCTTCAGCGGAAGCGCCCCGTTCACGTTCTTCAGTAGCACCGTGCTAGCTGTGCCGACCTCGCGCACGACCTTGTCGTGGTCATCTTGTACATCGATGTGCTCATTCGTCGCCTCGTCGAGTGGCTGAAACGCATTGAAGTTCGTATGTGGGTAGCTGGCCGAGTCCTGACCGAGGAGGTACCATCCGGCGAGAATTCGAGTCGCCATGTCGTCCACACGCGCCTCGGGAATGGTACCATTTTGTACATATGCAGTAAGATTTGCGCCGAAATATGATGTGTTCGAAAAGAAAGTGATATCACCAGGCATCGTCATGTCCAGCCCGGTGATCGCGCTGATAGTCGAGTGCGTGGCAGACCAGTCAGACATGACGAAACCCTGGAAGCCAAACTCGCTCTTCAGGATCCCATTCAACGTGCTGTTGTTCTCGCAAGCATATACCCCATTGACGAGGTTGTATGAACACATCACCGAGGCAACCCCGGCCATCACGCTGCGGAGGAACGGCGCCGCGTAAATTTCGTGTTGTGTCCGGTCGTCGACATTTGAGCTGGATTGAGTGCGGCTGTGCTCCTGCTCGCTATGTCACGCTTGAGCCTCTGCCTTCTGTAGCCTGACCCTCACAATGGACACTTACTTATTGATGTAATGCTTTGCGCATGCTTGCACGCCGGCGGACTGCATACCAAGGATCGTTTCATATGCGCCAACACCTGCCAAATATGGGTCTGCGCCGAAGCCCTCCCAGTTTCGACCTCCCTGAGCAATACGCCCTAAGTTCATCATCGGACCTAGTGCGATATTAACGCCCTTGCCGACGTGTTCTTTTCCCATCGCGACCCCACGCGCGCGAAGAAGAGAACGTTTCCATCTGCATTTGTCCAAAAATCAGTTTAGAAGATCCTAGATGACGTCAAGACTTACGTGGTCGCAGCGTTGATCGCAGCAGGGAAACCAGTTGCAAAATCCGCAAAACGCACGCCGAGTGGAGAATCTTCGAGGCATAGGCCAGGAAAATCGCCTACGGGAGGTATGTTCCCAACGCAGCGGCCACCTTCCCAGCCCACACCAGTGGTGACATTGACTTTTTGCTCGAGTGTAAAAGTAGCAACCTTAAAACCAAAAAATCACGCGTTATTGCCGAATTTAGGTGAAAGAGAGAGTCAGGTGACCGTAACGCGTCGCGGTTCGGGGAAGTGAGGGGAATAAAGCGCATCACGAATCCTTGGTACGTTATCGCTCCACAACGAGCAGCTACACGCGGCCGATGCATCGCGCGCTCGTTGGACGATCGTGCGACAAGATGTCCCAGGAAAAACAAGTTAAGCTAAATTGCTTACCTTAGCTTTCGCCTTTGCGTAAGCGTTCGTCCACGCTGGCGTCAAATCGGGGACGAGGGCGGGGTTACCAACAGGTGGAGGGGTATTTAGCGAAGTCAAGGGGTATATACCAGTGATTGGAGGCTCCGATGATGGCGACGGGAATGGCACGAAGGGGTACGAACTGATGGGGACTCCAGATGGCGGCGGCTGAGAAAGGACGCTGGAACCACTCGCGGACGAGCTGTAGGAACTCGAGAGGGACGAAGATGAAGTCCCACTTCCTGAAGAAGACGAGCTAACAGGGCTGGAAATTGGAACGGAGGGTGAGTATGGCGGGACGGAGGATGCTGGTGAGGAGGCCGGCGAAGAAAGTGAAGACGGTGAGCTCGAGGGCGTCGGGAACGACAGCGGCGGGCTTGAGGTCGAGGAAGAGTGTGACGTGTAAGAAGGAGGGGGGGAGGGGGAGGACGCAGCCAAGGTGTGTCCTGCGCCCAGCAGAACGAGGAAAACGAGTGACTGCATAGGGTTCACGGTATGGGTGCACCACCGGCCAGGGAAAAAATGGGAAAGGGCCGTGGATCTTAGCCAGACGTGAACACGGGGGCTTATATCGCCTCGCAAATTACACGGCGAACCGTCGTGCCGTCCGGCGACTATGGCCAAGAGTCCATACAAAGACGAAAAAGAACGTCATCGATTTACCATGGAAGTGCGGAGAGCGGAGCATGCGAAGCTACTCGTAACGTACTATGACCATTTTGGCTAGGCTGACATCACATGCCCCTACACCCACCACTATACCGACAGCATGTGTGCTACATCGTGCCGATATAGTATGACGAGCTTACTGTCGCTCGGTACACCTGCAGTGAGAGCCCACGAAATCCTGACTCCGAGTCTCTCCTCGCACGGGCGCCAAGAATCCTATGGTGGCGCCTTGCGCGATCGGCGCTAATGTAATAGTCAGTCCGTTAAGCGAACGTTGCATGCGGTTCGAATTGAAATTGTACAGCAATTAAATTTGCGACTAACTTACGTAGCCCTGCTTTCGTCATTTTATTTGGGCCGCACTAATGAAATACAAAAGCGAGGGAGCTAGAGTGTGCAGGCTGCTGTTGTGAGTGGGACAAGAGACGGCGTGTCAATAGCAATCGGTTTCATCTATAGCGAAGAAATCAATCTCTATTCAGTGGTGAGAGAAATAGAACCAACTTTTGTACTACGGTACAAACGATCAAGCAAATGACAGATGGTCAGACGTCGAATAGGAAACGCCATGGGTTCAAGGTTGACGCGACGAGGCGCCGGAACGAAATGGCCGGGACGAATTGGGTCGAATCAACCAGTCACAAGGTGGCAGGGTGCGAACGTGTAGTCGTGACGAGGCCTGTCAAGAGAAACCCTAGCATCAATTACGAGAAGCAAAGCATCTCGGCCCGTGGATTCTTCTTAAGTCCTGTGACCAGAGCGATCAAGACAGTAATTACTGTAGATGATTTAAGTTCGGGATTCGGTTGTTGGGTCGTATCTCCTGCAATCTCCGGGTCAAACTCCCGCGGCGAACGACCACCTTATTTTACCCCCACCAGACGCTCTGTAGTGCCGTGGTCACCGGACACACAGCATGACGAGTCTCTTCCAAAGGTGGGGCCTTCTTGTGGCTTCCAAATGGATGAACGTTGTCCCGAATATTTGTTCGGCTGACAATGGCCGAACTGCCTGGATAAGAGCGCAATCTTTTACAGTATTGTTCGTCTGTTGTTCCAAGTCTGGAAAGATCAGAATAGAATCCTCTGAATATTGACCAAGGCGGCCAAATCGGCTCGACAATGGTTCTCTTCTTCACTCTTCTACTTTTTACCTTTGAATAATGAACATCTTTATCAGACAGATCAATGAGGGGCGAATGCTGAAACGATTGCATAGAAAGAGTACTGTTAAAACAACATGATAGAATAGAATGCACATCCACCCGCGGACTGGCCGTAACATATCCCTGTCCACCTGAGACACGACAACAGAGCGGCTTATAGCCACGTTGTCACGGTAGTTTACAGCCGCTTGAGCGCCTTTTTGCGCTTCTCGCCTACCGTCACACCAGGTGCCGCTCCACGCTTGACTGCTTTCGCGGAACTCACCACAGACCCAACGATCACTGGCGCGACGTTCGAGTCTGAGGTACCTAGAGGGGCCGGTGATACGTGACGGTCTGTCTCCTTCTCGCCCCCTCCTTTCGCAAGTGATGCTAAGGACGATGACACGGAGAGCGTGTTCGATGCAGACTGCTGTAATGGAATCGTGATGGTTGCTATTGTGTTGGCGCCTTTCTGCGGTGAGACCGCCGGTGGCGATAGAGGTGGCAGGGATGACGCAGAAGGAAGTGAAGCCACAATAGATGCAGGCGCGTCTGGCACCTCATCTTGAGTTGTCTGCGCGGCAAATTCTGGTGGAGGGACCTGGGTAAAAAAGGTGGTACTTAGATCTATAATTCGCGGAGATTTAAACGCGATCGCAATACGAGATATACCTTTGGTGTCGCGTGCACACTCGTGATGAGCTTTGCGCGCTCGCAATAACTCTCGTAGTTCTCTTGTAGCAGCTTTCCTGCCTCTTCGTCTAATGCTGAGTCTGGATTTGGGTAGATAAGGAGACACTTGATGGTGACGAGTATATGCCCGATGCCATAGGACGACTTCCAGTCCTTTTTGAGCGTGTTAACACAAATCTCCCCCGCGCCCGAGACGTTTGGATGGAAAATCTTGGTGATGAACCGACCTGAGATATGACATGAGCCAGACACCAGATATAGGGCACGGAGACCTTACATTTCGGTGGTGCCGCAGGAAATTCTTCTGTGAAATCAAATTTCACACGAAAGTATCCTCCTTGATATGGGGTGCCCTCTGCGAAACCGGTGAGTACCGGTTTATCAGTTCAACACTTCTCTCAAGGAGACTCACCTGGGCCCTCAACGATCCCTACGACATCCAACACGCTCTCCTCACTAATCTGGACGCGAATGCCCTCTGGGGGGCTCGTCCTAAGTTCTTTTAGCTCGCGCATGAGGCGACGCATAGCGGCATAAGGAATAGACTTGGGTTGTTCAATTGATGAGAAGAAGTGCAAGTCAAAAGTTGCTTACCATGACGTTAATGAGATTGGCGGGCGGTAGAAACTGAGAAGGCGGTGGAGATCAAAAAAAAAAGTTGAACTTGTAGGACTGAACTGGAAGAGAACAGAACCAGGACGCGCCTTGATTGCATCTCCGACTTTCCCAGCACGTGATGAACGCGCTGTGGCGATGTCGGCCCGATTTCAGCCTATCACAGTGGCCGGACCGGTACTCCGACGGACAAGGTTATCCCAAACAGGCCCAAAAATTCGCGGCTTAGATGGGGCTATCTGCACTCGTATCTAGTACTCATAATTGCACATCTACAGACGCTCGATACTATCTTGGACACAATCGTATTATTATCTATAAAGAACGCCAACTTGAAAATACATCCCTAGGCAGAAGTAGCGGCGACGCAAGCACAGATAGTAGATCGGCATCAAGATGATCGAGTCGCTTAATATAGGTAAAATACACATAATCCACTCCGTTCCATCTTCCACCTTTCCAGTGAGAGCGCATCCACTGTTATTTGTTCAACGACGAGCACCATGCTTCGACAACAATCGTAGGACATCACGATGCCCACCTATTCTAGCTGCTCGGTATGGTGTCATGCCAATGTCACCCAGCGTGTTAACGTCGGCACCTCGTTCGATCAAGTACTGCACGACCTCGGAAAGACCTTCCATCGATGCGTAGAACAATGGAGTCGAGTGACTCCGATCCATTGCGTCGACATCGGCACCATTATCGAGTAACAACCGAACGATGTCGAGGTGTCCGAATTCCGATGCGTTGTGTAGTGCAGTGCGGCCTCCCTGATTACGACAACTCACGTCTGCGCCACGGTCGGTCAATAGGCGGGCAACCTCCGATCTTCCTGCTTTTGATGCCACGTGCAATGGTGTCTGCTGTTTCGCGTTTCGGGTATTGACATCCACCCCGCGATCGAGTAACGATTGTATGACGTCCAAGCGTCCGTGTTCGGATGCGGTATGCAGGATCATCTCGTCCCATTCATAGGCACCATATTCGCTGATTCCGGTATGTCTACTGAACGAAGACGGCCTGACGATATCTGAATGTTCATTCCGAGATGCCTCTTCAGGTGGTGTCAATTCCATACGATTGGCCAGAAAACTGGCGACTTCGTGCTCGCTCTGGAGAGACGCAAGGTCTAAAGGTGATTCGTCGTTGTAGTCTCGCGCATTGATATCCGCGCCTGACTCCAGTAACAACTCCACGACGTCTAGGTGCCCCTCCTCTGCCGCTGCATGTAGTGGCGTCCGCTCCTTGCTATCTCTTGAACCCACATTTGCGGCACAACGGATGAGAAAACGAGTGAGCTCTAGCTGCCCATCTCCGGATGCACAGGCCAAGGGTGTTTCTTGGTGGTTGGTCTGCTTGTCAACGTCAGCACCGCGTTCAACCAGTAACTCCGCGACATCGAGATGTCCACGTGTTGACGCGCGATGAAGTGGAGCCCAAAGATCCGTATCCTGAACATTCACATCCGCGCCATGGTCGAGTAGGAGCCGCGCGATATCTGTATGACCGAACCATGACGCGGAGTGTAGCGAACTCCAGCCCCTGTCGTCGACAGCATTCACATCGGCCCCGTGGTCGATCAGAACGCGTGATACCTCTAGGTGTCCACCCCGTGACGCTAGCATCAACGCATCGTCGCGATTGCTATTCCGCTCTTGAACATTCGCGCCATTATCGAGCAAAAGCTTCACGATGTTGAGATGGCCTTCTCCTGCAGCTGTGTGAAGTGGCGTACAGCCTTTCGCGTTGCGGGGGCCTACACCCGCTCCACTCTCCTCTAGGAAGGAAAGAAGCTTGAGCTTTCCGTAGCCCGACGAGACGTCCAAGGGAATCTTTTTTTCTGCATTCCATACATCGACGTCCACGCCACCTGCAAGAAACATCTCTAAGATGCCAAAATACCCAAGTCGCCATGCATTGTGTAACGGAGTCTGGCCGTCCTTATCCTTGAACATCATATTTGCGCCTCTCTGAATTAAAAATCGGGCGACTTCGAGGTGCCCCTCGCGCAAAGCCACATCGAGTGGTGATTCGCCGAATGCATCCGCCTTGTTCAGGGCTACACCATGTCGCGCCAACAGCTGAACAATCTCGAGGTATCCCCCAGCCGACGCCAGATACAACGGGGTTCGAAGGTGCATGTCCTGTACATTCGCATCGGCGCCGTGGTCAAGTAGATCTTGCACGATATTGAGATACCCAAGATTTGATGCTGAGTGCAATGGTGTCGATTCACCGTCATCGCGGGATGCTACATCTGCCCCACGCTCAAGTAGGAAGTGCACGATTTCAGGATGTTCTTGTCGTGATGACAGTGCCAGTGGAGTACAGCCACTACCGTCGCGGGAATGTAAGGATGCGCCGGCGTCGTGCAACAATCTTATGATTTCCAATTCACCGAGGATCGAAGCCGCGTGCAGCAGGGATGCATTACTTTTGTCTCGAAAATTTGGGTCTGCGCCATGCTCCAGTAGTAGTCGACAAATCTCCGGCTTTCCGGACAACGTCGCGAAAGACAATGGGGTAACGGGCTGCACATCTGTCCGGATGTCAACGTCGACTTGATGCTCGAGTAATACTTGCACTGTGTCACGATGACCGCCTTGCGATGCCCAGTGTAGTGGACAGAAGCCCTTGCTGTCTGGGGTGTTTTTATCCGCACCATGACGAAGTAACACCAGACAAACGTCAACATCCCCCTTGGCGGACGCAGCATTCAACGGTGTCCCGTAATTGCCTCCCTTAGCATTGACATCTCCACAGCGGGTAGTGACGAGGCGATCTACAACACTGGGGAGGCCACAGAGTGCGGCGTAATATAGTGGTGAAGCCTTTGGTCGCGTCGGGGCCATTGTCATAGGTTCTTCCCAAAGTCGGTCAGAGTCGTGAATCCAGACCCATGTCGCAAAATATGGCTTGTCCGGGTCAAAGAGACGCTCCCTAAAATCCTCGATACTTGGCGACACACCCTCGAATTTGCCGTGGTCGACCCAGTGCCGGGCCGCGTAGATAGCAAGGGGACGTTTTTCCACTGCGCCCTTGTCGATGCTCTCGTCTAGACTAAGTAAGACGACGAGGCAAGCTCGCGCGAAGATGGTGTGCGCGGAACGAAGGATGACGTGATAGTGGGAAAGGCTCTCTCCCGCAGCGGAAAGGCGAAGGCGATCGGATGTCAAGAACTCCCTCACAGAGAAATGCGCAAATTGAACGATAGAAGATCCGTTCACATTGACTACGGTGATGAGGCTAGAACAGGCAGACAGAACAGCTTGCTGTGCATCTTCGGGACGCCAATCTACGTCATATTCCGCACCTGGTTCGGCTTCTAGTTGAACGGCAAGAACCTCTGCGAGTTCTTCGACGCGAAGGGGGCGAACGGAGACAGTGAGACACTGGAAGAGTCGGCGGGCATACTTTTGTTTCTCCTTATCGATGGCTAGCAAGATGCGCTCGTATGTCTCGTCCAAGGATTCGGGCAACTCATCTAAAGCGCGCCGCATCGCCGCCGGAAAGCAGCGACGCAATACTTCCAGTTGGCAAAAGACCCATCGGAACCTGTGTCTAGATGAAAAATTATGGTAATACGGGGATAATGATTACTCACATGCCGTCGGCCTTCTCAGTGAGTGCGTCGATGACCAATCGCCTGTCCTGCGCTCTCCACCTTCGCATCTTCCGGTCCGACTGGACAACCGCGTTGATGTAGTCGTTTATATCCTGCTTTTGGCCGTCCTCATCGTGGAGGGACACAGTATGAGACGCTAAAGGTTCGAGAGCATCTAGGATATCAGCCTCGTGACGACTCGTGACACAGAGGCGAAGATTCGGAAGGCGTGATCCGACAAGGTCTTCAATGAAGTCAAGAACCCGTTCACGTGGAGATACGACCCCAGAGGAGTCGGGACACTCGTCGACAGCGTCCATGATGAGATAAACTGGGGGTTGATCTGGAAGTCGGAGCATGTCTTTCAGGCATTGGGTAAGCGCTTCGTCGTCGGGTAATTGAGACCCGGAATAATGCGTCGAGTACATGTCAGAAAGGATATTATAGCAAGCGTCGGACTGTGCGCTGAGCTGAGTGATGACGGAAGTGAGTAAGCCACGGATGTCTTGTTTCGCAGTATCTCGGAAGTCGAAGTAGAAATACGCGATCAAAGCCAATCCAGCATCGCACATGGCTTTAGCTTCTTGAATAACGGTCGAACTGTTTGAAAACATATTTGATAAAATAAAGAGGAGAGTGGGCGTGGGACCTACCATAAGATGCTCTTTCCTGATCCCGCTAAAGTGACGGACTACTATCGGTAACCTGGAATTACCGGAAGTGCTAGGAAACACATACGTTTACCATGTATCCACAGAAGGCAACCCGTCGCATTCCAGTCCTCGAAGGTGGTACCTCGGGTAAACCACATCGCGGATCCATCGCGATTATCTCTACGCGCCAGGATCTGATTCTTGGATGGGTCTGGGGGAGAAAGCCAGCTTCTGGATTTGTCTTGTAAACGATCACCTGTGGGGCGGTAAAATCTCTATGGCTACCGTGACGTATGGTGGATGAAACAACTCACGGTTCATTTTGTTTATTTCGTTCACCACATCTTGCATAGTAACTAGGATTTATCCATGAGAAGGGATACGACTCACAGAATAGTCAGAACATACCAAGGGTCTTCCGGATCGCACGGGTTGAGGCCTCGCCGCCTATGCGGACAACAGTCTGATCAGATGTCAAATATCAGCTAATGAGCTTTACTCACCGTCCATGACGACTTTCATGTTATTCATAAGACCATAAACAACTTCCAAGACCTGGGCGTCCATCATGCGGGCCTCTTCCTGTGTGAGTCGGTCCAACCTCCGCAGTATGCTTTCGATCTCGGTGTCCCCCAAGAGCTTCTTCGCGAATTGCTCTGAAACCAGTTCAGCGGTAGTAGCTGATGACACTGTAAGGATGTACTTACTGAAACGTCCTTGCTTGATTTGTTTCTTCGCCAGCGCAAGGACAGAAACCAACTCGACCATCATCTTCACGATTATATCCGTCATCAAAGGGCTCAAAGAGATTTTGGAGTAGATTTCCAGGCGTCTTAGAAAGCTTCCGATGCATTCAAAGAGTTCTAGGAGAGCATCGTAGCTCGCGCTGACACCTCCGGCCGCCTGGTGTAGTTGGATATCAAAGGACCATAGCTAGGGAGTAAGGGAACAACACGCACGTCGAAGAGAACATTGATGCCGACAAAAATGAGTTTTGTAGGCTGGAACGGAACCTTATGGAGAAAGAGTAAACAATCAAAGAGATTGAAACGATTGTTCGCGGCTCACCAGCCCAGCTGCCTCGCCAAGAATTCCAGAGAAGGAGTGAACGAATTGCACTACCGGGCTGAGGCAATCGATGAATTTCCGATTTTTGTCACGATATTCCTTGAATGCCTTCACGTTCTCTTCAAGTAGCTGGAGAACAGCACCGGGAGAGTCACAACCCTTTACTACGTCAGAGAACGGGTCGTCCTTTAGATTAATCCCCGTTTGCTCAGCGTAGTTATCCAAGGCATTGAGAATCAACTGATAGTTGGGGGAGGACATTGTTGAGAAGAAACAGAGGGTTGGTAGCGTTCTCGTTCAGCGAGGATGACTGCTAGTTGCAATCAATCACAGGAGGTACGACGACTGTCAGGGAGCACAGCCTCATTCGAATGGTCACTTGACTGACCGAACGCCGTGGCATAACTGGATACGATAACGAAGATAGACGCCGTTTGAGCGCTTGATTGTAATACGGGATTACAGTAATTCGCGTCGGTTGAAGCTTGCCAGTCACCAATTTCAATCGAAGTTGGGCGGCTGGGAACACGTCTTGAAAGTCTTTGGACATGGACTGCGAAGGTATATGTAGGCGATTCGGAGCGGATGTAGTAAGGCGTCTACCGTAAGGACACAGCATCGTTGTATGCTGCGCACATATCAACGTGAAACTCCCGACTCCCAAATACAGTACGGTACAAATATTGTACAGGAAGTGCACAACAGGTGCAGTTAAATAACGTACGTGAGCTTGTCGACCCGACAGAGGTCGCCCTGTAAAGTTCTCAGTAAGGTTCTCGGTGCCACAAATAGGCCTCATCACCGCCTCCATAATCTTCTCATGGCTTTAGAAAAAGAACCTTCAGGAAGAACTCAGGACTGCCGTACTCGTCTGGGACCAGCCGTCGGGGATTCGCACAGAACCAGATGGTCGCGGTGGCAAAGATGCACAGTATTTGTCTCGGACAAACATCCGGCATTTCAATTCGCCGAGCCGTGCTGCTGTGCGTGCCGTGTGCAGTGGGTGGGTACCTCATAACGGTGATGTGAACCCATTAAATTACATTCGCGAGTAGCAAACCCAACCTTGAAACCGACTTCTACGACAAAAGTGTCGTTCTGCTAGTCGTGGCGATAGGGATTTAGATCGGCTTTGCAGGTGCAGTACTGTATAGTACTGTAACATGTGCACACGTGTACACCCACGTCGCAGGCGTCTAAGTACAGTGATAGCGTGAACGTTATTTGCAGTCCTGCCGAGCCGTTTTCGCTTAGACGTCTCGGATCTTTTTTCATTATTGAGCTCTTTACTGTAATCGAACCTACTTTTTTTCTTTTCACCCCCCAACTTGACAACCATGACCACCATCATTCCTGACGACGAATTGTTTGCGTATGCGGAGCGTGCAAAGGGAAAGGTCGTCGTACTGACGGGTACGTGTCGCGCACTGGCTTGATGCAAGGCCGAGAAATGGTAATATCGCGTAGGTGGCGCGAATGGTATTGGCAAGGAGGTCGCTTTGGCGTTTGCGAAGCATGGGTACGTGGCGCAATTTATGGAACGATGTCCCACAGTCAAACACTCTCATTTAGCTCCAAAGTGGTGATTGGAGACATGGACGTGTCTGGAGCAGAGGCTGTGGTCAATAGCATTACCAAGAATGGAGGGTGGGTAGTCGTATTCAAGCTGCTACCTCACTTGGGGGACATCGGGAACTGAGTCAAGCCCTTCTTACCTGTAGCGAGGCTACGTCCACCAAATGCAACGTGGTCAACTGGGATGACCAGGTCGCCCTCTTTGAGCTCGCGTTCGAGCGCTATGGTACTATTGACATTGTGGTCCGCACCCTCTTATGCTACCGCTTTTCAGAGCTTCAAACGCATTCGAACCCTATCCTAGATCCCTAACGCAGGTATAACCGAAAAAGAGCAGGGGGTCTGCAGCGGCAGACTGACGGTCGTGAACGGCAAGCCCATCGCGCCGAAGCTCACAACCCTGGACGTCAACCTGACCGGTGTCTTCTACAGTAAGTGGCATATCTGCCGTCTCCTTTTCCCGTTGTCGAAATGACCACCCACAGCCGTACACCTTGGGGTGCACTACGTGAAGCGCAACCGCACTCCCGACTCGTGGAAAGCGATCGTCCTTTTAGGCTCAGTCGGTACGTGTTACCCGACACGTCATACACGGATTCGGCCGACCATACCCGCAGCATCCTGGGTGGGCCTACCAAAAGCGCCGCAGTACGCCGCCTCAAAGCACGGCGTGCTGGGCCTGATGCGCGCGGTAGACCCGATCGTATCCCCCGACAACATCCGCATCGCCGCCATCCACCCCTGGTTCGCAGGTACATACCGTGCCGCTCTCTCTCCTTTCTCCCCGAGCGCTGACCCGACCTGCGCTGCGAAGACACGGCTATCCTCGAACTCCCAACGAAGGTTCTGCTCGCCGGCATCCCGCTGACGCCCGTGCCGCGCATCGCAGGAGCGGTCTTCCGCGCCGCGACGGACCCGGACCTCGCGACGAGCGGCTGTCCATGGGTGCTACCGGACGACGGGCCCGTGATCCGCGTCGAGAAAGAGGCGCTGCGCGCGGGTGTATACGATATGCTCGACAAGCGTATCCGCCGCGCTAACAGGTACGCCCCCCCCCCCCCTTTGCTTTCAGCATTTCGCGCGGGGGCGCTGATGATGGACCGGCCGTCCTCGCAGCCTTGCCAGTACCATCGGGGACTGGGTGCGCTTGGCACGCGACTTGGGCCGTATCTTCCGCCCAGTGCTGGTCGTCTCTGTCCCCGTTGTTGTGCTCGCCATCGCCGTGTTCAGGGGCCTCGTCACGCTACCCTTTTAAATGCGTCCCTTGCCAGATGTATAGGAGGAAAATTTGTCGTAGACGATTTATTGGTTCAAACTGCCCAGATCAGGTCATCATCGGACCTATTACGACTATCTTTGTGATAATGTATTTCCTGTGCTGGCCATCGTAATCTATTTGAGAACCGTATTTCACAATTGGTCTAGTAGCGCCCACACAGGCATCAACTAAGCTTGTCAGCGGGTTGTTTTCTACCCTCTCCTGCGAGGTAGCAATGGCGTGGCCATCGAGTAAGTCTGGGTAATATCTATTCCGTGTTGACCTAGGTTGTTGCTCACAGACCTGACTGAGGCCACTTTGGTGTACTTCCATTTGCGCGATACCCACTGGCAACTAGCGGCGCACAGGCAGGTCTGGGGTTACCTCCGCGGCCCGGGAGTCGTTCGTTCCGTTCCGAACAGCCGTCCTGCCAGTGACCAAATCGTTCCGCGTCATCTCCCCTGTATACTCTCGCAGGGTGGCGCCCTGCATGCTTGCTATCTGAGACCAATAAGCTTCAGAACAATTCGTTGGCGTGTGTATAGTATTGTAAAAGTGCAGGTGCAGGGAATACGGTGCAGCAACCACGTGGGCCGTTCCGGATCCGAATAATCATTACGCGAAATAATTTGGTCAAGGCATCTCCCCTCGCCTCCATCTCCCACTCCATTCAACTGATTCGTCCACCATGCTCGTCGTCCCCAAAGCCCCAAAATCCGTGAGCATCCCCCGCAATGTGCTACGACTCTAGTCTCACGTTGACCTTTGCCTCGTCGTAGACAGTGTCGTGACTTACACGGCACACTCCCCCCACGGCCTTGCAGGTTGGTCGCTGGCAGCGGTCAACACGAGAACTGGCGACCGCTTGGGGACAGTACGACGCGGTAGTCATCGGTGGAGGTACGTCTCTGTCCCCATCTTGGATTGAGGTTGAGGTGCTTAACGGCCGTTGGTTTGTAGGTCCTGGTGGTTACATGGCTGCGATCAAGGCAGCTCAGCTCGGTCTCAAAGACTTCTCAAAGTCGGTTCGTGGTTGCGTCGTCCACTTATTGTGTCGCTCATCTATTCTCTTCTAGACCGCATGTATCGAAAAGCGCGGAACGCTAGGTGGGACATACTTGAACGTCGGCTGTATCCCCTCCAAGGCAATGCTCAACAACTCGCACATCTTCCACCAGACACTCCATGATATCAAGAAGCGTGGTATCCATGGTGCGTCCTAAGCTTTTTCTCATGCCTTTCTTTCCTTGATAAAAAAAAAACTAGTCGAGGGCGTCAAATTGAATTTTCCGTAGATGCTCAAAGCGAAGGAAGACTCCGTGAACGGCCTCACGAAATGTGTCGAAATCCTCTTCGAGCAAAACAAAGTCGACTACATCAAGGGAACCGCCTCATTCGTCTCACCCAATACCATCTCCGTACAGCTCATCGACGGCGGCGAGTCTATTGTGGAAGCGAAGAACATCATCGTCGTGACATGGCCCGAGGTTACTCCCTTCCCCTGCAGCGCCATCGAGATAGACGAGCAACAGATCGTCAGCTGGATGGGTGCGCTTTTGCTACGGAAGGTCTCAGAAAAGATGGTCATCATTGGCGGAGGCATCATGGGACCGGAGATGGGCAGGGTACGGAGTCGACTAGGCGCTGAAGTGACCGTTGTCGAATTCCTCAATAGCACTGGCTGCGCGGGCATCGACGAGATCTCGTGCGTTCGACTCTTAACTCGCGGTGTTGCTCTTTTTTGACGTATCACGGCGTGCTTAGGAAGCGGTTCCAGAAATCGCTGGCGGGGCACGGTCTCAAGTTCGAATTGAGCACCAAGGTGCTCTCTGCAGTGAAAAGGGACCAGAAGGTGGTCGTCACGACAGAGGTTGCTGAGGACGGAAGGCAGGACTCAGTGCGTCACTATTTTACTTTATCTGGGAGAGAATTCACGTGGTACGAGGCAGCTCGAAGTAGACGTTGTACTCGTCGCCGTCGGCCGCCGACCATACATCCAAGGCCTTAGCCTCGAAAATTTCGGCGTCGAAGTCGACTCGCGCGGGCGCATCGTGATTGACGATCAGTTCAACACGGGCGTGTCGAACATCAAGTGCATCGGCGACGTGACCTTCGGACTGATACTCGCCCACAAGGCGGAGGAGGAGGGCATCTCGCCGCGGTGGAGTACATCCATAACGGCCATGGTCACGTGAACTACGGGATGATCCCGAGCGTGGTGTACACGCACCCCGAAGTTGCGTAGGTCAAGAAGATGGAGCAGGAACTCAAGAAGGACGACGTAAGGTATAAGGTCGGCCAGTTACCGGTCCTTGCTAACTCGCGGGCCAAGGCGAACTTGGATACCAAGGGCCAGGTGAGGTTCCTTGTGGATGCGGAGATGGACCATCAGCAAGACTGAAAGTCACTAGCAGAACTAGAGCTTGTCCCGCTAGTCCCGCTAGTGCTCTACTTTCGACCTAGGGCACGGCATGTCTGCTGACGCTAGTTAGCTATGCCTAGATCTAGTTCCCATAATTGGTACCTAGATACATTCCTAGGTATATTAAATACGCCTAGACCTAGTTGCTGTCCCCAGATCTAGATTTTCTGGCCGCTACTAGTTCCTGTCCCAAAATCTAGTTACACCGTCTAGCAATTGTTTATCCCTAGCTCTAGAGCCACTGACTAGCACTAGTAATTCTAGTATGGGTAGTTTAATGGCCCAGAATATAATACAGGTTGTTCGACAAATGGCACTGCAGGAAAAGCACTGTATATTTACGAGAAAAGCGGTACTATCGACACATGATGTTTGGTTGCTACCTCCCCCTATTCCTGCCATTCACGTACACCACATCACAATGTCTATCCGTGAACACGGGAAAGCCGCGCACCACCATACGACACATAGTATACAGAAGAACAGACAACAATAAAGTGATATAAAGATGTGTGCAAAACGTGCACTTTGCGTGCCGGAAATACATATCATCTAAGCATATTCCCGACCCGTGTCCGCAACCAAGTCTATCTGTCTCAGTACCCCATGAGTATGTAGGTACGTCGGGTTGGCAACTTATGGACTCACCAATCTATTTCGATCTCGGCATGCTGGCTCACTGCTTCGGCCTCAACACCTCCACAATCCTCTCCATTTTCTTCGTCATGGTCATGGTCAACCCCTTGCAAATAACGAGAGGCGTTGTCATGTATCTCTGCCCAGTTAGAATCCTTGAGCCGTTCGGCCGACTTCACAAGCGTGCGTGCCCTCCTGCCCCAGAGTGTTACGATCACAACCGGTTATGACTACGGACCGACTCAGTATTAGTCATGGACATTTACATCGTATCAGTCAGCATAGTAGTACACACATGATTGTGGCTCATGTATGACTCGTTCCTAGGATAGCTCAGCTGTACTAGGGTTCGAGCTAGTTACGCTACTGGTTTTCTACTGTTCAAAGCGGCGCTTTAAAGCCCGCGTGTATCTGTATAAGTAGTCGTCTCTGAAGACCAAGAGTCCCCATCTTGGTCTTCTTCAATCCACCAGTTGACTCGCCTTCTATCTGCCTTAGTCTCGAACTAAGTGTGCTTCTACTTGTATCCACCAAGGGATACTCTCTCTTCATCCTTTAGCTGCAGCGTGTGCTGAAGTGCCCCTGTTCAGCCTGCATTGGGTTGACATGTGGTCCCCATTTGCCTGACTTCCGCTAAGTCGATTACGCCTATCATGAGTCCGAGTCGGACTAACGCCGGTGGAGCGTAACATTAAGACCAAGATCCTCATCGTGGCGTACTCGACCAGAGATCAGTGGATGTCTTTCCGTCCCTATCACATTGAACGATGAGGAGATCGTAACGTACCAACAAGATTCTTAGGAGCGGCTCAGTGGAGAGAACGAGAAAACGACACAGGGTATTTTGTGGAATTTAACGGTCCAAACCGTTTTAGACCCGTTGAGTTCAATTTCGAACGCCTCTGTTGGACCGAGGTTACTTGGAACCCCATAGATCATCGCTGGGACATTGTACGACCAGCGGGAAGAAATTACAACTGTGACATCGACGCGCGAGAACTCAACAGCCACGCAGACTACAGTCCCATTGACGGACAGGCACAAGAACATACAGACGAAGGAATTAGTGGAGAAGAAAACTCTGACAGTCAGCCACTAAGTCGAAGCACTACTCCAGCAGAAGAAGCCAGCTTAGGAGCCATTGGTGAACACATTATACGACGAACTGAGTCCCTAACTATTCACCAACCCGAACCAGAAATAATCCACGTACACAGCCCAGCAGTCGCAATGGCAACTACCACAATCACACAAGAGGAAGTACAGCTCACCGCTGAAGCAAGGGACCAGATAGCCCTGGAAGAGCAAAGACGCATCACTGAAGAATCACGAGCCAATTTGGCTCCCATCAACCCATACACCGGTCATCGAATGACTGATGACGACGTAGCAATTCATCGTGCCATCGGGCCCGATATAGCGGACCCTCCTAGCGGGGGAGGAGGACCCCCTGGTGACCTGCCAGGAGGAGGACCCCCACCCCGAGGGACCGGATTCGGGGGATTCCCTGGAGGGTTCCCAGGAGGACCACCAGGAGGAGGATTACCAGGTGCAGGTCCCATTATTCCCCCTCCAAATAGTAAACTAGCTGGCGAAGCACCGACAGTATTTGACGGAGAGCGCGCGAAAGTCGAAGCGTTCCTCACTCAATGGCATGTTTACTGGGGCATGAATGCAGACGAAGGCATCATGGCCACACCATACCGACGAGCCCTCCTCTTTCTATCATATATCAAGGGAATCAACGTCAGCGAATGGGTGCTGGCAATGCTTACTTGGCTCAATGGTCAAATACAAGCCGGAATAGCCCGAACAAGTGAAGGATTATGGAATGAGGTTACGCATAGCTTCATGCAACGCTTCAGAAACACCATGGAACAAGAACAAGCCCAATACGAATTAAGGAAGGGGCTCAAAATGATTGGGGGCAATCTAGATGAGTATTGCACTCAATTCGAACAACTAGTGCGACCCGCCCACTATCGACTTAATGACCCCCAGACACTCGACTTGTTCGCAAGTGGATTACCCACCGACTTGTACTCAAAAGTATATACCCTCGACTCTCCACAAAACTACCAAGAATGGAAGGAAGCGGCAACCACCCGCCAACAACAATACATGCACCTCAAGGCCATGATCAACAAAGGAGTGCCACAAAAACAAGAAAGATCGCAAGCGCAGCAACAACGCCCATGGCAGGGACCACCACAAAGTTCCTGGCAACCCAGAAACCTCCCACGAGACCCAAACGCCATGGATACGTTGGCAGATCGCATTAGAGGACGATTGACAGGAGCAGAAGACATACTGGCTCCTCGCCCTCCGTATCGACCTCGAGGGGGGTTCCTCCAAAGAGGGGGGGGACGTAATAACCAAAGGCCAGTCACCTGTTACAATTGTGGAAAGGACGGACACATGGCCCGCGATTGCAGACAGCCACGAAGGGATTATCAATCCCAAGCCTCTACTAGTTGGTACGTCGACACCGACTATCATCAGCAAGAACCCAAAGTCGCTACCAGGGTGGTTCAAGAAGCTCCCCCTCAACAGCGCGCCAACGACTGGCTTAATGGAGTAGCAGGAGAGTCGGATGATGTCAAAGATATTATCCTCCAACAATTGTGGAAGAAGGAGGGTTTTCAGGACGCCTGAACCCATCGGCCTGGGTGAGGGCAGTCAATTGTAACAGTGTAATCATGACTCGCTATCGTTCAATGAGAGTTCCAGTATCGATTCGCACCAGTTACACAATGGCCGACATACGAGCACTAGTCGACTCAGGAGCAACCCACTGCTTTATGAGACCTTCCTTTGTCAAAAGAATGGGGTTTGGGACCAGAACGCTAGACGTCCCAAAGAAAATATGGAATATCGACAATACCGAAAATAAATCAGGGTGTATCACCCATTATATTGACGTGGATGTACAAACTAAAGGAATTAATAAGGAAATACGTTTCCTTATCACAGACATAGGAGACGAAGATGTCGTATTAGGATACCCATGGCTTGCCATATTTTTTTTTTTTTTTTTTTTTTGAATCCATTTACGTGCGCCTTGGGGCCTACTACCCTATGTAGCACGAGTCTAAGTGTCTAATACAGATATGAAGTACGCGTCCGTGAGGGTCTGTGTATCGTATGTCCCCCCCACTCCCGGTTGGGAGTGGCTTGGCTTCCTGTCAAGCATTGAGTAAAGAGGGGCGGTATTCCGCCTTGGCGTGAGGTGCGAGCCGCGATGTGGATCTTGCGCGGTCTTGTTGGCGTGTATGGGGCTTGCTCCTACATCTTCCGCTTTGCTCAGCGTGTCTTGAGTGGGCCCACTGGGTCCGGCGAGTTGTGGGGATAGGTTGTTGAAGGGTGGATGAATGGGGGGAGGTTGCGGTGGGTGTGGGATTTGGGATCGTGTAACCATGTCTCCTTATTCCATGCTCTTGTCATTTCATTTCTCTATTTCCTGCCTCCTACATTTGATGTTGCTTCTCCTTGCGCGAATCTTCCTGAGTCTTGTATGTACTTGATCAGTGGGATGATCGACTTGGGGTCTTGTAGTATCTTTGTGTAACGCCACTACAGGGGTGTTAAGTACGACCTGTACTAAGTCAGCTAGTCGATCGGTAGTCCAAGCTCAGAGGCTCGACTTCAGATGTGATGATGCACAAGAGTCACAAGGACACGTGTCACTTGGACTATAGAGGAGAGCTAAGACTCGAAGGTCTAGCAAAGATGGGGATCGGGAGACGAGGGACTCAAAGGAGTTTGCGTAGACGAGTGTAGTATTACACAAGAAGTCTAGTCTACCGTACAAGCTAGATACGACTAGAGTTAAATACGGGTTCTGCTGTATGGTTGTTACAAACAGATGGCACCATCGCTAAGTTAAGGGATAAAGGGACAGGCATAAAGGGAACAAGGCATGGATATATCAAGAACAAAGGCAAATCACGCGGGGTCGCGCGTGAGCAGGAATAAGTCGGAAACTAGCACATGTTGAACTTTATCTGAAGGAGCCATCGATAAGTTGGGCACGCGATAGAAACCAAGTAGTCGTAAAGTCCGTGTAATCGTACAGGGCTTGTATAGTGTAGGGAAAGGGATAGTGGTAAATGAAAGAACGAGTCCAGAAAATCGTAACAGTTGCCCAGAGCTTCAGCCACGCCCAGAGGTTCGGCCACACCTAGAGGTCCAGCCACACCCAGGGGTTCAGCCACACCCAGACGTTCAGTCACACCCAGACGTTCAGCCATGCCCATGGGATACGAAACTGAAGACGAATCAGGGTAAGTCCAAGTCATAATTGGTCCCTACTCTGCTACCATCTGATGTGACTAGCGATGCTACCCCTGCTGACCTGGGGGACACAATGGACGACAATGTTGTGAGCAGCCCGATAGCGTCAACGGTCTGCGACTTGAACTCGTCCATCTCTGGGGACGGATCGGACGAGTTCCAGCCAGAGTCCCAGGACGACCCAGGGTTTGAGAGTGGAGGTGAAGAAATGGAAGATATTGAGATGACCAACGACGCTGCACTAAGTGCCAGTGCCAGTGGATACGCGGCAAGAAAAAAGGCCGAGGTAGGCTACCCACCGAGCAGTCTCTGCCCCCATCATGATAGTCATCTGGATCTGCAGAAAGTGAGGCTCAGTAGTTGTCCGGACCCACAAAAAGAGAGGCTCAAATCACTGAGGTCTGACGTCAGTGCTGCACGCATTATCCCTCCAAGCCGCGCTCAAGTCGCCTCATCAAACAAGAAAAAAGAGGAGCCTCATAAAGGCCTCAAACGGTGCAATGCTGTCCTTATGGGGGGATTCAATGCCGATTGGAAAGTGAAGGTGAAGTGATGTAAGCAGTTGTTCGCATTCTGCCGGTAGACCTAAATTCAAAGAACTTTCCAGCCTCTCGTACTGGAGGGAGTCGTGCCTTGAGAAATGCCAATGCCAAGCGCAGTGTAAGCCACAATGGCTTCGTCCAAGGAGATTCCCACGATGATGAGCCCAATGAAGCCCTCGAAGAATGCGCCAAGGCTGGTAAGAACACAACAAGTTCACGAGTGGTGGGAAGCAGTGGTTCACATCAAGCACAGACCACGGAAGAAGTGAGTCAGAGTCATTAAGTTTCACTAGCCCATAATAACAATAAAAGATGAGGGTAAACCTGAAACAAGTTGCCGCCATGATGAGCACTGGACGTGCGGCCCTGAGCCCCCCATCGGAGGACAGGGACCGGAAGCGTCCACATAAGCAAAGGTACTCGCTTGCAGACTTGCCCTTTCCTCGCGGTGGCAGGGACCTTCATATCTGGCGGAGAGTTTTCATTCCTTCGTTGCTCGGCTGGGTGGGAACTCAAGAAAATCCGTTTGGCGCAAATTGCCAAATGGAAGGTGAGATTGTGCATCTCTGGAAGCACATATTCCCCTCCATCGTATTTGATCAAGGCTCTCGCAATCGTGAGATTGTACTGAATGTGGTGCGTCAATTCAAGGACTCACCCTGTCAATTAAGCCATTTTCTAGTGTGATAGCGTTCTCAACAACTGGCGCAGCGACATGGGAAAAGCTGGACACCGCGCAGTTACCGATCTCTGGCAGGGTGACTTTACCGAATTTGCCTTGGCAGAGGATCGTGCAGAGTACGTCTCAGATGCACTGATGAACTTGCGTTTCGTGTACAAGTACCCAGATGAAACAGTGAGTTTCACTCCCTCAGATAACCGGGATCTGTCCTGAATTGAAGGTCTTGTAGAATGGGCAAGGTGCATTCTGCTCGGACTTGATCTCAAAGGTGTATGCAAAGCACCTTCGAAAGATATCACCTGAGGGTGGGAGGTACGGCCCTCAGATAGGTGGGCTTGCCCTTGCAACAGTTGCGGTATGCCGCATTTCTTTACCGCTTTACTTCCCTGACCCGGAACCTTACACTCTACTAGGTTGAACGCGCTCTCACTCTCTTCAAGACGGGCGAAGATATATCGAAGGTCAATAACAACGTCAATAGCGGAAGAGGGGCCACCCGTACTTCGGGCCACGGCTTCAAGGACAGTCTCTGTGTTACGCTCCACCGGCATTAGTCCGACTCGGACTCGTGATAGGCGTAATCGACTTAGCGGAAGTCAGGCAAATGGGGACCACATGTCAACCCAATGCAGGCTGAACAGGGGCACTTCAGCACACGCTGCAGCTAAAGGATGAAGAGAGAGTATCCCTTGGTGGATACAAGTAGAAGCACACTTAGTTCGAGACTAAGGCAGATAGAAGGTGAGTCAACTGGTGGATTGAAGAAGACCAAGATGGGGACTCTTGGTCTTCAGAGATGACTACTTATACAGATACACGCGGGCTTTAAAGCGCCGCTTTGAACAGTAGAAAACCAGTAGCGTAACTAGCTCGAACCCTAGTACAGCTATCCTAGGAACGAGTCATACATGAGCCACAATCATGTGTGTACTACTATGCTGACTGATACGATGTAAATGTCCATGACTAATACTGAGTCGGTCCGTAGTCATAACTGGTTGTGATCGTAACATTACCCCCTTTTCAGATGTGAGGCCCACCTCGCATGAAAGCCGACAAAGGCCAATCCTTCTGTACCTCCTCAATTCGCCAGAAAGTATTAGCCCTTTCCATCCTGTAAATAGAGTCCAACTTATCCTGCGTAACATTCGTCAACTGGAGCTTGATCTCCCGCATGCGTGCCAGCAACCGGTCCTCATGAAATGTGGCTGCCCGATAGCGGTGAATCTCGGCAGTGAGAGATTCGTCCCCTATCTTTTCGAGGGTGCGGTCAGTGGTATTCCCTTCTTTGATCATGACGAGGTCTTCGTGAGCGATGAAAGCTCGGTCGTTGTGAGGGCGGTGCGGCTTGGCATACAAAGGCTGGCCATAGACGTATGGCAAACCACTCACCAATCCCAACACGAAGGGGTTGCCACACATGACCACTTGCACATGGTCAGCATTCACAACTT